>JAEIGD010000044.1:0-600000 GCA_018903425.1 Zaprionus nigranus
AGCCGCTATAAATAATAAATTTTACATAAACGTTCGATTATCTCCTTTATTTCAACTGCTGACTGCCACTCCCACTGTCTCCGCAATAAGCTATGGTTTAGGTAGTATTCTTACAAAAACTAGTCTCCATATAGAGTGTCATATTACTGATATTGGCTGATCGAATTAACTGTTAGGAATTAAAAATAATAGTATTAAGACAGTTTGATCTAGTATTAGGATCTACTGGAAATATCTGTTCACTTCCATAAATAAAAATTATAATATCCAAATAAGGTAAACAAATTTTATAGATTTCATTTTACTGTGAATTTATTTTATTGTACTGTGTTTGTTACCAAAGACAGGCCTGATTTAACTAACAGTTATTCGGATGCCACTGGCTCTGAAACTTAAAGATTATCTGAAAAAAACTACCGTGTTTTTAAATGCGTCTGTTGATGTTTTTAAGTGATCGCTTCGTACAAATCTTCCACAACATTGAGAACATGCATTAGGGTTTCTCGCCAGTGTGGGTTCGTATGTGCCGGTTTAGATCATCTTGTCCCTTGAATCTCTTCTCACACTGGCGACATCGAAAGGGACGGTCTTGCACAAAAATGAGGCATACCATATGTACCGGGGACCATCCTGCGACGGTAGTTGTGTCAATGTGCGTGCTATTTCGTCGGTAGGCTCATACTTAATCTCGAGGCTTCGTACTGTAGCTAGAAGCCAGCTGGCTTTTCAGGTATTGGGGCGATGATCTGATATTTGTCACTTTGTTCTGGTCGCTCAAGCTTAATTCTTATTGGCGAATGCTCGAATCCACTCAGTTCTTCAGCATCTAATTGATGATGACTTTGATTAACATTTCCATCGTTGCCACCAAGCACTGCCATGAAATGAAACCCTGACTCGGATTCAATTGAATCCTTTTTCGTTGACTTTAACCTGGTGTTATTGGACATGGAACGTTTCGGATTGCTGCTTTTTAATTGCCGGTCATGTGTGGCCAAGTGCTTAGTGAGATGATCACTCCGGAGAACTTTTACTGCACTGCACGCACTCAAAGGGCTTTTCACCCGTATGGGTACGTAGATGACGATTGAGTTCATCCAGATCGAGTGAATCCTTTGCCGCACTTTGGCTCATTGCACACAAAAGGTTTACGATGCCTGTATGCCACGTGAAGATGGGAACGTAGGGTGAACTTTTTCCCGTAACTTTTCGCGCAGTTCTCGTATGGACATACAAATTTTCGCTTGGGATCCGTTGCATGCGGAACAGCCATTAGTTTTGTTGTAGGCATTATTCGTATCTTCGAGTCACTGATAAATCCTAAGGGTCTCTACTTGATGTTAGATTGTGTTGACTCTCAACTGCGTTTTGTGTACATTTTCGAGATCCAGTGGCAGAATCATGTTTGTGGTCGCCAAAAATCGTTGATGCTCTAAGAATAACATCCGTGGCTGTATTCTGATCGTCGGCTAACATAGGAAAAGAAAGTCGTCGCTTTGTTTCGTCTATTGGCGTTAACGTTGATGTCGTCAGCATTTGAGGTGTGGGCGTGTTTGAAATTACTTGTGACATTACGCCGTTGATTCCTTGATAAAAGCTGAGTTCTGTTCCCTTTCAAAATGGCTACAAGCTAAGAAAACCATATTTTAGTCTTCGAAATCTTCTATAACATCCATGAACAAAAAAATATTTACCAGAATTTTAATTATAAATAACAAAATTATCAATGGGCGTGGGCGTCGGCCATGTTCATATATAAAATTGTTGATTAATACAGCACAAGAAACACATTATTCTTAATACATAGATTATACTGCACTTAGTTCCCCGCTAATAAAAACATATTTTAATGTAAAATCAAATAATAATTTTTATCATTTATTTTTTTGTGTCAAACAGAAGATATTTTTAATAGTGATAAAATGTATCGATTATTCGATACCACGCATTCTGGTTCTTCAATGCAATCAATGCAATCTAATGAAATGTTACTAGTTGGATAATACAATAATATTTAGTAACAAAACCAGGAAAATAACATAAGGAAATATATGCAAAGTAAATTAAAATATTCTGTTTCTTTAAATAATTTTTTTTTTGGCGAACCGAAAAAAATGTATAGTTTGGAAAATAAATTTATCGACTCAAAAACAGAATTAGATTAAAAATATAATTAGATCTGCTTTCTTGGGTTTTATTTCCAATATAATTATTATAATATTTATATTTATGAACATGAAGTTATTCCATTATTTAATGGGTAAAAGTGGGTTTTTAATAATCAGATCGATACATGTGTGCCGCTATTTATGTAATTTCGCTATAAATGAGTTTATTCATATATATTTTATAATATTAGTTTAGTTTAAACCTACTAATTGACCATACTTCTAAGAATAAACAAAATTATATTAAATACAGTTATGGTATATTCAAAACATTTGAGACACTGGTGTGAACGAGACTTAAAATTTCAACTTATTCATGGTGTTACTAAATATATACTAGAGCTGGAAATACACCGATATTGACGTACATCGATGTATCGAGATATCGTAGTTTCTCCAAGCGCAGGCTGTTAATTATATATAAAGTTAAAAAATCAAAAGGGGAGATTAAAGTTTCCGAGGCGCCAAGATCTAATGATTGATCCATATAAATCTCGACGAGATAAGTCGAAAATACTAAGTAATATTTTTGATTTTTGGCTCAGTTTAGAAGATATAGCCTTCGGAAATTCCTGATTTGCCATTTAAAATTCTCAGTTGAAAATCAACATCGATGTTCAAAAACTTCGATGTTTTCAATATATCGATATCGATACATAGTCGATGTTCTTTCCAGCTCTAGCAATTGGTCACCTACCACGTTAATAAATTTCATTATTTTATTATATTATTATTACTATATGTCATAAAATCAAAATTACTTACTTATTTTAAGGTATTTTATTTAATGAAAATAAAATAAATAAAACATTCTGAACTTGTTTTGATTGTTTTGCACTTGGAACTACCCAGCCCTGGTTTGTTACCCCAATAACATGTTTGTTTTTTTTATTTTTGTTGTGGAGAAATTCTCTCATAAGATCATTGGAACTCAAAAATTGACATTGATTATATTTATATTTAATCAATAAATATAGAATGCCGTATAGCTCAGTAGCCATCCGAGATTCCTCAGTTTCTAGACGAAGCAGCCGCAATCGCTGTAAACCTACTATATGGACACGAGAAAATTTTTAAGTTGATTGAGCTTTACCGAGCTTCGGACTGCTTGTGGAACCACTACTCAGAGCTATACAAAAACAAAGACTGCCGTACTAAAGCCGTTGATCAAATATGTACAGCTCTCGGAATCACTAAGGATGCCTATGGGAAAAAAAGTCCACAACCTACGTAATCAGTTTAACTCTGAATTGAAAAATATGAGCGCCGTTGCAGGAAACAGGAGGAAAGGCAGGCGCTTGCCGTTGGGAACATTTTGACACGACATGTTTTAAGACCAATTATAGAACCACGGCCGGGATACCAACCGCAATGCAAGGTTTCTTTTTATTTACATAAAGTATACATACAGTCTGTCAAGTAACTCTTTACACATGCATATGTATGTACATTACATTAACATGTGCATTTGAGTAAGTACTTGACTATCTCTATGTTTATTTCCAGTACCAATGATTAAACGGCAGTATAGCTAAATTTAGCATCAACAAAGTATATAACGGACGGAAGGAAATTATGATGATCCATATTAGATTTAATTAAGATTTAGGCTCTGATCACAAACCTTGAAGGTTTAAATTTGAATGTAATTATTTAACTGATTGTCGAGGAGGGTCTTGTCTTGGTATTGGAACGTATTAATAGAATAAAAAACCTAAAATCTATTTTTTAGAAAACCGTGAAGAACTGGAATACTTCGGACAGCGCACAGGAGGAGCACCAAAGTGAAAATTTCAAAATCGATATCACTGACGTTCTGCGAGTTGAAAATGTTAGCAACAAAAGCTTGAACGCTAAAGTAAATTGTGCCATCGATGCGACACCAAGATCTGAAGGTGTTACAAATATTTCTCCACTCGAAACCTGCAGTGATACTCCCATTCCTGCCTTTCTTGCGAAGCCAAGCGAAGAAAATACGTTCCGGACCAATATCTCAACCCAGTGCGAAACGTGATCAATGGGATGCATTTGGTGAATTAATTGCAAATGAGTTTCGCAATTTGAATTCAGCAATTTCTCGAAAAAATATTAAAACGAAAGATAATGCAAGTTATGTTAGAAGTAGGGGAAGAAGATGATAAAAATATACAAGCCTTAACTGAAGTTTACTTTCATGTGCACATATTATTTGTATTTATTTTTTACAGATACATAGATAACACAGCCATGTACCATACAATATACAGTGTGTCAACAAATTCTTTGCAAAGGAAAAATGCAATGAGAATTCAGTTTTAAAAGTAAACTTTTACTAACGAAATTAAATTTTCCGCTTTTTTTGTTTGATTTTAAAATCTTTTAATATGAATTTTTATATTTTTGTGGATGCTTATTAGTTTATAATTCTTTATCTAATAATATAGTAAAAAAAAAAAATTAAGAAAATCCTTTCGATTTTCAGGTTTAAGTGAATTATCGGTATTTTTTCAGTTTATAACAATCGAATAATTTATTTTTATGTCTATCGAAAATTTAACGCGTGCTGTGGGAATAATGGCTGGCTATCGATATATTTCAGAACAACTGTGTTATCTTTGTACATCAAAGGCAACCAATACATTGACATACAATTTTTGTACTCAAGGTGAAAAGTATGGAATTTATTTTGTGGCGAACGTGTGAATTTAATAACGACTATTTACTGTGTAATTTATTGAGCGAAACAATCGAAGCAAACTTGCAAACTATTACAACAAAGAAAGACACTAGTGATTGCAATCCAAATAAGAAAAGCAAGACTTTTATTACTGATATTTCGCAAAGTGTGCTTACATATTTCATAGTATGCATGGTACACCATTATCGCACTTCAACGTTGACATACTACTACATACATACATACAGATATAATCATGAGTAATGTATGAACTAACTATGGATTAATTGTGGCTGATTAAGTATGCCTCTAGTAGGAGCAACAAAACTTCAAAAAAATGGATTTTCGAATTTCAATAAACCCGAAAATTTCTGTTACAAATGGAACTGCAAAACATTCACTTATCAATATTATACACTTTACTGCCTGACTATTTGTTGAATCTACTTCGAATGATTGGAATCATGAGCTCTCCAATTCACGATCATTATCGGTGTGCGCCATCGCAACGAAACTGGACTGCATCAGTGAAGGAATCTGAAAAGTCACGAATGCTTGAAAATTCGAACAAAGAAGGAGGAGGGAACACAAACGGACTTATGGAGACTCTGCAACCTCAGCCATTAGTGGCTGCAATGTGTTCCCTTTTTCAATCGGCCCTGCACTGTACATCTCAGAATCCAACAAACGCTGCAATGACGGGGATTCAGTTCAATACGAGCAACGCGCCATCGTTTTGCTATTTCTTTATTGATCTGCAACCTAACTATGGAAATGGAAATAAAATTGACTATTCGGACTATACCTTTGACTCTAACGACAAAAATGATGAGGACACAGAGAAGATCAGTGGCAATCGAAATTGCCCAGTCGAGTCCACAGAATTCAAGTTGCACCGTCAAAGAAGTATTTCCGAAGGTAGCGATGACAGTTTCATATGCTTCGAGGAAGACAGCGATGCAGAGGAGGAGTCTGCAACAATTGATCATATTGATTTCGATTCCTCAGCAAACAGCGCTGATTGTCAACTCGATAACCAGGAGCTTATGAAAAGGGTAAACAATAATATATTATATATAATTTTATTCGAGACTAACTTGTTTCTTTTTTATTTAGGTGCGGTTTAATCTTAAGCCCCAAGTTCACGTAATGCACACATGGGATTTTGCATATCGAGCGGCTCGAAAGGGTGAATGGCAGGAGATTGCTCGTGATCGTGATAGATTTCAACAACGGATTCGGCGGGTTGCACCAATATTGAATAATGTTCTCACTTGCAATCATAGAGAAAAGTTTACAAAGATCGATTTCTAGATGTAAATAGTGATTAGTTTAAAATGAATAAACCCTTAATTCCTGTTAAAAATATAGTGATTATCAATTCATTTTAAATTAGGATTGAACAGTTTTGAATTTTTGTATATACATACATTTAAATATACATATATGCATAGACATATTTTTATATGTATATCTCATGTATGTGTATATATCTTTATGTATATATATAATAATAATATTAGATGTATATATATATATTATGTAATGTATATATGTATATCATGCGTACATAAAGCGTAAGGAAAATGAAATTGTGTAGTAAAATAAAGTACAAATAATTGTGAATTAAAAATTATAATAATTAAGAAGACAAGATAAATAGCATTGCAAGCATTGTCAGCACATTATCATCATTCGTTTTTATTTGTATTCATAATATTAGCACTCAACTTTAAAGCTTACACGCATTGCAAACGACCTTCAGTCGAAGCAGTTCAGATTTTCACAATCTAAATCATGTATTACTATAAAACAGTCAGATATCTACAATATATTATTTCAAAACAAGGCTTCAATTGTTTATTATACAAATGGCAAGCTAAAACTTTTAATTTCTATGTACACATTTCTTTTATAGTTGTGCTTAGCTAGTTTTCTGTGTTACAATAATAAATCCGTATGTGCAAATAAATAACGCATTATATACATTTGAAAAACCGCAAAGGATACGATCATTTTTCTTTGAAATTATCAGCGCATGTCCGACCACATAAAATATAAAACATTAGGCGTGTCAACTTTTTATGGAAATTGGTGATAGACTGTAACAAATTTAATATAACATAACAAATTTAACGTAACATTACTACTCCCTGCTGTTATTGCGGAAGGTTCTCTTGCAGTAAGATTATTTATTCATGGAACATTTACTGACGTCAGAGCGTTGTCTAGTTCCGTGCATGAAAACCAGTTTTTATTTATAGATTTCGATACAAGTCTAACCGCGTCAGCCCATAGCAACGATTCCTTGCCGACGTTGTTCTACTTGGGTTGAAATATATCTGGACATATTATCTGATGTAGCATATATCCAGAAAACATATATCTTAAGACACTAACATCAACAAATACTCAACAGCTCTCCATATTATTATTATCTCGCCCATTGACGCGATAAATACGTTTACTATTGCAATTTAACAATTGAAAATAGTCAAAAAAGGGTATACTAACTTTGAACTAAAGGGTATCCCACTGTCGTGTGCCGCTCGACTGTTGCTCTCGTCCTAACTGTTTCAGGTACATATACTTGCAGTCGCAAACCCTTACATTATAGTTAACTACTGTTACTTTACTGTTAGTTAACCAATGTTAAATTTAATGTATGTTATACCAGCTCATTTGCAACATATAGCCGACTTGACTCAACAACCGATGCTGTGGCTGTAAAGATAAGAAATATTCCGTGTATCCAACATTTTCAATGGGGGCATATCTATACAGACGGTGGCTCGACGTCTGATAATGAAAAAATATGTATGAATGTATGTGGCTTATGTGGGTTGTGTCAAACATGATTATGCTATTGAATATATGTACATATGTATGTATGTATATGTATATATATATTTTTGTACGTGGGGATTACGCATGACTCATGGTGTATACAGAGTGTTTTTCGAAAACTGCTCTGTTGATATATGTATGTATGTATGCATTCATGCAGATCTGGCAGCCCTATCAATTTGCCAATCCACTTATTTAAATATTCACTTGCAATACTTATTAATCTGTTTAATTTATCGATATTCTTTTAATAATCGTTAAATCCTTCTAATCGATCGCTAACCACCAAGCACACAGCTCGTGCCGCTTCGTAACTTTTTAAACTTTATACATTTAATCAAAATAAGTCTGAAGCATCAAACACCATCCATTGAGTATCATTCCATAATGCGTCTACCAAAACTCATGTTCACCACATATGTATGTATGTATGTATTATCTTAATCTATTGTAGACAGGTCTAGCGAGCAAGCTAAACTACACATCATACGTACATACATAAATATAATGTTTGATTGATATACATACTTTTTTACGAGTAGTTCAAAAGGTAATCAAACTCTTAAAAACTCATTCTATAATTATGCAAACATACATACATATATCTGCGATACATACGTGGAATCATAGTACAGTAACAAAAATAATTGATAATTCCTTCTTTGTCATAATTGAGAGCAAAGGCTTTGATTTGATTCATAAATCGATATACACTTGATCTCGATTTAACGGACAACGTAGTAGATATCATAAATACCAAACATACACATACATATTTACATAGATGTTTATATGTTTATGTAAATATATGTGAGTATGTGAGAATAACTTTATGTAATACATGCATATCTATGTATATGTGTATTTATATATACAACAGCACACGCATACACGTAATAAACATTTATAAATATTTATAACATATCTATTTATAGGCAGTACGTATACATAGAAATGAATTGCACACGTAGATACATACATATGTGCATAGGTATTTAATTTTATGAATGTATGATTACTCATAAATACGTATGAAATTTATGAAAATACATACTTAATTGTACATATATATTATTACATACATATATATAGATGTATTCAGTAAGTATGTACATATGTATATATATCTACATGTACATCCACACGATACACTATATTTTGTTGTTGTTCTTAAACCGAATTTAAAATACTCTCATGCGCTTCAAAGGATAATTCAGATTTTAAGGAATTAGTAATATGATGATTCAATGGATCAGATAGTATGGGTTTATGGTAGAATACTTAGTGGCAATTTATACTAGTTACGATTTGTAGACAAGAACACTCGATTATATTCATCGCTTTATTGCTGTATTTCTTACGCAAAATGTGTTTTCTTGTTGTGCCGTGTGCATCCACAAATATAGACTACCAGGGTACAGAATCTTTCCAGTTTAGTCTTCAGCGTCTTTGACAAACAGGAACTTCTTTAGTGTACCTTTGACGGTACGTATACAACACATATACAAACATATATGTACATACAGACAGTCAAGTAACACTTTACTCTAATGCACATGTTAATGTAATGTGCATTTGTGTAAAGACTTACTTGACAGACTGTATGTACATACATATGTGAAGTTAAATTAAATATAAATATGCATCGTTTTGTGTGAAACGTGTTCACTTGTATTACATATACAGGGAGACTTTTGAGCGTCTATTCAATTCTCAATTCTTGAACTATTCGCAGATAAAGCAAAAATGCCTTTTGTTCCGGTAGAGACTCCTAAGTGCCCAGCGTGCGGCAAGTCCGTGTACGCCGCTGAAGAGCGTGTTGCTGGTGGCTACAAATTCCATAAGACTTGCTTCAAGTGCAGTAAGTATTCTATTTTGATAATCGGAATTGTAAGGAACCCAACGATCAACGAATATTATTAATTATTAAATAGGTATGTGCAACAAGGCATTGGACTCCACAAACTGCACCGAACACGAAAAGACTCTGTTCTGCAAAAACTGCCACGGACGCAAGTACGGTCCCAAGGGTTACGGATTCGGTGGTGGTGCTGGCTGCTTGTCCACAGACACGGGCGCCCATTTGAATAGAGAGTAAGTATAAGTTTTGTTATTAAGTCTATTATATTTCTAATTGGAAATTTTGTATTATTTACTCAGTTAATTGATTCCTGACAACTTTTATTTGGTTAATTGAGCTGTACCTGTTCGAGAATGAAAAGTAATTCAAGTCTTGTGTGTAATGATTATCCAGATAAATGTGAATTCTTTCGTAAATATTATTTTTGTATTCGTTTTCATCACTGACTGTAATTAATGAAGGAAATTATAAAATAGAACTTAATAATTAAAATATACATACCAATAGTTTGTTTCTATTTAAAAAGGGTAAGGTTACATACTTACATATATACAATACTTTCTTCTCAGTGGATGAAGAATGTCGTTACAAATATAAAATTTTGTTTAATTTCTGGGATTATTTGCTATAAATAGAAGTGATACATCATACAGGCGCATACATATTCATGTATAGTACTTGGCAAACAACTCATTATTTTGTTATTTTTTGCGGTATTGTGTTTGTTTGGGGTCTTGCTTGAAAAATTCTGAATTTACTTATACATTTGTATATTATTATGATTAAAGCACAATTTATTTGACTACATTTTATAAGTTAGAATTTTTATAGGTTATGCAACGTGTTTTAATTGGCGATATATTTAGAAAGCACTTTTATGTGTTCATAATATACGTATACAAAAGATTCCACTATCGATATATGTATATTACAACTGACATATCGTTCGATTCGGAACCAAAGTAATATCATCTCACTTTTTAGTAAAAAGTTTTTACTAAGTTTACAATAAGCTGTCAATGCACAGTGGCAATGGCAGTTGCTAGTGACTTGAACTCGACTGACAGAGATCAAGAATATCTTTACCTTATTCGTGTATCCCAAACTGCATTGGCACAAAAAGCATATACATATATTTTCATCATAATAATTTATTAAGTTCTTTTTATAATTGCATATACAGACAAAGGGGTATTTTTACATATATCCAATAACTACTTTGACTTGCCTAACTTTGTAAAATAAACTTCAATTGGAAGCTGTGGCGTTACGGTAGTCTGCACTAAATCCATCTGGTTTATGATGTGGTTCCTGGATAAAAGCCTTCGCGATCTTGGTATTGAACCCCTAACAAATTTACCATTTGTATTTGAAATAGTCATAATAGCCGATTCGGCTGCAAGAGCAGTGGTTGCGACCGTACTGATAGTTTCCGTAATAGTTTTTGTTTTATTTATCGGTTTTACGGTGCGAAGATTTATTTTTTCAACATTTGTTTTGTTTTGGATCAGTTTTAGTGTAGGTTCAGTAACTTGTGAAAGATTTTTATCTTGATAATTGGTAAAGTTATTTGGCTTTGTAACTTTTCTGTCCAGTTTTCGCCGTCTCATATACAATTGACTTGATAAATTACGCCTTGATTTGTATAATGAAGTTTCGGCAATACGTGGCATATTTGGAGTAACATCAGTTTTTTTTAAATCTTTTTAATTTCATTTCTAGTAGTCTTTAAAGTAACATTTGGTTTCTTGATGGGCTTCTTAGCTTGAACTTTGTTTTCAATAGGTCCGACACTATTAAGTGTAATATTTGTAATACTTATTTTGGGTCTTAAACAAGTTGGGCAAAACTCTTTAGTTCTGATTGTTTGAGTTTGGTTTTCCCGAAATGGAGATTCATTTGGAATAGACAAGTTCTTTACAGTAGCTACTGCATGAAAAGTTTCTTGTATGGTTTGGTTTTTTATTGGCGCACTTGTTGTCCTCTCAATGACTTTTTGATCAACAATAGTTGTCGTGATCGGTATCCATGGTATGGTTGGCTGCACTGTAGATACCGTGTTTTCTGTAGGCACTGTTGTAATAGACGTAGGTTTCTCGGTCGTCAAATCATTTAAAAGTTTACTTTTTTGTGTAGTAAACATCTTTTTTATATCCGAGTTATACGGTATCAACTTTTTATTTCTTATTTCAGATTTGTAGTTATCAGATGCAGCTGGAATAATGACATCGTCAAGTGTGAAATACGTATGCGTAATATATGGTATGAATGCATTGTCTGTCATAGGTACCATGCTATGGAAAGTACTGCTTGTAGTACTTTCAAGTGGACGAATGCTATTCGCAATAGAGAAGAAACTACTTTGTGTAGATGTGCTTATGTTTTTCTCAGCACAACTCTTTATGTCATCAAAAATATCACTCGACAGCGTATTCATGGGAGGTCTTATGTTAAGCGGGCTTATCGGTGTTGGTGTTGAAGATACGACCAAAGGTTTAATGTTTGTTTTGAAATTATTTGTTGACATAAGGTTGTCAGGAGTACTTCGCAATATATTTCTAAAAGAAAGAGGTTAATTTCGTGATAATTTTTAAAATTTTGAAAATGTCGAAAATTTTAAAAATTGGAAAATTTTAAAAATTTTAAAAATATTGAAAATTTTGAAAATATTGAAAATTTTGAAAATATTGAAAATTTTGAAAATATTGAAAATTTTGAAAATGTAAAATGTTGAAAACGTTGAAAATTTTTTTTGTGAAGTTAAAATTATTTCAAAATAATATATAAAATAATATACTAATGTTGAGTTCTTTTTACAAAATAGTACCTGAAAGAATTACCATACGGACCAGGAATGTCAAAATGTGGATTTTTATATCTTTGTTTAATATGAAAATTTCCCATACGTTGCTTTCTCGGAGTTAGTATTGGTTGTCTGATCGGGTACCAGTAATTTACGTAGTTTCGTAATTGACTTGGCTGATTGGTATTTACTTGATTGTACATATAAAGAAGCTGTGGGTCAAAGGACCACATCTAAAGAAAAAAGATATTAAATTAAATACAAAGAGAAAAGAGAAAATACAAAGAGAATTAATTTCTAAACTAATAAGCGATAATAAGCAGTAAATAGGATTCTGAAGTTGGTGAATATAAAAGACTACGCTTTCAATTTTTTACATACCCCTTTATGATACCTAAGATTATCAGATGATATCGAAGTAGTGGATATAATTATCATTATTCCTGAAATAAAACGAACATGATAAGTTAAATAAATATGGGAAAGAGAGTAAAATAAATAATAATTGAAAACAAGTAAGAAAAGCGCGGCACGTGACAGTAGGATACCCTTCAACCCATGTTCTGATTTAGTTTCATTTGTTAAATTCATACACATATATGTACATAGGCACATGCTTTAAAATTATTTCCGCCTTCCTTGTTAGCTGACACAAGCACTTGGTTTTATGCTCATACTTTCTTAAATAACTTCTTAAATAACTTCTGTGTTTATTGTCCGATCGGATTGCAATTTGGAGAATACGTATATATAACTACCAGCTTAATAAGTGCCAAAGTCGGAAAGTTATATGTTTTATTCGACGTTTACAAATTTAGTAGAAAAACTAAATTAGTAATTGGCAGGGGCGGTGGGCGTGGCAGCCAACATTTGAAATAAACTTGAGCTGCGCCTGGTACGCAGGAACCTTTACGCCATTTTGGTGTCTGTAGCTCTTATAATAACTGAGATGTGTGTGTTCATCTAGTCATTCATACATCCAGACAGACAGACAGACATGGCTCAATCGACTCCTCTGTGATCCTGAGCAAGAATATATATACCCACGCCTCCTTTTGCTTGTTACATGCATTTGCACAAAGTTAGTATACCCTTTTTTGACCATTTTCAATGGTCAAAGGGTATAAATATGCTTGACATGTTATATCTACATATGTTACTTATGAGAACGGGAGAAAGCGCAGTGAAATTAGAAAATACTTCAACAACGCTAGATTCACTGTGTAGCTTATAAAAAATAAGTAACTATAGGAGGATCTGTCTTAAAAAAATTATACGATTGTTTTTTTTTATAACAAAAAACCCAATTTTTCGGTTGAGGGTTTCGAACTTTATAAAATAGAATATACTCGCATATTTACATATATTCATAAAATTGATATTGTAAGGAATAGTATAATAATATTAAATAAATGTATTGTAGCTTTGAGTGCATTTATCGGAGAAAGTTGAGATGTAAAAGCGTTATATACAATATTGCATTAGCAAAGCTAACATTAAATATAATGCTTTAATTATAATGCAAAATCAATTTTATTCGGTAATGTTCATTTGAAATTGTTTTACACAAAAGCGTAACCAATTTTATAAAAACTTTTTAAATATTGTGTCAATACCAATCTGTATTATTTTCAAAGTCCGCAGAATTTTCCCGAGCATCTTGTAAGACTCTTCACCACATAAGATAAAAGACTAATATACTTATGATGTGGAGTATTGCGATATGCAATAATTAATTTTGTTTTTAGCACTAACTTACACATACCCTCTAACAAAGCAATATCAATTAATTTCACACAACTCACGCCTTTCTTTAGATTGCAATTTTGATGAGGGCTGATCAATTAAGGATTTTATTATATACATATGAAAATGTTTATAGTAGGTTAATGATTATTTGTGTCATACGTATATAAGAAAATATTATATGTTTAATGGCAAATGAATTAATTGTCTTACTATCAATTACTAATCATATCACACATGGAATCACAAAGTTGGGCAAACGCTATTGTTGTATTGTCTGGGCCTTGAAGCATAAAATTACATGCATGAAAAGCTTTTAATACTCTTTAGGTAAATGACCAAAACGAGCGTATTCACTGAGAAGCAAAGTATGTAACAAGCGAAAGAAATGGTTGCAAAAGATCTTTTGCATATGTACATTTGATGTATGTTCATATGTACGTCTTTACATGTCCGTCTGTACGAATGTGTCTATTTCAGCTAAAGACACCACGTCGGTATTAAAGTTCCTGCATTCTTTACGCAGATCAATTTTGGCAGCCACGCCCATCTTTCGGATCAGTAATTACATTAAAGCCAGCTTATCGACTGGAAAATGGACGCTGATCAATAATATACATAAATAAAGTCTGTAAAGTAACTCTTTACAAGTCAAGTAATTCTTTACACTTATGTACATGTTAATGTGTTTTTTGACATACTATATTTACATTACATTTACATTTAAAGAGTTTCTTGACAAAATGTAAATTTTCACATGAAAATTACACATTTGCTTGTTCATTTTATAAATATTGTACTATTAGAAAACTGCGCGCGAAATATCGATGCATATATCATCGATAAATATTTGATTTCCTCCATAAATATCGATTTTTATATTTTTAGCAACCCTTGTTTACTTAGATCACATACATACATAAACATTCTTCTAACCGCGCGCCAAAATAAGTAAACAAAAGAGATCATTGTGAAATGGGTACATTAATAGAACAAATTATTTCAAAAATGGGCCTTAATGATGAGCCCAATATTTTGGGGTAAGTTTCCAAACAACAATATCAAATATGTTTGAAGTTATCATCATGTATTTACCAGGAAAACAACAGAGCTGATAAGACTGCTAGAACTGCGCTCTTCAAATGTTCCATTACAAATTAATGACTATGGAAAGATAGTCCTTTGCTTGGATCTTGCGTCCTCACTCCTTGGAGTTGAGTTTGACAAACAGCAAGCGTTAAAGTTGTCCTCATTACGGAAAACTCATTATGAAACTAACAAACGCATGTTTGAGAAGCTGCTTGACCTTAACAAGATTCCTAGCGTCAACGATATCTGTGTGCAGCTCAGCATTAACGAGGTAACTCAAAAGGCAGACGAGCTATTCGGTTTGTTTAAATCTGTGGTCGGTAAGAATCTGGATGCAGACCATCCACAATACGCTGCCATGGCAGTTTATCAGGCATGTCGTTTACTCAAGAAGAAGGTGTCCAAGTCAAAACTAATGTCATTCAGCAATTTGCGTGCCATGCAGTGGCAACAACTCGCGCAGCAATGGGAGCTCATGATGGCAAAATATCAAAAGGAAAATAATAATGAATTAAAATTAAATAATAAAATTGACTCTACCCCAGCGATATCTACTAACACGAAGAGTGTAAAAAGTCCAAAAGTGCAAGTAGAAGATTACAATAAATGGAAATCTCGAATACTCGCTATGGCCCGAGATCAGCTGCAAAAGTTGGAACAAACTGAAAGCCTTCAAAGCAATTAGTATAAGTTAATTGATTTTATAACAGATTCATATTGTCACAGTCGAAAAAGTTAAAACATTAATGAGAGCATTCAATTTCGTTTGTTTTGTCAATAAATCTTAGCGTTAGTTAGAAAACTTATCTAACTAGAATTTACTTATAATCTAGACTGAACAGAATCATAAAGTAATTCACCAACGTCTTGACATTCTCCATTTGGTTTATGAGCTGTAAGATATCGTTTTATTACGTGTTTGATATTTATTTTTAATAGACTTACAATTATAAATTAATAACTTGACTTCACTTCGTGTCTCCGGCCAAGTGTCCAAAAGTTCCTTAAGATGCTTGCAAAATTTAAGCCAAATCTCACGTTTCATTTCCTTCATTTCCCACGTAGCAGACAAAGAACTTTCCATGGCGTCAAAGTATGACAACATTGGGGTGGCCCCCTCCATAACAAAGTAGTATGATTTCCCATTAATTTTTTTGGTGAGTCTATAAACCGCATGCTTAAAGGGTCGATTCACTCCAGCTCGATTTATGAATTTAGTCTCTAGAGGCTAATAAAAACACGATAACAATTTTTCAGCGAATTCATTAAGGAATAAAATCGTACATACCTCAGCCTTTTCTAAAATATCACTTTCGATAACTCCGTTGATAAACATTTCATCCGGTATAAGGATGATTAAGCGATTCAAGCCAAAGCTAACGTTATGAGCGTCCTCATATATCTCCATTCGCTTCTGGAGACCGTCCTCATTGCGCGCGGGTAGTGCTAACTTGATATATCCATGAAAGTAATTCGAGGCCATTCCCGACGCATAATCAAGGCCGTGTGGTTCGCGTATCCAGCGGGCATGGTCAAATGGGCTTGAACTAAGTTGTACAGCAAAAAAGATCCAGTAGAGCGGCATAAACATAAGAAAGGACTTGCTGGGAAGCATAAGTGATAAGTTTCCCGAGCTGCTTGAACGTACAAGTCCCATGAACACTAATCCTATCGCCAGGCATATTGTTTTGAAATTATAACGGAATGTGCGGCAAATAATTGTGCTCGCCCGATTATTAGGTAAATAGTATTGGCTGTGCAGGAAATACTCGGAACCAGCAAAATAACAACGCTGTATAAAATCAGCAGCAAAAACTACAATGAAAATGCGAACACAATTGTTGTTGCATTCTGCGAATCAGCTGTGTTCATACCGAGTGTCGATAGGCATGTATCGATGAACACAGCTGCCCTGGTATAGCAAATCTACTGGCGGATCAAGCAGTGCGAACTTAAGCGGGACGTTGGACCAACACCATCTGGTGCTCAGCGGAGGAACCTCCTACGTTAACAGCCAGATCGGTCGGCGACCCAATGTTCCCGTTTTGAGCAAGCGCCGTTTGAACTGTCGGTTAGATGCCCGAATGCCCAGGCATATGACCGCCAACATACTTTTCAAGGGCGGCCGACTCCTCAGTAAAAGTTGAGCGAGCCGTCGGCGCAGTCAAATACTGCCACTAAGAAAAACGCCGCCGAGGAAGTTCCTGGATATTTAACGTTTGCCCTGGTGAGTCCGGTCCTTGTAGGGATCCGCCAGGGCCCACTTTAAGATAGTTGTCCCGCCAATCCGGCTCTCGTGATCCATCTGTGCAGACCAAACCTGCAACGCGAGCAGCAGCAGCAAATCCGGCATTGTGGCCTTTAAGGCCAAATCTGCAGCAGCAGCGGCCACATCAGTAGCACGTCCATCTCGGCTGCTGTGGGCCCTCCTTTGCCTGTAGGCATATCCATGACCTGAGAAGAAACAAAATAATGTCCCATTAGCTATAATCCTTTAGATTTAAAATGTTATTAGTTTTAAGATTTTGCGTTAGTTAGTCGTTTTTGCATGTTAGGTCCACGTGGGTAGAAAAGATGATAGGAGTAGGATATAGTAAATAAATGTAAAAGAATATAGAAAAGAAATGATTTGCTAGTTACCTTTTTTTAGGGGAGATGGGTCGGCCTTAGTTGGCCAGGAACGGGCTCGCCGACTTGGGTGATGCTCCGAAACTCCTGGGCAGGAGCATCACATGGTTGGGTGGGTGCGCGGTGACTTGGCAGTCACCAATGGCTGTTGTTGTTGTTCAATTGTCCCTCGTAGGGTAGTTTGTGCCTGTAAATGAATTGAAATGTCTTAAAATATGTATTTTATGTGCATTTTGGTTTGTTTACCTTTTGTCAGTGATGCGTCTTTTGTGTAAATACCGATGAGTATCGATATTTTGGTGCGGATTGCAGGGCTGGAGGAAGAACCCCTCCCCAAGTGCTGCTGAGCTAGCTGGCGCGGCCCTACCGACGAAAAGCAGTCCGTAACATAATGGCGCCCAAATTTTTTTCAAAAAGGAGCAAAGATGTAGGCCAGTTAATTCTGTGCCGAAATCTTTGCTAAAATCGATAGTCAGCGGTATTTAGACGCCTCGCTGTAGCTTTGCTGTTGTGACTCAGTCTATGATGAACTGCGGCACGTTGGAAGTAAAGGACTTCACGTTTGCGCAGGGAGTTGTAGACTAAGAAACACCAGTAAGTAAGAGGTATTTGGATGTTGAGGCATGTTGCCAGGCAGGCCGCGAGTCGTGTTCTACCAGTGGTGGTGAAAACACTGTGCCGCGGACTTGTCCTGGGCCATGTCCAATATCCGAATGTGTTGCATGCAAATGTGACCGTTTTTCTCGTTTTTTGTTTAACGTAGTAGATCGCCTGTCTTCGCTGGGCGTCCAGTTCCTTCAGTTCGGCCAATGTGGCTGAATGAGGGTCAGGTGACCCGTAAAAGCTTAGAGCTATACGCGCCGCACCGCCTCACGGGCTGAAGGGATGCATTCCCCAGTGAAAGCAGGGCAGATCGAACACCAGCCGCGTCCTTAACTGGCAACTGTCAACTTGCGTGACAGTTTGACCAGTTGACGAACGGCAGTGTGTTTTGTTTGTTTACACAACAACTACCATAAGCGCAGAGTCGGATTGCGAGTCCACCGGCACTAGTCGTTTCATCTCCCTTACCCTACATTGATCGTTTAAAAGAAGTCAGTTTTGATATTATTTAATTATTGATTTATATTTTTGCATACAATTTATTTAATTATATATATACATATATTACATTTATTTATTTCGATATTCTTAATTTAAACTTATAAATAGTGACATTCACAGATATTTATACCTATATTTAATTTTGTAAGTACTATTATTTATTAAATTTATGTTATAGTCATATTTGTAAATAAGCGCGTGCACACACACAATTATTTAGAAACACACACGATAAGAAATTAGTAAAATGACTAAGGAAGGGGATGCTGGTGGTCATTGCCTGTGGTCAAGAGGGCCAGTGCCAGGGTCGCATGATGCAGAGTTTTCCATTAATGGAGAGGGTGCAAACAGTTCTCTGCAGTCGGCGGAAGTTGGGGCGTGGGCTTTATCAAGCTATGTCAGCCAGTTCCCGAACGAATCCTCTCCAGAGCCAATGAGAAACACACACCAGGAAAACCCGTATGAGTTTCCTGCACCACAAGAAACTGGATTGGAGAATGAAATGCCATATTTGGACGCTGTGACCAGGTCAGCCATCAACTTAGCAGTGGCTCAGGCGGCAGAAACGTACCGGAAATCGTTGGACATCGAGCTCAGTGAATTTAGGCAAGAACTTCGTCAAAACTTTCTTGAGATGATGCAGCACATCAACGACGTTATAAGGCCTGCCGTTCACGCACTTAGTTCGCATAAAGGAGGAAGCGAAGGTTATGCAGCAAATGCCTGTCAGGACCAGTGTACCGAGATGGAGACGCGGAAGTATTGCCAGGGGCCACTGATCGACCGGAACTGCGTGGACGAGTCTGGGAGCGTCACCTTCGGATCAGTGTTGGCACACATCCAGAACGGTCCATCAAGTCTGGGGGCAGCGCAGAACCCTGAAAAAACTAACGCTGAATCCGAGAATGATCACAAAGGAGGAAATACTTACCACGCTTCCAAACAATGGAACAGGTGTTTCATAGACCGTACTGCGATCGAACCCAACATCTGGATGCGTCCCGTAGATGCTTCTACGCCAGTGACAAAATCGTGGATGCAATCGGTAAAGAGTGCCGACAAAATGCATTCCATGATAGGCGAGATCAGCAATGACGGCCAATCCGAAAAATGGAGTTTCCCTGTCGTGAGTGGAGACGTCCTTCTGGGTGGTTATCCACCACCAAAGGAGAATGGTGTGGCCGAAGACTGGACTCGTGACAAATCTAGTTGCAGCCATCTGGAGACATGGAAATCTGTGTCGATTTGGAGTAAGAAATGGCGGGAGTGGAACAGGAACGCCAGGAACATTATGGCCAGAAGTTGGGCAGCAATGAAGGCGACTATGGGACGAGCGATATGACAAAGCTGGAAGACGAAACGACAGAATAATTAGTGGTCGTCAAATCGTTGGATAGGAAACACTTACCAAGTATCAAGTCGCAAAGCCAAGCCGCCTCCTTATTCCCGACGTCTGGTACAGGTCAGCGTACGCAAGAAACACCAATAATAAGACAATAGACACGATAACAAGAAACAACAAGGAGACACGTACCGTATGTACCGACACAGCCAACTCTCGGCTAAATCCGGTGATGAGAGAGTGGTGCCCCGCGTTGTGCGCCTGTTGGACTGCTTGGCAAGACTTGGGCCGTCCCAGCAAATACAGAATGCCCCAATTATTTCGTCGCTCTGCGGGATTGATTGCGCCGCTTGAAATATTGGGTGCTGTTGCATTCTGCGAATCAGCTGTGTTCATACCGAGTGTCGATAGGCATGTATCGATGAACACAGCTGCCCTGGTATAGCAAATCTACTGGCGGATCAAGCAGTGCGAACTTAAGCGGGACGTTGGACCAACACCATCTGGTGCTCAGCGGAGGAACCTCCTACGTTAACAGCCAGATCGGTCGGCGACCCAATGTTCCCGTTTTGAGCAAGCGCCGTTTGAACTGTCGGTTAGATGCCCGAATGCCCAGGCATATGACCGCCAACATACTTTTCAAGGGCGGCCGACTCCTCAGTAAAAGTTGAGCGAGCCGTCGGCGCAGTCAAATACTGCCACTAAGAAAAACGCCGCCGAGGAAGTTCCTGGATATTTAACGTTTGCCCTGGTGAGTCCGGTCCTTGTAGGGATCCGCCAGGGCCCACTTTAAGATAGTTGTCCCGCCAATCCGGCTCTCGTGATCCATCTGTGCAGACCAAACCTGCAACGCGAGCAGCAGCAGCAAATCCGGCATTGTGGCCTTTAAGGCCAAATCTGCAGCAGCAGCGGCCACATCAGTAGCACGTCCATCTCGGCTGCTGTGGGCCCTCCTTTGCCTGTAGGCATATCCATGACCTGAGAAGAAACAAAATAATGTCCCATTAGCTATAATCCTTTAGATTTAAAATGTTATTAGTTTTAAGATTTTGCGTTAGTTAGTCGTTTTTGCATGTTAGGTCCACGTGGGTAGAAAAGATGATAGGAGTAGGATATAGTAAATAAATGTAAAAGAATATAGAAAAGAAATGATTTGCTAGTTACCTTTTTTTAGGGGAGATGGGTCGGCCTTAGTTGGCCAGGAACGGGCTCGCCGACTTGGGTGATGCTCCGAAACTCCTGGGCAGGAGCATCACATGGTTGGGTGGGTGCGCGGTGACTTGGCAGTCACCAATGGCTGTTGTTGTTGTTCAATTGTCCCTCGTAGGGTAGTTTGTGCCTGTAAATGAATTGAAATGTCTTAAAATATGTATTTTATGTGCATTTTGGTTTGTTTACCTTTTGTCAGTGATGCGTCTTTTGTGTAAATACCGATGAGTATCGATATTTTGGTGCGGATTGCAGGGCTGGAGGAAGAACCCCTCCCCCAAGTACTGCTGAGCTAGCTGGCGCGGCCCTGCCGACGAAAAGCAGTCCGTAACATTGTCTGCATCGCAATGATTAGTTATTGAGAGAAGATTAATTTAACTTGCTTTAGAACTTACCAATATATTCCCCAAGCATTTTCAAAAAACAACCCTTTTATCAGTCCACGATCTAGCTGAATCAGATGTTACTGCCATAACAACGTCCTCTGATTGGGCTCTTCAGATTTATCGATGATTTTAGAAGTAAATATTTGCTCAAATTTGTATCGATTAGTTACAATAGAGTTGGACTTTTATCGATATATGTACATGTTTTAAACACTTCTCATTCGATCTGCGAATCATAATGAAATAGAGTTGTCGATTTGGGTTCGTTTCAGGGACTTAGTTCATTAGTTCATTTTTCGAAGAACTATACTTCAGTCTTTTGGTCTTCGAGTATTTCGTTTTAGTTCGTTGATCAAAATCATTTTGCCATTCTCCGCGCATATTAACAACTGTCAAACCAAAACACTCGAACGAACGAACTAAAGATTGAAATATAGTTCTACGAAAATAACCCAAGTCCCTAAAACGAACTCAACAACTCTAAATTCTGAAATTCATGATGATTCAGAAGATCGAATAAGAAGTTGTAAAATAAATCTTTATGGTTTATTGATTTTGAATCAGATGTACATTAAAGATTTAATAATTTAAATCTTATATCTCATTTTCACTATCATCTGCGTTCTTGGCGGCTTCACCGGCCTCAACTGCCAACTGAGTCCAAGATTCGTGGTTAATAAGATGAACCCCATTTGTTTCCGCACCAACTATGCCCATCTCAAAGCGAAAGTCTTTGTCCTTCAGTTCGTCGTGCACTTGATAAATACTTCATGGACAGAAAATATAGCAATTAGTCAAATAGAACAGGAAATATATCTATGAGGACGATTCCATACATTTTACCCCCACTGCGAACCAACTCATCAGTGTTCATTTCGGCAAACTTGAACTTCTCCATCTCAGTTTTCGCTTGTTGTTTGGCTTTACCACTAGCACAGGCAAAGTAGCCAAAGGATGTGCCAGAAGGCTCTATCTTATACAGTTGAGGTCCATCTGTTTTATCCCACGATGCAAATATAACAGACAATCCAAAGGGGCGCACAGCACTGTACAATGTGTAGGCATGGATATAGCCGGCGACACGATCGCATAAGTGTTTCAACGGGATGGTGCGCTCAAACTGCTGACGAAAATTGGCCGCCTCCTGACGGGCAATGTCGGCAACAAAGCTACCATCTGCCATTAGTCCAGCAATGGCCATGCCAATATTCTTCTCGATTGTGAAAATGCGACTGGCGGCATCAGGCTCATAGAGTTGATCCGTTATTATTTTCTCAACAGCAAGAACAACGCAGTCTTTGCCTCTGATACCAATTACTGTTCCGCTTTTCTCGACGGCTTTAGATGCGTAGTCTATTTGAAAGACGCGGCCGTCCGGTGAAAATTGTGAAGCGGACAAATCATACTGTTGACAAAAGATTCGACTTACTTTTATACGTACTACATTAAATAAAATTATAACTTACTCCTGTTCCTATTGTACTCATGGCTAGCGAATTTTATATTATATTATAAACCGAATGTATCAAGACTTGCTACAACAGACGATGATTTGACGGCTTTTAGTTTGACAGCTTTACAGCGTTGCCAGTCTTTCTATTGCGATAAGTGTTGCGAAGTGCAAAAAAATGTGGTACGCCAGTTCAACACCAAATTTAAATTCTAAATAATATTGAAACTTAACAAAAAAAAACATACGTTTTTAATATGATAAATGGAAATTTGGTTATTAAAGAAATTACATTTACAGTTTATTCAACTATTATTAAAAGTTCATTTGTCAAATACAGTGCAAACGAACTAGTTCCTAAATGCAAATGATGCAGTACATTTGCACACGTGCTAGTTGAATAGAGATTGTAAACAAATATGAAGACCGCGGAAGAATCGACTGAAAAACAGTAAGTCATTTTGGAATAGTTTTGACTAAATTAATGTATGAATTATTATTTAGATATGCCGCTGAAGTTCGATACACGAACTTTTATGCAGGCCAAGACATTGCGTTGAGCGACGATGGACTTTTTTCTCTACTGTCTCAATGGGCACGCGGTTGATCAGGTGGATGTAAAAACATCTCAGATTGTCTGCAGTTTTGGAGTTAATGATAACCGCAAAGACACTGTTTTAAAAAAGACAACATCAGAAAAAAACTTCAGACGATGCTGAGGTAGATGAGGATAACATTTATTGTTTTGCACTGTCACGGGAGCATTTAGTTACCGCCCATGCCAGTGGCCTGCTTCGCCTGTGGGAACTTGCAACCCAAAAGTTAACCAAGTTATGGAAATCCCAGCACAGAGGTCCCGTCGTGAAAATTGAGTTTAGCGAATGCGGCAATCTTATTTGCACCAGTGGCGGCGCGGATACATCGATCAGAGTTTGGAATTTCGCAAATAATAGTTGTATTTGTGCATTAAAAAAATTTCGAAGGCCCAGCACTTTTGGTGCGATTTCATCCAAGTCCATTGAAAAGAGAAATTTATGCCGTTGGCTCTGATAACGCCATATACTGTTGGAATTATGAAACGAAGCTACTGCTTCATAAATTGCGGGGACACATCTCCCAAGTGACGAGCATCAGTTTCCAGAGCAAAATGGAGGACTGTAGTCAATTTGTCACCGTGAGTCGGGATAAGGTGCTTATCGTTTGGCAGCTGGAATCGGATAAGTGGACGCAGGCAAAGATTATACCATTGTACGAAGAATTGGAAGGTGTGGTCCACTTAGTTGATGGATCACATTTAATAGCTGCATGTGGATCAGGAAAATTGCTGCAGACCGACACAAAGACATGGAAAATACGAGACCTCCTAAGCCAAACAGAATTTCAGATAAGTCGCCTTCTTTACTGCAATAAACCCCAACAACTGGTGCTTGTTACAACGGAGCAAAATATGCTTATATATAATATATCCGATGGTGCTGAAGGTGCAGAACTGGAGCTGCAGAAACAGTTGGTCGGCTACAATGATGAGATATTGGATATGTGTTTCCTGGGTGACAACGATCGCTATCTGGCAGTGGCAACAAACAGCAAGCACTTCAAGCTGTACGATACAACACAAGACATGGACTGCAAACTGATTTCTGGACATACTGACACGGTCATGTCACTGGCAGCTTCACAAAATCTGCTTATCTCCGTCGGCAAAGACTGCAGCATTCGACTGTGGAAGCTATCGCACAAGGCATCATTCCTGTTAGAACCCGTGGCACAGCAAACCAACTGTCACACCACCACAATTGGATGTGTGGCCCTTACACATCATGGTGCTAAAGCATTCGCCTCGGGCAGTCAAGACGGCAGCATGAAAGTATGGAAGATATCTCGGGACAAACGCGAAGAGAATTCATATACTTTAGCACTACATTATGCCGCCCTGGCTCACGACAAGGAGGTAAACAGCGTTACCTATGCGCATAATAATAAAATACTGGCAACTGCATCGCAGGACAAGAGTGCCAGGATCTGGAGCGCTGAGACAAATACACTGCTCGGCGTGCTGCGGGGTCACACTCGTGGTGTGTGGTGCGTGCGTTTCTCCCCCGTTGACCAAATTGTTCTGACATCTTCATCGGACTGTAGTCTTCGGATTTGGTCAATTGCGAACTTCAGCTGTCTTAAGCGTTTGGAACAGGAGTGCACCATCCTGCGTGTCGAGTTCTTGGATTATGGCAAATTTATACTATCAGCTGCCGCTGATGGTTTATTAAAGCTATGGAACATCAAGACAAACATCTGTGTTCAATCCATAGACGAGCACAGCGATCGCGTCTGGTCTTTGGCGGTATCAACTGGAAGTAATCGGTATTTCTTTTCCGGTGGTGCAGACTCTAAGCTGATACGCTTTAACGATGTCACGGAGAATGTTCAACAGGAGGCAACGGATCAACGGCAGGCATTGCTGCGCCAGGAGCAGAAACTGCAATTGCTCCTCTACGCACAGCAACAGTTAGAGGAGGCTTTTCGTTTAGCTATTTTGCTGGATAAGCCGAAAACCTCCTACGATATCATTCGTCAGTTCATGCGAAAGCGTGACCAAGCCGTGGTTACCAAACTCGTAGATCAACTGAACATTGATCAGCGACTTACATTGCTAAGGCACGTCAAAGAATGGAGCACCAACTCACGCCACTCACAGATCGCCAATGTTATTCTGCAGCAACTGTTGGGGGATGCATTGTTTAACCACACGCAGAAGCTCTACAACCATGGCAATCTTGTGGAGGTACTTACTCCATATATACAACGGCATTTTAAGCGAGTCTCCGAGCTAAGCAAAGACTTGGCGTTTATGGAGTTTATTGTAAAGTGCATGTAAAATAAGTGTATCCTACAAATCACTATATGAACTGAAAGAAGACCAAGAAAAGCTAGAGACGCCAATCTTGTAATAAAGATTTATGTTTGTATACTACACTTAATTTAATTTTGCTTTATACGTGTATGTTAGGGACTTTCCATCGTGTGATAATCGGGATTTTTTATACCATTGGGGAGTATCCTATTATTATAACTACATATATATATTGATGAAACCCACGCTTGTTGCAAAATAAATCGGCATGACCCTTATCAGATTTATACATCGTATAGATGATTTCTGTTTTGCAACCAAAGAGCTTAATTTAATGAAAAAATTGAAGATTTAACAGAATTTGATTTAAAATTATTTTGAAGTATTTTAAGCTTTCCAGTTATTTAAGTGAATTAAAAAGAAATAATTGAAATTGGCTTATTTATATATAATAATAAGTATAATATATATTTAATTGGTATGCATTGAAAATAAACACCAATGTTCATCGCACGACGAACACACCTTATAATCATCACACCCTTGCCTTACTTGAAACTGAATGCAACATCGATATTTTTTGAAATATCGATATCAGCGATTGTACCATCACTGTTGCCCTGCTCTAATACAAAGTGCAATTGCATTTTAGATGAAATAAACTTTTTGTGTTTGTTAGCGATGAGCTATCTAAATCTAATTTGAAACTCGAAAATTGCAATGGTTTCTAAATATCTAATATAAATAAAAAATAGATAATTCATTCCTGGTTGCAGAAGTGGAACAATTAAACAAATGACTCATATTATCACTGGACTTTTTTAATGAAAGGAATTTCCGCCCGTATTACTTATACACACATATATAAATATTATGATTGGATAAGCCACGAATGAACAGTTAAGTCATTTCAATCAGTATCACAGTTGAATAAATTATAAAAATATTTTATATTTAACAGGGAAGAAACTGTATAAGTGCAGACGTGTGTGTAGATGCGTTGTACTTAATAAAATAGAAAAGATAACAGCGCCAATCTGAAGACGTGTTATTCATCTCTCTCTCCTTTTGATTTAACTACGCATTGTATACATTGACACCCGCATAATGCCGATATTATATACCGTGATAGCTCGAGGAACTACGGTTCTTGCAAAGTTTGCTGAATGTGTTGGCAACTTTGGAGAAGTAACCGATCAAATAATGGGCAAAATTGGAGTACACAACCACAAAATGACCTACACGCACGGCGAATACTTGATACATTACACATGCGAGAACAAGTTGATCTACATGTGTATAACCGATAAAGTAAGCTAATCAATGCCTATTAACGTTTCTCATATAAACGTACGTATATCGTATTAACATATTAACTGCATTCCGTAGGAGTTTGAACGTTCAAGTGCCTTTCTCTTCCTGGCCGACATAAAACAGAAATTTATCCATACGTATGGGCTACAAGTGGCCACAGCAATTGCCTATGCAATGAACACAGAGTTTTCCAAAGTTCTTTCCCAGCAAATGGTGTACTTCAGTCAATCGCGGGAGGTCGATACCATATCCCGTGTACATGGACAAATTGACGAACTTAAAGATATAATGATTAAGAATATTGGTAAGAAGAAAAAGGAATTCTCTCTTATTCGAAATTATTAATCCATTTATATTCAATCGCAGATAGTCTACGCGATCGAGGCGAGAGACTGGAACTGCTGGTAAATAGAACCGAAAACTTAAGTAATAATGTAAGTGAATCGTGTATACAAGTATCCCTTGAATATAAAACTAATTTAGTTATTTTCCTTTTTTATAGTCTGTAGCATTCCGCAAGGCATCGCGAAACTTGGCGCGTCAAATGTTTTGGAAAAACATTCGTGTCTACGTCATTGTCGGCTTTGTGGTCTTATTTATAATCTACGTAATTGTTAGCATGGCTTGTGGTGGCCCTCCTCTGGCAGTCCTGCATTCAATAAGACAAAATTTTTCAAAGAAAAGAATATATTGTTGAAGTGCATGCTCATGGTTATTACCTTTATATATGTATGTATGTATTTAACTTTAGTGCTATCATAATCTCTGTTGAATGTAATTTAAACAAATGCATTACAAGTATATTTCTACAAAAATCCTCCAAAGATTGCTCATTTATTTGCTTTCCACATAAACAATATCGTTGACCTTAACGTTTCCTGGAAGTCGAAGACCCAAGTGAATCCCCAGTGCTGGCGATGGATAATCGAACAAGCGATAGCTGTAAATAAAGTAAATAGTTGAAGTTCCATTTATTCTTCCTTATCTCCATCATTACTTACCTGCGCAATGTCTTTAATGGCTCACCCTCGAGATCCCGTTTAGCCGTGTTTGTATTTATGTTCGGCAATATGCATCGCGTACAGGGCGCAACAACACGAAAAACTGCATTTTCACCTATTTTTATCCATTGCCAATGATCCTCAGCATAGGGCTCATCAATGTCCGGTTTTAGTTCGAAGTTTCCGCGAAATTGAAGCGTCTCAACGGGGTTCTTCAAACGCTTATTTAGATCAGCAACTGATGATATGTTCATAAGCATGTAGCTCGTTGCATCGTTTAAAGTTCCCTGAAAGTGAACATATCATACGTTTATATCTATGGAGACGTGTTTCTTGTTTTAATTATATTAGAACACAATAGTTTGCATATGAAATTCGTATATTAAGTTTTTTTAAAAAAAAAAAGGAAATAGACATTGATAAAATGTGTATTCAACTGGTAATGTATCCAATAATTTAAACATATGCGTACTTTATATGAATAACCTCATCTACATATGTACATATACATTATCAAGAAACACTATGTATGTTCATAACATTAACATGTACATACACTGTAAAGAGTTACAGTCTGTCAAGTAACGCTTTACACAAATGTACATTACATTAACATGTGCATTTGAGTAAAGAGTTACTCTTTACACATAGTGACAGTCATTTAACACTTGTAACACTCAAATGCACATGTTAATGTAATGTACATATACATGTGTAAAGAGTTACTTGACAGACTGTACGAGCCCCAACCACTATTAATTCGAACAGCGTGTGTTTTTGGCAGTGTGCAATGTTTAACACACGCTATTTTCAAAACTATTACAGATATCGAATGCCAGTGAATTTTGTCTAAAAGAGAATTTTATTCTCTTTGCGATGACAAAAAAAATTTTCTTGTATTTCCAACAACAACAAAAATATGATTTTTTTATTCAAAAGGTAACTTTAAGAGATAAGAAAAAAATGACCACTATTAATTCGAACGCTTCACATGTTTACTGTTATCTCAAAAGAAGAGCAAAGCAAAATAATCCAATGTAACGGAATCACTATCTAGTTATAATCTGCAAATAAAAACACAATACAGAAGGTAAAAAAATTTAAAATTACTGCAGAAAAATTAAAGTTTAGCAACGATGCCACGTGGTAAGCCTATTTGCACAGAAATCAGAGTATTGATTAGAGATTATTATAAATCTGGGAAGATAATTACTGAAATAAGCAAACAATTAAATGTATCTAAATCGTCGTTGCATGGGGTGATCCAATTATTCAAGAAAACTGCGTGCATTACAAATAATATTGCAAATAGAGGCCGAACATCAGCAATAACACCCCATGACAAAAGGCAACTGGCCAAAAATGTAAGGGGCTGATCGTCGCCAATCATTAAGAAATTTGGCTTCAGAGTGGTCGCAGAAAATTGGCAAAACTGTCAAGCGAAAGTGGACGCGACTCAGTTAAAAAAATATTGGATATGGTTACTATAAAGTATGTATTGTTAATATTTATGTATCATACCCAATAACGTATCTGACTCGTAGGCCAAGGAAAAAACCTTGCTGACGCTTGTCAAAAAAAGCATTTGCAATGGGCTCGGGAAAGGATGTCTTGGACTCAAAGATAATAGGACAGCATCATATTTAGCGATGAGGCTAAATTTGATGTTAGTTTCGGTGATACGAGAAAACGCGACATCCGTACAAAAAAAAAGAAACATACCATAAAGATTGCCTTAAAAGGACAGTAAAGATTCCTGCAAGCTATGGTATGGGGATGTATGTCTGCCAAACAATTAGGAAAACTGAATTTAATTGAAGGGATGGATAATGCTGGAAGAAAGTTTACTGCCATCAATATCAAAACTGGCACATTGTGGTGAATTCACTTTTCAGCAGGACGGAGCATCATCGCACAAAGCCAAAACAACCAAAAAATTGGCTGCAATATAAGCAAATGTTTTTAGATTGGCCATCCATTAGTCCAGATCTAAGCCCCATAGAACATTTTTGGTGGCTAATGAAAAGAAAACTTCGAAATAAGCCACAATGGAGCATTTCTGACCTCAAAATTAAGTTGCTAGAGATATGGGACTCAATTTCTCGAGAATATTGTCAAAATTTGTTTAAATCAATGTCAAAACATGTTAAATGTGTAATACAGGCCAGAGATGAGGTTACACAATTCAAACATTTATAAATTTGTTATATTACGCAGCGTTCGAATTAATAGTGGTCATTTTTTTCTTATCTCTTAAAGTTACCTTTTGAATAAAAAAAATCATATTTTTGTTGTTGTTGGAAATACAAGAAAATTTTTTTGTCATCGCAAAGAGAATAAAATTCTCTTTAGACAAAATTCACTGGCATTCGATATCTGTAATAGTATTGAAAATATCGTGTGTTAAACATTGCACACTGCCAAAAACACACGCTGTTCGAATTAATAGTGGTTGGGGGCTCGTACATATAATGTATATATGTATATGTGTGTATATTTAAGAATGCAGGCTTTACTTACCGAATCTTCCTGCCTCAAGAAAGGCATATGCTTAAGTCGAGGATTAGTTATACGAACTGGTGATGGGTAAGGATAGTGCACAAGTCTCAATCCATCATCCTTGCCCAGTATAAATTTTGAGAACCACTTGTCAAACTGTGCACCGCACAACTTAACATCTAGAGGTACACCCCATACAGCCGTGTGTACATTCTCGTCGATCTGGTCTAATTTACCAAAATCCAGATACAAAACAGGCATATCGGGGGCACTGAACTCGAGGCCATTAATCGTTGGCCTTGGCTGAATTTTCACCATGTGTGGATACCCTCTTGCCGTTATCATTTCATTGTTATCATTTATGAGCATAAACTTGCGATCGCGCACTTTTCCGTTGCTGATGCCAAGCACATCGCACTCATAATCTGATTTCTCCAAATCCTTAAGCGGACCACAAGATTTGACTGGAAACACATTTATCTGTTGCAATGTTCCAACTCGACGCCATTTTAAAGGCATCACATCGCGCTTTGAGTGGCGAAAAAACCAGTACCCAACGCCACCGACAGTGATCAATGCGGCACTGGCACCAATTAAAACTTTGCTGCTCACTCCAAACATGTTGGTTGTGCTGCCAACTCCAGCCATATTGATTGCACTTAATGTTTTTAAATGTAAACGATACTATATAATATGATTTGTATAATTATGTATATTATTCTATTCTCACCTGACTGCATTTCGCTTATCAATTACTCGATGATACTGCCTTCCCACTTTGTTTGATTACAAGAGCTTTCAGTGTAGACAGAAAGCGAGAAGAAAAGCTTTGTGATCAAGCGCAGATAGCAGCCAGATTTGCAATCTGCAAAGCTCTGGGGCTTCAATACTTGCTGCTTTGTATTACAAGTCGCAAGATGAACTAGCACAAGACATTATTTATCAAGGGAAAATATCTTAAATTGATTTAAACTATCCCTATGCATTTTCTTCCAATTTTAATTCATATTTTTTGTATATTATATATAAATAAGATAATAATAATAATAAAAAGATTTTTAAGGTACTGAAATTAATTATTATATGTATTTGTACAATAAGAATACGGCAATGAAGTGGTGCCTCTTTCGTATAATAAAGATCCCCTTTCATTTTGGAATAAATGTAGTGCTAAGACTTATACAATGAATTGCCCTAATAGGTTTTAATATGTGTTTTGGGACAGAGTAGAGCGGCAAAACATCAGCGTTTCGATATATCGAAGTTTCATTTAAATTTGGTTTATTGTTTAGATAACATAACTAAGTATCGGCAAAAGAAATCGATATACATTTACATTTTGTAAATATATCGATGTTTCATTGGTTGTAGAGCTGGAAATACATCGATGTTTACGTACTTCGATTTGTATCATAAAACAACATCGATAATATCGAAGTTTTTCACAGCTCAAGCTGTTATTTTATATATAAAATTAATAAATAAAAAGCGGATTGCAGTTTCCAAGACGCCAAGATCTGACGATTGATCCTTGTAAATCTCGACGAGATAAGACTGAAATACTAATTAATAATTTGTTGTTTTCGGCTTAGTTTAAGAGATAAACTTTTCGAAAAGTCCTGATTTCCTATATAAAATTCTAAAAAATATAAAATTCTAAATTAAACATCGAACATCGATGGTTAAAAACTTCGATGTTTTCAAAATTTGAAAACATCGATGTATCGATGCATCGTCGATGTTCTTTCCATCTCTAATTGGTTGTACGTCCATCTCCAATAAAGAATTTAATGAGATTTACAAAAAATGTGTTAACAATTGTTTGAGAACATATTTAAAGTTACATGATTGACAATCTATAATTTCATAAAACAATATTTATACGCCTCAACATGCTTGAAGGATGGTACTGTCGCTCCCTGGCGAATCAAAAGACAAAATCTAATAAAACTGAGCGAGAACACCAGGAGAGTGAGGATGAAAATCATCAAAGCAAAGAACCTTCTTCAGCAGTTCCAAGAGCACTGCCAGCTGCCATGAGCTCAACGTCCACAGCGCATTCATCTATAGATTACAAGGAGCGATACAGAAACATGAAACGGAAGTTAAAGTTTCTTATTTATGTAGGTAGATTTATTTGTTTGTTCTTAATGAATTTCACATATAATGTCATCTTTATGTAATGACAGGAGAACGAGTATTTCCAGGATTTGTTACATACAAATCAACGACGTTTGCTGAAAGTATCCCGTGATCGATCTTTTTCTGATCGATCGTCTGCTATTGTATGAGAAGCCAGCGAAAGACTCCAGTGACAGTGACGCCACTGATAGTTCCAATTCCGACACAGAGCAGATGACTCCATCAAGCACAAAACCACAGCGGGAACACGAATTAGCTAACTATAAAGCTGGTGTGCGACGAAAGCAAAAAGAAAAGGGAGATGTAAATACGGTTGTCTTAGGACAACATTCTGTTGCCGCAAGTGGTGCAACCCGTGGACGCAAACGTAAAGTGCTACCTAGTGGGTTTGTGCAGAGTCCACCGGTGAAAAGGAGTCTGCCGACGACAACGGCTGCTGCTGTTGCTGCTGCTGCAGCTGGATCACCATCGCTACAAATGCAAGATCAATATCAGCTTACTGCCCAAGATGCATCTAATTCACTAAGCACAGCGGAAATAGCACGTCAATTGCAGGAACGTCGTCCTACTCGCATAGAGCTAATGAGTCCGGAATGTGCCTCCGCCACAGTTCCAACTACAATGCTTAGCGACGAGAGCCCATCAAAGATGTAAATATAAATATGCTTGTCACAAATAGTCGTAACAATCCAAAACTAATGATATATCTACTCCGCAGATATCCAAACGAGAGCTTACAGCATTTGATGGAGGATGACTCTCCTTGTCATGTAGCAGCAGAAGAATGCGTACCCATGGTATATACCAGCTGATTAGTCATTAACTTTTATTTGTACTCCTTACAAGAACATAATTATATTAAATTCGAGAAATACAGCTTATCAATACTACATTTTCTCCGCGTATCATCATCTGAGGAATATTCCGACGCAGTTCAACATTTTTGCGGTTTAAACTCTTAACATGCACAAGAGGAGGAAGACTTATGCCCAATTCTTGAAGACGTGAGTAACATTCTTCTTGGGCGGGATTACCGCTTATGCTTTGCTCGCCATATCCATACTTGCGACGTCGCCATGTCTCCACGACATTTCTCACCAACAAGTTCCACTGTTTGTCATAGGCCACAAGATCGCCTTCAATATTGCCGCCAATACCGTGTTTATTACGCAAGTAGACCCGTATACGGGTCTTCAACGGCATCTGCTGCTCTGCATCTGCTGTTCCTGGCAAACATTTCTGTAGCAATGCCAGCGGACCCTCTGTACTGGCCATATGTGTAAACAGATTGCGGTGATGCTTTAATTTCACAGTGCCTGCTATAGCCATTTGATGAGGCTCAAATCGCCGAGCAGTTGTGGTCTCCACATTTGTATTCACTGTCTTGACTTTCTCGCTCGATGAAGGCTTTGCAGTTTGGTTTTGTTTCGGTCGCTTGTTCAGTTGCCAAACTCCAAGCTTTAAGAAGGCACTCTCGAATGCTGCTAAATTTTGATACAATACTTTTGGCGCTTTTTCCGTAACTCGATAATCTTTCGCATACAGTGCCCGAAGAGGATCGAAGCGCTCACTGCCCACATTCAATTCATCTGTTTCCAGAAAATTGCTTTCCTTTTCCTCTGGTGGCGTGCTCATACTTGGATTTGATATCTGAGATACATATGCATTTTTGAAAATCAATTAAACAATTATTTTTGTATTAAATTCTACCTTTAGACAGTAAAAATAATACCAAAAAAGAGACAATTATAAATTAAACTGCATTTGAATGTACGTATATATATACAGTCTGTCAAGTAACATTACATTAACATGTGCATTTGAGTAAACTGTTACTTGACTGTCTTGACTAATACATACATACATATAACGCGTAAACAAAACACAGCTGGACATGCAAACAAGTGATCGATTTATTTCTGTTCTACAATTGGACGATTTGCGGTTTTCGGAGTGATAAGATTTGACGAATTATACCCGTAGAACTCGATGAAATAAAATAATGTTGAATACAATTTTTAGGTATCTCGCTTAAATTACGAGATATAGCCTCCGATAACTCTAAATTTTACAAACAGTTTGCCAAAGTAATCAGTGTGACCAGGTTTGGAGAATCATAATAACCTGTATTTAATGTGTTTATCGAAGCAATTGCCGTGAAATATAACAAATTAATATGGCAAATAAATGTGCAACGGCAAATGAAAAATGATAGTTGACTTTTCAATATTTTATCAATCCGGTTTTGAATAAACTCATCGGTGAAACCAGTTTTATCAATGCAACATCCCTAATTTAATCGCCAAGGAATACAAAGGTTAAAAGCAAAAGAAATGTATAATCCCATCGAAATTCCAGACTCTGACGACGAACTGGCAGACCCCTCAAGTAGGGTGAAACAAGCAGTAACAACTAGTGGCAGCGAGGCAAGCGAGCCGACGCCAGAGAAAAAAAGAAAGATATCAATGTCAGCCGCTGCCAAGCCAACGGACGTTCTCATGGTGAAATCCACAGAATCTTTATCTTCAGATACAACTAGTAGCCCGCCCAGCAGTTCCAGTGTGAATCAGACAAAACCTCAAGTGCGACACAGGGCGAGAAAGACGCAACATACGGTACGCAATGCGGCCGAGAATGAAATACAATTTGAAAGCATTGTGCTTGACAATGACACGAAGGAGAAGGAAACATCAGCAGCGCAAGGGCAGGAGCAGAAAGAGGTGCGATTACCGTCGGAGAGTGATCCAATAAAGGATACAGTTAACCAATTTATGGCTTCCGATGAAGTGCAACAGATAATCCAACGGATTGCCAATGAGCGGGTGCGTTGCAATTTTCTGCTGGCCACATATAAGGTAAGACCGTTAGCAGACTAAATCTATATATGTATATAATATATACATACATATACTTTTATAGTTGCCAGATATGAACTTTATGCTAAACACACACACGGATATGCTTAAATTTCAATTCCGCGAACGGCTGAGGCAGCGCAAAGAACGAGCTACAACGGAGACGACGACGACAAATATTCCAAGTGCAACTGTAAAAAAATAATTCTGTACAGCAGTAAAATTTACAATAATTATTAACAAATATTGTATTAAATAAATATTAAGAAAACTCCAAAAAGAATGGTAATTTATTTTACTTTGGTTGACTTTGTTTTACCGAGTGTGAGTTTTGATTCGCGCAACTTTTGCGCATGTGTCTGAAAAGTGCGTTTTAGACGCTAACAAACAACAGCCCGGCGTAGCCGTGATCGTCTAGTGGTTAGGACCCCACGTTGTGGCCGTGGTAACCCAGGTTCGAATCCTGGTCACGGCAATGCTGCAATATGCATTGTCACGGAGTTGGGCTGAATTTTTTTTTTTCTAATTAAAATTAATTGTTTTATTTTTTTAACTAATTACACAGGCATTTGCAAATTATATTACTGCATAAAGGGCAAATAAATCAGCACTGTTAAAATATGTACTATTTTTTGACTACAGAGTGCAGTACGGAAGTGTACAGCAATTTAAAATAGAAATTGAATGTATTTATGCAAGACTCTAGTACTCTAGTAGTAACATCAGCTAAATCATATTGTTTTGCTTTGACCTGCCTCTCTTCTGAGTCTGAATACAGAGTATTTATAAAGAATGTTTAAAATTTAGTAGACTATCGTTTAGTACGCTACTATTAATCGTACATGTTACACAAATAATATTTAATACTTTTTTCTTTCAAATTTGTTGTAAGATTGTATTTGTAAGATATGTCTTATAGCCGTGAATCCGTTTTAGTGGACTCTGACACTACCCTAAACTCAGTTCCGCTAGCCAAGGAAGATCCGAATACTGACGACGAAGACTTCAAATTAATCGATGAAACAATTAATGCGATATCGCGAAACATGCGTAGGGGCGATTGGGCATATTTATGTCAGCATCCGGAGGTAAATAAAAACATTGGAATCGTTTTAAGCTCTATATATCTGCATCTATTAACATACATATAGGTTCGTGCTATAATACGCGTTATTGTAACGGAGGCTGTTAAGGAATGTCCGAAAAACATGTTCAAATTCGCTGCCGAACTATTCAGTAGCAATAATCAGAAGAAACTTGAAAGAAAGGTAAAAAAAGCAGATTGCTTTCCTTTTCATAACTCTTATGCGATTTTTAATCGGCAGATCAACAAACAAATGAGGTGGCTCAGTTGCCAACTCAAGCCAGGTGCATGGGCGCCATCTGAAGGTGTTGTACCTTTTACTGAAAGCAGTAGCGAAGACACGTTCAAGGTGGACTGCACCACAACTCAACCTAAGAAATCCAGCGAATGCGGAGATTTTGTCATACGGCCAGGTGCATGCCCCGAAAACTTTAAGCCAAGCTGTTAATTTTGAAATTATAGAAATAAATACGATATAAATTTCAAAATAAGGATTTTATAACAAAATTCGTTCAAGTATTTCACCAGCAAAACAGTAAAAACACTTTTATTAATCTTCTTCTTTTGAAAGGATATTTTATCCAACAAGACCGCACGTTCTCGTCGTCTGCAAGCGAATGGTCAATTACTATAGAACATGAACAATAACTGAGCAAGAGAGGACATAATGAAAGCGCGTTCTCTCTTTCCAAGATCTTCTTGGTTCCACCACTCTCCTATACACACTACACAACACTGTATGTGTGTGACTTTTGTATTTTCAACAAATAATTACGAATTAATAAAATATACATTAAACAAATTTAAAAATAAAATTTGTTAATGTCTGTATTATTTGGTAAATTTGTCAATATTAAACTTCGATTTGCCAGTCTTTTTATTATTCATTGAGCTCGTCACGATGGCAACGTTATTCTGATCCTTTTCTTGTTCCTTCTCCAATTTAATAGCGTTGGAAAACGCAATAAGAGAATCCATATGAAAATGTTTGCTTGCTTCGAGGGCCATTTTAAAACCCTCTTCGGAGCGTCGAAAATTCACTTGAAATGTAGAAAATGTTTTTAGAAGGCCCAAACATTTTTCACATATAAAACGCGGTAACCCCGGCGTGTCCTTTATCTATGTAAGGAAAACGAGTTTTAAATCTTTATAAACATTGAATACACGCACACGTCATACCTCCATGTGTATGGTATTGGCGATAATTCGTGTTAAACGGCGCCCATTGAAAAGTGGACGCAACTTAATTCCATTTTCTCTTCTGCATTTGCAAATTCGGCAGCAATCGGTTAAATCGATATCTCTTAGTATATTGTCTGTAATTTCTGAACTTAGCGGTGCCGAGTTATCCGACATGATTCCATATATATTTTAATTTTGTTGTAATCCAGTTTAAGTTTAATAAAATACTGTAAGGCAGAGCTTGCTTATTAGATAAATGACTGATGTAAAACGTCAATTATACTAATTTTGAATTTAACCGCTACGCAAAATGAGTCTAACGTTAAGTTAGCTGCACGCAATTTGAGACTCACGTGAAGTCGGCTGCAAACCTATCCTAACATACATTAAGTTGGCTGCTGCAATTATCCAATTGGAGTGCTTTAAGCAAGTCGAATAAGTCAGGGATCACTATAAATTTCAGATTTTTACAATTTTAAGCATAGCATATAGTGAACCAAGTTGCAGAGGTTTAAATGGTAAAGACATTAGGATTCCGTAAGCCCAAGAAGCCCCTGAGAAAACTGCAGAGATTTCAGCTTGAGTCTGCCATCTTTGTTGGTAAGTGTCGTTTGCTATGCACTTTTTTGTTGTTGTTGCAATTTTAATTCGCCGCAGATTTCTTTGATGTTTGTTTTGCTACGCATATTCTGCCGACTAGTTTGAATTTTGTATTGTTGCCTAGAGCTAATTAGAAATATCAGTTTTTAGTGAACAATTAAAATTAAAGACTAAATATTTTAATTACAATAACTTAACTCTTGCATAAAAGAGTCCAGTGTATTTATAAACATATTCACCATACTGTGCAGCCGGCAAGCAATCAAATTTATGTTAGCTAACATTAACTTAACATAACTCTAACACAGCAACGTTGGCTTTGAACGACGAAGTTCGGAGTAGTCGCTCGCTGAAATTTGTTCACACTTTATTATAAATATTCCGTAACCAATATATTCCTTTCAAGATGCTGCCGAACGATAGAAAACTTTTAAGGTTTATTGACCATACACAACTGCCAGCAGCATTCATCACCGTTGGGAAATAAATAAATTACTCAACTCTTCTTGCAGGAAAAACGCACGTCAGAATCAGAGCCAAAGTCAGGCACTGCGCCGGCCTATTCAAGGACTGACTGGAAGACTGCGCAATAATAACAAGGAGAGCAACCATAACAAGATGAGCAAGGCAGATCCCATATCGCTCAGTTTCCACGACTCCTGCTTGCGTATTTCGGATGTACAGCTGCTGCACGGCCCGCGCTGGCTGAATGATCAGGTAAGTTCATCCTTTCAATAGGCACATATGGATGACCTTATATATTTTCTGTAGATCTTAAGCTTCTACTACGAGTACTTGTCGCACGTCAAGTACAAGAACAACAAAGACGTGTACTTCATAGCCCCGGAGGTGACTCAGTGCATGAAGTACATGGACGAGTCCGAGCTGGAATTGCTGTTCGGAGAGCACAATGCACTGAGCAAGTCGTTCATATTCTTTGCGTTAAATGACAATGGCACCACCGAAGCGGGAGGCACACATTGGTCCCTGTTGGTGCTGTCGAGGCCAGAGAGAACGTTCTTTCATTTTGACTCTTATGGGAATAACAACACTGGACCTTCGCTTGAGCTGATGAATAAGGTGAAGGACGTGCTCGGCGCACGACAGTCCAAGTTTCGGGCAATGAGATGCCTGCAACAGGCCAATGGCTACGATTGTGGCATCCATGTCATCTGCATGACCGATCACATTGCCGACTATGTAAATCGCTACGAGGTGGTCGAGGGATTGCCCACACTTCACATCGACACGGTGAAGGCCAAGCGGGCTGAGCTGCTCAAGCTAATACTCTCGCTGGGCGGCAAGGACTAGAGAGAGGAGTGTTAAGATGCTTTTCCAATTAATTTGTAGATTTAAGTGACCTGCTGATTTTGAGACACAAACCACACACACTCCCACATACACATTCTATCAAGGAATTAAGGTGTGTGTGTGTAGTGGGTAGAGAGAACACATCGATCACAAGCTGATCTTCCATGCAAACACGCGATATTATTCTGGTTGATAAATGTATATTATTTATTAGATTCCGCAGCTTTCTCAGTGCTGGGCACAGAAGAGAGAAAGACAAGCAATACGAGTATCTTCGATAGAAGGGCGAGAATTATTTTAAAGCTGGACAACAAATAAATGAACGCTTGTTTATTCCACATATTGTTTATTTATTTAATGATTGTATTGCATTTCGATATTAGTTTGCCATGAGGAAAGAAGTGATAACGCACACCAGCAGATGACGGGGAAAACATTACCAATTTATTATGTTTATAAAGTGTTTTTGCAATTATTACTGCGCGAGATAAGACAAAGTCCCCCAAAGAATATACAAATCTATCTTGCATTATTGCTTTGTAAGCGCAGATCTTTACTTCGTGCACACATATCTTGTTCATAAATATGGTAAGTAGGGATTGTGGGTGCGTAAGAAAATTTGTAAAAATAAAAATGAGTCAGTCGAATCTTGTACGTCAGTTCTTGCCGCCCAGCGAGTGGATTAGCTTGAGCAGCTCGGTCCGCTTGGCCTTCACCGTGTCGATATGAAGTGTGGGCAATCCCTCGATCATATCGTAGCGATTCACAAAGTCGGCAACATGATCGCTCATGCAGATGACATGGATGCCACAATCGTATCCGTTGGCCTGTTGCAGGCATCTCATTGGACGGAATCTAACCTGTCGCACGCCCAGTACATCCTTCACCTTGTTCATCAGCTCCAGAGAGGGCCCAGTATTGTTGTTGCCATATGAGTCGAAGTGAAAGAAGCTTCTCTCTGGCCTCGACAACACCAGCAGGGACCAATGGGTACCGCCCGCATCAGGGGTTCTATTGTCATTGAGCGCGAAGAATATGAACGGTTTGCTGGCCGCGTTATGCTCCGCGAAGAGCATCTCCAGCTCGGACTCGTCCATATACTTCATGCACTGGGTCACCTCCGGGGCGATGAAATAGACGTCTCTGTTGTTCTTGTACTTGACGTGCGACAGGTATTCGTAGTAAAAACTCAATATCTGTGCGGGTATACAATTTCGAGAAGTTAGAGATAGGTGGGAAGAGTGTATTTCCTCGTTGGAACTCGCCTGATCATTCAGCCAGCTCGGTCCGTGGAGCAGTTGCACGTCGGACATGCGCAGACAGGAGTCATGGAAGCTGAGCGAGATGGGATCCGCCATGCTCATCTTGTTGTTGTTGTGGCTACTGTGGCTGTTGTTGTGTTGGGCTCTTCTAGCGAGTCGTTGAATGGGTCGGCGCACTGTCTGATTTTCACGCTGATTATGTTGTGAGTTTTGCCTGAAAATTGTCCAAAATATGTCACTGTGTAATTTTTGTATGCCTGAGATTTATTTATTGAACCTTAAATTAATTCTGTCTTTCGGCAACATTTTACAAGAAATTTGTACTTGATATTCAATTTGTAAGTAAAAATGTGCGAGACAAAAACGTCGACGAGTGACAACTCCGAACATTGTCTTCAAAGCCAACGTTGTTCTGTTTAACCAATGTTATCACGCTGTTAACAGTTAACAGAACTTCCTTTTAACTGCGGTTGCCATTTTGAATTGCGGCGAAGTAGTGTTCCAGTTCAGCTTTTTCTCGTAAAATCTGGATTTTTTCAAAATTTAACGACAGGATAAACTAAAAAATATTGCTCTATAAATGTATTTGAATAAAATCAGCTTTTCTCAAACTGCAACTGCATACAAATCAGGTTTTTTATATCTAATCTACTTTTCTTCGCTCAAAAATACTGGCAACACTGCGATGCACAGAGAAGAGAAGGCAAAACTCTTCGGGCTGGTAAGCAAACAATATCGAACCTCAAATAACGTATTTCTTTTTAGTTTTTATTTTAAATGCAGAATTAAATGTGTGCTTACATTACTTAGAAGTTTATTAGTACAAATAAACATACAGTATACAAAGTAGTAGACATATTAGCAATAAAAATACATAGAAAATTTTGATATTGTGAGGCACTGGAAACCTGGAAACATATACATATGTACATACATACATGTATGGTGTTGTGTGGAAACATGTCAAATGCGTGTTATAGATTTCTTTTCATCCAGGTCAATAAAATTTTGATGGGTTTGTTGCTTGGTGGGTTACAGCGTGGGGGACCCAGGATACAATTCCGACTACATATACTCTTTATGTACGTTATATATAGTAAAAGCTACGTTTACGTTTAGGGTTCATAGTCGCACTTCGGGACGTTTCCAGCCACCAAAGGCGCGCTCCAGTTCCTCAGCGACGGCCAGACACAAGCGATCTTCGTTGAAATTGGCAATGACCTGCACGCCCAGGGGCAATCCCTCGCTGCCCAATCCCAGTGGGACGGCAGTGGCCGGGAATCCCAAGACATTAACAATGCCGGTATAGGAGAAATTAATCGGACGCACAATGGGCTCATTGTGATATGGCGCCACAGTGGGATGCGTGGGATAAATGAGCACTCCATTGTCGCCCAACAGTTGCTGCAGAGTGGCACGCAGCTCATCCCTCTTGGCCACCATGTGCTTGTACTTGGAGGATCCATGCTGGCACTGAGCGCTGTCCATGAGGGCCGTGGTCAGGCCAATGAATGTATGCTTGGAGGCGCCCACCATCCACTTGAGTAGCTCGAGATATGTATTAATCTCGTAGCGCAGATCGCCCAGTTGGAAACTGAATCCATGTCCAGAATCATCGCGCATATTTGCAAACCAAATTGCTGCCGATTGACGCATTTGGGGAATTTGAACTTGCTCCACCTGCCGTTGTCCAAACTCTTTGTTCAGATGCTGGACAACGCGACGCATCGCCAGCTGCTGATCGGCATCCACGGCAGAGACCATGCGGCCACCACCATCGGATTCCTGATAGTAGAACTTTAGCTTATTCAGCTGCACAGGCTGCTCCAGCTTCAGCAACGGCGCCTTCTCGCCGGCCATAATTTTCAGCATGGGCCGCAGATCCTCAGCAAAGCGTGACATGGGACCCAGGCCGAGGAACGCATTCTGCTCGGCAGTAAACGGTGTGGGAAACTGGCCATCGTTCGACACAATCAACTTGCTCGGCTTGTGCCCGAAGATGCCGTTAAAGAACGCGGGCATGCGTATGGAGCCTCCAATGTCAGAGCCCAAACCGAAGGCCGAACCGGCTGCCGACTGTACGCAACCCTCGCCGCCACTTGAACCGCCCACAATGCGATTCGTGTCGTAGGCATTGCGTGTGCGGCCGTGCACAGTGTTGTTGCTCTCCCACCACATGCACACTTCAGAAACATTCGTGAGGGCAAAGGGTATGGCACCAGCTTGACGCATCAACGCCATTGCCTGTGCATCCTTCTCGGCGCGCACATTGCGACGCACATACAGCCCCGCCGTGTGGAGCATGCCTGGAGACGATAGTAGATATAGAGGAAAGAAAGATACAGAGAGATAGGCAGCTCACCCTTAACCGATATGCAATCCTTTGTCGTAATGGGCACGCCCAAGTAGGGCTTCTGCTCGGCCAGCTGTTGCACTGTGTACTTTCCGGACTTGATCAATGCATCCGCTTCGGCTGCCTCCCTTAGTGCATCCTCATAGCGCTGATCCACAACACAATTGAGCAGCGGATTCACTTCCTTGACGCGCCTGATAAACGATTCCAGCACCTCAACACTGCTCAGCTGAGGGGGATATAGGAGGTGAGGATTAGAAAGAAATCAGCCGGTAGAAACATTCAATTAACTCACCTCCTGACTGCGTATCTTTTTCGCCAACGATGTGGCCGATTCCAGTAGTATAGCATCCGTAATAGGCGGCATACTTTCGCCCTTCGCCCCATAGATCAGGCGAAAGATCTGACGAAAGAAGAGCTGCAACATGCCGAAGATGTAAGCGCCTATGGCGCGACCCATTGGTACTTTCTCCTTCTGATCTTGCGGCATGATGTTGGGGGAAGGATGGAATGCAAATCCTACGAAGTATATGTATAACGTTCAAGCACGCTTTTGTGTATTCGGTTTTCTTCTCTCACTCTGGCTGTGGCCCATGTGAAGTGTGTGTTCGCTGCAAGGTAAATGGAGAAGACTGTCAGTACTTAAGGAAATCAACAATTAAACAAGAGTCTATGTAGATAGCAATCTCTTGCTTACTCTCTCCCTCTCTCTCGCTCTCTCTTTCTCTCTATAAACACTTTGGTAAAATCTTGTATAAACATCGAGTCTAATTGCTTTATCTTTATTGCTGTAAGTGTACAACTTTTGCAGGGGTACATTGGCTCACAGACAGAGTACAGCGTTTAAGTTTAACAGAGGTACATAGGCAACTTAACAGAGGTACGTACAGGTACAAAAACTGCTTAATAGAGGTACATAACAGTGTGAGGCCATTACAGTTTACGGTTAACGGTTTACAGTTTTATAACATTTTAATTGCATTTTCATATTACCGATTCAGAATATAAATTCTCTCTTTGGGCCCCATAAATATGTACCTGGTGTTTCGCCAATTGTTTAAACATTTATGAATAAAATTTGCTTTTGTATAAAAGGAATATTTCATTGTCATTACGAACTAATTTAAACAAAATGCGCACAGCATACTGATAAACAATTTCTTTGTTATGCGTCAAGTTTTGAGTCCATTCCGAATACGCTACGTTCGCTGAGATTCTAACGCTGTCTGAGTCATCATAGCACTATCGTTTTTACTATGTCTGGGCCGCACAAAACTTTGCACCCACAAGAGATGGGAAATAACACGCTCGTTGACAGCCCTTGCAGTCCCAACAACTAATTACTTCTCAATTCACATAAACAAAAAAATCAAAAGAAACCTAACACTTCTGTTGTCATTCGACTGTTAAATTCTCTGTATTTCCTTTTAACAACACTGCCTACTATATACACTCTGTCAAATAACAGAAACCGTTACTGTTATAATTATTATTAACAAATTTGCAAAATCAGGATAATTTAATTTACTTTTCCTAACTTTCCTTCACTCTTTATCGTATATTTTTAAGATTAGGAGTAACTTTCTTGATGTAAAATATATGTATTTATATTATATTTAATTTATACATTCATATCATACATTTCAATAATCTGCTAAACTCATACAATATCTTCTTTGTTAGTACAAACAAAGTATGTTTACTTTAACAGCGGAAAGTTTTGCATATTCAAACAAGCTCAGAAAAGTTAAAAACTTGGGAACAATTCAAAACTATTGGTTAAACACAATAAGGTTAATATCGTTATATTTTATTTTACGACCTGATAAAAGTCAACGGAAAGTTCATCAAATACTAAAAGCTATACAACCGATTGTTGTCGCCATATCTCAGTCTGTCAAGCATTATTATCTTATCGTGTTCCAATGAATTGCGGCGAATTAGCCGCAGACAAGAGCTTACAGTGCTTACAAAATTGCACTTGAATAAAACGCATTTGTATATCATGCAATGTTCATTACAGAGCGTCTGCTATAATGTTAGTAGCTGCGGTTGAGTTTAAGTACCTCACAATAGACGATAAGAATTTACGCTTGCGATTTCACATGACATACATTCATACAAACATGTACACATGGGTATATCTGTACATACATATGTGGGTATAAACAACATGAATGACGCATCGGCGAGACGACTCTGTGATCCATAGAAATAGTCATGCTTTACGTCGCAAATGCGATAAAACTGGAACTACTCATAACGCCTAGGGGCGTAATTGCTCAACCACCGAAGCCAGCCAAACGCAATTTAACTGACATACAGTGGTGTTAAGGAATTATAGATATAATATTTTATTTGCAGTACTAAAATTGATCATTCCAGAAGAGACTTCAGCAAGGTTTTAAAGGTTCTTTTATCTGATCGTATTCTTCACTTGCTCTTCAGTATATATAAAAGTGCTCTCTCTCTCTCTAATTATATTTGTGTGTCTGTCGCTCTCTCACTTACTCTCTCCTTCTGTGGATCGTGTTCTTATCTGCCACTGTAATTGTCTGTCATGGTCAGGGTCTCTCTCTGTCAATTCTTCTTATCAGCTGTTTGCGGCAACATATCGCAATTTGCTAAAACAATGTTTTTCCTGCTTTTCTTTAACTTGTTTAATTGAAGTGCCCCGTCAATTTACACATAGCAACAAATATTTCGCACATACGCAAAGTAATCAAATCAACTGAAAGAACTATAAATAGTTTCCATTTTCCAATCGGATTGCGCAAAGTTCGATATATTATCAAGCAGATCGATAGGCTGCAAGTGCCAAAGACCAAACAACATATGTAGTACATACATATGTACCAATATAAAGGGAACAAACTGATTAATGTGGATTACCGGACGATAAGATTGTGATATTCAGAGTTATTAAATGCTCGCTCCAAAATTTTGATTTATGAACGTAAGCATTTCAAAATGTTATTTTGACACTTGTTGCCATCGTATTTCTCTTGTGCTTGTTATTGTTGCGTGAGAGTGATAGAACGAGAATGAAAGAGAGCGTCGCGTGAGAGACTAATTGAGTGATATGATATGCAGCAGAAAGGGGAGAATTCAATAGAGTAACACGCACAGAACATATGTATGTATGTCAAATTTGTATACGAGTGTGTGTTTGTGAGGGTATGTCATTGTGTGGGCGAAAGGTGGCAAAGCAAACGAAACGACCGGCACAATGGTCAGAGGAACGTCCCAATGACATCATTCCAACAATTGCATTAATACATATTGCATTTGATTGTATTATGTATGAAATAAGGATTATATGCATTCAACTGCATAATTTACAGAAATGTATATGTATGCATGTATGTCTGTGCTGCATTTTTTGCAATTAATTCCTCGTACTATCCTTTCACTCAATTTTAAGATGGAACCGGTTCGTCAATCAGGCATCAAATAAAGCGCCAAGTTGTACTTCATTTTTATTCATGAATAAACACACTCGTACACTGTACCATAGTAGTGCGTACTAGACTGTGTGTTATATACAGAATGTATTACTACACGCTACAACGCTGTGCATGTTGGCAGTGACACTTAACGGGGTTTTTCTCCTTGTTTGTATCACAAGGCAAACAACGCATTTTACTTAATGGCAATTAGATATGCATACACAAAACATTAGATAGCTATATAGTCAGGCAATAGAATCGCGACGGCGCTAGCAATTTACCCGCAAAATGAGAATGATCCGAACAGCTGACCGATTCGTTGAAAACTGACTACTTCGCGGCAAACAGTGCTTAAGTAATGCAAAGGGACGGTACGCATCTGTAAATGACAAAACAAAATCTTAAGTTATACTAAATAATAATTTAACCAAAATACATTTATTAAATTTTACAAGCAAGAAAACTATTCAGTTGTATTTAATTTAAAATAAATATGATTTATTTATTTAATTAAAACTGTGAACTGTTTCATTCGGCCCGCAACCTATCGATGAAACAGAATTGCAGTTATCGATAACCCGTGAAATAGGCCAATATAAAATGTGCTCCTCCCCAATTTCACTCGCAGCTGTTGTGCCAAAAACCAAAACAAGGCACGATGGATGAGTCTACACTAAAACCTCCCACACAAAACGGCAATAATTTGGAGTTAAAGCCACCAGAAATGGCTTCCATGGCCACAAACAGTCTGCAACTGCCCAGCTCCGTGCCACAAAAACTAACAAGTGTTTCCAATGGAAGTGCCTCGGGAACAGGATCGGGCTCGGCAACAGGCAACCCGCGCAATAAGTGCGCTCTGAAGCCAGGCTACTCGTTGATGAACTGGATAAGACTGTGTAATTCTGGAGCGGACCTTGCCGGCACTGGTGGCCGTGTTGTACCCGTAAGCAAAAGCGAGCTGGCCAAGCACAATCAGGTGAACGACGCCTGGATGGCGATACGCGGCCGAGTATTCAATGTAACGCGCTACATGGACTTTCATCCAGGTGGCGTGGATGAGTTGATGCGTGGTGTGGGTCGTGATGCCACCAAACTGTTCGACGAAGTGCACGCATGGGTCAATTATCCCCAGCTCTTGGGAAAGTGCTATGTGGGACCATTAAAAGAGAATGTAACGACTAAAGTAGAAACGGAAATGAATATTCTCAGACCTCCTCCGGCTCCAACGGAAACTGTGCCACGTTACGATTGGATACAACAGCGTAGCGAGCTTACTCTAATCTTCTACACGCGTCGCCTGGCAAATCCCGGGTTACTTGTAAAGCGTTGTGCGACAGCAGAGGGGCTTGAGCTGCGCGTGCAACTTGCAGCCAGTTGGCATGTCTATCAATTCCGGCTAAGTGGCGCCGTCAATTGGCCACCTAAGCACGTGCGCGTGGGACCAGAGACGGGTAAAATTGAGGTGGTGCTAACAAAACAGAATGTAGAACCTTGGACCACATACGGTAGCCATGAGGTTAGCAAACAGGAGGCAGGTGGAGTGCAGGCGCAGGAATTGTACGACTTTGAAGTATTACGTCGCGAGAGTTTCAACCACGATTCCTTCGAGCTGTGCCTACAGAGCGTGCAACAGCAGTTGCTACTGCAGCTGCCTGTGGGTTACCATGTTGACATCCAAGTGCCGCTTAAGGATCAATTACTGCAGCGCAGCTACACACCTGTGCCACACGAGTACCTGATAGACAGTTCTGTTGCCTCCTTGTCGCAGAACTTTCTTGTCAAGCATTATGCACACGGAGTTGTCTCTAGTCAACTGCATCAGCTGCAATTGGGCGCTGTAGTTCAGCTGAGTCTGCCGCGTGGCAACTTCCAGTTGTCCCAGCTCGAGGCGCATCGTCACATACTGCTGCTGGCTGCGGGCAGTGGACTCACTCCCATGTTGAGCCTACTCCAGCCACTGCTAAAGCGACAAATTAATCGACTGTGAGTCCTCATATTTCCCTATACAAAAAAATTGCTTTATTGATCTTCCTCCTCCTCATTTTAGTGAGCGACTACATCTGTTGTACTTCAACAAGACGCAGGCGGACATTTGGCTGGAGCAGAAGCTGCAGTCGCTGCAGGAATCCGATGAGCGCTTTAGCTGCAAACACATGCTATCTCAAGAGCCAGGCCAGACATCGCGCATATCTCAGCAGCTGCTCGAACCCCTCTTCAAGAAGCCGCCGGCGGAGACCTTCAGCTATGCGCTCATATGTGGACCCACTGGATTCAATACAGCAGCCGTGGATAGCCTGAAGGAGTTGAAGCTGCAGCTCAATCAAATACACGTGTTTCAAGCTTAATTCGTTCCTCATTTCTTTTGCAAATTGTTTTCTTTTCTTTTAATTATTTATTGTTTTCTCATTTTATATTGTTTTTCAATAATTTAATATGTTTAATAACAAATACTAGAAAAATTGGTTTTCCTGACGTTAGTTTACAGCGATCATCCCCGTCATTATTATCATCTTCCTTAGTCGTGATCTTGAATTGTTATCATCAGGATCTTGTAGTCGCCACTTTCAACTTAATTTCATTTCGCACAAAACTGTCGCATTACTCTTTCTTTTTTTTTTGTGTAGTTTTTTAATCAATAAACAAATAAAAAGTACTCGCATTATTAGCTTGGGAAGAAGCCAAGACTTTTAAAAATACATACTTTACACGTCAATCAATATCTAAGAATTTTGTGGGGGGCGTTTCCCTTTTGAAGTAAGCGACAAGCTTGGACTGCCTGCGAATCCTTAAGTAGATTTGCGAGTGTGTGTTGCTTGTGTAGGTGTGTGTGTGTGGGTGTGGGTGTTTGGGTTCTTCTAATAGGAGCGAATTGCAGGTGGCACCGTCTGCACCTCACCGTCCAAGGTGTTATCTATGACAGGTCGGTATTGGAGAGCGACTTTGCCATCGTCATCACAAATCCAGGACAGCGTGTGCTTGCGCCAATGCTCTTCCATGGGTTTCGCCTGCTGTCCCTCCAATGGTTTGCTGTAATCCTGTTTAACCAACAATAGATCTCCATTAGTATGGATGAACAGAAATGGTGCAAGCACAATGGAAACTTACGTATTCATCGATGCGGTCCTTGAAATCTTCACGTGCGTGTGCACCGCGTGATTCCTTGCGCGCCTCGGCGCCCACAATGGTCATCTGCGCGTTTGCCAACAGATTCTGCAGTTCAAGGGTCTCAATCAGATCCGAGTTCCAGATAAGCGATCTGCAAATGATTGCAATATATTTAAGAGAAGCTCCCACATATCATGCGGAGTTCTACGCACTTGTCGACCACCTTGATGTCCTTGAATTGCTTGTAGATCTCGTTCATTTCAGAGACACCCTTCTGGAGAATGGGACCATCGCGGAATACGGCCGCATGGTTCTGCATGCATCTCTGCATTCTGAGGCGCAGATCGGCAGTCTTGATTTTACCGTTGGCATGACGAATCTTATCCAAATTGGCAACCGAAAACTCGCCGGCATTCTGTAAAGGATTAAGGTGAAAGGAATACAAATAGAAAGACTTTAATTAACTTTGCGCACTCACATCTTTCACTGTTGGCACACATTCTCCGGGCTTGTTCTCCTCGGCAATGGTCTTCGCACAGGCACGTCCAAAGACCACCAGATCCAGCAGGGAGTTAGCACCCAAACGATTGGCACCGTGCACAGAACTGCAGCCCGCCTCGCCGGCAGCATAGAGACCGGGCACAATCTTATCCTGGCCATTGTTGTCGATGGTGATCACCTGGCCGCGATAATTTGTTGGCACGCCACCCATGTTGTAGTGCACAGTGGGCAACACTGGGATGGGTTCGCGGGTGACATCGACGCCGGCAAAGATCATGGCCGTCTCGGAGATGCCGGGCAGACGCTCAGCCAGCTGCTTGGGCGGCAAATGATGCAGTTGCAAGTATACATGATCCTTTTCGGGACCAACGCCGCGACCTTCCATAACCTCAATTGTTATGGAACGTGAGACAACATCACGCGACGCCAGATCCTTGGCAACGGGTGCATAACGTTCCATGAATCGTTCACCCTTGGAATTGACAAGATAACCGCCTTCACCACGACAACCTTCGGTGATGAGGCAGCCAGCGCCATAGATGCCAGTCGGATGGAACTGCACAAATTCCAGATCCTGCGAGGGCAGACCCTGACGGGCGACCAGAGCCGTGCCATCGCCGGTGCAGGTGTGAGCCGAGGTGCAGGAGAAGAAGGCACGTCCATAGCCACCGGTGGCAATAACCGTGTTCTTGGCACGGAAACGATGCAGGCTACCATCCTCCAGATTGATGGCCAAAACGCCACGGCACTCGCCCTCCTCGAAGATCAAATCGAGAGCAAAGTATTCCACAAAGTAGTTGCAGTCATAGCTCAAAGATTGACCATACAGGGTGTGCAGCAGCGAGTGGCCCGTACGATCAGCGACAGCACAACATCTGTGCGCCTGTCCACCCTTGCCGAACTTCAAGCTCTGGCCACCAAAGGCGCGCTGATAGATCTTGCCATCCTGGGTGCGGGAGAAGGGCATGCCATAGTTCTCCAGTTCGATGACAGCCTTGGGCGCCTCGCGTGTCATATAATGTATGGCATCCTGATCGCCCAGCCAATCACTGCCCTTGACCGTGTCGTACATGTGCCACTTCCAATCATCCTGCTCCATGTTACCCAGTGCAGCATTGATGCCACCCTGGGCGGCAATTGTGTGCGATCGTGTGGGGAACAATTTCGTTATCACTGCCGTCTTGAAACCCTCGGCGACCAGTCCAAATGCAGCACGCAAACCCGCACCGCCGGCACCAACAACAATCGCATCGTAGGCATGATCCACAACGGGATATTGCTTGGATATAGCATCAGGATTGGCTCCCTTGGCGGTCTGATATCCGGGTGTTATGTGATAACTGCGCTCAGCCGCAATTGCCGCCACACGCTGCTGCAAAATGTATACACTGGGATTAGTTTCAATAGCTTCGTATTAGCTCAATTAGTCACACGACCTACGCTAGGTAAAATACCCATAATGCGCTCAAAAATTGCAAATTCATTGCCTAAACGGAGGCCCATTTTACTCACGGCAATCATCATTATATATGTACATATATCTCGTATATATGCAGTCTGTCAAGTAACTTTTTACATTACATTAACATGTGCATTTGAGTAAAGTGTTACTTCACTATATGGGTCTGGTTAGATCTGTTTAATGGTTCGATATTATAAACGCATGTGCTGCACTCGTGACACGTCTCACGATAATAAATCGATAGTTTCGAGCTGCTCTTTAGGCTGGAGTATTGCCATCTACAGCAGCTGCAATTGTGCATAGTTCTTAAGATGACTTCACCTTATTTTGCCTGTGCAAAATTGCAGTCAATTAACACAATCACAAGCACACACACAAGGCCTGCGCACACACCGCTACAGGTTAATCATATAGAGAGCCACACACACAAGTGGGGAACGTTGTTTATCAGAGGAAGCGGAGCTCAGACGACTTATGTAATGTAAATAGATGGAGAAGTTATAGATAAAAGATAGATTGAGATGCAAACAAATATTTCGTTTGTATCTCAAATTTGTCAATTGTATAATCAGCTGTCGTGATGGACGCGCCTCCCCTCTCCTCTCTCTCTATTGACGAGTCGCTTATCAGCCGAGCAAATGCTTAAGTAATACGCTGACAACGCCTTGGTCACCAGTTAATGCCGCATTTCTAAGCATTTGGCCAGGCAGGGGGCGAGAGGGCTTGCGTGTGTGGGTGTGTGCAACGCGCAACATAACCTCTGCTGCACAACAATTACAGACGAGAGTCCCGACTGCATCGACTGGGGTCAATTTATCCATGCGAAACAGTTTCAACTGTTGCATGCCGAAGTTTACGCAATGTTAATGAACAACGGTGCTGCGCGGCGCAAACTTAACAAATTACATAACATTGCCAAGAGGGGGCCAACACACACGGTGACGTCTGCTTTCATTTTTGGTCAGTTCGGAGGCTGAGAATTCTTTCTATGACAAAGGCAAATCGTGTGACCGATTGTATAATGGAATCTGTCTAGACAGCTGGGCCGGTTTTTGCAATGGATTTGATGGCCATTGGTGGTGATGTGGATGCAGACGGCTCTCTACGTACCATTGAGGTGACTGCATTTTTGGCCAAAATCGATGGCACACGCGTGAATCGGTACATTTTGGGGAGTTGCTACTGTCCACTGGGGCTGCAATGAGAAATACACTTCAATTCAATTTGTACGCACAAACTTTATGATTATGTTGTTAAATAAATAAAAAACAAATATTGTTCGTGTTTTTGTCAATGTGATCAAATAGAAAAGTTTACAAACTTTTTAAAAGTTATATGTCCACTGCAGTGTGGCCCGAGTTTGGAAAACTGATAAATACATCAGATGCCAGGGCTACATTCAAAACTATCGCAAGTGTAGTCTTTATCGATATGTGTTCCTTAAAGAAAAATCGTCAGCTGATTTATTGTTTGAAAACATTAACACGCAAAAAAAACATAATTTCTTTAAAATAATCGTTATATTTAGTTTACCTAGTTACTTAATAATGCGTGCTTTTTATGTCTTATTAATTTTTTATACGGAATATATATTTGTAGCAATAGACATATAAAAATGCTGGCAAAAGTCAAAGGTACTATTTAAATATATGTATGTATATGTACATACATACATATGTATATGAGAATTCATTTTTTGATTATTCAGTTTATATTATGTTGGCTTTGCTTTACCGCAACGCATAGCAAACTCATCTTCCGTTAGATCAGCCAAGTGGTTGATTCCCATTTTCCATGTCACTTCGCCACTCTCAAATTTCTTATTATGCGTTTCGACTTTTTCTTTGGCTTTCTCATATAATGAACGACGTTTTTGATCCTCCTCCCCATCATATTGCTTATTAAATTTGCCCTGAAAGAAAAAAAGAAAAATAATGCGTAAACAAAGCAATTGCGTTGTACGCCCTTTGCTGTATCATTCACCTTATATTCAGCCCACTCTTGGTCAGTTACCAGCGACATGTTTAATTTCTTGATTTTTAATGAACACAATTTTGCGAAAAATTCAATTATTTTTAGTTATTTTATATTGTGAACTGCGTCAGATGTTTATGTTTTGTGTTGTGAAAATAAAGAGAACATTAAGTATGTAAATAAAGTTGCCAGAAAGTGCGTTAAGTTGAGTGCAACCAGAGTTGTCTTTGGCCGTAACTTGATTGGATCAACCATGTGGCAGCACTGTTCAGTATGGTGAATAAGAATTTTTGAATAAAAAATATATGTTGAATATGTTGTCACACGTGTTACTGATTTGATCTCGATGTACTCATTTATTTATTTAATTTATTTTTTAAATTTTTGAATTAGTATTTTTTGTTTTATTTACGATTTATAAATATTTTTATTTGATGGGTGTTATTAAACAATATATTGCCACCTTGAGTGCCGCATTGGTTACTTTTTCCTTTGGCGCTTCGATTGGATGGTCTGGTCCCATGGAGGGTCCTATCACAAAAGGCGAAGCATACAGCTTTATGCCGTCCGACTATGAATGGGGCTGGACAACCTCGATGCTAACGTTCGGAGCTGGCTGTATATGCATCCCAATTGGTCTTTTAATAGCTAAATTTGGCCGTAAGATGGTTATGTTGTGCTTGGTGCTGCCATATTCAATTGGCTGGCTCTTCCTTATGTTTGCCCAGCACTCGGCTATGCTCATAATTGGACGATTCATTGTAGGAGCCTGCGGCGGAGCTTCCTGTGTTGCATTACCAATTTATACAACCGAAATAGCCCAGCTCCATCTACGCGGCGTTATGGGATGTTTTTATCAGCTGACTCTTATCTTTGGTATTCTCTATAGCTTTATTATTGGTGGTTTACTTAAACCATTTATGGTGAATCTCTTGTGCGCCATTTGTCCCATCATATTCTTTATCGTCTTCATATGGATGCCAGAATCTCCAGTATATCTAATACAGAAAGGTAAAGACGAGCAGGCCAGCAAAGCAATGAAATGGTTGCGTGGCGATGATATCGATATCAGTGAAGAAATGACCGCAATGGCTGCGGACGCAAGTAAGAAGACGGCCACGGTTCGCGAAGCGTTGGGGCGCAGTTCCGCAAGGAAAGGCCTATTCATTGGAATAATGTTGATGGTGTTCCAGCAATTAACGGGAATCAATGCAATTATCTTCTATTCAACCAGAATTTTTGAGCAGGCTAAGATCAATAGATGGGCGTATCTTTGCACTATTATCCTCGGCGTGGTTCAGGTCGTTTCGACAATTACGGCCATGGTGTTGGTTGAGAAATGCGGACGTGTTTTTCTGTTAATGATATCAAGTAGTATGATGTGTGTTACCACGACTTTAATGGCCATATATTTTGCATTTTGGATGGAATCGGATATCATCTGGTTACCCCTTATGGCAATCAGTTTTTTTATCATTGGATTCGCGCTGGGATTTGGGCCCGTGCCTTGGCTAATCATGGCCGAACTCTTTGCAGATGATGTCAAGCCCCTTTGTGGCTCAATTGTCGGCACCTCAAGTTGGCTACTCGCCTTTTGTGTGACGAAATTGTTTCCAGTCAGTTTAAAATTTTGTGGACCAGACTTAACATTTCTCATATTTGCGCTCATTTCGCTTTTAGCAGCCATTTTCGTTTGCTTATTTGTTCCGGAAACTGAAGGAAAAACATTAAATGAAATTCAAACATTGCTTGGATTCGAGTAAGATTAATGAGCAATGTATGCTTTTTTTATACCCATCGACCATTGAAAATGGTCAAAAAAGGGTATACTAACTTTGTGCAAAGGTAACAGGCAGAAGGAGGCGTGGCAGACCCCATAAAGTATATATATTCTTGCTCAGGATCACAAGGCGAGTCGATTGAGCCATGTCTGTGTGTCTGTCTGTCTGTGTGTCCGTCTGTCTGTCTGTCCGTCTGTCTGTCTGTCCGTCTGTCTGTCTGTCCGTCTGTTTGTGTGAACGCACAGATCTCAGCTATTAAAAAAGCTAGAGTTACCAAATTTGGCAGGAAGACTCCTGAGTACTATAAGCTGATCAAGTTTATTTCAAATGTTAGGTGCCACGCCCACCGCCTCCGTAAATCAAAAATTTAATTTTTGAACTCAATTTGTAAGCACTGTATAAAATCTAAAACTTTTTAACTCTAACATATACTAAGCTGAATGAATTATCTACGTATTCTCCAAATCCGATTGGACAATAATCGCAGAATTTGTTTAAGAAAGTATTTGCATAAAACCAAATGATTCTGTCAGCTAACAAGAGAGGTGGGCGAGCGCGAAGCGCGAGCGCCATCTGTTGGGAATAATTTAACAAATTAAACTACACGGGAACATAGGTCGAAGGGTATCCCACTGTCGCGTGCTGCGCGACTGTTGCTTTTCTTACTGGTTAATGTTTTTGAGCTTTTGGTATCCCGTCCAGACATACAGATCCAGACATGAGTATCCAGTTGCGGTAATAAATTGTCAAATCAATTTATCGATCAGTTCAATCAGTCGGCCTAATTTTCTTTGTACATTTCACGGTCATCGACGTTGAATTATTTGTGAAAATTTGAAAAACACATGCATATTGCTGCACTCCTCACACCTAAGTACATTAGCTTTTTCAGCTAGTGTCACGACTAGACCTTGTATCGGTTTTTGTTTTTGTTGTTTTAGTTAATTACAGTTATGCATGTCGCGGACGGCAACGCTAGCGTTTGTAACGGTATGTCTGTGGTAAAAAAGCAGTAAAAGAAAAATTGCTTTAGGATAAATAATATTTAGAAACTGCTAAAGTATATATACATCTATTTGGGTATATGCAGAATAGTATTTATAGCTTTGGCAAATATTATATTTCATACAATATTTACAAATTTATTGCCAATGACCTACAAAGCATGTACATACATATGTACGATAATATGTATGTATGTGTGTGTGTATATTCGTTGTATATGTGTAGGTATCTATTTCGCATATTTGTTAATGTATGCAATTTATTTGTCAGATAATATCACAATTGCTTCCCTTATGCCGCCTGTTATCGCATAATATGTCTTATAATCTAATTTGCAACTGTGCCCTACACTGTAATTATACATACATACATATGTGTGCATACGCAAACACCAACATGGGTATATATGAATGTGTGCAGGCTTATCCATTGTTTTGCCGCCAAATCGTCAGTAGCGCATGCAGCTTTCGAATCACAAAACCTTTGCGAGCTTGGGGAGAGTTTTACAGAGAAAAAAGAGTAAACAGAGAGAGGGTATGTACAACCTAGAGGGTGGGAAAGCGTTTTTGGTAGCAGTCTGTCCTGGTGAGTTAGTGTAAGTTAACATAGAGGTGAGAATGTTAATTGCAAGGTCATGAAAAGCCCAACTTCACAATATGAGTATGATTAGGGTTGCCATATCTACTGATTTATCAGTAAATCTCTATAGGTCTTACTGATTTTTCTGAAAAAAAAAACAAATTTCTAACATACATATATTTCTTTTTTTTAAGTACAACTAATCAAACATTTCCTTTGTATTTCCTATTTTCAGATACGCAGTAAGTTTGAGTAGGGGTTGTGACAGCTCGAAATACCCCACAAGAATGGGCAAGTACGAGTGTATTAAGGGTAACCCACCCCCCGTGGGGGATAAAAACAGACAACGTCACCGACACTACTCGCATTAGACTCACATTTCGCACTCGCAGTCGCAGTCTCACTCGCATTCGATGTCGCAACACGTCGTGTTTTATTTTAGTCGCATAAATCCGCATATATATAAATTGTTTTTCTTTTTTTCACACGAAAACAATTTGAGGCAGACACACCCAGTTTGCAGTGCAAAATCATAATTGAGAGCATAGGAAAGACGATAAATTTAAATAAATGAATGTAAATAAATAAAGACTGTGCACTGAGGCGACGGAAAGCGAGGAAAAAACGCCGCCTTGAGCTTTGATTGCAGCCACGTGTACGGCTGAAAAGACAAGTGAGAATTACAAATTAGTTAAAGAAACAACTATTTATTTACCTGGTGGGTCAACTGAATTGTTGACTTTGTTTTTTCTTCGTTTGCTTTTTTTTGGTCTTTCTTGCGTTTTGAAAAATCGAATCGAATGAAATGGCCGCCTGCTGGTGGCGCCATCTGCAGTTCACAGTTTTCAGCAATCAGCTGACTAGCCCCCGACATTTGGCCGGCCTATACACACATACACACTTACACCCACGCATACCCCCAAGGACAGTGTATTTTGTTTTGTGGACAGCAAACATTTTCGTTATGCCGCTCTCTCTCTATCCGCTCTCTCTTCTGCTCTTCTTGCTGTGTCAGCACTGAGTGGGACTGTATTTGAAAGAGAGAGAGAGGAAGAGACAGAGAGCATTAAATAAGTAGGCTTTAAATTTTGTTTAAACATGTTTCCAAGTAAGAACAAAAATGGCAGCCACGTCGTGGCGCAGTGGACCTGCCATAAATTAATTCAAGCCACTGAAAATCTCTTTGTTTAATATTATTTATGAGGTAAACAGGTATATGTAATGTGTCCTACACTTGTTTCATCAATAGGGGAGGGTGGGTGGTAGGTTTGGAGGCTATAACTGACCAGCTGAGCAGCTGTTGGCGGCCTTCGTGCTTGGCTCTCTGCCAAGTTTGCCTGCAGCTGCGGCAACTGTCTGCGTTGACAATATTTCATTCTCAATGTACTTTGCACTACTTACTAAGTCTTCTTCCATTCCCCCTCATACACAAGCGAATTCAACAAGCGACACTTACAATGCGCCTGGCCACGCTCACATACATATGTATGTAAGAGGCTATAATCTCAACAGTTGTCGAACGAAAATTGAAGGTACTTGTAGTTGTGGTATAAGCAAAATTGTTGAGGAGGGTTGCGGGCTTAAGGGGGGCAACTCAATGCAGCATTTTCTACACCTGTGAAGTGTTAGCGGTCCTTCTTTTTTTGGTAGCAAGCAGAAAAATAAACTAAGGCAAAACTTTGAAAAGACATTGAATCCTTACCGACGTTTGTATACACTTCACAATTCAGTGTATGTCAATAAATTGTAAAACTTATATGTTCTTCATTTTAATTCATTCACGTCTTTCTCGCGCTTTCTCGATCGTGCACGGTCGATTACCATGTATCGAGTGCCCGTTTCTTATCGATAGTTACAGTGTTACCTTATCTTTAGCCTTTATTAAATTTAAACTATTTACAAAATAAATGATATTCAATTTTAAATACAACTTGAAATGTATAAAATATATAGAATAGAAATATATATGCAGAGTGCTATTATACACCAAGACATATTTGGGGGTTTGTTTGAGTTTCCTTCATCTATGCGGGACTAGGCTAAGACACGCGCCCACCATTCCGCTAAAGCGTTTACACAAGCAATAAAAAAGAACTTGCTCGCACGCAATGCGCTTAATTTTTAATGGAACTCTTTCCTTATAAAGGTTTTCTAAGGGGGGGGCTCAGCTAAGTTGATTTTGACTTTAGTTTGATATTTATATTGCAGTAAATCGTGCAGACAAACTGATAATCTCATCGACATGGACTGGGATTGGGCTGTGGGCGGTATTACGGATGAAATACCCCGTACAACGGGCTCCGAGTGCATTAACTATATGACAGACCGTCGCCGCTGGACAGAGACGGTGCTGCTATCGGCGTTATTCATCTATATAATGCACAGTTCGTGGCAGCGCCTGGCACCCATAAGGCTGCCACCTCCTCACGAAATACACAAGCCGCACAGCCCAATGCGACTACTTCTGCTTATAAGCATGTCCATCATATTTGGCATTGAGATGGGCTTCAAACTGGCAGGACGCTCCATGATCTTTGCACTGAATCCTTGCCACGTACAAACGGTTCTGCAGGTGAGTCACTAAACTCTTTCCTTGTCCATCTTTATTATGATTTTAATTTTGAATTTATAGATCTATTTGCTGGCTGCCAAGCCAACGAAGATAAACACTGCGCTCTTTCGCATACAAATGAGTAATCTGAATGGTCCCTTCTTGGCCTTCTTGTTCCCGGAGGTAGAGGGACGCACGTATCCGTTCGAGCAGGCAACGTATTGGATACAGCATGCGCTGCTCTACATAATTCCCATTTACATACTAAGAAGTGGTAAGACAAGTGGAAGTCAGAAATACATACATATATATCAATTTAATACTCTTTGAATTGTTTTTTAGGTGCCTACACCATAGAAGACTTGGGGGGATTTTAAGTGGACCAAAATTGGCACAGCCTTTATGCTCTTCTATCACTTTGTGCTGCTCTCCCCGCTTTCTATAGTGAGTGCAAGTGCAGTTCAAAAGGGATAAATATCTTTACTAATATTCATTAACTTGGTTTCAGTTGACTGGCATCAATCTGGATCACATGTTGTGTGCGGCAGTGTCGGATCCGTTTCAGGGACAGAACTACAGACTTTTTGCCTGCTGCCATCAGGCACTGCTCTGTCCGCTGCTTACTAAGGGCACATCATTCCTGTTCGGCTCCTCAAAGAGCAGCGCCAATGAGAACGGCCTGCACAACTCTGTGGATACCTATGTAGCCACCACTGATGGCGATCATGTGATCTACCATCAGCTGCCACAGCAGCAGCAGCAGGAATATGCATCGGCCGAGTCGATTGCGGCAGAGTACACGATGCCCACGACCAAAATAGACTAGTACAGCGCAGCGAAGGTGTCTCTCGGCATCTGACACAAGTCTATTACACGAGTCAATTTATAGACTTTAGCGATGATGGTGTTTTTGAGTTGAACTTGTAACTTTTCAAACAAGAGCCTATGTACGTACATATGTAACTAGTCCCTATTAGTTTATGTTAGGTCGGTTGCGAGAATATAGTGTACATAATATACCATTAAGGCTAAACAAATTATGCTCAGTGAGGTTATACTTCTAACTAATGAAACAGTTTTAAAAGGTTCTAACTTGTTCAATTATATTTATTAGTATTTCTATTCAACTCGTTTATTATACAATTTAAAATTTGGTTTGGTGTAAAATCAATACAATTTAATGTATTAGAATATATATAATGTAATAATGTACATTCATACATCGTAAGCCCCTAATAACGTAAATATATATCCAAAAATTATTTTGAATTTGAATTGAGCGCGCATTGACTGCTTTACCAAAAAAAGGGAATGGTTACCCTAAAAATAGCTTCAACAAGTATCGATACTTCGGCAAGTCTATTCAGCAGGCACGAAGCTGCAAAAACAATTGTATAAAATAGACCTATCGATATCTTTGCAAAATATCGGTAACTGTTCGCCGATATTTGCGGCTTTGCCAATGCTGCGGCACAGCTGTTTAATGTTGTTCTTATTAGAACGATAACTTTATCGTGCCGTGAAGTACGCTCCCGCATTAAAGCTGCTAAAAAGAAAAACGTGTTTAACAAAAAAACAACGTAGTGTCGATTTTTTTATGCAACCCTCGACTTATATATTTATTGTACAAAATCAATAATAAATATTTCTTACTCGTCGGTAGAAAAGCAAGATCGGTACAAAAGCAGAACTTGTGCGTCGCAGTTGTACAAAAAATACCAAATAGGGAAAAGGAAAATACAAAGTGCCTGGCAAATGATAAATTGTATATATACATATGCAATAAAAATGATTTAAAGCATTTCTTGTGCTTTTATTAATGATAATTTGATAACAATAAGCACACCAATAGCAACAATAACCAAAATGCCTTCACAATTGTCATCTTTGTCGGTGTGTGCGCGAGTGTGTGTGCGCGCTGCCCCCTCGTTTTGTGTGTGGGTGTGTGTGTAAGGAGATGCGCGAAAATGTCAATTAATTGCTCGTAACGACAATCGCAACAACAACAGCAAGAATATCAACAACCACTGGCAGCCGCAAAACGAGACATCGCAAATAAACGTGGGGGCCAAAAGGTGCGAATGAAGCGCAAGAAAAAGAAAAATCAATAGGAAACCCGAAATGCAAAAATGTGTCGATATTGTTGTTGTTGTGCCGAATATCACAGCTATAGAACAGCCAACCAATCAGAACAACAAAAACAACAAAAGCAAAGAAACAACGGCACCGCTATTAATATATTATTATAAATAATAATATCGCAGTTGCGAGCGACGCGTACCTACGTGCAAATAATGCGTTGCATATGCGAAATTGCGTAATATTTTTTGCCATTAGAAAAAGGCCAAAACTCAAACTTTGACAAGTTGACTTTAGAACTAAGCTTAAAGTTCACCATACTCTGCTCTCCTCGTGCGTGCCTTTATCGTTTATGTGTGTGTGTGTGTGAGTGCTAGCGCGTATGTGTGAGTCAGCAGTGTTTACTTTGGTGTAAATTCTGGTCCTCTGCTAAAAGTGTGTGTGTGTGTGAGTGAGTATTTGTGTGGCAACATCATGGCAGTGGGAACAGATGGCTCTGCTAAAACAGCAGCAGCGGCAGCTGCGTCCACCTCGTTGCCATTAACTGCAAACGGCAGCAGCAACAACAAATCACCAAAAATCAACACAGCATCAACAGTGCCGGCGTCGACATCGAAGTCAGCTTCCGCCGGTCTGCCCGCCTCTGTATCGCATTTCTACTATAAGCACGGACTTTTCCTCTCCAGCTACCCAACATGCGCATCTAGCATTGCCTTCATGGCCATTCTGCTGTCGTGGTAAGTTGCGAAGAGGTGTTTTACCCAATTCTCTTATAACCCTTGCGTGGTGAATTTTGTTTTGATCGCAGAGGAAATTTAAAAGGGAATAATTTAGGAAATTAATTGGAACTGGAAATATTCGGTTCGCTATAGCGTGACCAGACTGTTTTGCATTTTTTCAAGATTACGCTTCCTTTTCTCAGAATTTTGTACTGTCTTTAGAGATATATTTCGCAAGTTGTTTATTTGCTTAAGGTGTTATAATGTGTATAAGGTGTATGTATTGTACATATGAGGAACATACATAAAGTAAATGTATCCATATAAAAGCTTTCTACTTACCAGTTTAAGAAACTACCCTCAATGTGCCGTGTGGCATGTTTTAAGCACATTGAAAGTGCCTTAAGTTGAGATCTAATAAAACTTGCGTGTTTATAAAAGCTTCATGGGGAAGTCCAAGATGATACATAAAAAAAGTAGAATAATAAAAGCTAACTAAGGGCTATTAACTTAAAACGGTGCTTGGTATGTGGGTGTTGCATTAGGTTGCCTGTAATTAAATACCCTGTCTGGCTTTCATAGTAATTAAATACCTGCTAAAAGCGAATTCAAGCAAGGTAATTACTTGTTCTATTATTTTCCCCAGTGTATCACAATTCTTTATCTAAATTTTAATAATACTTTATGAAAAGTAAACCGATTTCCGCTGAGGCTCTATTACAACACCGAAAAAACTCATCGAAAATACTCTGATTGCAAATTTGCCTTGCTTGCAGTTAGATAATAATATTGATTATCAGCAAAAAAATTACTGAATCCCAGTGCGATGTGGCATGCGCCAATGCGAGTTATTCTACATTATATAGAATAAAACAAACATATAGAAAGAAACACTTTACATACAAGTACAGTATATAGATTTATTTTCTGATAAGCGAAATTCAAATTTTCATTTTGTAGTATAGAAACTTATTGAAGAGAAATCAATTATTTTGTGAACAATATAAAAAAGTTATATTCATTTATTTTCTATTTCTGGATCTTTTTTAAATATTTAAATAACTGTACAATGGTCTATATATGTTTGTACATAAGCCACGCGTATAAAGATTTCTATCAATATTGGAATAAAAAATAAAAATTAAATTATAAACAATGTCTAGACCTCAGACTGGCCCCAAAAATACTCATGTTGCGACACAGTGTCCGATAGATAATTGAAATTATTAAATAATGTGTGTATTAAATACCACGTACATGCACCTACACATATGTACATAATTGTGTGTGTGTCTGTGTGCGTAGTACACATGTGTGTCGTTAGTTCCAATTCATGCACGAAATTCGATAGATAGAATTCTGGGCGGAATTATAAAGAAGCGTTTGAGGTAGCGCTGGATGATGAATAACGCCATGACGGGCGGAAAACCACAATATACCCACTACTTTAGCCAGCGTGCGGGGTGAATTAATGTAGTACAGTATATGGGGAGATCTGTAATGTTTTTACTAAAAGTCTGTCCTTTTTTGCCCTTTAGTTAGCTTTTAGTTTGTTCGTTTTACAAAGTTACAGCTGCAATAAAAGTTATTGTTTGGCAAACCTTAAGTACAATATTAGGGGTATGTATAAATATATCGGAAAAAACATCTGTCTATCTTAAAACAAGCTATAGTCAAGTTAGCCAATAACTGCTATGTGTATTATTCGATTGTAACTAAATTTGTAGATATCATTGGGCAGCTAATAATTATCCTACACACAAAAAGAAAACATTCTAGTTTTCAAATTAAGCTTGCACTACGTTTTTTAAAGCCTTTGGTCAAAAAAAGGGTATACTAACTTTGTGCAAATGTATGTAACAGGCAGAAGGAGACTTGGCACAGCCCATATATATAAGTATATATATTCTTTCTCATTTGTGTGAACACAAATTTCAAATTGATCGGACAATAAACATAAAAGTTATTTAAGAAAGTATGAGCATAACATCAAGTGCTTGTGGAGACAGGCGAGCTCGAAGCCCGAGCGCCATCTGTTGAGAATAATTTCAAAGTATGTGTGAATTTAACAAATAAAACTAAACAACAACATACATAGGTCACAGGGTATTCCATTGTCGCGTGCCGCTCGAGTGTTGCTGTCGTTTCTATTTATGGGGCAGACCAATAATTTCTTAGACATGCTTGATCTATACTAATAAGTAACCCTGTCTGAAATCAAGGGCACTAAATCTACTTGGCTGTTTACACTGTTCAAGAATACATATACTTTGTGCAGTTGATGAAGTTACTTGCATAATATTATATTTTATTAAAGTTCCCACTCACTTTCTTTAACTTATCTTCAGTCCCTCCCTGTTTGTTTCCGTTTTCTATATCCGATTGATATCAAAGATTCCTCGACTTGTACGCTATCTCCAAAACTGACTGTCCCCTTTTTAACGCCCTCATTTCCCTCGATTCGCCCTATAATAGAACCTACAATACATATGTCTAATTTGTGGGCACAACCAAACTAGCTAAGCCCAAAATCGGCTTCAGTTGGCAACTAGCTACCGTTCCGCGGCGCCTTATCTCGTAGTGTAATGCAGCTGGTTTTGTTTCTAGTCTGTTATCAGTGGTCAGCACCTTTAATATTGAGGCTCGGTCGTGCGTCGTTCGTTGCTTGTTGTACTTGTTCTTGGCCCGCTAACCTTGAATAATATATAAACTGAAATGTTGATAAATCCAAAATGCCTAGGGAAATTTTGGCACACGCGTTATATATGACAAATAAATTGTTTGCTAACAGCTTTCTTTATCTTTCTCTGTCTCCCTCTCTAGTTATCCGTTGATGAACATACCTTTACCGGGCACCATACCAACCAAAATCGTGCTGCCCTATGAGGGACGCTACTCACCGCTCTTTGGCGAGAAATACAATCAAAGTGGGGGTGGTGGAGGCAATGCGGGAACGACTACGCTGTCGCCTGCTTCACCATCGACGCCTCTGTTCGATGGAGAGGGGAAGTAGCAGCAGCAGCGGCAGTAGCAGTAGTAGCAGCAGCAACAACGATCGTGGCAGCCTGCCCTGGGCTCAGAGCAGCCCCGCTTTGTACGTGCAACAGATTACGCTGCGAGTTAGCGTGCTGCCCTGGACCGATGAGATGCAGCTAATGGATGCGTTTCGAGCGCCGCTCTACGAAGTTTTTAAATTGCTCGAAATTGTGCGCAATCATCAGAGCAGCGAGAAGTAAGTACTAACTATATATGTATGTATATATATATATCGTGACATTGCCTTTAATTGAATCAAATTTCCCTATACGAACGAACACAGTCAGCGCACACTGGAGCAAAACTGTCTGCATGTGGATAATGTGAAGCGAGGCGTACAGAGTCAATTGGATCAAATCTTTCCGGAATATGGCTGCCTGCTGTTATCCCCAGCGAATCTATGGACTCAGAATGAGCAGAACTTTACCAGAGACACGAATATATTGAATACCATCTTTCAATATCACGTAGGTGCCCCAAAACAACACACTCGAGTGTGTTAACAGTGTTAGTGAGTGTGTGTACTTAGGGCTAATGTGCTGTAGCTGTTTGCCATTTGCTCATGCCTCACTGCACTTTGCAATGCAACACAATTTGCTATAGTTGAGTAAAGATCTTTAGATCTGTAGGCGGTCAAACATGCGGGCTTATCTGGCTCAGGTATACTAGAAGTACTCGGCATTCCGTTGTTGATTAAATCGAGTGCGCGACAATGAAAGAGCATGAATAGAGAGTCAATGTCAGTCTAGTTTCTTATTAGCTTTGCTATATTATGCCTACACTTCATATACCCCTCTTATAAAGTATAACTTTCTCTATAAACACTTTCAATTTAGCTTAGATTCTGATTTTAGCATTAAGTTTTTTGATTTTGCTAATGAAAAAAGCATAGCACGTCGTCCGTCGTACACCTGCACAATCTTTAGAAGTATGTCGAGGTGTGTGTGTGTGTGTTTGTTTGTTTTATATATAGATACTTATCTATCAGCCACTTTGGCTCCACGTCTCGTGACTCATTGAGTTTCTTTTTGTTTTGAATATAGCAATATATATTGGTAGATCTCAAGTCTTGGCAGAAACAACATTGAAATAATCCATCAAGTTACTTTTAATTATATTTTACAAATACTATAAATGAGATAAGGAAGTCTCAGCATTATAAGCAACTTTTGTTTGGCGTAAACACACAAAACGATAAGAGCTTCTTTTAGGAAATTTTACGAGTTTCATTTTCATAAGAACTTATAGATTAGTTGGAAATAAGTTTTTTGATATGCAATTTCAGATTTCCATATAAAAAAAAGAAGAGTTCTAACAAAGACGCTTCAAATATTTGTAGAATTAATATTTTAATTTACTAAAAAAGAGATACGCAGCTGAAGAGCCATTGAGAGGGAGGTCTGTAGATTGGGTAGAAGTGTCGTTAAGGGTTTGCTGATTCACACCTTGACTACCTTGATTAATCAATCAGAGCACGCACTCCGCGCGCGTTGGGTTTACTTTTGGACAAAGTCCGGGCAGACAATAGACGATCCATCATTGTATTGTTATCTATAATCTAATCGAATGTTTTGCTTGCTTGTCTTTCAATTTGTAGAATCTGCAGAAATCGAAAGTATCGACAGCGGAAATGCTGTTCGGTCTGCCGATGCAAGATACGGGTTTCAAGCGCTATCCGTTACGTGCACGTTCCCGCATTATACAATATGCCATGACGTTGATTCTCAAGCAAAATGATGCAGAATATTTGGAGACGCTGAAGGAGAAGCTGTTGCATTATTATCCCCCATTGAGTGAGGTGCCCGCCACGCAGGGGGAGGAGGAACCCTTGACTATCACCTATATATTTTATCCAGGCGAATATAAGATCTGGGAATTCTTGCCACTGTCTGTGGCCTTTGTGTTGGTCTTTGTCTACGTGTACTTCTCAGTGCGTAAGATCGATGTATTTCGATCTCGCGTGCTGCTCGCCCTCTGCAGTGTGCTCACCACCCTGGGCAGCCTGGCCATGTCGTTGGGCTTGTGTTTCTTCTTCGGTCTGACTATATCGCTGCAATCCAAGGATATATTCCCATATCTCGTCATATTGGTGGGTCTTGAGAACAGTCTGGTGATCACCAAGAGCGTCGTATCCATGGATGAGACATTTGATGTGAAAATACGCGTGGCACAGGCGCTCAGCAAGGAGGGTTGGCACATCTCGAAGACGCTGCTTACAGAGATGACAATATTGACCATTGGATTGGCCACATTTGTGCCGGTCATACAGGAGTTCTGCGTGTTTGCCATTGTCGGATTACTCTCGGATTTCATGCTACAAATGTTGCTCTTCTCCACCATACTGGCGATGAATATCAAGCGTGCGGAGTACACGACAGAAGCGAAGCATTTGCCCAAGATGATGTTGAGTTGCACCATGGGAAATGGACAGGCTGGAGGAGGATCATTGGCGCGTCAGGACTTTCGTTTCTTTGGCGCCACACCCTTTGCGCCGGGCACTTTTCAGCGCTCTCAATCCCATCCAAAACTGTGCTTCACCGAGGAACGTTCAACGCTGGTGAATGGTCATGCCGGCGCACTTGGGGCGCAGGAGGCACGTATACCGAAACGCATTAAGATTGTGAATTTCTGGGCACGCACACGCTTCTTTCAGCGTGCCTTCATGATCTGGATGAGCGTGTGGATCTGCTCGATAGTCTACAATTCTGGCTGCCTCGAGCAGCTCTTCAGTATACAAAGCAATGGCACCATGAGCACAGCCTACGAGCTGCAGCGCCACTTGCAGGCAACTCGCGGCGCTGTCAGCAGTTTCCTGCAGGGATTCCGACAAACTGCAGATCGCCTGCCCAGCACCAGTGGTAGTTACCTCTCGCCCACTGAGCCCACTGCGGAACAGCCTTTGCATGAGATCAACGAGACTGCAGCGGAATTGCTACGCCTGCGCTATCCCAACTTCGAGCTGAATTACTTTTTGTCCAACTTCCATTGGTCAACCATAATGAAGCAGTACAATGTCTCGCTGAGTGGACAGTATGTCACCTTGTTGCCCACCATACGACTGACACATGCCATTTCCCCGGAGCTGGCAACATTGTTGCGCAATCCACAGGAGCAAATACAACAGAATTTTCAATGGAAGGCATTGGCTGCAGCGCTGGATCCGTTGGACTTCAATGACGATGATGTGCGCAGGGAATCGCCAATGGTGATGCAGGGCGGCATGCCGCTGGTTCCCAAAAGTCCCATGGAAATCTTCTTTGCCATTCTGCTGTGCTGCATCAGCATCTTTGTGCTCTGCTACACCATGGTCGTCTTCTATCGCTGCATCTGCACACGCAACTACGCCGAATGGCGAAGTAGTTGGCATGAATCGGAGGTGCCGCACAAGCAAACCGAGCATATATTGGAGGGAGTGCCCACTCAGATAGCGGGACACAAGCATCGCATTGAATGCCTTGTCTCGGATGGTAATTACATCATCAGCTGCTGCCTGAAGGGGCAGATACGTGTGTGGGATGGTCGCAGTGGCGAACAATTGTCGAGCATTGCACGCCAGGATATGCAGATCGCACAGCCACGTCAAGATGGTTTGACCTTCCTGCGCAAGTTGCCCGTTTCGCCTGTTTGGTGTCTGGATTACTTTGATAATCTCATTGCTGTTGGCTGTGCCAACGGTCGTGTGGAGTTGTGGGAGGCGCCTGCCGGTGTGCTCAAGTGTGCCTACCAGGAGGATGCCAAACGGAATCAGGGCATAACGCACATTCATCTGAATGGGGATCGTGTCATTGTGGCGCGCCTCAATGGACGACTCGATTTTTATCGGCTGGAAACCTACTACAAGGGCAAACAGATCGATTGGGGCTTCACCTCGGCCTACAGACGCAGTGAGTTCAGTTCGCCAGTATTTCCTCTAACTCCAACTAATTCTCTTCAACTCTTCTTCATGTGTAGCACATGTACGCACTGGTTCTACAGGCAGTCTGGGTCTGATGGTGCAACAGCAACAGCAGCAGCGCAACCAGCAGGATGCCGCCGCTCAGAAAACCACTAAGGAGGAGATGAAGATCACGCTGGAGGGTGTGCGCTTGGCGCATCAGCAGCCAATTACCTGCATGCAGGTGGTCAACGATATGGTCTTCACCGGCAGCCAGGATCACACACTAAAGGTGCGTAGACAGCGTAGGCTTCAACTCCCGAGAGACTTATTTGAATTCTTCTTAAAATTGTAGGTTTATTGCCTTAACAAATCGGATGTGGAGTACACGCTACATGGTCATTGCGGACCCATCACTTGCCTGTTCGTTGATCGCTGGCAGCCAGGCACAGGTGGATCGGGCTCACAAGATGGTCTGCTCTGTGTGTGGGATCTCTTTACGGGCGCTTGCATGTATAATATACAGGCACATGACGGCGCTGTCAGCTGCTTGGCCTGTGCGCCCAGCTATGTAATCTCCCTGGGCACCGATGAGCGCATCTGCGTCTGGGAACGCTTTCAGGGTAATCTACTGACCACCATCAACATCTCGAATGCCTACTCGAGTCTGTTGATGTTAACCCCATCGCTTTTAGTCACCAGCAAAATGGGTAAGCCAACCAAAATAAGTGAATGAATGAATGAAACTGGAAACTGATTCATTGTCTCTGATTTCTCTAGGTTCCCTGATTGTTTGGGATGTGCGCACGGGTCAGCCAGCACGCGAGGTCAAGCTAGACTTTGCCAATCGTCAGCTGTGCCCCAAGATCATGATGCTCGCCTGCGACTCTGTTGTCTGCGATTACGGCAATGAGATTCGCGTTGTCCGCTTTCCCATTGTGGCGGACAAGTGTCACTAAAGAGACACGAGATAGAGACAGAATTTATTTAATAGTTTTCACATTTATGTTAAGATAACTAAGGGCTTTCATCACTTTAACCAAGGCGTTGTGTTTATATTCCTTTCTACTTTTAAGACTTTCTCTTTATAAGTAAATGAGAATTTGGTAATGTACATATAATGTATGCATGCAACTGTCTCTGAACAACCCAAGATCAAATATATATATACACCCTTTGTACATATATATATTTTTGCATAACACACCATCAATAGTGTCTTAAAGCGCCAGCCTAAGCATTAAATGACTAAAAGTTAAATTAACTATATTTTAATATACATATACATACAAACTATATTTATTAGACTCACGTACGCTTAATTTTCTATGTGAAAAGTAAATCTGCAAGAAAAATGCTTCTAAAATAACAAAACTATGTGACTTTTCATTTGTTTAACAAATTTATTAACAGAGATAGAGAGAGAGAGTATAAAAGGATTCTCTCAAATGCGAGATTATTTCTTTAGCTTAACAAATTGGGATGCAAATTCATAGACACCCACGGAGTTCTTGTTCTTCTGATCGTATTCCACCCAGTCATCGTCGGACAAGTCCACATCCTCGAAGCTCTGGCCATTCTCAGCAGATTGCACTGTCCAACCAGCTCGTGGCGAGAACTCGAAGGGTTCGACGCCGCGACAATCGAAGACAACGATGGTCTTGTAGTTGCCCGAGTCGTCGGCGGTGTAGGCAGCTGTGTGTGGATACAACAATGAATATTATTTATGTATAATAGTTAATAATAGTATTACCTCTTGACTTCTCCACAACATCGATGCTGTTCTCCCGTCCACACATTTTGCATTTCATGTAAAAATTGAAGCCATTCGAATTGCGCGAATCTTGCTGCACACGCTCCGATTCAGTTATATCGTGCCATTTATCCGACCGCTCACCGCAGTTGGTGCAGGTTAACTTAAAGAAATATGCATAGTCGGTGTGCGTTTCTAGCTTGTCTATATTTTCCAAAGTTGCTGAGACTTGTAATCCAATACGAACCATTTTGCAAACAATATAAGAATGTAAAAAGCCGACTGACACAGACAGCTGTGGTAGCAGTGATGCCAGATAGTTGTCAAATTGAGCCAGCTGTTTTTAAAGTGCTACCAGATAAGTTAGTTCTCAAATTGCACAGCAGTTGTTTTCAAAGTGCTGCCAGATAGCTATGGGAGCACCATTTGTGCTAGGTGGCAACAATAAGAGCACAAAGCATAAACAATTTTATAAAGCAAATAAAAAAACCTAAGAATATAATGGATCTAAATATGAAACCGTCATTAGCTGTGGATGAAATGTTCTCTGAAGGAGCCGGCTACATGGACATGGAAGAGGTAAGCAGATAAGAATGAAACTATAGAATATTTTTCTGTAAATGTTTAACAATTTATTAAAATTTTGTAGTCGGGTAGCGCCACAGGCATGATGTTGGATCATCTGCCTACACCTACAAACGATAAGCATGTCCATGCCGACTTCTACAATGATTTCGATGATCTATTTGACGATGACGATAATACTTTGGGCCGACCTCGAGTTGCCAATGATAATGGCAGACAATAAATATGTATTAAATTTAAGTACTTTATAATAATAAATGAACTCAAGATTTGTAGTTCCTAGTGTTTACATATATCTTTACAAACTATTAATTTATCTTCCTCGATGTTTTGAGAATTCTGTTGATTATCAACTACACAATTCCAGATCAGCGCGTTCGGCATCCGACATTGGTTCCACGACTTGCAAGCAGGCGTTGGCGAACTCGACAAAGAGCGGTTCCTGCATGGCTGCAATCATGGCGAGGTTTGCGTTGTGCGACACATCGATCTGTTGCAGTAGCGAACGTAGATGCGGATTGTAAAGGAGGTGCCTCAATGGTTCACATCTGTCTGGGGAAATAAGGATATAACACTAGCTTATCGCTTCGCTGATCTCAGTACTTACTCAATTCTTGCAACAGATCGATAGGCACAGTGTCCTCAGTGCTAAAGGGTGCATACAGAGTGGGTTCTTCGTCCGTAAAATCCTTCGTAGTTTGAGAATTGTCCTTTGCACCCGAGAGTTCTGTACATTTCGGTGAGTCTTTGTGGGTTTTATAACAGTCAAGGGAACAGCTAAAAGGAGATTTACAAAATTTATTTAATAGTCCAATTTATTTGATTGGTTGCGTTACATACTAGGGAGCCAAGCACTTGTTGCATTTGTATTTATTCGTAGGGTTGGAACAACTTATGCATTCCATTATTGTTAGTTTTCATTTCTTTTTGAAAACGCGTGTAACTCGAAGCAGCTGACGAGATGGCTTGATGAACAGCTGATTACGCGTCAGGGCACGGCATGACATTCGTTCTGAATTCCATGCCAGACCAATTGAGAAAGTACAATTTCAAAAATTTCTTACCAATCGCAAAAAAACATAAAAGTATGAATAACATAAAGTATTCCACTTTCATGTTTGCTTGAATAAAATTTCGGAGTAATGAAATAAATAGTTCAAAGGCCTAAGCGATTTCACATATGATAAATAATAATAGGTACTAGATATATTAATATTCATTACTTTTGGCCTGAGTTGCCAACTGTGATATATCTCTTGTGTTGCTAATCAATTCAAAACATGAATCTTTTTTCTCACATCTGGCAGCGCCAACTGCGTTGCATTGCCGGGTTCATATCTCTGCTAAATTAAACAAACTAGTTTTAGTTCTTTGCCAGAGCCGTTATTATTTTTTATAATCTATTCCACTGGGTTCTTCCTCTTTTTATGCGACTTGCATGTGAGCACTGAGAGTCGTTTAATTTTGATTGTCTTTTGAGGCCTCGCGCCAGTGGGAAAGTGGCTCACATACATATACACATGCACTATGTGTGTATGTTAGTAGAAATGCATGTGTGTTAGTATGCACCTGACATGTTTGCCTTGCAGCTTTTTATTGGTGCCGTGATATAAGGGAAGAAAAGGGTAAAGAAAATAAGATAAAAACACAGTGAAACGACACGTTAACTATCGCGTGGCGTCAAGAAAACAAACAATTGGCTTATCAACGAGGAGGGCTAGCAGTTCAAATAGAATCGGAGAATTATCCCGACTCGACTCGGCCTTGCCAGACCTAAGGGCAATCCCAAATAACATTGGTAACCACTTCATTTGGCCACTGATAAAAAGCAGTTCTTAATTCAAAGCCCTTTTTTCTCACGGAGTAGGCACGTGTGATTAAAAAACTAGCGAAAAAAACTATATATAAAATATACTATAAAATGCAGGCAAATCGACAACGACAATGACGACAGTCGGCGTGTCCACAAATTGCAAACACATCCTGCACACGACAACGGACTCTTCCCCAGCTATCAACACACACACATACAAGAGTCTTGCATGAATACATTAATTTTGTGCTTGACAGTACACCCAACAATATTATTCTTGATTTTTACAGTGATAGGTATCACAACAAGCAATGATACAATATTCACTGGCATTCATTTAAAACTGTACTCAACAAATTGTACTCATTTTAACAGTGAATGATTCATGTACCCCTTTGAATGCATTCATGCAGTACTCTAATACACACATGCAGACACACATACATTTGGGCACGCGCGCACACACACACACACACACACATACGCGCAAAAAGGAGTAAAGGAAACTTAGTACAGTTGTTCGGGCAAAAACAACGTACAACATTGGTGGCAATAAATGACTTCAATGACTGACTGACTGCCTAGTCGAGCCACATGGGGCATGCTACATCGAGGGGGGTGGGGGCTGCAGTTGAGTTTGGGCCATATTTCGGGACAAGAACAAGCTCGCTTGATGCTTTTTTGTTAACAATTGCAATGCACAAAAAGATGCCAGCAAACAATAAAGAGATGGCAAGGAGGGAGGGGGAACTGGGGGCTGAGGTAACATGATGGCGCCTCTGCTGCTTCCGCTGTTCGTGCAGCACAAGCGCGATAATTGCCAGCGTTATCCGCTCGGCCTGCCAGTCAAATAGGCTCCGCTTGGTGCCTACTCTGGAGCCTGAAGCAGAGCTGGAGCCGCAGTCGCAGTCGGCTGAGCCTTCGTGTGACTCGCCTACTTTTGATTTACAACATTCGTGCAGCAGCAACAATTTTGGTGTATGTATCGCAGCAACAACAACAGCAGCAGCAAAAAAATCGGACAACAAATGCAAACAAGAAGAAGAAGAAGCGACACACGCTAGCTGCAGTTGGAGTTGGAGCTGGAGGAATGGAACTGGAGCCGGAGCCACCTGCAGGTGTTGTTTGTTAGTAGTTTTCAGCGTTTTTGCTGCCAGCGAAAAGCCAAAAGCGATATAAATAGATAGCGGCACTTTTCGCTTTCTTTCCTTCTTTCTTTTTTGGCTTGCACGGATAGAGAGAGGAGAGAGGAAGGAGGAGTAACGTGTGCTCGGAAATTGCTTAGATTGACAGATCATGCAAACATAATGGCAGCATATATTGTGTGCATATATGCTAAATATTAAATTACAATCCCCAAAACTGGCACCGAATATGCGATTTACAATAAGAAAAGTAATCGACTTATCGGAAAACGCCACCTGGCGTTGTAATTGCCAATTGAACGAGCGTTCCACATTAAAAATAATTTGCAAATAAGTAAATAAATAAATAATAATAAGTAAGATTATATATCTGTTTAGTTTTTGCTGCTTTTATTTCGGCTTATTCTGCATTAGATCTTCCTTTTTTCACCAAATATTTAACCTCACTTTAACGAGCAGCAGAAGAATAAAGAAAGAAAAAACAGCAAACATGTAAAAGGGGGGCAAATCCAATGGTTCATAATTTATAACGCAATCACGTGCCGCACCCGCCTTCCACACTCCCCTCACCATTCTCTTAGCCAGCACAGCAAAAGCGCCAAAAATATGAATACATACATATACAATATGAATAGAGAGCGACTAAATAATTTGGAAATGATTTACAATATTGCCGTAGCGCAGGCGAAATGGCCTAAACGGGGCAAGCGCAGTAAAGGGGGGAGTGGTGGCAACTCGGTGGGGCATTGTTCATAAATCTAATGCCATGACGAGAAGATGCGCTGCAGTCGACAGAAAGAAGAAAAAATAAAGCAACACAGAGTAGAAAATTTGACAAAAATTACAGACTGCAGGCGCGAATGATGCATGACAAAGATTCCATTACGGGGTTTGGCTTTCATATAAAGCGAATGTCCTGCGGCGCTAATTCAGTTATATATCGCTAGTGGGCCTAATCTACTGGCAAATACGTTCCTAGTACCCGCTCCTCTTTCCATTTCCCTTTACCACTGTATCTGTTCCTGTTGCTGTTACTTTTACTGCTCCTGCTGCTGCGATAATTGCAATGGCTGCCATTTCAATTTGCATGCTGCCAGGCAGCTTTGATAGATGGCGCCCACCCGTTGTCCTCGGTCCTTGGCCAATGTTGTTGTCAAACATTTCGCGCCTTGGTCATTTGTCTTTATGTAGCTTTTCTATTTGTTGCTGTTCCTCTTGTTGCTACTGCCTGCTGCTCCTGTGCTTGTTTTGTTTCTGTTACGTTAGCAGCGAGTATAACTGGCAGATCATGTAGTCTGACCGTGTGAGTTAACATAGGTACTTGCTAGTTCAGGTGAACAGCAAAGAGTGGCAACTCTCAATCGGCCTGGCCTGGCGCACCGTACTAGCCTGACGCACCGTACTAGCCTGTCCACCTTTTGGCCTGGTAATCTTTCCAATCGGCTGCGCTTGCAAAGCCATTGTATAACAATAACATTAATTGCTGTGGTATTTTCGAATAGAGTGATGTTAGTATTTGTTACTGTCTGAGGCCTGAGTCAAGGCTGGCAACTCGTGACAGGTTGCGCTTGCAAGGTCGCTTCAATGTCATAGGTATTATTGCAACTCTCTCACAGGCTGCCAACTAATCACACAGCAAAGAGCATACGATATTCGTCAAAGGTTTGCACGACTAGTTTGCTTAGTTGTTTGGCTTGGCAATGCGGCGCCTTAATTAAAAAGCTGCACTCCATTTTACAGCTTACAGCTTGCAATGCAGTTGGGATCGCTGTAAAAGTGCGAGAAGAAGATGGTGTCGGAGAGAGAGAGGGGGGGGTATGGGTACCGGCAGTACTGGTATTTATGACTTGGCACGCAGCACAGCATGATTTACAGTTTATTGAGAGAAACAAAAGCGAGTGAGCCAAGAATTAGCCGCAATGGCTCATCAATCATAACGGTACTGGCAGTCGGCGCACCGTACTAGTCTGTCCACCTTTTGGCCTGGTAATCCTTTTTGGCCATGCCACCACTTGGGCACTTATGACTCGACGGGCTTTATGGCCCTATTATGTTTAATAAAGCAACTCGTGCGCTTCTTGTTGTTGTTGTCTGTTTTTTCTTCTTCTTTTTTATCTATGCATCGGTGCGGGACTTTATCTGCGCGTCGCTTCATAATGGAGCGCAGCCATTGAGCAGTCGACGACGCGGCGTGATTTATGTGATTACTTCAATGCGGCGGCGGCGCACCAGAAAAAGAAATATATATAAAGAACTGGTAGCTGAAGAGTATAAAATATGTAAGAAAAATAAAAGAATCCGGCATAGAAGCCATAGCAGAGAAGCCATTGAACCAGCGACGTCCGTTACTGCGATGGGGAAGCGCGTAATAATCAACTGTATGACTCCATAAAATGGCCGTTGACTGCAAACATTTTGCGGTCGCGATTGTCGTAATTTTGAATCTGAATCTCCTTCCCCCTCATCTCTCGCTATCTCTCTCTCTCTTGCTGTGTCTCTTTCCTGCTCAAATATGCATAAAAATTATGCTGCTATTAGAATGCGCAATTTTTCTTCTGCTGCTAATCAAAATTTGATATTCAATCCAGCGTACTTGCCTTGCGATAACATAGCTATCGATAACAAGCAATGCATTTGTCAGTCAAACTGAAATGCGAGTAAACTCTGTGTGATGAAGAATATGTTTCAAAAGAACTTTAAATAATTCATATTATATATATTTTTTTATATTTTATATTTACATATATTTGTGAATAATTGGCATTTCATTGTGTCGGGGAATGTGGTGCCTTTAATTGTTAAATGCGCATTTATTTGCGCGCAAAAGTAGGCAACGATTTCCGACTAATGAGAGACGCGTCGCGTTGATTTTCAATTTAATTTAAAGCACACGAGATGCGCACGCTCATTTATGGGATATATGCATAAGCTATATAAATATGTGTATTTTAATGCATCCGTATATGTGGCATATATACATATTTATACGTTTTTACTTTATGTTTATTTTATTTTTTTGCCGCAGTGGCACAAAATCATTTTCCCCAATTGGGCATAAGTCCTGTGGCTCGCTGGACTATCTCCCTGTCTCCCTCTCTCTCTCTCTTGCTGTTACTGTTGTGCCAGTCGTGCTCTCACTGTATCTGCCTTTGCCTCTCTTCATTTGTGGCACCCTCCACCCACTCCGCGCTGCGTTGGGTAAATTGAAACACTCAGCCAAGTCGCATGCATTGCGTGGCAGGCAGCGCCAATGTTGCCACTGCTTGTGGCACTTATGCAGTCCACTCATTCATGAATGCATTTTACATGGCGGCCCACTGGCTGCTGGCAGGGGGGAGGGGCAGGGGCAGGGGACTAGAGGTGGGTCAGACAATTTAACAGCATTTACTGTAACACGTGTAATTATTTCATGAGATTTATCTGCAGCACATTGCCTTGCCACAAGCTGCCACTGCTCCCGTTGCACTTTGGTAAATGCGACAAAAATTCCAATTGCAAGCGTCGACGACCGCAGCGCAAACAAAAGGAGGCAGACGGAGGGGGAGGAGGGCATGCCACAAGTGACCACAGGCAGGCGGGCGGTGGCCAGTCGGCATACATAAACCGGGAAGCATCTTACGAGTTTCTGATAAGCTGCCGCACGCATCCATTTTTGGGCCTCGTTGCCGCTGTCAGTTTTGTGGCATGCCACCTCCGCGTGGCCAGTCGTGCGTCAACTTGCAAGGCATACGCAGCGCCATCTGTTGTGCTTTATTTGCGTTAAAATGATTGGATGCACGTCATATCTGCAAATGCTTGTACCCCTTGCCCCTTGCCCCATACCGCATGCTGCAACTGCCTGACGTTGCCAGCTCGTAAATTCTTTCGCACGGCTGCGATAGCCGCTTTTGTTGTTGCTGCTGCTGCTACCCCGCTGTGGCAACCATTTCCAGGTGCTTTATGGTCCTTGCCGCGTGCGGCTGTTGCATATTTAATATGCAAAGCCATGGGCCCTGCAACGCTGGTAACACACAACTTGTAGACGTTGCAACAGTCCCAAAACAAAAGCCGAGAACAAAAACAAAAATAAAACCGTTACCGAAACGTTTCATGCCTCGCGGCCAGCCAATGCGGCTCACCAGTGTGTTATCAGTTTTTGGAAAGCTTCTCTTCGTGTATGTTGTTGTTGTTTCTGTAGCTGCCTGCCACGTCTGTTCGTGCGTTGACAAAGCTGCACGGAGAGAAAGTTTCTTAGCTCTGAGATTCCTTTAATCTTGAATTGAACTTTGAGCGAGGCTGCATGGGAGTTATCGATAGATTGCAGTTTTATTTGGTATTTTAGCGGTGTTGCCAACTACTCAAAACAAAAAGCACAAGATCAGCTGTACTGCAAGTTGTGCGGATGATATCGATAATATAAGTATCGCTAGCTTTCGTGGTATATTACTACTGTTGCCAACTATGATGAACATAATAAATAAGTGAAAGTAACCAAAAAATACCAATGAAATATTGGGCTATCAGTTTGAGATAGAGTTTAAAGGCACAGGTTAATTACTAGTGTTGCCAACTATTAAAAAGAAAGGACATGTGCAGCTGAAGTCAAAAACTACCAACAAATCGATTTTAGCAATTAAAATGCGCTAAAATATGCTAAATATTAAATAAAATAAAATATTTAATATTTTTAATTAATATGCATATATTGAATACTGATTTATTTATTGAAATAAATGTGTTGAATTTTAAGATAAATAAAGTTATTTAAAGTACACACTTAACTGATAGCTATTCTCTCAGTGTACTGTGTACAGGTACAGTAGCTCATCAAAGCGACGCCGGCACGCGTTGGCATGCAAAACTTGGCTCATCTCCTAAGCTTGGCCAACAAGTTGGGCATCTGTAACTGTCAGCTGGTCCCGCCCATCTGCCCGTCCAACAGCCAGGCAGGGAAATGGACACACAGACACACAGACAGCGCAGGCAGCATGTCACCAAAAGCAGCGTAGCAGCATACATTTCTACCCATCCCCCCTTCTCTTCCGCCTCTCTCTCTCTCTCCAGTACTGTGTGTGTAATGCTCGGGGGGATTTTCAATTTTACTGCATCATAAATTAAATTACCTCTTTCGATGTGCAATGTGCGAGACCTGGGCCCATATTTCGTTTTTGGGGCCCGGCAACATTTTATGACCGCAAAAGAAACGCAACAAGAAAGCGGTCAGAGAGGGAGACAGAGACAGACAGTGCGAGAGATAGAGAAAGGGCACCTCAGACCTTTGACTTTGCCAAAAGCTGGCAAAGGTATGCGCAAAAATGCCAAGCAGAGAGGGACAGATGGAGGCATAGACAAGATAGAGGAGGTAAGGGAAGGTGGCAGGGGTGGGGGAGGGGAGAGAGGGGCACGTGGACTAGTGGAGGTTTGGGGCAAAGCAATTCCCAAACTGCAGCAGAAATGTACAACAAGAGCCGCAGACAACGAGCGACGAGCACTAAAAATGCAACATTACGTATACGCAGTGGTGCACCGCCAAAAAAAGCCAAACAACCGCACAAAACCCCGGACTCTCTACCCTATCCCCCCTCTCCACCCCCTCCTCTGCCTTTCTATCCCATTCCCTGCCTTCTTCTCACTCTCTAACCCGCTGTCACTGCGAGGTTTCTCCTTATCCGCACATTCGATGCTCAACGGCTTCTAATGAAATCAGTAATGTTGCAGAAATTCGTTTTTTTTGCACTTTCGCATACCCTGTAGCTAATAAAAACTGTAGAGATGGGCATATTGAGCATTGCTTATCTGAGAGTTGGAAGTTGAACTATATTCTGAGAGGTGTAAAGCATGTAAGGTTCTAGAACTGTTCTTGCGTTGATCTCTGTTAATATATGGTAATTTAATAATGCAATAAAAATGTAATAATTATATTGAATTATTCTACTAAATTATAATCAATCATTAATAATAAAAGGGAAAAAATATATATACAAAAACTCATAAATAATTATAAATATATAATAAATATTCTTTATTATTCATTAAAGTTTCAAGTGTTATTTAAAGCTTAATTTTGTTTAATTGGAACTGGTTTTAAGCTCATTACAGTACATTACTAATGTTGGTATATTACCAGTGTTGCCAACCATTCAAAATAGAAATGCACATGTGAAACTGATGCCAAAATGCAACGAAAAATACCAAAGACGTATATCGATAGTTTATGTGCATGTCAGTATATTTCAAGTCTTGCCAACCACTTAAAACAAAAAGGTTCACTAATATTCCGTCTGAAGTCTGCACATTGCTTAACTGCAAATGCAGGGTATCATCAGTTCTACACTTTTCTACTTTAACATAGTTGTTATCTACAGCCTTTTTTCATGCCGTTGTTCGCCGCAGCATCACGTAGTATTCGACGTTTCGTTTCGATTTGTTGTTGCGCTTTTTGTGCTCAGCTGCGTTGGTTTCATTTTTGTTTTTGTAGTTTCCATTTATTTTCTTGCTGCTGCTGCTGGAACAACTTTACACAGGAGTCCATTAAATTTGGCTGGCTTTGATTTGACTCGCGACTAATTTATGTAATTTGGCTAAGAGGCAAATGTTGCGTCTCTGGCAATTGGCGCGCATCCATAACGAGACTGCGGCGTAGCGAGGGAGAGGAAGGGGCGGATCGAGAACTGCTCCGCATACTGCTTCAGTTATGTTCTGGTCTCTGGTCCATGGCACATGCCGGCGGCATGCTGATGAACCAAGTGGTCGACCATTGTGGCCATAATTAAAATTACCTCGTTTACCTGTCACAGCTGTGTGTGTGTGTCTGCGTGTGTGTTGCTTTGGTTTTGTGGTTTTGTTGTTGACGTATTTTTGGTTTATTGCCTTGCATTGCGGATGCGGCACACACACCTCCACACACACACCTGCGCCTTGGGTTAGCTGAACATCTGTGGCCTCTGACAAACTGTATGTAATGCCCCAATACTCCCAGAAGACGCTTTGAAATTTCAGTTTGTTGGCCCAAAACGCAGCAACATTTTGTCATCGTTTTTGTTTGTTCTCTTTTCCCTTCTTCTTGTTTTTTTTGTGAAGCCCTTTGATGAAATATGATTGAGTTTGGTTCGAGTATCTCAGATATCAGACAAAATGCGGCAGTCATTGTGAGAGGGCAGGGAAAGGGGTTGGCACAGACAAGAAATAAAAATAGATAAGCTGGAAATCAGTAAGAGAAAAAGCTGTTGCTGGTTTCAGGTATCAAATAAAGTCACATAGCGAAATTTAAAGAAACATTCGATAAAGTAATACAATATAGTTATAATGTAGTATGGTTAAATTATTATAATTTAAATGCTTTGTATTTCTTTCTCTCTCTGTCTTTTTGCCCTTATCATTATCAGTTTTGGCTCTGCTGCGTTTTCTTATTTTTACTTCTTTTATTATATTTTGTTTTGGCTTCACCACGTTTTTTCTGCATTGATATGCTGCTATCTGCTTTGTGACTTGTCTTACTTTCTGTTTAGCTTTCTCCAAGTTCTTTTGGCTTTTACGCTGTGTTTTTTAGTCAACTTTGTGGTTTGCTTTTTGCTTTGATCTTGCTTCGATTTCAAAACTCTTCTGGCTGCTGTCTCTCTCTCTCGTTCTCTCTATCCCTCTCTGTCTCTCCCTCTTCTTTGCTCTCTTTATTTGCTCTTACCTCGTTCCTATATTTGTTTTTCTCTGTCGTTTTTCCCTGGCTCTCTGGCCCTCTTCTTGCTTCTTTTCAGTTCAAACTCTCCAACTTACTATACCTTTCCTCTTGAAGCATTCAAAATATGCTCGCAATGCCTTCCAAATATTTTTTAATAATTTATTTTTAGCACCGCACAGACATAAATCAAGTGAGGGATTTAATTTGCGCTCAGGCGCTGCTGGCATTCATTGAAAATCATTAAATGCTCTGAAAAGTAGGCAACGAAAATTGTTTTCGATGCCTGCGCCTTGCCAGGGCCACGGACAGGGCCAAGGCAGGTATGCAGCCACGCCCACTGCGTGCAGAGATCATGCGAAGCTGGGGCGTCCTACTTCCCTCTCTCTCTCTCTCTCTCTCTCTCTCCCCCTCTCTTCCTTTCTCGCTTGGCTTTCGGACGAGGCAACAAACCAAATCGAGAGAGGCTCTTGCAAATGCCATGCAGCTAAACGATTTACTGGCTAAGAGCTGAGCCAACGGCGTGAAGGGTGTGGGGCAGAGGGGATGGTGGTGTAAAGGGGGGTTAGTCAAGTCTTGCCAACAGCTGTGGCTGCTGTTCGTGTTGCTGTTGTTGTTGTTGTTCGGTTTTTGTGCAGTGCGTCGCAACGCCCAACGCTGCAACAAAATGGAATGGAATATGGGTCAAAGTGCAGTTGAATGTCCTGAACATCCGCAATGCTGTAGTTTGACTTTTTCCACAATGTGTGTGTGTGTGTGTGTACTTTCTGTGTGTGTGTGTGTGGCGGTATGCAGGGGAATTGCATTCAGGAATATTTTACGTTTTACGTTACATTTGCCATGTGAGCTCTTGCCTTGCCTATGTCTGTGACTTTGCGCTGCGTGTCTGTGTCTATCTGTGTGTGTGTGTGTGTGTGTGCGTGTGTGTCTGGACTTTACGTTACTTATTCCCGTTCCTTTTTTTGTACTCTGCCTCTTTTGAGGCCTGGGATTTTGCGATTGGCCTACGGCCCTTTCAGTTGTTGCGTCTGAGCTGCGATCTGTCTGGATCGTCAGCACATAAGCTCTACTGTACACATACACATATCTGTGATGCGATAAAAATGACTCTTTATATACACACACACACACAGTCAAACACACAAATGGGTGGCAGGCAACTTTCAATCTTTTGCCTCAATATTTTCGACTAAATTCAATTGGAGAAGTTCGCCTCTTTTTTTGTTTCTGTGTGGCACGTGCAGCTGCCACGCCCAGTGCCGCCCCAACTTGATTGGCTTTTAACTTGGGCAATTGGCCTTCAATTAGTGTTTGCCCTGTACTTGAAGTAGGTGCAGACACAAACAATTTGCGACACAGCAAATTGCCAGCGACATGTGCTGCAAATGTTGCAACTTGCAAGAGTTTTGGGGGCAATCAGTTGAAGACAACGCCATGATACCCTGTAAAAATAGGGTGCTGCTTGCAGGCCGTGTGTGACACAAAGCACTGAATACAAATCAAATGTAGTTTATAGTTTCCTAGGCTGAACAGTGGAAGAACTTTAATAAACACTGTTCAACTTCTACTCCTTTATTTGTTACGTTTCCAAAACGGCATAACTATTTTGTGGATCAAGATTAAGCTTTGATCTTGGGTATATAAGAAATTTAATACTTTAACTAGACATGCACAAAATTTCATAAGGATTGTGCAGCATGTACCTAAAGTACACGCGAAACAAGCCTGAAGTGCGCGTGGCTCACTCTTCAACTGCCTAGCAGAGTAGCAGCCCCAACTCCCTCTCTGTCTCTCTTTCTTTCCCTCTCTTTCTCTTGCTGCCTCTTGCCTGCTTTCGGTTTGTTTGTTTGCCTTGTTGGCCTTTGATCAAATATCAAACTACAAATTAGCCAAGACCTCAGCTAGACTGACGCCAGTTGCCAGGCTGCTTTGGCTTTCCTTTTGCTCGTTCGTCCGCTGCGTCCACGTCTAATTTCAAAGTTTTACCGGGTAATTTTAAAGATTTGTGTGCCGCAATCCATTAGCGATAGGACGCATCCAATTTCCATGAACTGCAATATCGCAAAGAACGTTGTAGATGTAATCCAGCTTGACAGCGGCGGTTTCGGCCATTGGCCGCCGCTGCTTAAATGCGTCCCATAAATAAGGCCATAAATGAATAGTTCCCCGGTCCGACCGTTGCCGTGCGCTACACTGAACAAACAAGAGCATAAATTTCCACCTCCTTATACCCCCAACCCCCCTTTTGGCCCTTTTCTTAACTGCAATCTGTCGCCTGTAATGTAGCTCCTTATGATATCCCCCCTTCCCTTCTCTTCCCCTGCCCGCCACTGTTGTGTCGTTTGTCATTGACTGAAATGAAGTGCGTCAACGGATCGAAGCAGTTCTATAGACTGCCCAGACATATGGCCTGATATGGCTGGCACTGACAGCGCTTTGATCTGGCGACCACTTATCGTGAGGTAGCAAGTCAATTGACAGCAGCTTAAACTTATTTATGGCCATAGAAAGCCAGTCCAGCTTCACAGCTAGAGACTCTCTTTTTATACAGCATATTTATCGACATCTAAAGGCGAATTTAATAGATTTCTTTCGGTCTACAAGTGTGGAGGGACAGCGAAGGAAGACTTCCGTGCTGTGACAGAGAAGTGAGACCATTTGCAGGTTACACATGATGAATGCGATTGAACGGAAGTGAATAATGTATTCATGCAAGATGGTGCAAATGTTAGTGTGAACTTGAGAAGCAAGTTGGTTAAGAAACGACTCGTATCTTGGTGATTTTATGATGAACTTGTATTTGTGGAATATATTTCCATTCGTGAAATACTTTTGTTTTCAGAATATACCTTTTTATATACAGGCTACATCTCGAATGCAGTAGTTTAATTATGAATTTGTATTTGTAAGGTACCTGAAGACTGTGATATTGGGATGAACTTGTGGTTTCAAGATACTTCTGCATCTGAAATGCATCTTATTTATTTATAAGATACCTTTGTATCCATAAGATACTGCTGTATTTGGTCGCGAATTTGGTGATTTTATGATAATTTTGTATCTTTTAGATACATTTGTATTCATGAGATACATATGATATACATGTACATATCTACAGAATAAGTCTTGAATGCGTGGGTTTTATGATGCGTCTGTATCTTTAAGATGCTACTGCTTTGTACCCCTAGTTAGAATAGATATCTCCTAAATAGGGTGTATTTGTGTAATTAAACGTTTGTGTCTATGAGATGCTTTTGTATCCATGAGATACTTTTGTATCCATGCGATACTTTTCTATGCATAAGATACTTTTGTATCCATGAGATACATTTGTATCCATGAGATACTTTAGTATCCATGAGATATTTTTGTATCCATGAGATACTTTTGCATCCATAAGATACTTTTGTATCCATGAGATACTTTAGTATCGATGAGATACTTTTGTATCTACATCTCAAGCAGCAAAGGAATCAAGTTTCGTTTTAATGAAGATGGCAAAGTATACATTATGGCAGGGGGGTAGTAGGAGGTACAATATTATGGCAAAGTATGCTGATTTATGGCAGCACGATTAATTGCGTCAGTCGACTTAAATCGCAGTCAATTATGCGGCCTCGACACGACGTGGCATGCAACTTAAGTTGCTCAACTGCAAGGCTGCACTCGGTGCAAAGTTTAGCTAAGTTCAGCAGCTTTCTTTTGTTTGCAGTTGAAGGGGGCGAGGGTCAGCCAAGGGGGAGAGTGGGAGAGGCGGTGGGGAGGTCGGTTGGTCAGTTGATGCTCTTGGCTGCATGTGCTGCAGATTAAAAGTCAATTTGAGTGTGCTGCAAGAGGGGTGGGGGGGGGACATGTGTGGGTAAGATTTATGTGGCAGAAGGGTTAAGCGTTGGCAGCCAATTAAAATGTGCTCAGTGAATGCTGAAGCTGAAGCCGAAGACGAAGGCAGCGAGCGTAGTCCGCACATCACGCATACGCAATGTATGCCGCAGAGAGAGAGAAAGAGAGAGAGAGGGGAAAAAGAAAAGAAGACTGTCAACAAGTTTTTGTTGGATTTGCTTTATAAAAAATGACAAGCTGGAGGAGGGAAAGAGGAGAAGAAGGGAGAATAGAAGGGAGAAGAGGGGGGAGAGGAGAAGGGACAGGAGAGTGTAGAGGAGAAGGGGGAGGGAGAAGGGGCAGCAGGCTGAGCAGAGCTGGCTATGGCAAGCGGCTTATGGCAGTTACTTTGCACCTTTTAGGCAGCTTATGAGGTGCAGCTTAGCGTGGCAGGCAGTGTTGGACGTGGGGGGAGTAGGTGAGGGGGCAGGTTAGGGTTGCTGCTCAGTGAAGCCCAGTCAGTGCCGCCAGAGGTTGCCAGAGTTTTGCCGGTCAGGCAATTTAAGCTGCGCTGAGTAATTGCGCGCGAAAAATGCGCAAATCGAGCGAGGCAGAACACCCACAGTGAAGCCTGGGCCAAGACCCCTTTCCCCTAACCCTTCCCCCCTCCACCTCACTGGCAAAGTAACTTCTCAAGTGTGTTTACTTTACGAGTCGAGTCGCAAGCAGCAAGCAGCAAGTAGCAAGTTGCGTTTTGCGTGCGAAAAGTTTTACTTACGACGGGGCATAAATGCAGTCAGCCCTTTACACCCACCCCGTTGCATGCCACAGCAGCTAAGAGATTGGCATGTAAAATATGCTAAAAGCCTGCCATTACAGCGAGGGGGTGAGGGGGGGCAGGGCAGTGGGGCAAGGCAGGGGCACGAGGCAGGGGGAGTTGTTGGCGACGTCGCTCTGTCGCGTTGTCAGATTTGTCAAAAATGCAAGCGCGCATCGCTTGCGGCATGCTTTAAATGCCACAGCGTGCCACACACAGCGTACCACGGTAAGTTGCAAGTGCAGCAAGTGCGGCTACGTGTTGCAAAAATGAAGCTGCCAATAAATATTGAACAATGAATAAGTGAGAAAGGAATGAGAAATTCAAGTGCAAAAGGGTTTAGCAGACGCTGCTCTTCTCTCTCCTTGCTCACTCCCTCACTCTCTGCCTCCTTTCTCTGTCTTCCTTTTCCTATTCCTCTCTCCCTGCCTCTCTCTCTCTCTCCTGTCTCTCCCCCGTCCGCTGTTGTTTACTTTGCAATGCGCCACAATCTAATTTGCCAATGAAATTCCTTTTGTTAATTTCTGTTGAACGAAGTGGCCAAACTATCAAGCCAAGTTGCAGCAACTTGCGGCATGCGCGCTCGATAATGCCTAAGTCCAAGCAGGCAGAGAGGGTAGTTGGTAGCCGAAGGGGGGGGCAGCAGGGGAAACTTTAAAACCAAGCAAACTATTTATAAATTGTGCAAAAGTTGCGAGTAACCAACAAGAAGAAGTGCAAGGCGGGGGAAAAGGAGAGGGCAACGGCACAGTAGCGGGTAGGGGTAGGTGGTGCACCAGCGAGTTGCCAAGTTGTTGCTGCGGCAGAGCGGCAATTCGTTTAAGCCGCTTTACAGTCCGGCAATTTATGTGCCATGGCCAAACAAAAATAGCGCAAAAAACTGCGAGAGAGAAGAAGGAGGAGAGCAAGAGAGTTAAGCAGGAAGAGAGGGAGACAACAAAAGAGAGAGGGAGAGCAGAAGAAGGGAGAGAAGCAGAGAGAGAGAGAAGTAGTGAGCATGCAGCATACTCGACTCTTAGATACCCTGCACAGTTGACAAGCCTCAAAACCTCAAAGAAGTTCCTCTTATAATTTCTGCAAACACACTTGTCTAGTCCATCATACCCCACTTGCTCCATTGCCACTGCAGCACAACCAACTTTGCCTTAAACTATGCAAGGCGCCCGTTTACAACTTTCTTCTCCCTTCAGCCCCCTCTGCCCCTCCCTGGCTGTTGCTTGTAAATGCGTTTTGGCAACGACGCCGGCATCGATGACGCCCAAAACTTCGGGGCGCTAAATGGCGGCTCCAGGCGCGTGTGCCACAAAAACTTAAGTGGCTTATGCGTTGGCCAAGCAACCAAGCAACCACACAACAACAACAATAACAACTGGTCGCGCCTCTGAATGTGGCATAAAGTATAAAAATGTCTGAAGTGCGTTGTGCATGGAAAAATAATGGGCCAAAAAGCGAGTCGAGCTGAGCGTCACAAAGTCTGCGGCAAAAAAAAGAGAGAGAGTGAGAGAGAGAGAGAGAGAGAGAGTGGGAGAGGGGAAGGGGGCGCGCAAGTGCTTGGCAACGCCTTGGGTGGCAGTAGCAATATCTTGCGGCATGTGGCATGTGGCACACGCAGCGCGCCAATCAATCAGCCAACAAGTTTCATCCATCGATGAGCTCATAACATCAATTTCCACAAAATGTCGTCGGCCTGCCCTGCCCTGCCTGCCTGCCTGCGTGTGTGTGTGAATGTGTGTGAGTGCGTGATAATTAGCTGCATACTGTGCCTGTATCCTGTGCAGCCCGTGGAGTGCAGCTTCATTAGCTTCGGCTCCAGCAACGGCTTCGTCTCTGGCTTGGCTTGGCCAGCATAGTTAATCGTCGGCCCATTGTAATTACTTAAGCATTAACCATTGTTGCCACACTCGAGCGCTTCCTGGCGCCAGCTAAACAAAGCTAACTCTTGCCACGCTCCCCCCGTATACCTACCCCCCTCTCTCTTTGCCACCCAGTCTGTGCAGCAGCCCTCTCTCTCTCTCTCTGCCTGTGTGCGCTTCCACTTCCGGTTCTGGTGCTGGCTTAATTAGGTTTTTGGCCAGCCAGTGGCGCCACTTGCCACTTGCCACCGCCGCCTGCCACTGCCTGCCACTTTGCCACTTGCCTCCTGACCATCGTCACATCATTATTTATGATCGAAAACGCGTTTTGGCTTGCAGTTTTGCACCAAGGTTTCAGATTTGTTGTGCCCAACCAGGCATTAAAGCCAATTGATTTATAGCCTATATATAGTACGATCCCAGGCTAGGCGCTGCTACCGTAACAGCACTGTCCCGCCTCCCTACTCCCTACTTGCCACGCCTACTGTGTGCCTACTACTGCCTTGTGCTGCTTGCCAAATTGTCTCTGCTTTCAGGGCGAGCTATCACGCGTTGCAAGCACTTCAAAGGATATTCCCCTCTTACTTTGAGGCTCTGTAGCTACAGTAGAGCCTCGCTAGAGATACTTGAGACCACTTTTACTGTTCTATCATTGACTGTTGCTGCTCTTTGATTGACTGTGACTGCTTCACTTCACAGCTTTACTTCTATCGAAAGTTTAAGAGCAACTTTAAGAGCCGAAAGATGAATGAAAATAGATTTCTTTATACTATTAGTTGACTGTATTAAGTACTATTCTTATTTATGCTTATTTGCTAGGGTATATACAAGTCGTGCAGCTAGCTTAATTCACCCGCTAGTTAAGCTCAGCCTGCAAATTGAGCTCATTATGCAATTTGTACTGCTGATCAAAAGGGTGAGACAGAAAGGAAGCGCCAGAAACAGAGAGAGGGAGAGAGAGAGAGAGAAAAACAGAGAAAGTGAGAGAGAAATAAAAACAGATTTTAATAAAGGAAAATTGCATTTGCATTAAAAGAGTTTGCGAGTGAAATTTCAATTGGCAGCCAACTTGAGTTTTGTAGTCAACAACAAAGTTGCAAGCTGATTGATTCTAAGGCAAGAAGAACAGCAGAAAGAGAGAGAGGAAGACACACTGTAGTTACAGCCAACAAGAGCTGCAGTTAACGAAGAGTCACACACACACACACACACACACAGTTAAAAGCAGCCAGCAGCTATAATTGTTACTCAGGTGACAGATTTGCTGAATGGAAATGGCAGAGCGTAGCTGGAGATGAGCACGTGGACGAGGCCATGTCAACGATATGTGCAGCGAGCACAGCAGAGAGATAAAGAAATGCAGGCAAGAGAGGGAGAGGGGAGGGAGGCGGGAGGAAGGCGTTGCAAACCGTAACCCAAACAAGTCATGGAACGCTCGACAATCTCGGCCAAAGCCACAATGAGAGACATGAGAGTGCGACGTCAGACAAATTATCACGTTACAGTCGAGTGCGTGAGGCGTGAGGCAACTAACGTGCTGCATGCCGCTGCTACTGCTGCTACTGCTGCTGCTGCAGCTGTCTTGCAAGTTGTCGCCATGTGTCGCCTCTGTGTGTGTGCAATGTGCAATCCAGGAAATGACAACGGCAACTGCATTGGCAGCGGCAAAAGTCAATTTGCGCACTCCAGGGGCGGCGACTGGAGGCAGCAGCCAGATACGTTAACTCTGTCAGCGTATGTGTGCGCTATGTGTGTGTGTGTGTGTGTGTGTGTCTGCTTGTCGCTGGTTACCGCAAAATGATAACTCTCTACACGAAGGCAGCCTGCGTTGCCTTTCCGCCTCTTGCTGTGCGGCTCTGCCTCTTCTGGCCATTCTCCTCTTCCTCCTCTTCCTCCTCCTCCTCTCTCTCTTCCCACCCACCTCTCTGTGCTGTGTTCTGCTCTGCTCTGCTCTCTGGCCTGCCTGTCTGTTTTATTATCTGCTTAAACATTGAGCTCGGGCCGCCTTTATTTGCCGTTGATTGACACACCGTAGGCTATCGGCGCTTAATTGCGTTTCGCTCAATGATAACATAATTTAAAAGGAGAAACCGGAAATGCGTGTGCGCCATTGCAATGCGATGCCTACAGCGAGTCACTGACTCTGATTCTTCAGCCTGTGCTGGTCTGTGCTGGTCTGTGCTGGCCTGCCTGCTCTGCCTTCCTGCTCTGGCCTGACTCTGGTCAGCCGCACATTGATTTACGATTTCTTCTGCTTCTTTTGCTGGCATGTAACGAGGCCTTAAGCAAGCATTTCCTGATCAGGCCCAAGGTGCGTATGCGTAATGCGTAATGCCATTGCTGGCCAATCGAGCGCACTTGCCTCATGACATGACTCCATGTGTAATCGAAGGAAATGCGCTTCAAGTGCGTTAACCAGTTGCCAACTGGCAGAGAGAGTGAGAGAGAGAGAGATGGCAATAATATATAGCATACATTACAGCGCAGGAGCAATAACAATCTATATATTGATTGCCTTTCTTGCACTCTGCTGCTTTAGTTTGCCATATCTCTTATGCTTTCCATATTCAATTTCAATTTGAAAATAATTCCTTTATTGCCTGCATTGCTAATTGCCTCCCCTCCCCATCCCCTCTCTCTGTCTCTGCCCTGCCTCTGCCTTTGTGCAACACTTGCGATTTCATCGCAGTTTTACAACATGCTAAAACGACTGCATTTTTAATTGCAAAAAAAAAAGAAAAATCGCTGCATTTTTCCCGCTGCCCTCGCGCACATTTTACGAGCTTATCTTGGCGAGTTTTCTTCTTCCTTTTTTTTCGGTGCTGCTTTTAATGACCAAAAACTAAAACAGCAATTGGTAAAACGATTTTCGCGCCAATTCCATTTGATGGCGCTGCAGTCTGTGACGGAGATAGTCCCCGTCCCCCATGCCCCCTATCATTTCTTCTTCCTCTCCCTCTCGTTGCTTTCTGCCTGCCTTTTGCAACTGAGGCTAAACGCGCTTAGCGCGCACTGGCACCAATCACGGCTTGCCACCATCAATTAAGTGTCAACGCGGCAGCAACAACAACAGCAACAGCAGCAGCAATTGTAATAAAAGTTGACAACATTTTTGCTGCATGCTACGCTCAAAATACAAAAGCAACATGCAACAACAACAGTAGCGAACAAAAACAAAACACAACTTTGGCGATTTTTATATTTGTGCACAAATTTTTAATTTGCCCAGGCCAGTTTTATATATCTCTCTCTCTGTCTCTGTCTCTCTCCCCCCTCTCTCTCTCTCTCTGTCTCTCTCTCCCTTGACTTGCTAGTGCTATAGCAAACATTGTATATACTTTCTTATTCTTTGTCAGTTCTAAAAAGTGCAAAAAAATCAATGTCAAAATGTTTATTGACTTTATAAACGTTAAAATAATTTTAAAAAATTCCTAACAAATTCTTAAATAGTCTCTAAAACTCTCTAAGTTCGTATGTAGTAAGGGTATTCCTTGCTTCAGTGTATAACCTTATCTATTTTCGGTTTTTGCCAATTGTTTTATTTGTTCTTTTGCTAGCATTGAAAAAGGAATTAAAACAAACTGTCTGTCATCATCTTTGAATGCCCCCTTTGCTGGCCCGCCCCCCGTGCCATCACTGTACAATTGTTTGACTGCCTGTCTGTCTGTCCGTCTGTCTGTCCGTTTGTCTGTCCATCTGTTTGCCTGTCTGTGGGCAAAGTAAACAATTGACAAGCCGTCGCGACTTGTGCGATTTGTGTGCAACTGTGAAACTGTCAGCGAGTTTTGTGACAAGTCCAAAAACAACAACAACAACAACAGGAATAACAACAACAATGGTAACTAAAATGGTAATGGGAACGGCAATTGAACTGACACTATGTGTAGCGACTTGCCACAACTTGCAGCGACTAGTTGGACTCGCAGACTAGTTCGCCTATGCAAATTTAAATGCTTCGTTCCCAAATCGTAGCATACATTTTAGGGGCGCGTCGCGTCGTGTTTGCCTTGCCGCTTGTCGCTGTCATTGCATAATGACAGTCATTAATGTGGTTAATAGTGGATGGTAGGGGGGGCGTGCAGTTGCTAGCAGTGAGAGCGGGCCTTGTATTTTGGGGCAAAAGTGTTGCGGTCATAACGGAGTTGCAACAACAACAACAACAACAACAGCGACAAGCAGCGAAACAGCTTGGAAATTAGCATAATCAATTTGCTGCGCTGCACCTTCGTCTTGGTTGATAAATCGTTGCGGCAAGTGCCACCAAATGGGGCAGCAATGGGAAAAGGCGGTGAACAGGTGCAACAGGACTAGGGGGGAATAAGTTGCAAAGCGAGTAGAAGGAGTAGAAGTAAGAGAAGTAGTAGAAGTAGTAAAAGTACAAGTTATAGAAAGAGAAGAAGTAATAGGATTAGTAGAAGTATTGAAATTAGTAGGAGAAATAGGAGAAGAAGCATTAAGAGTAGTAGAAGTAATATAAGTAAATTAATAAAAGTATAAAGTACAAGAAATAGTAGTAGTAAATAGAAGTAATAGAAGTAGTAGAAGTACGAGAAGTTATGGGAGAAGTAGTAGAAGTAATAGTAGTAGTGTAAGTAGTAGAAGTAGTAAAAGAATTAGAAGTAGTAGAAGTAGTGGAAGTACTAGAAGTGTTGAAGTAGTAAGAGTGGAAGTACTAGAAGTAGTTGAAAAAGTAGAAGTAGTAGATGTAACAGAAGTAGTGGAAGTAATAGGAGTAATAAATGTAATATAAGTAATAGAAGTAGTAAAAGAAGTGCAAATAGTAAAAGTAGAAGTCATATAAGTAGTAGAAGTAATAAAAGTAGTATAAAAAGTAGAAGTAATAGGAGTAGTAGAAGTAATTGAAGTAGTAAAAGGAGTAGAAGGAGTAGAAGAAGTAGAATTAGTAGAAGTAATTAAAGTAGTAGTAAAAGTAGAAGTAATACGAGTAGTAGAAGTTGTAGATGTAATAGAAGTAATAAGTAGTACGAGTAGTAGAACTAGAAGAAGTAATAGAAGTAGTGATAGAAGTAGAAGAAGCAAAAGAAGTAGTATTTAGTAGTAGAAGTAGTGCAAGCAGTGTAATAGGTATAAGTACTAAAAGTGGATCAAATCTCAGTGTCGCAGAGCGCAGCAGATGCTACAGAAGTGCGAGCAGAGCAGCAGGGGAGAAGGGAGGAGGAAGATGTAGCATAGCGCAAAGCGGAGGAGAGCAAAAGAAGAAGGCTGAAAGCTGAAGCGGAACAGAAGGCGCAGAAGGGCAGCAGGTGCTGGCAATCAAGAGGACATTTTATGCCTTTTTCGGCTAATGGACAACGCAAAAAGTCGCATCTTAACGCCTGAATGGGCCCGGTTAACGTGACTAGTGTTGAGCGGAGAGAAGGGGAGAGGGGGCGAGGACGGGAGCCAAGGAGGCAGGGAGTTGGGACTAGCTACTTGCAACTGAAGTTTCCAGTGCAGTGTCTGCTGTGTGTGTCCTATGCCGCGTGTCCTGCTGGCGACCCACTTAGCGCTGCAGATACTTCATAGCATTTTTGCATGCAGCAGCGCGTTGCACTTTCCTCTCTCTCTCCCCCTCTCCCTCTCGCTGCTGCTGGTGCTGCTGCCATTTGCGTGGCGCATGTCGCACGTAGAGGCGCAAAATTTAGCGGCAAGGACAAGGCAAGGCGAGGCAAGAAGGCGCCGAAGGATTCGACATTCGTTCCGTTTCGTGTTGTGCCTTGGCAGTTTTTAGTGCATCTGCAGCACATAACTAAAAGGCGCAACGAAGGCACAAGCCAAAGACAGAGCTAACAAAAAGGCCATGCCAAGCAAAAGCAACAAGCAAACAGCAACAACAAACAACAAAAAGCAACAACAAACAGCAACAACAAACAGCAACAACAACAGCAACAACAACATAGTTCTCTCAGCCCGTTAGCCAGGGCCATAAACTGGCCAAAACAGTCATAGTTCGAGTGCTGCCTGTGAACGACTGTCTGCCTGTCTGTCTCTCTGTCCATATATCTATCTGCCCAGTCCCCAGTCCGATGGACTGTTTCCGTCTCCCTCTTTGTGTCTCACTTTCCCTCTACCTCTCTCTGTGTTCTTTTTCACGTGCAAATTTATTGCATTTGCCTTTTGATTGGCTTCTTTAACAAGCAATAAAACAAGTAGCTTTAGGCTTTAGTTGACTGACTGGGCAGCTACCCTGTAGGACAATAAAATACCCTGAGGAGAGGATTGCCTCTAGGCCTGACTTTGACCCAAGACAGAGGAGATTGGTGACTAACTGTGAAGCTAACTTTCTATGTACCCTTAATTCTATAAGGTACCTTAACTGACTGAAGACTATGACTAACAGAGACTGACTAGGCAGATACTCTGCACATATTCCAGGGCATTGATATATGTAGTTTATTGGCTACCCATTTCCAGATACCCTATACCTCTTGTAAGTTTTTGATACACCCCACACAGGCTGACTAATACTCCAAACAAGGAAGATAATCTAAACTGGTAAGGCTTCCTTGGCGCTAAACCATTTTCAGACTGACAAACACCCTAAACTAGTCAACTACCCTAAACAACCAAGCCTTGCTAACCACTGCATACCCCAGTCTGTCTGCTCACATATTTACAGGGTAGCTGAAGACTGTTTAAGCCCGCATTCAGTGGCAGTTTTGAAGGCTTTCTCGCAATGAAATATGCAGGGGGCAGCTCGCGACTTTATTTGCATAAATAACAAATATCGCTCATACGCCGCATTGTGTGGCAGCAACTGATGCTGCCACACAGCCGCTGCCACTGCTGCTGGCTGGCGTACAGCAACAAAAATGATGATAAATCGTGCGTGGCGATGCGACGCCACAAAGTATGCAGCAGCGGCAGTTTGATACTTCTCGTTAGCGCGTAGCGCGCTTTAAATTGCGCTTCAAACAATTTATGGCAGACGCAACGCAAACTCTATCAGCCTCTCGCACTCATCTTCTCACTCTTCCTCCTCATCTCTCCATCTCTCTGTCTCTCTCTGTCTCTGTGGCAATTTATGAAGTTTTGCGGCTTTGTTTCATGCACGTCGCCTACTTGGAGGCGCGACAAGACAAATTGTGTTGAAAAGTAAACAGCAAACTGCCTGCTAATTGCAAAGTGAGAAGCACAGAGATAGAGAGAGAGAGAGAGAGAAATAGACAGCTAGTGCAATTGTCACGTGAAAAATTGCGAGTCATTTGAAAAGTGGCCGCGTGACAAAGTTTTTAATAAATGAAACTTTTGTTGATACCTCGCTTTGGCTGCCACTCCCCCCTGCCCCGTCTCTCCTTCTCTCCACTCTTTCCTCTCTTTCTGGCTGTCGCTTTGACCACTGGCAACCGCAGTACACAAAAAACAAATGCGAAAATTGGCCGAAAAAGGCTTAAACAAGCTGCCAATATTTTGTCTCTATTTCCGCGTTTGCTCCCCTCCCTTCCCTTCTCCCTCTTCGTTTTTCCATTGTCGTTACTTACATTTTATTGGGTTTTGTGTTTTGTAATGTTTCTATATTTCGCGCAGTATTTTTTCCTTCAGTTCAGTGAGAGAGAGCGAGAGAAAAGGGAAAAGAAAGAGAGGCGGAAAAATGAATAAAAACGCATTTATGTCTGTTTTCATGTTTATTGTCGCACATAAAGCCGGAAAAAGAAACAGCAGAGGCGTGAGGAAGCAGCAGCAGAAGAAAAGGAAACACAGAGAGAAAAGGAGAAACGAGAACGAGGAACGAGGAAAAACCAAAGCCGAACGAGAAACTAAATTTCGACATTTTTACGGCCAGTTGGACAAAATGTGTCGCAGCTCTCAGCTTTAAATTCTATTAAAATCGGGCGAGAATCTGCTACAGATACATGCATATATATCTACATATACATACATATAAACAGACGAGTACGAGTATAAATCCCCATGGCAGACAAGCAAAGATATACTGCTAAAAAAACGGGCGACATAAAACATTGACAACAATAAGATATACAAGATTGAAGAACAAAAAAGACCGAGGAGTATATACCCTGCAAATCGCATACTCTTCACATAGGATACCCTTTTTATGGGATGAAATGTAAATTGTATATTTTGTATTGCAAACATATGTATATCTTTATACAGTAGTAAGGCTTTCATTCAAGAATCAGACAGTCTTATGTTGCCATAGCATTGCAAAACCAGTAAAGTATCACCATCAGCTTGTCGTACAGTTCAATGAATATACATATGTATACCTAAGCAGACGTCATATACATATATAAGTAGCCTTCAATGAGCTGCTTAATGAAGCGCAGGTAGGTTAGGTTAGGTTAGGTTATGATAGGTTAGGTAAGGTAAGGTTAGATTAGGTTAGGTTAGGTTAGGTTAGGTTAAGTCAGCTTCCATTAGGTTAGTTTAGGTTAGGTTAGGTATTGTTAGGTTATGTTAGGTTCGGTTAGGTATGGTTAGATTAGGTTAGATAAGGTTAGGATAGATTAGCTTCCATTAGGTTAGGTTAGGTTTGGAAAGGTAAGGTAGGGTTAGGTTAGGTTAAGTTAGATTAGGTTAGGTTACGTTAGGTTACGTTAGGTTACGTTAGGTTATGTTATGTTAGGTAAGGTAAGGTTAAGTTAGGTATGGTTAGGTTAGGTTTGGTTAGGTTAGCTTCCATTAGGTTAGGTTATATTAGGTTAGCTTCCATTAAGTTAGGTTAGAAAGGCTAGGTAAAGTTAGGTTAGGTTAGGTAAGGTAAGGTTAGGTTAGGTCATTTTGTCTTGTATCAAAATCCCACATACATACATACATACGTGTAACAACTTAACAAGCAGTTTAACGTGGGAAGCCTCTATAAATTATATACATAGTGAATTCGAAAAGTCTTTGGTAAGACATTCGGTTAATAAAACAACCGTTTTATCAGAAACTTTACTTAACAACTTATAGTTTAATCCTACCTACACCAAGCTAGTGAAAAACTAATCGCACCATGCGATAGTATTGCATCGATTATCTAACTTATCAGCCCTGGCAATTTGTGAGCCTAGGAAGAGAACAAGTGCTGCTCGGTTTGTCGGGGTATACAAAGGTATTGCCAGTTACCTATAAAGTACTTCTCCCCCTCTTCGCTGTCACCCTTACGCTCTCCTCTCTGTCACATATTGCCCTCTGTGTCTTCACCCTTCTCTCTCTCTCCGTCTCTCTCTGTCAGCCTCTTTCCAAAGCGTTTTCGACTTTTGTGCGCGCGTTGACAAAAAATCGCTTTAACGTAGGCCAAGGCACGTTTGCTAAACAATTGCTGTGGGTAAACTTCATTAGAATGCTGCAAAACAACAACAGCAGAGGGGGGAGGAGGGGCAGGGACAGGGATAGGGGCAGGAGGGGATTCGCACAAGTGACATACAAGTCCAGTTAGTTTTTGAGTCCAGCGAGGCAAAGGCAAACAAAAGTCGGCGCAAAAAAAAGGTGAATAAAGAAAGAAGAAGGGTGGAAGAGCAGAAGAAGCAGGTCAGGCAACAAGGGGGAAGGGAGGGGAGGGTCGGAGTGTAAAAAGGAAAGAACTGTAAAAATTAATAACAAGCCAAGTACGTAAAATGGCCGAAAAACGCTGCTGGGCATTTGTAGAGCATACAGAGAGTTGCGACAAGCGATGCCCCAAACGTTGCCCCGACACGCCTCCTTCCTCTCTCTTTGCACCGCAGGCACCTCGCGAAAGTGCCCAAAAAGAAGTGACATTTGTGCTAAAGTTTTCTTCTTATTGTTGTTGTTGTTATTGTTGTTGTTGGTTGACCAACGCGAATTGCGCGAATTTTAATTAGTGCGCCCTTTTTGCCGGCCCAGGCAAAAGGCCGCCCAAGAAGCAGCGACAGCTGTGAACCAAGCTAAGCGTGAGTGTGAGGGAACAGAGTGTGTGTGTTTGTGTGTGTGTGAGTGTGTGTGTCGCTCGCAACAAGCAAACAATTAAAAGTTTGTAACCTTAATGCGGATATGTTTGTTAAATTGCCAACAGCAGAAGAGCTAAACAAGCAGCAGGCTCTGCTTGAGGCGTGTGCAAAAAAAGACACGACTAGCAGATACTACTTAATATGCTCTAAAGCACTGAGAGCAGAAACTGAAGAGCAGGCACACGAAGCTGTATAGATAAAGGAAGTGTAATAGATAGAGGAGATGGAATTAAATGTGTCTGCAAACCTTTAAAGTTACTAAACAAATTATGCGTGACTAACAGATATCTTGTAACGCTGGCATAGTAGTTTAGACGGGTATAGAAGTGTGTGCGAATAACATATACCCTTTAAAACTAATAATGGAATTATTCCATGCTAAAATGCAGTAAATATAACATAAAAGCCACAAAGAATAGCAATTTGAATTGTTTCTACACCTTAATGAATTACTCTGAGATGCACGACTATAACATTCGCTGTAACTACACTTTGCTACAGATTTAAGACCTATACCCGACAACATCTGCTACCCCATTTTACTTCACTCTACGGGGTATATGCGCAGCTAATGCGTAGTCAAGTTTTAGGCGCATTCTCTCTTAGCGCAAATATCGCTGGCAATTTTAATCAAGTCTTGCGACAAGTCTTGAAGCAACTGACAGCAGAAAAACAGGCAAAAAGCAACAACAACAGCAACAACAACAAATGCAAGAGAAGTGAAAATGCTGTGGGAAAATGTGAATGAGAGGGAAATGAATGAATTTTCCTACTGTCGCAGCGTCAACCACAAATTAACCGAGCATCGAAGTGGTTCGGCCCTGCAGTTATTCAAAAAGTTAATCACATTTAAAAAGGGCTGCACAAGGGGACGTGCCATACAACAATATGCACACACATACACAGCCATTCACACACACAGACACAGTGTGCGAGGGAGAGGGAGAGAGAAACCACAAAAATTATGTGCAAAATTGACCGAAAATTGCATTTGCTGCAGTTGCAGTTGCTTTTACCCACATAAATGGATGCTGGGCGTTGGGCGCTGGGCGTGGCAGCTTATGCAGCTCAATTTGCTTGACAATTGATTGCAGCACGGTCAGTGGGCGTGGCATGTTGACGTTTATATGTTTATATGTACATATAAAAAGCATATGCTGCAATTGTTTGGCGGTTTTTGGGCAAATTGCAATAAATCGAGTAAGTTGCATTTAAAAGCTAAAGAAGTTGCATGTGAAGAGAAGAAGGGAGAGGGAGGGAAAGAGAGAGGAGTAGAAGAGAAGAGATGCAATATTGACAGTTATAGTGATAATTACTGTCTGTAGTGGATGATACGGGTATGAGTGCAAATAAAGGTAGAATTAAGTATGAATGAGGCAAAGTTGTAACTGTAGAAATGGTGATGAAGTGTATGATAATACTTATTGTGCACAACAAATATGAACGATCTAGCCTTAAAACTAGGTTTGCAATTCGGCCTTTTTACGATTAGAGGAGGTGTAAAGAGGCGTCGTCTACTTTTAAATGCAGCTTATGCTAGGTGCAATATAAAGACATTTTGTACATTAGTTTGGAAGTCTTAGCTTATATAATCTCTGAGATATAGGTGTTCATACAAACATAGTTGTGTAATATCGACAATATGTAGGTAATGGGAAAGTGGAAGGAGGACAAGAGGAAAGGGGCAAGAATGCAATAAGCTAGAATGAGTTTAAGAAAGAAAGAAAGAGGAAAAAAGCGATAGGCATAAAAACGAAGAGAAAACAGGCAGCAGAGAGAGAGAAAAAGATGCAAGGCTGAATCCAAGCTGAGTTATCTAACAAAATTCAAATGAAAAGAATGAAAGAGAGGGAAATAAAGTTGAACTTATCTAGCGACAAATTGAGAGGATAATGAGGAGACATAACAGACAGAGAGAGAGAGAGAGAGAGAGAGAGAAAGAGAGAGAGAGCTCTTACTCTTACAGGCAATGTACGATCTGTGTAAACATGTGAGAGACAAGAGAAACGACTTTTATTCAGCAGCCAAAGAAAAGAAAACAAATCGTTTGCAAACTTGACTTGGGATATTTTAAAAATCTGTGATAAAATGAGAAAATTTGCCAACATTTGGGCTTGCAAATTTTGAAATAACAGTTGCCCCCCAAAAAGCAACAAAAACAAACACATTGAAAAGGAACATGTAAAGCAGTTCACAAACTGAGCTCATTGCATTGTGTCACAAATTGTGAGTGAACAACAACAATGAACAGACACACACACGCACTGGTGCTTATGCAGAATTGCAGGCAAATATTAAGGCACACACACACAAACTCACAGACACACTTGGAGAGATACAAGCAGAGCCTGATGCAATTACGTCTGCTGCAGCACAAGTTGTTGCTGCACCCAGAGGATGTTGCTGCTGTCTCTGCTGCTGCTGTTGCTGCCACTGCCTTCCTTATAATGTAATCCAAATGCAGGCAGTAGAAAGAGGAAAGCGACAGAGTGGAGTATGGGAAAGGGTGTGGCAAGGGGGGCCCGACAGCAGCAACAACAAATAAACATATCAAAATTGCATATTGTTTTAATTGTTTTGTTACCAGGTTGCAGGAGGCTCTTTGATGCCACTACGAGAGAGAGATTAACGCATTTACACTGCAAATCCTGACAGTTGCCAGCTGTAGCAGGCACACGCACATACACATAAACACACACACACACACACACCCAGTTTCTGCCCTGGCACTCTAAGCAGGCATCAATTTTGTGTGAGCCAACATAAAGTTGTCTTTCGCCTTCTCGACTGGCTGCACGCCTCAGTGCGTCTGTATGTGTGTGTAATGAATGAGTGGGTGTGTGTGAGAGTGTGTGTAGTGTCAATTTGTGTGTGCTTAGCTGTGCCTGGGCTTATGTGGGATTTGAGTTGACTTGCCACAGCTTGACTGCCTGCTAAACAATTATGCATATTAAACGTTTTGGCTTCTGCTTATTAAAACAAGCTACAATTTACTCTCTTACCTCTATCCCTCCCTTACTCTGCTTTGCCTGCTCTACTTCTCTCTCATTCTCTTTCTCCCCTCTTGCTCCTTCTCTCGCCTGCTTAAAGCAGCGTCCACTTTAGCTTCGACAATCGTAAAAACAAAAGCCATAAAAAGCGCATAAAAATGAAGCAAGCAACCTTTTTTTTGCTTTGGCGCTGTTGATTTGTATACCCTGTAAGGGCTATCGGGGTATGCAGTGCTTAATAGTTAGTTATATTAATTATAAACTTGCTGCTCTTTCCCCTTTTTCCCTCTCCAATTTCACTTGTCATATTTCCTCTTTAATTTGAGGCAAATGAACTCATTCGTGTTGTTTGTAGGGTATTCACTCTTCGTTATACTTAGTTACACCTTAGGCTTGGCTTGTTCTACTGATTTTTATTTTTAGTATGTGTTCCATGGGCCGCCACTTGATTTTCTGCCTGTCCGGCCTGAGCATTATTATGGCGTCCAGCGGGTTCCTTTGCCTTCTTGTTTTGTTTTGTTTCTTTTTGTGGACGCGCTGCAATTGAAAATTTATTTTGTGTGCTCATTTTGCACCTAATTTCGTCGAGCAAGAAGTAGAAGAGGAAGAGAAGACGACGCTGCACAAAAAAGGAAATGAGTCGCAAAAGGAATAAAAATGAAAAGCGAACCGAACTTGCAAAAGTCATTTTCATTTTGCCACATCGTAAAAATGTTTTTTCTGCTCAGGCCCAGTGTGTGTTGTTCTGCCAGTGCGTGTGTGTGTGTGCCAGTGTTGTGTTGTGCCATTCTCATCATAGTGCCTCCTCGTCACGCCCCGCTCTGCCCCCTCCCTCGGCCCCGTTATATATTTATTTTAGATTTATTGTAATGTCCAGCAAAAAAGATTGCCCAGCCCGAGCTGCCTTCCCCCCCTTTACACCCCCTTACCCTTGCCTGCCTGCCTGCCTGCCTGCCTTGCACTCTTGCCTGTGTGCCTGTGGAGTTTTTGGGGCTTTTTGTGCGACACACACGCATTTGGTATGCAGTTTGCGTTTGAGGCCTGTCAGGACATGGACGTCGCTGCTGCGCTTCGTTCTCGTCCAGAACTCAACTCGAGCCTCCTTCTTGCCTGAGAGCTGGACATGGGCTGCGGCTTTCATGCGCCCATTGCACAGGCCACTGTGGCAGTGCCCTCCCCTGCCACTTGGCCATATTGAAAGTAATGTTTACGTTTCCGTTTCCGGTTTAAGTCCATGTCAAGCCATTCAGCCAGAACGTTTGTATTTCATTTTAAATTTGCTTCCAGCGCCCAACTGCACAAAATTGCACTCGTTGTTATTGTTGCTGGCATTTTTAGCTTATTTTTGCTTATTTTTTATGGCAGTATAGTGCCGCAAATACCCTGTAAATGGGGCAGAAACTGCAGCATTGTTTATCTGCTGTTGATTGAGCACAAGTTTAGCTTTGAGGTGGTTTTTTTTATAGTCAAGTTATTATTTATATTTTATATATACATTTTATGTATAAACATGTTTTTATTATACAATTTATTATGTGTCAGAAATACCCTGTAAATATGTGTGTGTTCTTCTCTTTAGCAATTCATATTTGAATCACACTTTGCGTGGCTTGGCTTTCATCTCTTGCTGCTGTTCTTTAAGGAGTATTTGTTAGTGCAGCTATTTTGTGTATCCATTGTATATTCTTTATGTACCTCTCTCTCTCTCTCACTCCCTCTCACTCCTCTCTTTGTTCCCCCTCCGCCTTTCTCTCTCTCTATCTGTTACTGATTGCAACAGCAGCATTCACAAAATGCAATTTGATTATGGCAACTTTTGGCTTTGTCTCAGCTCGCCTTCTTCTCCCTTTCTCCCTTCCCCTTTCTCCCCTGCCTTCACCCTTTGCTTCATTAGCCAAAGGACTTGCATCATCTTAGCCTGACAGTCTGTCTGCCACGTCTGCTTAGGCTGTCTGTCCCTCATCTTTCAGTGCTTTTTGGGGAAGAGAGCTTTCAAGTAATTAGAAAAATGCTGAGCTCAAAAACTGAGGCCGCAAACAACAACAGCAGCAGCAAGCAAAAAAAAGAAAAGGCAGAGGCGAGTCAAATATTACACATACGCCGCATATGCCAAGTGTCTGCCCAACGGCTGTGTGGGCGTGGCGTGTGGGCGTGGCCCGTTAGCCAGTGGCGCATAACAAAATTGCGCATTTAGCGAAAATGCAAAAGTGCAAATACGAACATCCGCTTCCGTTGCATCACTAGCGGATACTGCAGGGGGAGGTGATGGAAGGGGGGAAAGGGAGAACGGATAAGGTTTGCTTGTCCATTTGTTTTTTCTTTGATACCAAGAGAGCGAGAGAGGGAGAGGGAGAGGGAGGGATGGAGGGAGGGAGGGCAGTAGGTAAGCCCGCTACTGTTTGGCTAAGTGCCGCGCGACGTTTTCCAACACTCAACCAAGAACTGCTGACGACCTGAAGCACTGCGCTCTTTACCACACACCTCCCTACTTCCTCTCCCCCTAACCTCCCGCTTCCTCCTGCCTCTCTCTCTGTTGATTTGTACGTCTGCCTCTCTGTGTCTCTCTCTCTCTTTTTCCGCTGTGTTTGTGTTTGCCTTCCCTCCCTGCTCCTCTCGCATGTTTTCTTTTTTTGGACATGTGCCAAAAATTTGACATATGAACTGCAGCTGCCAGTGTAGCGGGCGCCTCCCTCGTCCACCATCAGCCACGCCTCCCAAAGAGGACTCCTCGCACCGCATTACATCACCGAGAGAGAGCGGCCGCAAAAGAAATCGCACTGCATTATTATCAACTTCAATTTTGTTGTCGACAACGGGCGGTAGGTGGCGCTGGGTGCTCCACAAATCAGCCTGCTACCTACCCTTCCTACTCTCACCCTCTTGCAGAAACCTGTGCTGCATACGCGATGTGCCATACAGGACAACAACAACAACAGCAAAAGGGGAAGCCACAAAATTGAAATTACATGTTTTACTTATAACTTGCCTCGCCAAAAGGCGCATGCGAAACAAAAAGCGCAGCAAAAGAGGCGGTAGGGGGAAGGGAAGCAGGCGGGAGCTGGGGACTTGCAGCGTGTAGGTGCCTCATTAATTTGCCAAAAGCCAAAAGGCAAAAGGCAGATAAGCAGCAGCAAACAGAGGCAGCAGCAGCAGCAGCGAAGCTGAGCACAGAAAAAGGATTGAACTGCCAACTTCCATGGGGCATGTGACGAACGGCAGGGGCAGGTAGTATGTAGGGGAGGGGAAGGTGGGAGGTATATGCTGCACCCGCCACATGCGTATGCGGCACATGTTAAGCTCGCACAACCGCAGCTCAGGCAGATAAAATCCAATCTGGCGCCAATTTTCTCACGTCTGACATTTAATTAACACAACAATGTGCGACAGAGAGTGGCCAAGAGGGAGATGGTACGAGAGGGTCTGCAGTAGTAAAGAGAAAGACAGAGAGAGGGAGGGTAGGAGGGAGTCAGAGAGAGAGAGAGAGACAGCGTGTGGGAGGCGCTCCAAAGTATGCTGCGGTAAATGTTGTCATTATAAAATGTGAATTATGTTCAAAAGTTTTTGTCCAACTTTTTTCGACAGCTTTTTTTTAGTTTACGCACTGTTTGGCTTTGTGTGTGAGCGTGTATGTGTTGTATGTATGTGTTGTGTTTGTGTGTGTGTATGTATGCCTGTTGTTGTTTATAAGGCGAGTGCTTAAGTTGTTGTTTATGGCAAATAAGGCAAAAAAGGGAGCGCGCTGTTGGCTGGGATTTTGTGAGTTTATGGTCGAACTTAAGCGCACTTCAATACAGATTTCAGCTTTCAGGAACTTGTATTTTTAATTAATATGTAACTTATTACAGTATAAAAGTAGTTAAAGCTGTTTTAAATGTTATTTTGTCAATATAATTATGTATTATGATAAAAAACATGTACTTTTACAACCTTTTTAGTTTAATATTGCATGAAAACAACTAACATTCGTCAGTTATTATATATTTTATGTTTTTACTCTATGTATGTTTCTTTTTATTTAATTTTTAAATTAATTCATTTTTTTATTATATTTCTTTTATTATATTTCATTTATTTTTTAATGTATTTATTCAATAAATGTATTTAATAATTTTATTTCATTTGTTTACTTCATAATATTATTTTCTACTCCTTTTTAATTCAGCATATTGTTTGCCTTAACTCTCTTTGCATTCCTTACTTACCACACCACTCACCTCAGTTCACCTCACTGCAGTTCAACTCCCACGCAGCGTTGCCACCTTTCGCTAGAGTATTAACGCGCAATAGCACCTAAAGACAGGCTAATTAACAGTTTTATTTTCAGCTTCGCTTTATCGACTTGCAAAACGCTGACGTCACTGGAAACACAGCGAGACTGAGAGACTGGGAGACTGAGTGAGAGAGAGAGAGAGAGAGAGAGAGGGAACGCAGCTTAAGCCGGCCTTCCAATAAGGCAAGCATCTATTTATAGCTGGCAAGGCAGACAGAAAGAAGGGGGGGAGGGGGGCCGATGCAGAGCGAGACAGCTTAGCCGGGCTACTTAACGGGAGACGGCGTCTAACGTTAACTGTAATTCGCAACAGCAACAAGAATAACAGCAACAACAACATGACGGGCAAACAAGTGCAGTTAAACAAGTTAAACAGTATGTGAAGAGCAAACGATGAAGACGTTGAGAGAAGAAAAGAATTCAAGTGCAAACGGCAAATAAATCAAAGGGCAAACAGAAAGCGCAACGAAGCTGCATCGCTGTCGCGGTCGCCGTTGCCGTTGCCGTTGACTTCGCTGCTGCGTAAATATTTGCTTAACAGTTACAGAGAGAGGCTCAGTCAAAGTTATGCACAATGCACATGCAGACAGAGATAGAGTGTGAGAGAGGAGGGGGAGAGCGATCGAGAGGCAGCAAAAACTGCGTCAGTGTGTCAAGTTCGTTTGGTGTGCGAGCGAGCGTGCGAGTGAGACAGGGAGAGATTGAGAGAGAGCGCGCACTTACAAAGTGCAGCTGTAAGAGAGCGCGCGCTCTCTCTCAGCTGTTAAGAGAGCCTTGCCAGATCGTCGCTCTTCGACGGCGCTAGATGGAAAGACACTGAAAGGTAAATGAACTTCCGGTTAGCCATAAATTTGCTATACAAAGCAAAATGCGATCGTGTTGTTGCTGTTGTTGCTGTTGTTGTTTATAGTGCGCTTGTTTCTTGTACGCAATCGCTATATTTGTATAATTGGTTTACACACACACACGCAAGCACGTTCGTTAAGTAGTTGAAAACTTTTAAGTACTTTTATGTCTGTCTATCTCCCTCACCCACTTTGCCCATCTCCCTCTCTTTCTTTGTGCTTTGCTCTCGCGTGTTTCTACGCAGCAGCAGCAGTTGCTTTGCTGTGTTTGGAAGTTGAAGCGAAGAGGCTGAGGGGGCTGAGGGTTTCTAAGGTGGCACTGCGAATATTAGCAGTCCACCTCGCTCTCTCTCTCTAACTCTCTCTCTCGCTCTCCCTCTGCCTGCTGCGTTTATTTATATATTGTTTATTTATCTATAGAATTTGCTGACTTTTCGCGTATTTGTTTACTGAGCAGCGATTTGTAGGGTAATTCCCCCACAATTAGGCCTAAAGGGGTCTACAGTTCTCTCCTCTCTCTCTCTTTCTCTCTTCTCTTCTCTCTTTCTTTGCTCAACACAATTATGGCAATTACAGCTGTGCAAATATCTATGACAATGCAGGTTTTTTACACGCTATACCAAATATAACTTGAACAAACTTTATCTGCCTCTCTTTGCCTCCCCTTTTCCTCCTTCCCTCTTGTGTTTGCTAAGTTGACAACAACAAACATGTGTTTCTCTACTGTTTATTCCTGATATTTATAGTAACTTGAGCTGCGAAAAAGCAGAAAGAAAACAAACAAAATAAAAGCATATTAAAAATGCCAAAATAACATTAAGAAATACACTTGCATACATACATAACATAAACATAAATATAAATATGGTATACATCTATATGCAAGAATGGAAAGTATATACAGTAAATACACTTGCATACATACATAACCAAAAAATATACTATAAAGAGATATATGTATAGTAATATGTATGAATAGAAAGTACATACTTCCATATCTATTTTGATAATTGTCCAACAACTTTTTTAACTTTGTGGAAAACTCTTAAGGCAAACAATTTATTTGCGTCGAAATCACCGAAGAAAGAGAACAAAACCTACCTTCGGCTTCGGTTCTATACCCTCGCAGGTTTTCATATCCTCCGATCGTTGCAATACTAGTTATATGGATATATTTTACATCAAAATCATTATTTCTGAACCGTTGAAACCATCTTTTGCAAGTTGCTTCTGATAAAGCATGATCACCATATGCCTGGACAAGCATTCGATGAGACTCTAAAGCACTTTTTTTCAAATAAAAACAAAAAATTAAAGCTTTCCGCAAATCATCACTTTCTGGTACAAAGGTCGACATGTTTAACACGAAGAAAAAATATGATCTTGTCCGTTCACTGACTTGATCTATACTAAATATTTTTCGCACTTGTCATAGAAAGCAAATAAAAAAAAGATAACGGCTCTATCACAATAACTGTTCCCTATCGAGACATTTGAAGCTTGTCGCTCACTTCATACCGGTACACCTAGTAATGTTTTTTTGTGGCCGTACCAATTTGATTATGTTTATACCTTTCGACCATTGAAAATGGTCAAAAAGGGTATACTAACTTTGTGCAAATGTATGTAACAGGCAGAAGGAGGCGTCGGAGACCCCATAAAGTATATATATTCTTGCTCAGGATCACAAGCCGAGTCGATTGAGCCATGCCTGTCTGTCTGTCTGTCTGTCTGTATAAACGCACAGATCTCAGCTATTATAAAAGCTAGAGTTACCAAATTTGGCAGGAAGACTCCTGTGTACTACAAGCAGATCAAGTTTATTTCAAATGTTAGGTGCCACGCCCACCGCCCCCACAAATCAATAATTTAATTTTTAAACTCAATTTGTAAGCACTGTTTAAAAGATACAACTGTCTTCTGTCTTTAACATATACTAAGCTGAATGAAATATCTACGTAGTCTCCAAATTACAATCCGATCGGACAATAATCACAGAAGTTATTGAAGAAAGTATGAGCATAAAACCAAGTGCTTCAGTCAGATAACAAGACCGGCGGGCGAGCGCGTAGCGCGAGCGCCATCTGTCGGGATTAATTTGTAAAGCATGTGCATATGCATATGTGTATGAATTTAAGAAATTAAACTACACGGGAACATAGGTCGAAGGGTATCCCACTGTCGCGTGTGCGCGACTGTTGCTTTTCTGACTGGTTTTTATTTGTTTAAATACAGTTTTGAAGCAAAAAATCAATACTCATATGAATCTATTGCGAATACTGATAAAACAATGCTCAAAATGGGGTATTCCAACCAAAAAGTTTTTTTATATTAAATTTAAATACACCCTAATCTAATGTTTAAAAAAATTTAAAATTTTTGAAGTTTTTAAAATAATTTTGAGGTTAGGTTTAAATTCTGACGTGATAGGCTGGTTTTGTTTTCGGATTAGGATTCGGAAGGTCTAAAAACATATAGGAACATATATCGCATATCGGGATCATGACCCCTCATTATTTTTTGGGGCTTCGAAAATTTTTCGAGTTTTTTGAGGTTAGGTCAAAACTCATATACAACTGAGAGACAAGTTTGCGTTGCAACAGACGGACACACGGACACACGGACAGACGGACAGGGCTAGTTCGATTCCTCTGTTGATGCTGATTCAGAATATATGTAATTTATGGGGTCGGAGATGTTTCCTAAAGTGCGTTGTAAACTTCTAGCCAAAATATAAATATAAATTTAAATAAGTATCGGTTGTGAGAGTTGCACAATTGTTAAGATAGAAATGAATTGATGTATTATCTTATTATATATTAAGGGGAGTCTTATATACAATACATTCATAGTATATTGATGCTAGTCAAGAATAACTCTTTAACTCAAAGTGTGTCGCTTTTAGTTGTTTCGAAGATTAAAAAAATTAAGATATAGGTACATTAGACTTATATAACTTTTATTTTATTCTAAGCATAAAAGGAGATATATGTATACTTATTAAAATAAATATATGATATATAAATTGATATACACCACCTTAAGTTATAAATTAGTCATTCATTGTTATTCATTCTATATAATAAAGATCTTTCGTTTAATCTTTGCATTTATAAATAGAAACCATTTATTAAGTCTCTAAAGAGAAGATTAAACAATTTAATATCAAGATTTGCAAATCTGTTAAAAAATATATAAAAATGCAATTCATGCTTATCCAACTTAATGATTTAGTAACGGTTAAATCTATTCATTATTCCTCTGCATAAGACTTACAGTTCTTTCTTTATTTGTCTCTTTCACTTTCAAATTGAAACAGGATCTTTGTAATTTCTATGGATTATATGATGATTGCAACAGATCATTAACGTATTACAGCTTGACCTGGTAGAAGAGAGAGGGAGAGAGGGAAAGAGAGATGAAAGAGAGAGAGATAGTATAAGATATGATAATATGTTATGATTGTATTCACTTGCCTCTTATGATGTCTTTAACTGCCGCCTGCTGCTGCTGCTGCTTTCTAATGCAGCATTGCAAGCAGTAGGCGACTCATTGCAGACTGTGCAACGGCAACAACAACAAAAACAACTGTAGCAACAGCAACAACAGTAGCAACAACAATCAAACAACAACAACGCGAAGAACAAACCCAGACAAACAACAACTAAACTCGCTTTAAATATCAGCAAACAAAGCGAATGAAAAGCGGCAAAGGAAGGGAAGGGGGTGCTGTAGGGGCTGAGGAGTTGGGGGCACACAGTGAGCACACTCGTTGCAACAATGTTGCGCTAATGCGCTGGCAACGTGCAACAACCTTGCCTGCCTCGCTGACGATCGTCATGATGAGCTGCCTGATTATCGCCAAGATGCGCAGCTAAAACCGCTGCCAGACACAGCAGGCCAGGGGCAGAGGAAGGGGGAGAGGAGGGGGCTTAGATGCAGCGTAGATAGCTTAGTCAGCAGAGAGGGGCACACGGGGCAGGGTATGTGTGCACGGCGGACACATTGAGACCAATTAGTGGCTCAAAATCCGCTTGCCGGCAAACGGAACTGCCGAGGCCGCGTCTAACTGTTCAATGCTGCTGCCATGCTGCCTGTGCTGCACGCGGCGGTTGCATGGAATGCTGCACGCGACAAGCGCGGCCAGAACGGCGACGTAGACGTTGGCAGCGCCAGTCGCAGCGGCAGCGGCAGCGCGCTCCAGACGATCGTGGCCTACTTTCTCCGCATTCCGAAATTCAAGTCGAAGACGCCGCACGGCGCAAGCAGCGACGCTAGCAGCGACCGCAGCAGTTGCAGCAGAGGCAGCGCTGCTTTCAAACTAGACAAACCCCGCAGCCAACGAGGAAGTGAATGCAACAAGCTGCTGCTGCTGCTGCGGCACAGTGAAGTCAGACTAAAGGGAATTCAAATAGAGTTCTTTGTGCTTTGCCCTCCCTTTCTACTACCTTCTTCATGCTTCTCTTTACCTTCCTCTATCTTTGGCTGTCTCTTCTGAACATTACTCTTTCTCTACTTCTTTTATTTTATTGCTCTCTCCTTTGCTCTTTCTAGCTCACATTGCCTCCCCTTACTTCTCCTTGCCTTCTTTTGATACACCTCGCCTCTTCTTGATTCTACTTTCTTCGCTTATTGTCCCTCTCTGCTTGCCTCAACCTCCCCTCGCTTTGCTTTTTCTTTCCGTTTCCTCTCATTCTTCTCCTTTTCTCCTCCTTCCCTCCTTTTTCCTCCTTCTTCCCTCCTTCTTGCCTCCTCTTTCCCTTCTCCTTCCCTCTCCCTTTCTCGTCTGCCTTCGTCAAGGTTCTCTTTCACTTCTTTTTTCATTCTGTCGAGGCTTCACTGTCGCCAAGGCGTGCCTTTTTTAAAAATAGAAAACTTACGCAGCGCAGGCAGCGTTTTTACTACCTTTTTTGGGGTTTCGGTGCCGCTTGGCCACCAAACGCTGCAGTCGCCGCTGCGTCGGCGTCAACTGGACGCCGCTGTGCTTTTTTACCGTTCTACTTGCGATTGCATAAGCGCTCAGTTGCTCAGCTGTTCAACTGCTGCTGCTGGCGGTGTGATGTATGAGAGCGATGTTGTTGTTGTTATTGTTGTTGATTCGCTGAATGAATTCGAATTTGAATGTGGCCCTTGTAAGCGCCGGCCCCGCCCCCCTACAACTCCACTTCTACCTCTCTTTCTTGCCATCTTTCGAACTTCAACACTGCATCCATTTCTTGTTCATTCTTTGCTACATTTTATATCTCTATCTCTCTCTTTCTATTCTCTCTCTTTCTCTTTCTTTCTCTCTCTGTTTCTTTTTCTCTTTCTTTTTTTCTCTCTCTCTTTCTCTGTCTATACTCTTCTACTTCATTTGAAAGTGTGGCAATCTAATTTCGCTCACCGATCATTTGTTCTTCTCGTTGTTGTTGTTGTCTTGTTGTTGTTGTTGTTATTTGTTGTTGTCGTTTACTTCATCTTGTTGCTGTTGTTGTTGTTGCTGCCTTTGCCACGCACCGTTTCGCACTTTTAGTTCATTTACCTGTGCGAACGTTGTTCATACCTATCTGTTTTTTCCTCGCCGCTTTGCGCTGCCTTGTCTTATGGCTAAAAATAGCCAAAAATAGCCAAATGATTTATGTGCGTTTGTAGCTTGCGCGTGTCTCACATGATTGCCACAACAACAACAGGGGAAGAGAGTGAGGAACTACAACTACAACAACAATGGAGAATGATCTGAAGCTCACTAAGTTTAATTTGCGCAAGAACAGCTTAACATTTTTACGGCGACTCGAAACCGGAACCGTTTATGATATTTTAATAGTATATATAAATTAAGCTGGCAGCGGAACTGGAACTGGAACTGAAAATGGCACTGCAAACGGAATGGGTAAATGGTCATCTAAATATTACCAAATTTCCGGAACAGGGAAGAATGTTCTCAATGCTAACATAGCAAATTTTGTAATCGAAACTAGTCTGGAACCAGAAGAAGTCTATGTTGGGAACCAGTAAAATAGTCTTCCATAAAGTTTAATTTCTACATTTAAGCCAAATTGAAGTCATCTTTAGTTAGAGTTGAGCCTTAATCCAAAATGGAATCAGTCTAAAACTGTAAGACAGCTGGAACCAGTAGCGTAACAAGTTGGGAACAGAACACCTGCTCTGGCTAAGTGAACCACTGTGAAAACCTGTAAAAGCTTACAAGATTAGCATAAGTGTTTTCGAATCCAGTTCAGCTCAATTGCAGTAAATTACTCAATGATTATTGTCGGAACCGAACCAACTAACTCGTAGGTATTTAAATTACACTCGAAATAAGATGAGCAATAGTCTCGATTTATAAACTGTTCTTAGCTGAACTAATAATGGTAGAACAGTGAGCAACGGAACAAACTTGTAAGTAGCACTCTAAGATATTGTTAGTGTGAACTGTAAGAAGTCTGTAAAGGGAACTAGTCTGTAATTGGAACCAGTAGGCAAGTCTGCATACACTCCAATTGCAAACTGCAATCTTTTAAGTTCGCAAGACTTCCAGCTGATAACAGAGTATATGTATCTAAACAATTGTCTTTGTCTTTCTCTCTCTGTCTCTATCTCTCCCTCCTCTCTCTCTCTGTCTCCCTTGCAGCTGCCGTCTCACATTGCTTTCCTAATTGAATTTCCTGTTCAGCAGCCCCTCAGCAAGGCGTGGCCAGTGCAAATTGTTGATTCCTTCCGTTTGATTTATATTTGTTTTTGTTTGTTTTATTTTTTTTGGGAAAATGTTTGACAAGGAAATCCAAAGCGATGCAAAATTAAAGAGCAGAAAGAAGTTTGCACACATATCAAATTGATTTATTAATTGCCGCAACTTGACAACAAATGCTTGGGGAATCGATACAGATCGCTCTCGCTATCGCTGTCCCTGTCTCCATCACACATTGTCAGTCTTTCCTCTCTCTTTCGTTCGCTCGCTCTGTCGGAAATGAAATTAATTTCGATTTGTTTCGAGTTCCTTGTGGAATTTTGCCGCTTTAAGCTTTGGCAAGGCAACATGGGGCAAGGAAACTCGACACACACAGAATGTCAAGTTGCATTTTGCAGCTCGTGCTAATTGTTTTATTGCGTATACGCAATGTTTCCGACTCATCCGTTTCATTGTCTGCTGTGCTCTCCCTCTCTCTCTCTCTCGTTGTTGAGCTGTCAATTCTCAGGGGGGGCATCATCAGACGCTGCTACACACACTGACACGCAGAGAGAGGGGGGAGAGAGAAAGGAGAGAGAGAGAAAGGAAGAGAGAGGCACAGAGAGGAAGAAGGCAGAGTTGACTTGGCCTCTTGGCCACTTTGTTTATTGGCCTAGAAAATGTAGTACAAAATTCATGAGATCTGCAAGCAAATTAAAGACAAAATGCCGTAGCAGCTGAGTCAAGTGTGTGCTGAGATACCCTGTAAATGTGCTTAGATTAAATTGAACATTGACTTTACATAAGAAAAGTGGAATATTTATAAAATGTAGAAAAAACCAGTAAGAAAAGCAACAGTCGCGCAAAACGCGACAGTTGGATACCCTTCGACCTATGTATGTATGTTCCTATGTATGTACACATATACATACATGTGCACATGCTTTGAAATTAATCCCGACAGATGGCGCTCTCCCTTATTAGCTGACAGAAGCACTTGGTTTTATGCTCATACTTTCTTAAATAACTTCTGTGATTATTGTCCGATCGGTATGTAATTTGGAGACTGCGTAGATATTTCACTCAGCTTAGTATACATTGAAGTCAGAAAGTTGTATCTTTTATACAGCGCTTACAAATTGAGCTCAAAAATTATTTTATTGATTTGCGGGGGCGGTGGGCATGGCACCTAACATTTAAATAAACTTGATCTGCGCCGAGTACATAGGAACCTTCATTCCAAATTTGGTGTCTCTAGCATTTATAATAGCTGAGATCTGTGTGTTCATCTGGTCAGACGGACATCCGGACATCCAGACAGACAGACATGCCTCAATCGACTCGGCTATTGATCCTGAGTAAGAAATATATATACTTTATGGGGTCTGCCACGCCTCCTTCTGCCTGTTACATACATTTGCACAAAGTTAGTATACCCTTTTTTTTGACCATTTTCAATGGTCGAAGGGTATAAAAAGTGAAATATATAGAGATATATATTGAAAGAAGACAGCAAGAGAGCGAGATAAGGGAGAGACAGAGGCAGCTACCAATCTGTAAGCTAAGCGAGCTTAGTGTTGCTATTGATACCCTGTAAATACATTAATAGGAGAGAATCAATACTAGAGAATGTAAAGAGTGAAAGATAGATACAGAGAAAGAGAGATTGGATGAGAAATGAAGACAAAGAGACAGATAGTGAGAGAGCAATAGAGTAAGAGATAGGTAGATAAAAGACAGCGAGAGATAATGATTGACGAACAGAGATAGAGAAAAGGGAGAGGAACTAATTAGTGTCTTACGTGGAATTCTTTACTCATCATTCTCTTTCATTATTTCCTCTTGAGATGCCCTACAATAACCACCAATAGATTGAGATAGATAAAGTGAGAAAGAAAGAGAAGTTAAGAAAGAGAAATACATTGATAAAGATGAGAAAGAGATATACAGACAATATACAAATAAGAAAGATATATGCAGAGAGAAAATGAGATAGAGAAATTCAGATAGAGAAATACTAAGAAAGTGAGGGATCTAAATAGTTTGATACTCTATTTAAGAATTATGTTCAATTATTCATGCTGTTCCCCCTCTTCCCGCCTTCATCTTGCACTTATTCGTCAACTTGCTTTTCATCTTCAGCTTGCTCTGCATTTACAGGGCATCTACTAGCACAGCATACTGTCTTAATCCCTTTTAATTTTCAAGTGTCGTCGTTAATAAATGAAACTCAAATGAATCTTTTTCATTTTTAATGCGCAAATATTATAAAAAACATAAAAAAATAGTTGTTGTTGTTGTAGCTTGTTGTTGTTGTTGTTGCTGTTGCAGCTGTTGTTCTTGTTGTTGCTGCTATTGTCGCTTTTTGGGGCTACACTTGGCACTCTGGATAATTAGCGGCAATTTACTGTCGACGCCGGCAAGCGCAATTTATGGCAATTTTTAAGGACATTCGTCACGGCGTTGCAAGCAAAGGATGCTACAGCAGGCAGGGGCGTGGCAGCAGGCAGGACTAAGGAACCAAAGCAAGAGAGAGAGAGAGAGAAAGAGGGGGGAGGGGAAGAGAGAGAGCGACGAAATTGAATTCAACTTAAACTGCAAACAGTTTGTGGCAATTTGCTGACCGAATCATTCATAATGCAAGCGACGATGTGGCATGCGGCATGTGGCATGTGGCACTTGCTTTGCTACAGCTCGCAGCCAATTGACATGGGCAGGTGCCCGGCTTGTGCTTGCAGCCATCCTGTGCTCCACATCGTCCTGCCTGTTATTCATCCTAAGCCGCAAAACTTCTCGCTGGGTAAAAATTCATTGAATTTCAAATGTGACTGGCTCCGCTTCGCTTTGCTTCGTTGTCGTTGTCGTTGCTCGTCAATTGGGCAGCGCCACGTTGGCCACTTCAATTTGCATTGATATCGTGTACTAGTCCATGTCCCAGCCCCATGCCCCATGCCTCATGCCCCATGTCCCATGCCCCATGGAAATTCATGATTCATTGGCCGCAAAAAGCTGCTGCAGCTTGAGCTTTAAATTCAACTCGCTCTGCTCGCTACACTCGACAACAAAGTTGCGCGACGTGGTGTCAAGTGCGACACATACACACAGCAGACACACACATACACATATACACACTGTCTAACACGTGTGTGTCACAGGGAAGAACAACAATTAATTATTTTCGAGCCTGCGGCTGAATTTCAACACATCAAAGTTAATTGAAGGCAAACTTTTTCGCTTTTTCACCTTTTCGAATACCCTGGAAACGGACTAAGTGGTCTGGGTAGGGTTGGCTTAACGCTGCGTAGGGTTAGCTAACAGCAGGGGTTAGGGTAGGGTAGTAGAGAGGCTTAAGACCCGCTCGCCATGGCAGCTGAGCCAAGGCAAATTAAAGTGAAGTTGGCTTAGGCAGCTAAGTTTATTTGTAGGGTATTTATGTTTGATACACTATAGAACATTTATAGCAACAGTGACTGCAGAGATTGTTGACTGTACAGCTCTCTATCTTTCTCTCCTTATCTATCTGTCTTGCTCTCTTTCTTTTAACTGCAGTATCTCAATCTTTGCAGTGCAAGTGATGCACACAATTACAGGGTATTTTAAGGCTGAGCAACTTAAGGATACTTTGTCTGTTTGTCTGTTTTAATTTGGTGTTTCTTCCCTTCTCCCTTTTGCCCCTTTTGTACTCTTTCTTCTCTTTCTCTTTCCCTTTTCCAGCGCTGCTTAAGGAGTATCTTCAAGTCGCGTTACTCGGCTGCAACATTTTTGACTTGTTTGCTTTGTGTGTTACTTGAGTGCTGAAGGTGTCAGAGTATCTGTCGCAGTCGCCTCGCCCCCGCCTCCACCCCCCGCTCTACCTGCGCTTCAGAAGTCCTTGTGACTTGCGCTGAAATATTGCACGTTACGTATACGCAACGCAGGCCCATCAACTGGGAGCAGCAGCAGCAGTTGCTGATGAAGACTAATGATGTTCAGGCTGCGCTTGTTACTCACTTGCGCTTCCTCCCCCTCTGCTTCTTCGTGTTCTTCTGCTTGTTGTTGTTGCTCTTCTAATATGCATGCGCTGCCTCGGGCGATTGGCTGCAACGGCAACGCGTGTTACTGACCTCATTTGCGACGCTAATGCGACAAAATGTGATGCACAGACAGATCACGCTGCAGAGGACAGAGCAACCTACGTATAGCTAGACATAAGTATTATATATCATTCTTGCAGACACGCGCAGCCTAAGCAGCAAAAAGGAGATGCGTATGAAATATGCTTGCAACAGAGTGCGGCAACAACATGTTGATGAATGTCTTCCGCTTGTGGCATTCAATAATTTAAGCTCGCAGCAGTCACTTGTTAACAATTAAAGTCAAGAGTTGTAACCTCTGCCGAAGGACCCCAAGAAGAAGCAGAAGAAGAAGAAGGAGAAGACGAAGCTCAACAATAAATAAAACATGCAAAAGACAGCGAAATATGAAACTAAGGCAGGAGGCAGCAGTGCTGCAGAGCAGCAGCAGCAGCAGCAGCAGAGGAGCAGCTCCTTGGCTGGCTGTTGCTGTCGTCCTTTCTTTGCTCTAGTTGCCTGTTTTGTATTATGAGCGATGATGATGCCGTTGCCGTTGCCATTGCTGCCAAGCTGCTCCTCGCCTCGTCTGCTCTGCTTGCCTTCTCTGCTGCTGCGCGCCTGCTCTTCTTGCTTGCCTCGTTGACAGCGTTAAGTTGAATTGTTTATTTGACTTTTAGTTGTTTTCCGTGCTGAAATGCGAGGCAGCGCAACTTTGCTGTTTGCTGTATACCCTGCAGCTAACTGTGGGGTAGCTTAGTACACTCTCAACTGCAAGTTGCTGTGCTTAAGGCAACTTAACGCTGTCTCTAACTCACTGCTACCCCCTCTCTCATTAATTTGTACATTATAGGGTATCTACTAGTCTAGCAAGCCACTACTTACAGTGTATGCTTTCTTTTGCCCTCCACTCAGCGAAGTTCAAAATTCAAAGAGTTGCCGCAACTTTTGTCGCTTATTTCATTTTTTATGCTCGCACAATATGCAAAGCCTGTAGGAAAGTAGGAGAAAAAGAGAGGGGAAGGGAGTAAGGGAGAGAGGAGAGGGGGGAAACAGCACTAGGTATGCCACAGTCAACTGTTGCTGCTGGCAACAAAAGAAATGAGAAGCCGATAGATTTTATCACGTTCCCATCTAAACAAATTTCAAATTGCCTGTGCCAATTTCGAGCTGCAACTGCGAGGAGTCTAATGTTTAAATACGAAACAAAAGTTGCAATAATAATTAACAATTATTTATCAATAATTTGTGATCAAAACAAATTAAATTCGCAAGTGTTTTGTGCGCATTTGGAAGACTTCCACAGCTGCAAAGGCAGCGTGCATTCAACTCGACTTGATTAGCTCGATTGATTATATATATATATAGTTGATATTGGTAATATAATGCCGCTTTGGCTTTCAGGGCACTTATCATTTAGCTGCTAATTAAAGTATTGAACCAATTAAGGCATAAACTAAAGTTTTTAGCCGGCAAACTGCAGGACAAAGTGGCCAAGTGGTTTAGTAAAGTTGGCCAGAAGCGCCAATGCCATTGGCTAAATAACTCGCTGGCAGGTGTCATACGCAAGTTTAACAGAAGACAGAAGCCAGAGGAGAAGCAGGAGTTACCGTAGCAAGCAGAGAGAGAGAGAGAGAGAGAGAGGAAGACGAAAGCAGAGGGCGCTAATTGAAAAACGCTATACGGCGTGCAACTTGACGTATACTTAATCTTTTTAAACTTCACGAAAGCAGCTTGCGGATGTATTTGTTGTGTGTAGGCGAGTGTGTAGAATGTGTGTGGGGTGTGTGTGGGTGTGTGTACTTCAATGTCGAGCACATCAAATGGGTTAACAGGCACAGCGCAAAACTTGAAACACTGAAGAACGCAGCAGATTCAATGCAAATATAAACAAATCAGCTTAGGTTGGTTGAGGCAGAAGGAGAGGTAGACAGGGGCAATTGTTGTTGTTGTTTGCCTGGTGCAAAAAATACCGCAGATCAGCAGAAATTTGCAGTTGCCATCTGCCAACACACACACACATAGGAAAACATATGTAAATTATATTTAGGCAACAGGAAGGAAAGAAAGTTCTACTTTGGCTTGCTAGACAGGCGTTGTACCCTTAGCTAATGTCTCAAGTGATTATTCTTATAGTTTATGTGATTATTCCTATAGTTATATATATAACTAGTTATACATATGTGAGTTTATGTGTGTATGTGTATATAACAGATACAGAAATTGTTAGTTATTGATCCTTCTATTGCTTTGGAACACGAAAGTTTATTTTTGTATCTTTATTTCTACATAAATCTGATGTGATGAAGCATATTTAGAATATAGTTTAAAATATGTACATATTGATAAAGAATATATATATGTATGTACCTCTTCTGACTGACGACGCTTTTTTTTTACATACTCTTTGCCTGGGTATACACTCTTTTGCAGGGTATACCAAGCAGAGTTGGCCAACATTTTTGTTGCAGCATTTTTTGGGCTGTCGCGTGTGGCTTCAGTTGAAGTTTTCGTAGGCGTTTTGTGTACGTTTTAGAAAATGAAAACTTGCAGCAGCAACAGCAGCAGTAACAGCAACAACAACGATAACAGCAACAACAACAGCGAGAACAAGGCGCAGAACAAGCGGCAGCTGAGCGTTGTGCTTCCCACACAAGTGCGGCCAGAAAAGCACTTAATCATCTTAAACCGTTGTTTGCACGGTTTGCCGCAGACGTGGCTGCCATACACACATACACACACACACACAGACAGACACATTCGCACTCGACTTCATATGCTGCGTGGCACGCAAAAACAAAACAGTCAAAAAAAGAAAAAAAAAGAAAGCAAAAGCAAACCAAAAATGTTTATAACAGTTGCAACCACTCCAACCCCCCTCTAGCTGTCTCCCTCTCTCTCTCTCTCTGTCCCTCTCTGTCCCTCCTACACACACACACACCTACAGTGTGTGAATGTTTCTCCTTGAACACCTGTGCGACCCAGTCGGCAACCACATTTCATGCAGTTTGCAGCGCCTAAGCGAACCGCATTTAGTGCGCGTTTAGTGGTTGCCCCCACAGGAGGCGCCACCTCTGTTGGCAACACCCGCTGGCAGCTAACAACGTTTGCTGCCGAGATTTATGCAACACGCCTGCCAGCCTGCCACTGCCACGCCCGTTCTTCGCCAGCTGAGCGCAATTTAAAAATTTGCTTACATGCGAATCAATTGAAGACGGGAAGGGGCAAAGGAAGATGAGTAGAAGGAGGCCTACTCTGCCTCCTCAATTGATGCCTCAAAGGAATAGAAGTGAAATAAGTTAAGGCAGGATGAGTAGAAGGCCTAATCTGCCTCTTCAATTGATGCCTCAAATGAGTAGAAGTGAAATAAGTTAAGCCATCCACCTAAAGGTAGATGGAAGAGGGCAAAGATCTGCAGCGAACAGAAAGTGTTAAGGCGAATGCAATTGTCTTGCTCGCTGTCAGTTTGAAGGAAAACAGCTGATATAATATAAGATATATAATTCTGAACGGTATCGAGCACGGAATGCATATTTAAGTCTGCTAACTACCCTTTTTAATTAGTAACGTAACAACAAAATCTAATAAATACAATATATATACAATATATTATTGATTTATTTATTTAATACGCCAAATATTGAGTTAAAACTCAATAGTAGGTGTAGATGAAGCAATGGCAGCGTTATGGGTTTCAGCTTTTACTTAGGTTTGAGTGCTAATCGTGATAATTGTATGTTTTCTAATATGATTTTTATACAGCCATGCCCTCCCCGGGATTCGAACCCGGAACCCCTGTAAAGGTAACACACATGCGAGTCGGACGCCCAGAGTACTTAGCTTCAGGGGTCGGCATATACAATATATATTTCACTTCAGTTCCTGTACAGGAAGGATGAGTCGATTCATTTCTGCATATCCGTATAAAATAATCAAAAGGGAAAGAATAAGAAGCAACAAAACTATTGTCAAGGATTGCAATATATATATATATATATTCTTAATCAGTATTGATGTCTGCATAGTAATACAGTATTGACTACCTCAGAGACTAAAAATGGAGAAGGAGAACAAAGAGAACATTTAAGAAAAGTCGTTGGCAAATATACTACAATATATGTGTATATATATATTTTTGATCAATATTGATTTCTTGTTCATTTTGCTTTACTTTCTTCTGCTTTTCCCATTAAATCACATGTAGAGAGCGAAAGAGTTGAGGAATTTAAAAGAATATTTAATGTATGTTTTAATATATTATTCATATTATTTTGTATACAATATATATATATTTATTTGTGTTATATATTCCTGATCAGTATGACTGCCACTAATCCCTCATATATCCCCATATTGCACTACAATACTGCTCTTAGTTATAGTCTTCATGTCCTTTCTCCCTACCACCTTCTCGTTTCTTTACTCTCGCCTGCCTCTCCATGTCCCAGCTCCTGCATAATTGAAGTCAATTGCAGTGGCATGACACGTGTCAATCAAATTCATCTGCGCTCGCGGCTCTGTTTCTGTTCCTGTCTTTTGTCCTCTGTCTGCTATCTGTGTGTTGCTCTGTATATTCCATTCGAACTGTCTGTGATATTGCAATTTGGTTTTTCCACGCGCTAACCAACTCGACGATTGTCACTCGAAGCGAGCTGACAATGCGCCCGGGCGTTTTATGCTAATGTGACCGGCTATTAATGCGCGTGCCTCTCACTCCTCTCATCTCTGTTTCTGTTTCTGTCTCTGTCTGCCTATCCCTTGCCTGGCTATAGACGTATCTATGCCGTGCAATTAGCTCAATTTGCGCCACAGCTTTGCGTCCCCTAGGCACCATTCGCACTGACCCTACCTCTCTCCCCTTCTCGCTCTCTTACTCACTCTCACTTGCTCTCGCTCATTTGCATCTGATCAAAGCTAATCCTTTGGAATATTACATGTGCGTAATATTTTCTATATACCCTGTTAATATGTAAACTATTGGCTTGCATCAAACTATCTTGAAGTATATATTTCTATATCTAAATAAATCATAATCATAATCATATCATATACATATCAGCGTATAACTTATTAGCAGATGTTTGTTAAAGTATTGCAAGCAAACTAAGAATATCAAATATTTTATAAGTAAAAAATAAACTCGTATAAGTTTCTGCAAATTCAACTACTATCATAGGAGCAATCGCCCGAAATGAGGCTTTGCTTTCCTCTTTTACTATCTATCAACTTCAAGCAAACTCATTGCCCTTATTATTTACTATATAGATCATTTATTTTTTTAAATTGTATTGAAATCAGTTTACTTTATCATGTTATATATAGCTGACATTGAAATGCTCATTTGGAATGAGGTTCTTAGCAGACAATATCTACTTATTTTATGTAACTGCAACTTAACCTACCAATTTAATTTTATTGTTATCAATATCTAATGTTATCCATCTATATCAATATCTATTGTATGTAAATATATTAAAAAACGGATGATTTTATCTTAAGACATTAGGAAGCATAAAAACAATTACTAAAAAATGTATATAAATAAATGTATTCAATAGTAAACTTCAGCATTTCTAGGTAGTTTAATCTAAACTGAATAAAAATGTTATATACTATAATATTATCTTATTACCATCTATAATATTTAAAAAAGTAAAATGTGAAGAAGGAAATACAATGTGTAAATTTCCGATAAACCTTTTGCAAATGTAAATGCCATAAAACCATTCGTTCTTCTTAATTTTCCGTTAAATTGAAGTTTTCATTCAATTGCAAAATCTTCACATTGTATTCCCTTCTCAAATTGTACAGGGTATTTATTATTTCATCATGTTTGCCAGCATAGTTATGGTTATTTGGTTTTTTTTTTCGTTTGCTGCTCTTGTTTGTCGCATATCTTTTTGTGCATTTTTGCGGCCTGTTATAAAATTCTCGCATTTATTTAGATGCATTTGAATATTTTGCGCATAAGTTTGACGCAGGCTTTTAGTTTGCCCCACAGTAGCACAGTGGGCAGTGATGGGCAAAAGGGATGGGGAAGGGGGGACTGTGCTGTGACTGAAATTGCCAGGGGATCGTCTGATTAGCATCGTTTTAATGTTTAATTTAAGCTCTGTTGCAATGTTGCAACGCGCTGGCGCCATTAGTTGCACATTAAATATTTCCCCAAATAAATTTTGCAAATTTCACAAATTTCAATGCATTTACTTTTAGAGTTGTTGTTTTTGTTGTCTCTGTTGGTGTTGCTATTAAATTGTGTATTTTGTTTGAGTCTGGTTGGGTCTGGCAATGGCCTCGCGCTTTGTGTTAATGGCAAATGCCAAAAACGGCCAAAAATTCGTAAATAATTTGCAACGCTTTTCATTGTTTAATTGCTGCCAACTTCTTGTCGCTGCGACAGTTTTTAACATTTGTTGTTGTTGCTATTGCCTTTTTTTTTTTTGTTGTTTTCTGCGTTTTCTGCCAACATAATTTCTGGTTTAATTGCAAGCGATTTTCCGGACACCCCCGCTGACTGTGTGCATGTAGGGCCGGAACTCAATTTAGCGATAAAATAGCCAAAATACAGTTTGCGTTACGCCAATCTACGCAACTACACGTGAAGAAACGACGGAAAAGAAGTAATATATAGAAAATATACAATATATTAATAATAGTTAAATATTAATAGATAGTCAGAGGGAATTGCTAGCAATATTTCAATATTTATGTCTAAAACAAAACAAATAATTAAATAATTTGATAATTTATATATTATAAATAATGTGATACATTTTATATAAATAATGCACTATGATTTTGAAGAATACATTGAACTCTTTATAAATATTTTATGATTATTTTTAAGCGTAATAAGATTCCATTTTACCTTAATTTCATTCTTAATAATTCTTTTATTTAATACTTAGTTATTATATTTATACCAAATAAAGGTATTTATATAATTATAATTGATTGATCCTTTATAAAACAAAAGTAAATATGTAAACATGTAAACAAGTATCTATATAAATACATTAATAAGTAAATAATAATATCAATAAATTAATAAATAAATAATAATATCAACAAATCAATAAATAAACAAAAATTGAAAAAAAGAAAAATAAATTAATAAGCCAAACAATTAAATAAGAATGTTAGTAAATTATTGTTTAATTTATTTGATTTGTTTATAAGCTAAAATTAAGCTAACAGTGTAACTATCGATAAGAAAGAGGTACTCGATATATGGTCATCGACCGTGCACGATGGAGAAAGTGCGATCAAATTCTCGAAAAAGACGTGAATGAATTAAAATAAAGAAAATATAAGTTTTCAGATTTATTTGTTTAATTTTTTATAATTAATTAAGTAAATATAATACCAAAAATGTTTCCTTTTCCGTATTTATTCATTTAAGATTCAGTTCATTATTTTATTATGTATATTAACAATTATTCTTGCATTGTGTATTATGTTGTTGTTTTATTCTTGCAGCTTGCAGCTTACTTTCTTTTGCCTTGATTAATTTCGCTCAGTGTATCAATATTTGCATATTTGCAGTTCGCCTATCGAATATTTAGTATTTTTGGCATATGAAAATTGTGCGCGGTTAAAAGGCGACATGTGCGCCCCATTGACAATGTGTGTGTGCGGTGTGTGTGTAGGTGTTAGCTATGCATATGTGAGAAATTTAATAATAATAGCAAAAGAGAGAGAGAGAGAAAAGTTTGGCAAGTCTGAAATTGGTTTGTAATTAAATTGTTGCTGTCTGGCGCGATAGTTGCATGCCACAGAATTAAAGCGGCAAATTGGCAACAGCTTGAGTAGAACTGGAGGCGACTAATTAAATATATTTGCATGCCAATTGCACACAAAAACAACACACAAATACTCAAGAGAGCGAGAAGAAGAGAGAGTGGGAGAGAGAGAGAGAAAGGGAGATAGAGGTGGCAAGAAAGCGACAGCTTCTGCTCAAGTTGTGCTAATAATAATAATGAAAAGTCAGCGCAGGACATAAACTGCACGAGGGAGCAGCGACAACAACAACAACAGCAGCAGCAACTGCGACTGCGACTACGTCGTCGGCATCGGCGACGACAGCAAAAGAAATGCCAACAAATTCAGGCGCAAATAATGATGAGAAAAGTGCCCGCAGGAGCCGAGGCAAAAAAGGACAAGCCATAAAATGTGCCTCGAGTGAGTGCATAGGATGAGCAGGGGGGGGCAGGTTGCCGCTGCTTAAGCGCTAAAACACGATAAATCTAATAATGCGACGAGAGCGCGAAGCTCCTGTCGTGTGCTGTGTCTCGTTTCGCCTGGTGCTGCTGTTGGTGCTGCTGCTGCTATCGCTGCCTGTGGCAAGCTGTGCGCCGTATCGAAAACGCGTCGTTCGGCAACGCCGTCAGCTGGCGACGCTGCAGGCAGCAGGCAGCGAAACGCAACTGACCTGCCTCACTGCCCGCAAAGAGAGCCTCAAATTGATGTTGCTCTTAAGTCCTTGGCGCGCGTCTCTCTCTCTCTCTCGCTCTGTCCCTTTCTGTCTTTCGTGCTCTCTCTCTGTCTCTGTTAGAAAGCTCGCTCTCTTTGCTGCGGACCACCCCCAGCGTTTGTTTGCTGCTGGCGTCGCAGTTGCTGCGTTGCTCAGCCGAAGCGGATGCAGTGTAAAATGCCGGCTAAATTGAAGCTTTCCGTTTACTTCCGCTGCTGGCGCCAGTCTCGCGCTCTCTTTCTCCACTCTCTCTCTAACACACTCTCTTTTTTGTCTCTCTCTCTCTTTGCACTTGATTGCATATTTGTTGCTGTTTAAAAATAATTATTATTTGAATACAAGTCAAGGGAATTCCTGCAAGCGAAAAGCAAAAGCAGCAAAGTCGAAGACAACGTCGCAGTTGGCGTCGCAGTCGCTGACTTGTTGATGAGAAACGACGACAACGAATCGTCAAGTGCGCATCTAACGGCATTCGGCAATGCAAATGAGAGTCAGCGTCGTCGTCGCTGTCGGCTGCGCTCTCTCGTTGCGTGTTACTTTAATGCAGGCAGCGACCGCGACCGCGGCGACGTCGGCGACGGCGGCGCCTCGTGCAAAGTTTACTATGCCAATGCACTCAAAGGTACGTCGTCGTCGTCGTCATCGTCTGGCGCCCAATGCTCTCGGCCCCACACTCCACACAGCCGGCGCATTGCTTTGCAATGCAGCAGCAGCAGACGCAGCCGCAGCAGCAGCAGTCGCAGCAGTTGCAGTGGCAGAGCAATCGTGTGTGCTCTCTCTCTCTCTTGCTTGCATTGATTGGCGTTGTTGCTGTCTGCGCTGTGGCCACCTTCACCTTCACCAGCTGTTCGTGCCTGCGTCGCAGTCGCAGCTGCAGTCGCCGTTGACGTCGCTGCACTCGCTGCGCATTGCACACAGCAGTTCTCGTTGGGCAAGTCCCCGCAAAGTTGGCATTCAGTCGAAACGCAACGTTCGCCAGCTGCGGTTGCCCAGCGGCGACAGTTCAGTCAGCTCCACCTGCAGCCGAGCAGACGATGACGACACGACAAAGGCAAAGACGAAGGCGAATGACGAAGACGGAAGCGAAGAGGCGACGCTGGCGTCGCACTTGCAGCCAGTTGAGACTGGTCGCTCAGCCGAAACGGTCGACAGTAGCAGAGACGTAGGCAGAGCCCAGTGCTAGTGGCAGCGTTGCCGTTCACTGCGAAACGTTGCGCAAACGCACTCTCTAACGGTACACGCACACTGTGACAAAACACGCAATCATCAAGTCAAGTTGTGCCAAGTCAGCAAAATATATTCCAAAGAACATTTCGACAGTTTCCTGTGATCAGCAAAATTCGAATCAAGTGAACAGAAATGAATCCACAAAGTATGAATAAATACAACAATTAGTATATACAAAATACTATATTCCATATATGATATACCATGCGAACTTCTCAAATGTTTAACGTGGTGTGTAAGGCGAGGCTCTCCAATCAATTCGCCGTAAATCCACTTGCATTTCAACGCCATAAACAAACAATGTAATAAAAACCTGGAAGAAAACAAAAACAAAAACGGAAAAAAAACAAAAAACGGAACGAAAAAAAAAACACAAACAGAAACAGAAAGACAAACAGAAACAAAAACTGCAACCGTTCAAAATTCCTCAATGTAATGAATGCACTGTGCTTTGGGGGCTGGCTCCGGCAGGTGAGTGAAATTGATATGTGATTTGATATGATGATATGATCTTCGTATATGATATGCTATTTTAGGATATTTGATTGCTTGTTGTTTGATTATATTATATATAATACAATATATATATCATGCGTGCTAGTTTTCCACAGATAGCTAAAGATTCAGCTAAAATTGTAAAAAGATCTATTGCTGTTGTATAATATGTTATGACATAATATATCATATGATATGTGTTACTAATGTTATGATATGTAATTGCTTGTTGTTTGACTGGAAAGGGGGAAATATAAGAGTTTTAGGTTTTCCTACCTACCATAGAAAACAGAATTATCATAGAAATGAAATTGTAGGTATAATATATACAAGTCTTATATTATGTCCTAGATTTGCAAAAATAGATAATGATTTGATTATATAGATTATATAGTGTTATTAGTAAGATAGTCAACTAGAAATGCAAAAAACCTAATGTTGATATTTAATATAATGTGTTATACAATTGATATATCACATTTGAATAATTTCAACAAGAAAACTTGAAAAACATACATGATATGCAAAAACACTACAGAATGGCTAATTATCTATATGATTCAAGGCAAATAATCAGTTAACCTATTATTGATATGTGGAATAATGTAATATGTTTTATACGAACTATTTAAAGTGGGAAATTTAAATATAGGTCGCTTTATTTTGTGAAATATACGATTCTTTACATTACATAAATGTAGGTCGCTTTATTTTATAAAATATAAGATTTCTTACATTATAATATAATGCGAGACTACGTTTTCTAAATATCTGTATTGTGCTTTCTAATAACACAGAATATATATTCATATATGATACAAGTATATTCACTAAGAATTGCGTATTTCTAGTATTTCCATGCTAATTTGCTGAGATAGAGAAACAACTTTGAGCCGATGAATTTATAACGACCGAGTGTAATTTGTGCGCAATCATCATCGGTTTATTGTTTCTGACTTGTGTTACATGGTGTTAAATAGTTCGAGCCGGTTTCGCTGCGCCTCTCTCTCTCTCTCTCGTAGTTTTCCCTTTGTGGAGTGATTTGCACTTTTGCAGGTCGAAACTAATTTCAAGTTTTCTGCCTGCTCTTCTATCTTATCAGCAAAATGAAAAGATGTGAAAGAGACAGGGAAAGGCAAAGAGAGAGATAGGAAGAGAGAGGGGAAGAGAGGGCAATTGCCGCTATCAGCAGCGATTGTTGCAGTCCAAGTGACTATATTCATTTGGCGCGCATTTCGATGCCATATTAACGTTCCCTTCTCCCTTTCCCTCTCTTCTCCTTGCAACCCTCTGCCAGAATTGGATGCGCTGATAAGCAAATTAGCTTGCCAACTGGCCTAATAATTGAGTCTGCGCTCTACGACCAGCAAGAGGAGGAAGGTAGGGGAAGAAATCACTGGGTTACCTGAGATTCCAAAAGGACACTGTGGAGGGGAAAAGAGGGGCAGAGAGGCAGCTGCTTGATGGGGGCGTTAACCAGGCGAAAGAAACTTCTAAGCCGCCGACCGAGCAAACCTTTTGCGCCACAAGCGGTTCTCACATTTGTCATGGCACACAGCGTAGCGCAGAAAGAAGCAGAAAGAGGCGAAGAATCGTAAGAAGAATCATAATAAAGAAAAGTGGCCGCAAAGAGTGCTTAAAAAATGGAAATAGATGAGTGTGCGAGAAGAGGAAGAGGGAAGCAGGTGAGCTAGCCAAAAAGAAGAGGCAAAGAAATTACCAAAAAGAGGCGAGAGAGAGATAGGGAGATAGAGAGGAGACTAAGAGAAGAGAGGGGAAGTAAAGAATTTCTACTTATAACGAGTTTTTATTACAAACGCGCGAAAGCGGCACACAAACAAACCCAAAAAAAATATAAGAACTCAACCTTCCTTCAATGCCCCCCCCACCTTTCCCTTGCCCCTTTTGCCGTGGTACCGTTACTTACCAAGAGCCGAAAATGTATTAAAAAAGTAGTAAAAATAAGTCGAAATGAAGGGACGGAGGGCAGGGGGTGGGACAGGTCTAACAAAATTCCAAAAGGAGTGTCTGGACAGAGGTGGGGGGAAGGGGAAATTGTGAAGAGAGGGGCGTAGGGTGGCTAGTGGGAGAGTGCACACATAAAAAGTAACAGCATTTTTGCCTAGCAGACAACTCTGCAGACAGAGAGACAGTAAGAGAGACAGAGAGAGAGTGAGAGAGAGAGAGAGAGAGGGAGACGAAGGCAGATGAAGATGAAGAAGAAGAAAGCATGAAGCAACATTATTCAAAAGAAAGCCAAGCCAAGGCATGCCGAGCACACACACACACATAGAAAGGAGAGAGAGAGAGAGCAGGCCGCGACAGACAAAAGCAGCATAATGCAGTGACAGAGTGGAGGCAGAGCAAGGGGAGTGACTGCAAGGCACAGTTACAACTACAATGGCGGATCGGACCAAGCATTAAACATCAGCGTCGCAGCAGCAGCGCCGGCAGCTGCAGCAGCGACAGTGACTGCACTGCTAGCCGAGCAACAACAACAACAACAGCAGCAGCAGCAGCACATGCCGACATTCTTTCATTCGTACAACGACCTCGACTTTGATTTGCAGCAAAGAATTTGCAAGCGAACACGACGCAGAGCCGACGCAGCCCGAGTGCGCGTGAAAGGGAGGCAGCAACACAAAGTGCAAAGAGAGTGGCCTCTAAAGAGAGCGCAAACAGCAAAGAGAGAAAGCCAGTTCAGGCGGCGGGGGCAGCGACGTCAGCAGTAGCCGCCTGGCCAAACGGCCTCTAGACGACCTACACGCGTGAGCAGCAAACGTAACCAGAGAGAGAGAGAAAGAGAGAGACCGGCGGCGGCGCCGGCAGAGAGTGCGAGAGGGGGAAGAGAGGGGGGACGAGAGGGAGACTAGTGGGAGACGAGAGGCAGGCAATAGTACGCAACGATGCCGATGCCATTGCCGATGTCGTCTCTTGTTATGGTTCGTGTTCGCCCTTGTGTCGTATCGTTTTTGCATCGTGCTTTGTCATTGGCGCCCAACTCGGCTGCTGCTGGCGCTGGCGTCGCTGCTGCTGCTGGTGTTGGGGCCGCACGCTTCGCAATGTCGTTTGCTTGCCAACTTCATTCATTCGTGCTGCGCGTCTCGTCTGTGCCGGTCGTCCAATGCCGCTCAGCTCCGGCTTGGGCAGAACTTCTCTGTTCTCAGTTAAGTTCTCAGTCACAGTTCAGTCTACGCTCAGTCTCAGTCAGCGCTCAGTCGCAGTCTCAGTTCAGTCTGCGCCTCAGTTCAGTCTGTGTCTCAGTTCAGTCTCAGTCGTAGTCACAGTCGCAGTCACAGTTCAGTCTCTGTCTCAGTGCTGTTCCCAGCTCTGTTCTCAGGTCTGTTCTCAGTTCTGTTCACAGTGTTAGTTCAGTCTCTGCCTCAGTTGAGTTCACAGTTCTCAGTCACAATTCAGTCACAGTTTCAGTCGCAGTTTCAGTCTCAGTTTGACAGTCAGCCACATTTGCTTTCTCTCACAGTGCCAAGTAAGAAACAAAGACAAAAGCAGTGCCTACAGTGAACAAACAATAAAAGAAACAAAAACAAAAACAGCAACAGCAAAATAAAAACAAAAACAAAAACCAAAACAAATGCTGAATAAAAATGCTGTCAAATAAAAGCCGACGCCAAAAGTCGCCAAAAAGTTAACGACAACGCGTTACTCACACAATACAAAAGCAACAACAGCAGCAACAACAATGGCAGCAGTTGCGGCAACAAGAGCAGCGGCTGCGGCAGCGGCAGCAACAACAAAGCAGAAGCGCGACTATCGCAAATGCAAAAAAAAAATGTACGCTCATCTACAGAGAGACAAACTGAGGCCGGCCAGACAATCTCACACACTCACACACACACAGAGGCACACACACATTAGCAGTTAGAAGCTACAGTTATCAAATGCGGCCGCCGCCGGCCTGTCAACTTGCCCAGACATAGAGAGGCAGAGGCAGAGCGAGAGAGCAGAAGGAGGGCAAACTCGCCGTATTTATGTGTATAATTCATATGTGCATTGATTGTGTGACGCGTATCAGCCTAACCGGATGTTGATTTGTTGTTGGCCTGCAACACTCACACACACACACACACATGGCCGTGCAGCAGCCATCTTAGCGGACATCTTGTGCTGCGGAATGAAATGAAATTGGAACATCCTTTAAAGATGAAAAAGAATGCCAGATGATGGCAGATAAAAGCCGCTGCAGCTGCCGTCTGAATGCCGCCTAAGTCAACAGCAAAAACCAAGTGAAAACGGGGTGTAGCACATAGTGTACAGTAAAGCCTCGAGAGAGCCAACACGACAGTCAATAGGTAAGCAAGAAGTAACAGCAGTTTATATTAAAATATGAAAAGAAATTCCATATAGTCTTAATTATTTGAAATGATCACACAAAAGTTTGCAATTTGTCTCAGTTATTTTATATTTATATAATTTCCAAAAATATTAGATCTTTTTATTTATCTTTATTTGATATTTCTAACGATTGTTCTAAAAATACAAATAAAAGAACTCGAAGTAGTTGTTTGATTTACGATTTACAATTATGTTATGTTATTTATATTATTTTTAAGAGAGAAATCTTTCAGATATAGTAGTGATTTTTAATTATAATGGAATTGTCGAGCTTTATTTGATCTCTCTATCAGTTAGAATTGAGAAAACATAACTGTATAACAACTTTTCTATAATATTATTCAAAATAGTTGAATGAATTATGATATATCAATTCATCTCTCTCCAAATTATATCAAAAGATATATATCTTTCAGTATTGTATTATATTTTTGATTATTAAGTAGATTAAAATACAAATATATAAGAAAATTGTCGTATAAACTGAAAATAAATGAAGTAACTCTAATATCTCCATCTATCTTCCTATACATCACATTTAAAGACAGTTTAATCAGTTATAAATGATAATTTTGATTAAAAGAATCTAAGAATTTTGAAAAATGTTAATTATGTTGTGATGCCTCGATCTATATGACAATTAAGAACAGTTTTATCAGTTATAATACTAATGTGTAAAATGGATTTAATTAAAAGACTATACAGAATAATTCAATATACTCAAAAACAACACTTGAAAAGTCTCTGTAGAAGACACTCTTCAAACTACTTTGGCAACTCTGTTTTGCCACTCAAATTAACCCTAGATTGCCTGAACTGAAGTGCCGCACAAGGCGCTAAAACGATTCTAGTTATGATACTTACCTCAGTCCATTGAAATGAATCGAGGTCTCTTTAAAAGTACATAAAGTTGTGGCTTGTTCGACGACGGCGCTAAACGTGCAATTCCCATAGACCTGCATAAAGGGGCATGACACCCGTTGCCCCCTCTCCGCTCTGCCCCCCAGACGAGACGTGCCCCAAAAGCGTGCTAATAAAACATTTAATTAAAACATTAAGCGACGACGACGACGTCACATAATTAAACTGTAGCACCTGAACGACCAGTTAGAGAGCTGTCTGCCACACACACACACACACAGAGAGATACACACACACATGTATGTATGCAAAAATATACAGTTAGAGAGCCCCGAAAGGCTGTCGACAATTGTAGTAAAAGTTTATCGCCCGCATTAAAAAACCATGGATTAAAATTCCACTTCAAATAGGAGTAGCTAACGAAACGAACAAAAAAACTAACGAAAAACGTATAAAAAACAAAGAAAGCAGGCAGAAGAAGTGTGGGAAGAAGCAGAGGAGGAAGTAGAGGTATAAGAGGAAGAAGAAGAAGAAGAGCCTGCCTCTTGCTACATTTTATTCGACATGTTTTCTTGCTAACATTTGCTTTTTTTCGCGTATTTTTTCTGCTCTACTCGTTTCGCTGCTTTTGGTGGCACCCACATTTTCTTGTGCCTCCCCATCCCTTTACCCCCTACCCCGTTTCACCTGCTGTCTATGGTTGCAATAAAGATAAGAGCTCAGGTACCTGCATTGTCTGCTTGGGCTTCAGTTTGGGTTTGGGTTGTGGGATCGGGATCGTTCTGCGAGTGTTAGTTAACAAATGTTGTCCACTAATTGCAGCGCCAAACATTTTTCGGGTGCTATTAAGGGGCGTCTTTGCCGGGGTGCCAGGGGCAAGGGGCGTGGCATGGGGACTGGGCTCTGTTGGGCCTGCAAAAAGTCAGACAGACATGCAGACAATTTCATATAAAATGCATGAGCACGAAACCAATTCAATAGCCAAAAATAGAGACACAGGGATGAGAAACGGGGGGAGGGATGGCAACAGGGGTTGCTTTGCAATGTGCTCTGCCTCTGCCCCAGCACCCCCTGACACGCCCCTTTTGCAGTTAACTGTTGGAGTGACTGCCGCACTGTAGTTGTAGTTGTCGCTGTCGCTGTCGTTGTCGTTTGCTGCCTGGGATATCCGAAAAAAGAAGCAGCCCAAATTACTCGACAAACTTATAGATACACGATACGCTAGAGTCGGAGAGGGGAAGGAGGAAGGGAGGCAGGCAGGCAGGCTACTGACGATGACGATGACGAGCGCAAAAAACGACAGTAGGAGAGAAGGAAGGGGAGCAGAGAGAGCAGTCTAAGCGGGCAAGCGAATTTGAAACAGGCGAAATTTGCACGAAAAATTAAAAAAGAAAAAAACTGTACAGTGTGCAGAAAAGTGGGTCGTGCTGGCGCAAGGGGTAGGGTGGAGAAGGAGAGCAGGAGAGGGAGGCTGGCGCAATCGAATGGAAGCGCAAAGTTTTCGAATTAATTTATTGCTACGACGATAAGGAAATGGCAATGGCATGTTCAGTGTAGAAGGGGGGGAAGGACGGGGGGGAGATGCGAATCGAACTCGGCTTCGGTTTTGGGGGATTAAATTGAAGTCGTCGAAACTTTTGCTTAATCAAATGGGCGAAAAAATTTAAAAGTCAAAGCGAAGCAGCGCCATAAAAATGATTTGCGATGTGTTGAGCAAAGTGAGAAGAGCAAAGCAGAGCGAGACAAGGCAGGGGAGAGTAGAAGGGGAACAAAGAACTGGAAGTGAGGTGGGTCAGGCAGCGCAACAGACGAGCCAATGCAGGCTGAAGTTGCTAGAGGGGGAATGTGAACTCAGCAGAGCACAAGTGAGTCACAATGCGTTGCTCATACGCACCGTTGACAGCAGCTGGCATTGAAAACAGCAAATTCGTTCAGTTCAGCTTCAGTATTCATTGTATTTTATTTGTTTTTGTGTATTTACTTATGCAAGAAACAAGCAACAACAAATTTCGCTTTGTATCTGATTAAAAGCGAAGTGAAGATTTCGGGAATAAAAAGAAATGTTAGCGCGCTGTCGAGCAAAATTGCAAGTGTAGACAAAGTCTGAGATAAATGTAGAATTGACAGAGCACTGTTGATGATTAGATACTCTCAGTGAAGCTGGCAAGAAAGAGATTGCAAAAAGAAAGAAATAAAGCATTGTAATAAGAAAAAAAGAAAGTTCGACAACAAGTTAAAAGTTTCAATTTTAATTAATTCACATAACGATTGATACTATTGGTCTGTTGAGTCTGTAAACTACAGATAAATGTAGAAATGTATAATCAAAACTAAGAAGAAGTCTACTTTGTATAGATAGACACTGATATAAAGAATATCAATGCTAGTAACTGGCAAATAGAAAAGGAAGCTTACTAACTAAAAGAGAAAAGAGGTTTACAGGGATACAGATTATTTAAATATGCTGCAGACTTTTAAAACCTAAATGAATGTAGAACTATAATGAACTAGAAGAACTCACGAATAATATTATATATGGAAACATATTCCCCTAAATGTGTTTTATGTTTCACAAGACAAGGCAAACACCTTGCGGGCAGAGGTAGAGCACAAGCAAGAATAAACAGACAAGTAAATAACTGTATACAGCTGTAGCTGCACATGCCTGTGTATATGTGTGTGTGTGTCTGTGGGGTGTTCAAAAAAATATATGCACATAACTATAAAGAGCATCTTGCTCTTCTCGCAGCAGCTGCGGTTGCTCGTCCACTTCTTTATCGCCAATCCTGCTCGAACTGATGATGCTGTGTGTGCGAGTCTGTGTAGGTGTCTCAGCCTCGTGTGTGTGTGTGTGTTCAATAGAATTTCGATAACATTTCGCATTGACTTTGACTTTCTCTACATATTCTTTATATATTGTAGTTTACTTATGTTGTTGTTGTCTTTGCTGCTGATACGACGCTTTAAACAACAGAAAATGCAAATTTTATTTGGCTTTTTAGATTTCTTTATGCGCTCGTTTTGCGTTTTTGTTTTGCTCTTTGCACAAACAACAATACTGGTTGTTATTCTTGTTATTGTTGTAGTTGTTGTTGTGTTGGCATATTTTACTTGATTTTTCGATTTGTTTTAAAACGTTGCTGGGATTTATTTATTGTGTCATTCATGTTGCTTGCTTTTTTGGCTGTAACTTTAGCCATTACAGTAGCTCTATCTGTTGCTGTTTCTAGTTCACTCTCTCTCTCTTCTCTCTCCCTCTCTCTTTCTGTGTAATGGCTGCTGTATTTATTTATTGTGCTTGCTTTTCTTCTGCCATGCAACATCTGCAATTTATTGTGCACAATTTCGTAGAGCTTGGCTAATAAAATATTGAGATATAACTATTTTACATGATTTTTGCTACAACTTGAATGTCCCATCTCCCTCTCTCTCTCCGTCTCTCTGTTCCTCTCTCCATCATAAATAACAAAATGTTGGCATAGTTTTGTGCACTTTCAGCTGAAATAAAATGCAATTTGTGCCACTGCTGAGCGATTTAATTGACAACATCAACGGGGGAATCGATTTCCATTCAATTGTTTTTATGTTTTTGGGGGATTAGACATGATATATATACTAAATTGTTGTCGTTGTTTCGAGCGCAAAGCTAGTCCTCAATTGATTTATTCTGTTGCTTCTGCTGCAACTGAACAAGACTGCAATATGAAACTAAGAGCTTAGGCAGTGAAGACAGTTATGGGGGATGATCCTAACTCAGTTTAAGTTATTAAGATAAAATAGATAAAGTTCTTCTGCACTTTGAAGACTATTATGCAAGTGATATTTCATTCGAAATTGTCAGATAGAGTTAGCATAGATAGTTGCAAGTTCAAGGATTGTAGATGGGCTAGGATTTCCTTTTAAACTATAACTTAAAAAGTGATATTCAGATTAGAAAACCATCTTAGGAGGTTTCTTGCCTATCAGATATTGTTCATAAAGTCTACATATGTGTAGATTTGATAGCTCTAACTAACTGCAACTTATATAGTACTTCATTGTGGAGTTTAAGGAAACTTTAAGCAGGTTTAGTTCTGCTAAAACTTTATGGTATCTCTTGGTTTAAATGGTATCCTATTCTTAAGAGACATCGCTGATCTTCCAAGCGTTTTATTTACATTTCCACTCGAAATTTAATTTGTAATTTGAAGGATCTTTTAAATGGCAAAACGAGAGATAAAACTTTACCTTAGCTTTTCTCTTTCCTCTTGAACTTTCGCTATTAATGAAGTTAATTATCTTTGATAAGATTTCAATTTGAAGAATACTGAAATACAGTTTCATTTACAAACGTATTTCATCTGCAACTTCAGCCACTTATCAACTTATATTTCATACTTGCTAAAGATTTTTGCAACATTTAAAATACCTTAATAATGTTTCTTGCTTTGCCTTCTTCCTTTACTTATCAACTGATGTTTCATTCTTAAATTTGCTGCTGATGATGCCACACATGAGCTCAGGCTGTTTAGTCAATCTACACACGTTTCTGGGTTTGTGCAAAGACAGTTGGCATTTTTATGATGACGCTGAATGTGTCGGGGCATGGTGGACGTTTATTTAAATGAAACAATTGTAGCATAGTGCAGGGCGTTAGAGCAGCCACTTAACATGCAACACTTTAACTGCTAATGTACCACTGTGTATGTGTGTGTGTGTATGGTAACTGTAAACTGCTCGCAAGTGGCAAATTCGCAATTCCAAAAATGCTGTTTGCCTCGAACTGCGGCTATTTCCATGGGCATTACGTCAACGCACAACTCGAGTGTGGTACAAGGCAGATACAGATACAGTACAGATACAGATACAGATATATATATACATATATATACATACATGTTCGCAGTGTACATACAAACATATGTATGCAGGCTAAGGCCCACATGTTTTGGGTTGCTTTGCATTTGCGAATTCGCGATACATAAAAACTGCTGTAAACAAATAAAAGCGCGTCTGAAGAGAGAGATATGTATATACAGGGATAGGAGAGAGAGAGAGAGAGAGAGAGATAGAGAGCGTAGCGCAGAGAGCAAAGCAAACATAAACACAAAAGAGCAGCAACAACAATCGTTGAACTTTGAGCGATGACGACAACAAGCAAAAGTTTTGCACCTACATCAATTGCCCACGCCGCCCTCTCCCCGCGCTCCCTCGCCCTCTCTCCCTTCCTCCCTTTCTCATCGTTCGCTGCAAATAGGCTGCCAGTTCGAACAGCAACAACAACAACAAGAACAACAGCAACAGCTTGTCGACATTGTCTGCGTGGGCGTCGCTTTGATATGCAGCGTGTGTGACCGAAAATATTATGTACTTCTTTTTTTTTAGTATTTTATTTTCGTTACCGTAAACGTTGTCACTTGTCACGCCCACGCCAACGCATATGCCCACGCTTTTTTGGGGGGGGATATTCTAAAAAAAGCTTGACTTTGGTTTTATTTTTATGGCTCAGTCAGTGTTAAATAGCGTAACAAAATCCGACTTTGAGCAATTCCAGGCGATTCCAAATGGTTTCGAATGGTTCTGAATGTTTTAAATTGCTGTCAAATTGACTTGTAAATGATTCAATTGAATAGAGTTAACAAATGACATTCAATATGTTGTTGGCAACTAGAAAATGTTATGGCAAGAAGACAAACTGAAGCAGTTTCAAGTTATCAAATGATTCACATTGGGAAAATGGTTTTGCACGATCTGAAGTTAATCAAAATATTTCAAATGATTCTAAATTGTACAATATGTTGAATCTAACTCAGTAAGAAGTTGTAAAGCTATAAGCACAATCTTGAAAAGAGTCAAATGATCTAGATGTACTAAGTATTTAGTGTCATACTGAATCATTCAAATCATTTCAAATAACTTTATTATGTAACTGAAACAAGTGAAGGAATATGTTTAATAGAGATATTTCAAGTAAAATCTGAATCTGTTTTTTTAAATTTTACATTGTTTTTAGGTGAAAAATAGTTTAGTTTTAAGAGTTGGCAAGTTATTCAAATGGTTACAAATAGTTTCAAATGATTTTATTTGTATTCAAGCAATTCGCAATGAAACTGATTTGAAATAATAATTATTAATAAAAAGTTAATTTTGTTTTATTAGAATTATAATAATAATAATACAAATAAACAAACAATTAATGAAATAATACTATAATTATTACTGTTATTTTATTAGCTTAAAATGATTTAAAACATTTGCAAATAATTTAAAATTATTTGAAAATTATTTCAAATTATTAAAACTGGCAACTTTGACAATTTTTTACTAACCCCAAAACTCTTAAATGCTTAGGAAAATTAATGGGCTACTCTAATGTTTTATTATATAATATATATACACTCTGAAGTTGTACTATATATACTCTTAAGTCTCTTTATATATATATATATACTCATCATGAACACAATTAACTGAACCATTTCAAGAGCTGCTTCATTGTGCTCAGATCGAGACTTGGTCTTCCACAACTTGCGGCGCTGCAGGCTGAGTGTGATGTGTAACAAGACTAACTACAGCGCAAGCAATAAAGCCAACACCTGTCGCCTGTTGCGTGTACTACTCCTGCCCCTGCTCCTTCTCCTCCTCCTCCTGGGAGGGTTCGATTTTAATGTGGCAACATAAATTTAGCAAATCAAAAACGCGTTTTATGGCGCTTGCTGCTGCTGATGTGCTGCGTCTGTCCAGCCATCCATCCATCTGTCTGGCTATCTCTCTTTCTCTCTCTTTTTCTCTTTCTCTCTGTCTGTTTGTCTTTTCCATCTTGCCTTACTGCTCTGTCCGTCTGGCTGGCTGACTTTGTGTGTCCGAAATGTTGAAGTTTTGCCGCCAGCTTGGAGTACGAGCAATTTATTGCATTTACAAGCATATTACAAGCGCGCAACGCTCACGTAGTTTGCCACAAGGCTGTGCCACGCCTCGCTCCGCTGCTTGCCACACAGCAATTCCCAGCAGCCGCATAAAAGCGCGTTTCACGTCCTGCCAAATTGAGGCAGACGCAGCGGCGCCACAAGCTGGAAGAACATTCCTTTGCCCTGTTGTCTCTCCCTCTCTCTCTCGCTCTGCCTCTTGCTTTTTGTCCACTTCATGGCGCACCCCTCGCCCAGTTGCAAGATTGATGGTCCGTTGAATTGCGCTACGCGCAGCAAGTAACTTGCAACTTACAATATGAATTACTCATTGCTCATTTTTAGCAGCAATTTATTGTCATTGCTGTTGTTGTTGTTGTTGGCACTTTTTGCTGCGCCTTCTGCATTGCAATTTCTCAACGGCAATGTTGCAAGCAGCTTTTTCTTGTGGCACAAGCATATTTTGTCGATATTTACTTAAAAATACACAAAGGACGCGTCGACGATGCCGCGTGGCACGTTTAAAGCCGCAGCAATTACAACTAATGCGGCAACTGCGTGTTGCTGCAAACATGGCTGACATCATTAGGGCCTAACTAACACACACACACGCACACACACAACACATACACACACACACACATATGGGCACAGTGAGCTACACACATGCCGGGGCTCGCTTGGCTACTTCCGTTTTGCCCAGGCTTAATTTCCTGCAAGGGGCACCACATGGCGTATGTGTAATCAAGTGAATTGTAGTAGGCACACACACATGCCTTAACACTCGTTCTTTCCCTCTCTCTCCCTCCCCCCTCTCTCACTCTCTTGTTTTTTGCTTAATCACTGAAACTGCCATTTTTCATCAAAGTAATTACCCCAAAGTCGTTTATATTTCGCTCTCATTTGCAACACACACACACTAACTAACAGCCAGCACACGCCCACGCCCATTCGATGGCCAGCTAAGAGTGCCACGCCCCAAACTTAAAGCTATTCAGACTTCGCTAAATTAAATCATTTCATATGCATTAAAATTGTATGCGATATATTTATTTGACAGCTTATCAAAGCGAACGAGCCACTGCCACGCCCCCTCCCCCTCCCCTCTGTCTTGTCAGGGGAAACTTTTGTTTGTGTTTCGTTTTGCTGCCTGAGTTGGCACAATTTTGTGTTGCCTACTTTTGTGCGCTTTCTGCATTTTTCACATGAATTTTTCATGCGCGCCAAAAGAAAATTTGTGTAAAAACTTTGGCAGCTGCCCCTCCACCCCCTCCCCCTTTGGGAAATTTATGATGCTGCCCAACGATAGAAAATTAATATTGTAAATATTTTCTCGATAGCTAAAGGGGCGGTGGGCGTGGGAACAGCAGGTAAACTTAAATTTGCTGCGTTATTTATTTCTGTTTTTTTATTTTTCTTGTTCTTGATTTGTTTTTGTTTGATATTCTCTTTGAAGTGTTTTATTTGTGTGCCCCGTGCTGTGCCAGCAGCAACGGCGAGCCAAAAAGTTCAGTTCGATTGCCAAAAAATGTGTGCCACGCCCAGCACTAAATGGGGAAAGGAGGGGGTTGCAGTTACGCCCATTTTTAAGCGCTGCGAACGTACCACGTTTGGTGGCACTGCCAATTGGCGTAGACAGTCGCAGAAAGCCGTCGCGATTTGCAGCCTGACCTGCCTGCCTTCCTGTGTGTGGCAAGCTACCTTGGCTTGCCACAAGGCCTGCTCCACACGGCTTACTGTGTGTGGCTGTGGCTGCCTGCCAGCCTGCCCCATTGCACGTTGCACGTTCCAGCTGCCCGTGTTGTACTGTGTCTGTGGCTGCTACGCTCTATCTGCCTCTCTCTCTTGCCCTGCCTGCTTCTGCCTTCCTGCCCCTTTTTCTCCTCTTCTCTATCTTCCTCTCCTTCTCTCCTTCTCTCTTTCTCTTACTCCTGCTCTGCCTCTTTTTGGATTTGGCTCGTTGCAGCTTGTCATAATTTTTAAGTGACCCAAGCGCCACATGTGGCCCTGCCCTGCCCCAAAACCCTAGCCAGGCAAGCCTGCGCCTCCCACACACACACACACAGCCAGCTAAATGATTTATGTAAGCTGCGGCATAATTTGCTTTTTTTGCTGCTGCTGCAAAGCAAAACCGCAAAAGCTGCTCGAAGAATCTGAGCCTGCTCACATTGCTCTCTCACTCTCACTCTCTCGCTCCCTCCCTCTCTTTCTCTTTGCCCCTTTCTCCTTCTCTCTTTTCTCTACTCTCTCTTCTCCCTCTTCTCTTCTTCTCCCTCTTTCTTAGTCTGCTTTGCTCTGCTTATTTACCCGCATCCTTTTGAACTGATTCCTCTTGCGCCGCGGGGCGCAGTTTTCCTTTGCTGGCTGTGCCTCTCTGTCGCGTCAGCTCAATTAGTTTTGGCAATGCGATGCCAGTTCAAAGGTCACAGCAATTAACATTTTCAGCCCTGCAGCTGTTTATTAATGGGGCGACAACAGCAACAAGCAGCAGCAACGCAGCAAGTCAATTAGCTTGGCAAATAACCCGCAGTTATTCAGCCTCATCTCAACTTAAAGTCAATAGATTCATTTCACATTTGCTTGAGCAACTTCTTGTTGCACACACACATACACACACAACACAAACACTTGCTTAATTTTTTGTGGCAGCTAGCTGAATTTGCAACAGCTGCTGCGCCTGCAACAGCAACAAAAGAAGGTAAACAACAACGAAGAGACGAAGACATGAAGACACAAAGACGCAAAGACACTCGCAGACATGCCAAGCAGAGTAGGCAAAGGGAGAGTGTGAGGCAGAGGGAAGGGGGGAGGGACAGAGCGCAGCACATTGTGTGTGTGTTGCAAGGCAGCTGAATGCAACTGCTGCTGTGCTTAACAAGTCGCCGCGTAGACAATGCGGCAAGCTTCCCTTTCCCATTATTTCTGCTCTCTCGTCCTTCGTCTTCGCCTTCGTCTCTTGTTCCTGTCTTCCTGGCAATACAAGTGCATGTCGAGACACGTCACACTCACACACACACAGACATACACACATACACAGTGCATTTGTGCGCTTGTTGAAAGTGTGGTTTGCATATACACTGTAAATGCAGAGCAGCCTAAAAGGAAGCTAAGCTACTTTAAGGAAATCCCATTGAATATCTAACATGTTATCGCTTTGAACACAGATTCAGCTGATTACAGGGTAGCTGCTATATATTAACCTTATTACAGGGTATCTGCTGTTCACACACAGTTCACACTTGGCTTCCCCTTTCATATTGGATATTGTTTGTCGTCTTCGTCGGTGCTGCCTTGTGCCACGTCTCAGCTGCTGCTGCTGCTGCTGCAGCTAACTGTGCATTTGCAAGTTGTTGCTGTTGTTGTTGTTCCTGTTCTAGTTGTTATTGTTGTGGCTATAGTTGTAGCAGTTGTTGTTGCTGCTGCTGCTGTTGTAGTTGTAGTAGTTGTTGTCTCCCACGAAGCATGTAGTTTTTATAGACTCCGCACTTGTCACAGTCCATTGTCTTGACAGGAATACAAGCAGCGAGCAGAGAAAGACAGTGAAACAGACAAAGAGACAGAAGGGGAGACAGACATAGGAGTAAGTAAAGTGGCAGACAGAGGGGTAGACAGAGGGGTAGCATAGAGGGGCAGATAGACAGCGGACGACACAGGACAACTTGGTTAGTACTGTGTGATGTGTCTGCTGTTCCTTTTTAGTTACTGTTTTCATGCTCCAACTGTTTTCTGCTTGCACACTTTCCCCTCTGGCAGCCTGCACACTCCCCCCCTCCCCCCTACCTTCTGTTCGCTAGTTGGCGCTTTTGTCTTGCAGGTGTTTCGGTTTAGTTTGAACAATGCCAAAAGAAAACATTACCTTTTAGATTTGCACAAAAAGAGAAAGACAGTGTGCGAGAAAAGCAGGAAAAGAGGAAGACAGAGAGGTACAAAGAGGGGAAGAGAGGAAGTGGAGTGTTAGCTGTAAGAGGAAGTAATGTTTTAAGCATATTATGAAACTGAAATGCGACATAATTTGCTTGGTTACTCAGCGCCAAGGCTAAGCCAGCTTAGCAGCTTAGAATATCTTATAACAAGCCACCCCTTATTATATATATATATATATATATATATATAGCAAGTTCTATATCTGTATACTGACAGCGAGCAGTTTTTAGTTTCTCCCTCTCTCTCTCTCTCTCTCGTTCTCTGATTGCGGTTGACAGCTGTGAGGAATGAGGAGTGAGGCGTCTTAAAGCGACGCGTATTTCCATTGTCTCTCATGCTGCCCACGCCTGTCAGTTGTTGTCACCTTTAAGCAGGCATCTACTTGAGCTTGATTTACGCAGCAGATATGCTGTAAATTATAGGCAGGATTTGCCAAATGATGCGAGAGAGACAGGGAGAAAGAGAGAGGGAAGAAGAGAGGGAAAGGAAACTAACAATAGCAATTGTGCTGTAGAGGGTATTCTTCTTGTTATTTGAGCTGCCTTAATGGCATCTACTCTTGTCTAAATACACTCTCTCTTATTTACAGGGTATGCCTTATACCTTGCTGCTGCCCCCTGCACGCTTTGCCTGTCACACGCTTGACGTATATGATGTCTCATGCTGCCTGACAGCTGCGCCTTGCGGCAAACCCCGAGAAGACGCGTCCTGTCTGCCCCTCTTCCCCCACTCTGCCCCTCTCTACAGCCCGTGCCTATGGCTGCTTTAATTGCTAGCGGTTTTTACCACATTCACGTCTCCTGCAGTGTCTCGTGCTCCTGCCCCTGCCCCTGTGCCTGTGTGCCTGTCTAATGAGGTCATTGCTTGACAATTGCATTTGCCATGCAACATTTGCTGTGCGTTGCACTTGGTGTGTGTGTGTGTGTGTGTTTGTGTGTGTGTGTGTGTATTGCATTCGCATTCCCTTTTGCATTGTGATTCGTATCGTCATTCGTTGTCTTCTGTCATTTTTCATTCTGCATTGCGCGTTGCTTTCATTTCCGTTTCCGCTGCCGTCGCCGTCGCCGTTGCCTGCCGCATGCTTCATTTTGTGGTTGTCATTAGGCGCAGCGTCTGCCCCTGCCAGCCTCCCTCCTTCCCCTCTCTTGCTGCTGCCTTATTTCATTTAATTTTAGTTCATTTTAACTGTCTTTTGTCTTGTGCTTTTGCGCTGCGTTCGGCATCTTTTGCCGCTGCGTCGCTTTCATTAATTTCACAAGGGATAGCGGCAAGGAGAGGGCGGGGGGGGGGCAGGGTAAACATAAATTATGCGACTAGGCGTGCCAGAGATAAATTTCTGTCGTTTGCCATTTTTCGCTTGCGTTGTATTTGGTCTAAATAAATTGAAGCCAAAGGCGCAAACTATCGAGCAATGAAGAGGAGGGAGAGAGAGGGGGAGGGAGAAAGGGAGCGCCAGGGAGGCCTGTTGATTAATGCACGCGTTTAATTGCAGTGCCTAAAAAGAGCACATACACAACAATGCACTTGCCAGCGCTGTAAAGTAGGCTTTAAAATGGTTGTGCGCCAGACCAATGCGGCGTATGCGTAATGCGCGCGCAAGGCAAGCCAAGGCAAGTCAAGTCGCGGCTGTTGCATATGAAATATGTGTGTGGCGTGTGTGCTGCATGAGCGCGCTAATTTACAAGTCACACAGAGGGAGAGAGAGATGGAGAGAGAGAGAGGGAGATAGGGAGAGGGAGACTGGCAGACATCGTATGTCACTTTAGCACTCGGACTGGCAACGGCAACGGGCAGCAGCCCCGACATGTCTCATGTAAAATGGCATTTTCGTGCGTTTGTTAATTAAAAGTGTAACCAGCAGAGAGAGAGAGAAAGAGACAGAAAGAAAGAGAGAGACAGCAAGAGAGAGAAGTGTAAGAGAGCCTGGCGTAAAAGTGGGTGCACTGTGCCGATGCGTTTTCGAGCTAAGCCATAAATAATGAATGAAATTAACAACACAGCCGCAGTTGAAGAGCGTGACAGAGCCCTGTGTGTGGTACCTGCGTGTATGTGTGTTCAGGTGTGTGTCAGCTGAGTGTGTGTTTATCAGTTGTGTGTGTGTGTCATGTATTTACTTGAGTTTGACAGCAAGCGACAAATGACTCATCCGTTGCATTGCCGCGCTTCAAGTGTGATGCGATTTGCCTCAGATTGCGCTGCATTTGATTTAAGTGCAGCACACCCCTTAGAATTATGCTGCCATAATTTATAAATATTTTGCATTTCTATTTCTTTTCCTCCGTATTTATCTTACACGCGTATAATTTTTTGATAAATGTTGCCATAATTTATGAATTCAAATGTTGAGCAAGTTGATTTATGCGTGCGGAAACTCGTAGCTGTCATTCCCCAGAAACTATAAGAACTATGGCTGTAATCCTTGCAGCTTTACAAGCCACATAAGAGACAGCGGAAGAAGGCGTGGGGGGAGGGGGAAGAGCAGAGAATTTATTACCCTAGGGCGAAGACTTTAAAGGTTTCAGCTGAAATTGGGTTGCAGTTTAAAGAGAATTACGTTGAAGAAATGTAAGTTAAATGAAAATATATTGTCAGTAAAGAGGGGGAGAATTAGATTGAAGTAACTGAAGAGAGAAGGCAAGAGAGAGATAAATAAATAAGAGAAGACAACTTATTAGTAGTGGACATCTTTGAGTCTTAAATGCATTTTCAGGTACAACTTGAACTGCCTTCTACTGGCAACACTTTGATATTTCCTTGAATGCTATAAATAAGTAACATATTCTAAGCATTTTGAAACTTGCATCGAATTGCAAAGTGATAAGGCAGTTAAGAACCTGCGCTTGCTGCAGTCGATACTCAGAATACTCGCAGTGAACTCAGTGAGCAGAGCAGTTTGTTAACAAGTTGCCTACGACATTACTCCCACCTGAGCCCTTTTTGCTCTTTTAGCAGATTAAACATTTGCCAAGAATCACTTGAATGAAATCGCATAGGTTCAAGCTATTTTCAACTAGTAAAAGAAAAGAAAGTAGAAAGGCACTTCAGAGTACTCTGAGTACAGAAGAATACCAAGAACACTTGGAGAAGTGCAGAAATAGCTGAAGCTGAAGCAGATTAGGAATTATTTGCAAGGTTGAAGCTGATGTTGATGGCGTAGCTCACGTACTGTGGCTGGTTTAACGTCGTTTAAATTGCTTCAGCTCTTTTAAGTGGCGATAAAATGCTTGTTCTGCGTGCGTAGATATTAAAACGGGAACCCTCTTTACTCCCTTCCTCCCTCCATCCCTCCCTCCTCCACCACAGCAAGGCAAACAAAGCGCATAAGCAACGCATTGAGTTATCAAAAGAAATTGCTACTTGGTGGGTAGACAGCAGCTCAGGGCTGCTGCTTCCTGCTCCCAGCTTCTGCTTGCTGTCTGTTTCTTCTTCTTCTTGCTCCTCTTCTGCTGCCCTACCTACTCCCTGTTCCTGCCAGCTCCCTGCTCTCCAGCTGCTTTGACAGGCGTCAGGACAGACACATTATTTATGGCCTGCAATTACTCAGCGAGGGGGAGAAGGACGCAGCAATTGCAGTTGCACGCATAATTTGCTTAGGGAGATTGCCATCAGCTCGCCAGCTCGTATCAGATAGTTCCCCCTGCCCCCTCCCTTGCCGCCTTGCCCCTTTGCCACTTGCCACATAATTCAAGCATAGCCAGTTTTCGACAATAATTCACAGCATGCGCCGAGTAAAAATATTCATTTATTTTGTTGGCAAAGCCAACCGACAGCCACAGCAATTAACAAGGATGTGTGGTATGTGTGTGTGTGTGTGTGTGTATGTGTGTGGGCGTTGGCTTGATGGGCATGGTCAGCTGTCTCTGCTGGCCGCTTGGCAAGTTGCTTATCTCGGCTCGCTGCATTTTCATAATAAACAAATTTGTTGTAAGCGAAATGTTCATTTTTTGGCAAGAACAGAAGAGGGAGAGGAGGCAGAAGAAGAGGGAGAAGTGGCAGAAGAAGAGAGAAGAAAAAGATATGGAGTAAGGGAAGGAAGCTGTGGAAGAAGTCCTGTGGCTTCCGGCCTTGCCAAAACTAATGTGCGTTGCACTGGAAGACAATGCCAGCCACATTAAGCATTTTATAAACCCACATTTGGCCCACGTTCGACCTCTCTCCCTCCCTCTCTGCCTTCCTACTCTCCCACTTTCCAGTTGAGCAAGCAAGGCAATTATTTATCCTGTTTTTTCTTTCTTCTTTTCCTGTGTTGTTGTTGGCTGCGGCTGTTGTGGCTGGCCAAAGAAGCAGCAGAGAGAAGGCGACGCAAGCAACTCTTTTTCGGGCCAGCAGCAGTTTATAAAAGGACTCAACTTGCAGTTTTTACACAGCCCCCAGCCACGCCCCCTGCTGGCAGTGCTCTGCTTTCAATATTAAAGTCACACGCAGCAAAATCTAATTCAACATCGTATAGGGGGCTCAATAACGAATAACGAATAACGAATAAGGAATAAGGAAACTTGCCGAGCTTGGCAAAAACGTGGCAGGCCATTTGAGCAGCTGCTGCCGCCGATGTGCCGCTCTGTGCCTTGTGCCATGTGCCATGTGCCATGCATTTTATAGCCAATGCCAGTGACCAAACAATGGGGCCACACCAGGATACCAGGTCGAGGCAGCAGCACTGTCCTGTTCTGTCCCGTCCTGTCCTGTCCTGGCCTGGCCACACGTCGTGACTTTGGCCCAAAGTAGTTTTCATTGTTTTTTCGCGACGTCTGTTTTGTGTTGTGGCCACAAGCAACAAGGACTTCTAATTAGCACACTGTCAGCAGCTCAACCGACCAGGCCACGCCACACACACAGGACATGGCAGAGCACTGTGTGGCAGGACAATGACGACAAATGTGCTTAAATGGCCAAGTTAGTCGACCCGTTAAAAACTCTCGACACAAACCAAAGCACAAACGGAAGCGGCGCTGGCAAATGGCCCTGCGCGAAAAAGAATGAAACAAGACAGAGAGACAAATAGACAGCAAGAGAAAGAAGAGACAGAGAGGAAGATAGAGAGAGAGCGAGAGAGAGAGATAGAGAGGTGGACAACGTTGGGTAACGCGGCTTAATGCGGCTGAAGGACATTACATTACATTTGTTTGCTATCAGGCTTTGCTGTATGTATGGCCTGCATATGCTACGCCATAAACCTCCATCAGGCTGCACAGTGGGCATTTTGCAAAGGAAAATAAAAGAAGTTGCAGTAAATGAAGCTTGCAAGTTGCTGTTAAGTTGAGCAAATCATGGCTTGTACTTTAAGCTTCGAGAGAAGTTATTCAATAAGGTTTTCAAGCTTGCTTAATACTTTGTTTATTATTTATTATTTGTTTTATTATTTTGTAGGGAGGATGAAGACTGGAAGTTGCAATCAAGTTGAGCCACTGTTATAATCAAGGCATTTCTGCACTTAAAGTGTTGATTAATGCTGTTCAATAAGTTTTTTGATCAGCTTTTTTAACTGACTCCTAACAGCCTCTGTTGCATGTACATGTATATGTGTGTAATAGATGAATATCTGAAATTGCAGTCAAGTTGATTCTCAGTGGCACTTAAATCATGCATTGCACTTAAAGCTTCAGAGGCAGTTTTTCAATGAGCTTTTCTATGGCATGACTAATACTTTGTGTGTTATTTAAATTTTGTAGGGTTTCATGCAATTAAGTTGATCTCCAACTACAGTCAAAGTATTTCTTGCACTAAAAAACTCAATAGAAGCTTTCAAATAAGGGTTTTCAGCAGCTATTCTAGCTTACAAATAACAACCTTTATATCATTTATATTATGCAGTGAATGTAGCATAGCAGTTCCAGTCAAGTTGATCTCCAGCTGCACTTGTGCCTAAAACTTCTAGCTATTTCAATGCATCATTCACTAATTGTTTTATATTCAAACTAATCACATAAAATACTTTAACCAAACTTTCATTAAAAACTTCATTTGACTAGATAGATATAGATATAGAAAAACCCTTGTTAGCATTTTTCTACCACTGTTTCGGGCTGTTTTTTAGCCGCAAAACGCTAAGCGACTGATGTGGCTCATTGTTTGCACTGTGCAGTTGTTGTTGTGCCCATTCAAGTTGTTGTTGTTGCTGTTGCTTTGGTATTATTATACAGAAATTGGAACCGAGTTTGAATTCGTCGTGTTTGCTGTTTGCAGTTTTCAGTTTTTATTTCCATTTTGATTGCCAACTCGCTCACGGCCTCTCTAAGTGTGTTTTCTTGTTGTTGTTGTTGCTGCTGTTGTTGCTGTTGTTGTTGCATTTATTCAACTGCGCACAAATGTATGCAACACATTTTGTATGCAATGGCAGCCACAGCAAATCCGCACGAAACGCCAAAAAGTTATGGAGAGTCGCATAAGAAGCAAAGCTTGCAGGGGCAGGAGGAAGAAGCAGGAGCAGGAGCAGGGACTGTGGCAGGGGCTGGGGCAGCAGTGGCAGAGGCAGAGCAGGGCTACCACTTCCGTGCTGGCTGGACGGAAATGGCGGCGTCAGGTCGCCAGCACAACAACAACAACAACAACAGCAACGACAGCGACACCACAGCGCGAACTGTAATCCGAAGCGTCGCCAGAAACACATGCAGCGCTGGCCAATTGAATAAACGCAGTGTGTGTGTGTGCAGTGTGGTGCATGTTTGTGTGTGCGAGTGTGTGTGTGTGTGTACTTGGTGTGGCTCTGCTTTCAAGTGCCGCCACTCAACTAGCACTTATTGCATGCGACAAAGGACAAACGACAGCAGCAGGCTGAGGTAGTAGGCAGAGGATTCAAGCAGAGGCAGCAAGCAGAGGTAGCAGGCACAGGTTACAGGCAAAGGTGGCAGGCAGAGGCAGCAGGCAGAGGCAGAGGTAGCAAGCAGAGGCAGAGGCCGCCTGCGTCGTCGGCCTGTTCCGGATGCGGTCGCAACTTTTTGTCGTTTTCAATTTTAATTCTCTCCTTTTTTCCACTTACTATTTTTGGTTGCTGTTTGTACCCTTCAAAGTAGGGTATACTAACATAGTGCAAATGTATGTAACAGGCAGAAGCAGGCGTGGCAGAGCTCCGCATCACTAACCTAGTCAATTGAGCCATGTCTGTCTGTATGAACACAGAACACACAGATCTCAGCTATTATAAAAGCTAGAGACACCAAATTTGTCAAGTAGATTCGACCTGTGTACTATGCGCAGATCAGGTTTATTTCAAATGTTAGATGCCACGCCCAGCGCCCCCGCAGTACAATGATATTATTATGAAAGTCACTTTGTAGTCGACGTATAACAGATAGAACTTTTTGACTTTTTTAACATGTTTATACTAAGCTGATTAATATACGTGTATATCGTATATATTAATATACGTATCTTTTCAATTTCAATCCGATCGAACACTTAACACAGAAGTTATTGAAGAAAGTATGAGCACAGCACCAAGTGAACAAGGCAGGCGAGAGTGAAGTGAGGGCATCATTTGATCTGTTGCAGTCGTACAGTTAAGTTCTCTTTACGGCATTGCAACATAAGTCGCAGGGTATTCTACTGTTGAGTGTGCTGAACTGTTGCTCTCGTTTTTTTCTTATTTGGGGCGCGGCAACTTGCCTGAGCGCACTTAAAGCAGTTAGCGCGATGACCATCATTGGCATATCATGTGCTGCTGCACTGAGAGAAACTGCAGAGGCAGTCGCATGATATTTACACTCTGCACGGAACATCGTTTGCAACTGCAACTGCATCTGCACTCCACTTTTTGGCGCAGTGTAGCTGTGACCACGCCTCCGGCTTTGGTCATTTGCTGCACATGACGCGAATGTGAATTGCGGACACTGAAATACGAAATATTCGAGCAGAGACAGGGCAAAAAGAAAGAGAAGTGTAAAGAGAAAGAATGTGAAGAGAGGAGGAGAGAGAGAGAGAGAGAGAGAGAGAGAGAGAGAGAGACAGAGAGAGAATTGTAGCTGGAGACAGCGAAAAGGGTAAAGCGAATGTCACGTAATTGTTGCAGCAAATGGCGCAGGCAGCATAGCACTTGAAATGGCTTACATTACGTATACGTAATGCTAGCTACGTTACGTATACGCAGCATATGCAGCTGTGAATGCCTAAGCGGCAGCAAGATTACTGCGCCAGCAGCTGCCAGAGCTAGAAGAAGAAAGGGAGAAGGAGAGAGAAGGAGAAAGGGAGAGAGCTAGAAAGTCGTGTAGCTGTTGCCAGAGTCTCACCTGAATTGCAGTTATTATGGCCATAACCATAACTGTTATCTGATTTCTTTTGCCATTTTTTCTCACTCACTCACTCTCTCTCGTTCCCTACCTCCCTCTCCCTCTCGTTTTTGCTGCATTGCTGCTTCCTTTGGGCCTGGCCCTCGCTCCCTTTTGCTCATAATTTAATATTTACAAAGTAGAGCAGAGAAAACTGCAAAATAATAAAACGAAATTACCAACGGGAGCTGCTACTGCTGCTGCCTCTCTGCCTCCTCCCCCTCTTTCTACTGCTCTTCCTTCTCCAGTTGTATGTCCTGCAGGAGCGCAAAAAAATCAGTGCGCTGCATTAAAAAACGCTTAGAGCGGCAACTTTTGTCGCCTGCCTGGCGACTGTCGCGTCCAGTCTGCAGTCTCCCCCCTCCCCCGGCCAGTCTAGGGCTAGTGTCCAGTGCCGCATTGTTCATTGACAGTTTTTCGGTTTACTCTGTGCCATGCTCTCTCTTGCCCTCTCTCTCCCTCTTCTTCTTTTTCTGCCTCCTTCTCTTCCCTTTTTTTTGCGCCTGTTTCGTGCATTTCTGAAATTTGTTTGTTTTTAATTAATTGCACGCGGCGACGCTGAGGCAAACTCTCAGCTAACCACCAACGTAACCAACCTACCCTCCCGTCCTTCTCCTGCTCCCCTGCTCCCCTGCTCATATGTGTGCGCGCTGCTGTGGTGGGGCGTGGCAGGGCAGCGCTGCGTGCTTCAGTGTGATTAAGTCGAATGGTCAGTGAGGAGCTGCACACTTGAATAGCGTGCCAGGATTTTAGATAAGCTACTCCCCCTCCTCTCCTTCCTCCGCTTTCGGTGCGTGTCTGCTGGGCGTGGCTTGTTAGCACAGCGTCGCCTCAAAGTATGCCATAAAATGTGTTCACACAAAGCGCAGCTGAAACTTTCATTTCGATTAATTTGTGCTCAGACACAACTTCAACTTCAACTCAGACTCAGACTCAGACTCAGCTTCAGCTTCAGTGTGTATGTGTGTGTGAGGCAATAACCATTTCCTGTGCCATCACGAAACCCTTTCGGGGTTGACAGCACAATTTGCATAAATTTTAAATTTCAATTTGCAAGCCAAAAAAAAACGAGACAGAGAGGGAGTGAAGGGGAGAGAGGCAAAGTAACAGGCAAAACTGAAAAGTGAACTGAAATGAAATGAAAGAAAAATTATGCACACCAAAAACGAGAAAAGTTCGAAGAAAATAAAGGAAAAAAAAACGAAATTAGCAGACAACAAAGAGCGTAGGGGCAAGCTGTGATGGAAGGGGGGGAAGAGGCAAAGGGAGAGAGGGGAAGAAGGTAGCTGACTGAGTCAAGAGACTAACGCACTTTTAGGCAGACATTGCAAAAGGGTCAGAAAGTAAACGACGCTGGCTTTTGGCTATTGCTATGTGTGCCTCCTGTATTCCACTCTTTACACCCCTCTCTTTATGCCCTTCTCTATCTATACCCCTTTCTTTCTATACCCCTCTCTATATACTCCCTTCTCGCTGTGCGTGGTGCCTTAACAAGCAGGTTCTATTTCTGGCTGTGGCTCGTTTTACAAATTCTTACACATCCGCAGCAGCATGTGGTATGTGTGTTTCTGTGTGTGTGTGTGCTAGTACTGATAGAACGGAAGAGGAAACAACTGGCACTGGCATTGGCAGCCATAGGACGTTAAGGATAATCGTGATGACAGCAAATTTGGCCTGCCCAGAAAACCCCAAAACGAACTAGAAAGGCAAACACGGTGCACGGACTCTGCGACAAGTTCCCCCTTCTCTCCCTCCCTCTCTCCCTGCGTGTGTGTATGTGTGTGACTTGGGGGCATCCTTTTTGTGTCAGTTTTGTTGTCTTTAAAACGACATTAAAATGGTCAAATGAGTTTAGAACGCCAGCTTATCCAGCACTTTGATCCAAAGAAAGAAAGAATTTCAGGGAAAACCCACGAAAGAAGCAAAAAGGAAAGAAATAGAAAGAGACAGCTAATGACGGGGGAAAGGCAATTTGAAATAAATCACATAACAAATTTACTTTGATAACGTTTTTAGTTTAGTTAAAGTTTAAGTTCACAAGTGGGCGTGGCATGTGTTCGTTTTGCCAATGAATTCTTCATTTTCATGAAGTTTCCTTTCTTTCCTTTTTTTCTTTTCTTTTCTTTTGCTGCTCGATTTTTGTCGCACATTTGATAAATGTGAATTTTATGTTGATGCACAGTACGCAAAAAAGAAGAACAGGGAGGGGAGAATGGCGAGGGGAGGGAGGGAATTGTCTATAGGCACATTAGAATACCGAATACTAACCATCATATTTCTTTATTATTATTTCCTTTGCAGTTTCTGCTGATGTCGCACAATTTCACAATGAGCATTTCTGAGGCATACGAAATGAGGTAAGTGAAGTGGGGAATACCCTGTATTTATAGCAGCTAGCCATAGGGTAGAAAGGTATCATAACTTTGTGCCAACTGAAAATGTATGTAACAGGCAGAGAAGACGAGGCAGGCCCCATGAAGTATATATTTTCTAAATCAGCTTCAACAGACGTGTCATTATAGCCTTGTCCGTCCGTCTGTCTATCTGTCTGTCGTATGTCTGTCTCTCTGTACATCTGTCTGTCTGTATGGACATCAAGATCTCAGTGACTATAGAAGTTAGAACTACGAAAAGAATATGTTAAAATGTATTATACGCAAATGTAAGTTTATTTAAGATTTTAGCCACGCCACCTTCCGCCTCTGTAAACCGATTAAAACCGAATACCAAGCGTGATTTTTATGCAGGATAATACATTTTATGTATACAGAATAACTGTTGATTCCTTAATGAACTCTGAAAATTTGCTAGCATTCGAATTAGTAATATAAAAGTAGTTTAAGAAATAATTTTAAGAGTTGCAAACCTCTCCCTGACAAGTATGCAACACAAATTACGCTAAACATAGAAATAGATATATATATGAAATATATAGTTTGATATGGTATTATGTGATATGTGTTTGGTTTACTTATTGTATCGATCAAATGAACTATTCAAATTCCAATAGAAATCATTCAATCAATGCATAACAATGTTAAAATCGATGCAATTAAACTTGACTAAATTGCATTTATGCAATGATAAATGATTCATTTATTAATTTGAACAGTTGACTTGAAGGGTGTTATACACAAAACTAATCGTATGTTAATTTGTTTAACATTAGATATTGGTCTCCCTTCAACTCAATTAATATAAATATATATAGTGCCTGACAATAAAGCTTCTTTTCACACCTCTCGTTTAAGCCATAAGCAAAATGTTGTTAGTTGCCTCTCTTAAGTGTGAGGAAATTATAAATGTTATATAGTTTATAAAGTATTAACATCATCAATACATTTACATACATTAACATACAATATAATAAAAGAGGAAAGGTAGAAGGGAATATTCAGTGAAATGTTCGAATTCTTTTCTCTTTCTCATTTTGCGGTAAAGGTTCTTTGTCACATTGATATTCATGTTTACTTTGTTTTCTTTGCGTGTGTTTTCCCCAGATTTCTGTTAATTGCAAATGTGACAGCACCTGATATTGTTGTTTATTCATATCTCACCCTCCCCTCCACTCTATTCTTCTCTCTTCTGGCATCTTTCATAGTTGGTAGACGCGTAATCTAGCAATGCAACTATCCACGGTTTCTTTATTTGCTTTACTCCTCTTCCTCCTCCTTCTCCTGCTCCTGCTTTGGGGCACATTAATTGAACGCTGTTTATTTATGGCTTGGTAATTTAAATGCGGCCAAGTGCTTTTCGCCATTCAACTCCCTCAAAGAGGCGTGGTCAGTTGTGGCTATAAATTGTTAAGTTTTGCTGTTGTGTTTGTTGCTGTTGGTTTTTTATCAGCGCACAGCAACAACATGAATAATAATGTGGCATGCACACACACATTATGCCTGGGCTCATTTGCGTGCCTTGTGGCATGTAGCAGACAGACAGACAGAGAGAGACAGAGGGAGAGGGAGAAGGGCGCACGCACAGCGACGCATACAATTGAAGCGGAAGTGCGCATTGTTTCCGCTTTTAATAGGGACTTTTGTTCTCTGCATCCTTTGGCTCAACAACACCAGCTACGAAAGCCAATTGCAATGGAGTGTAGAAGGTATGGGAGTGGGGGAGAGAGGGAAGAGGGGAGTGTACATGTGGTATAGTCAGCCTGCTTGTGTAAGCCTCATAAATTGCATTAAATTGCATTTAAATGTGTGTCGGACAGGTTAACAATACGCCACGCCCCTGCTGCCCTCCTCGCCTCCCTCCTCCCCTGCACACTGTCCTTCTATAATTGATTGTTAACTGCAGCTGAAATGGGCAGCAAAAGCCTTCGCTTTAAGCCATTGAATTGCCAAGCAAATTATTATTGCCAACACCTTGCTCTGCTTCTCCTTCTACTTTCCCTCTCCCTCTCCCTCTTCCTTCTTTGCCTTTACTTCTGCTTCTGCTGCTTCTACTTCTGCTGCCAATTTCACGCTCAGCTTCAAGCTGTGCTATGCAAATTCTTGCTGAAATTCCAGCACTATAAATACAATACAAGCGCGTGGAAAGTTCTGCTTATGAGCATGAAATGGCCACGCAGTAAAAACTTCTTGAGCTCCTTCTTCTTCTTGGCGTCCTACTTCACTTACTCCTTCTTCTACTTGTGCCTCTGGGCGTTGCTGTTATTCCCAATGCAAGCGCCAACATACTACAAACAACTTAGACTTGCTTAGCCAAACTTGGCAGCCCAAAGGGGCGTGGCTAGAATGCCTTTTTGGCAGTGCAGTGCAGGCAGCTCAGGCAAGTTGGGCAAAGTCTGCAGTTGGCAGTGCAAACAGGCTGATGAGCGCAGTAGATATGCTCTAGAAATAGTGAATAAAAATGAGTAGCTTAGAGAGAGTACTGTATGCAGTGCTAGCTACCCTTAGTCATTGTTTACAGGGTATGGCCAGTATAACTAGCAGGCAGTGCTAGCAGTTCCATTGTGCAATTAACAAGCACTCAGAGGCACCAGCACTCCTTCTCTCTCTCTCTCCCTCTGCCTTTCTATACTATATATGGCATGTGCTGCTCTCCTTCTTGCTCTCCCTCCCTTCTCTCTCTCTCCTCCCCCTCCCATGAGTTATGGCATGTGAGTCGTCAATTAAACAAATTCTGCATACATTAATTGTGCCAAAAGTTTCATTCCGTTTCTCGCTTGCGTGTCTGTGCCTCCCTCCTCCCTTCTTCCCAAACTGACCCCTTGCTGGCCCCACCAAATAAACTGATTCAGTGTTGAAAGTTCTCATTTGTTATGCTCTCCCCCGACAGCTGCTCGCCACTGCGTATACTTAATTTTTTGCAACTCCTGAACTACGCGAGATTTTTCGGTGCCAGTTGGCGCTGACTATGATATATGACTCTTTGGTGACTCTCTCTCTCTGCAGTGCCATGTGTGGCGCAGCATGTGTGCTAGGCAGGCAACCCAGGAGGGGCAATGACAGGAGAGGGAAGGAGGGGAGGCAGTCTGCTTAAAGCTTTTGCTTTTGTTAAATGCGGCAACTTTTGTTAGGGGGGCCACTTAATTAGCATTTTGCCTGAATTGCTCTTTGCCTTTGTTACGCCTCTCGGTGTCGAGTGCACGCGCGTGTCTATCGATGCGTGCTAATTGTGTGCAGCGCAGAAAAACATCCCCAGTCTGCCCCCATCCCCCACTTCCCCCTCTCACTGCACTGTTCTGCTCTGCTCTTTCTATGTCCGGCTTCAATTTCAATCCTTGACTGCATTAGGTGCTATCAAGTGCATGAATGAAACTTTGCCTTCAACTTTGAGCCAAGAAAGGTCTCGCATTGCCTTAGCTCGCTCTCGTTTGCTTGCTTTGTGTGCTTCGCCTCCCTTCCTTGCCTCTCCTCTTCCTCTCTCTAACAAGGCAATCCATTCGAGTGCAGTCTGCGAACAGCTCTTCTGCTGCTCAGCTTCGACCGCCCACTCGTGCAGCTTAGTTAAGTATTGCCAGCCTCCTTCACTTGCCTGCAAGTCCGAGTGCTAGTAATCTCTGTGTGTGTGTGTGTGTGCAGCTGTGTATGTGTGTGTGTCTATTGACTTCGAATGCGCGCCTCAAGTGCGACAAGGTGCAGCTGCCATGTCTCAATTGGCGCTGCCAATGCGCCGCAGTTGCATAGCTAAACTTGTCAGTTTACTATTATAATCTAGTATTTAATGTAATGTGAAAAGTTTGGTATTATAAACGAAGTATTTTTGGTTTATTTTAGCATATAATAAATAGTATTTTATGTATAAAAGTAAAGCAAGCAAAGTCAAACAGATTCTCTGCATTCAGTTCAAAGAATATCAAGCGAACTCATTCTGCCTCAGCCTTTCTCTAATGTGAAACTGCTTTACACAATAATAACAATAATATACTATATATATTTCTTTTTTTTATGCAACATTTAAACAAATTCCTAATGGTATTACCCCTTAAAGATCTTTGCCTTTGCCTTCCAATTAAGCTTCTTTGAGTAGAGACAGAAAAGCTTTACATGTTCTAAGGAATCAACAGCAAAACAACAAGCAATTGCTATAGATTGTGCTAGGGATTATACTATAGATCACATGTGTCTATGTGTGTATCTGTGTGTGTGTGTGTGCGACCGCAGCAGTGTCAGAGAGTCGATAAAAAACGTAGCTAACCCAGTGACAGCACTTATCAAAACGTTCAATCAATCAATCAACTGTTGCCAACTAAACTCTACAAAAGGCACAGACAACAGACAGATAGAGGGACAGACGGACGGACAGACGGGCAGGCAGGCAGGCAAAAAAATAAATATCACTCATACGACCAGTTGTGCGGTGGTAAAGGAAACACACACATAAAAGCCACGTAAATCAGCTTAGAAGCAACAATAGAGCAGGCAGCAAAAAGAGGACACAAAAAAAAGAGCAAAGCGGGAACTGACAAAAAACAGCATGGCCCAAACGTTATAATCAAAATACACACACACACATACATACACAGTAGCAGGCGCGTGTGTGTTGTGCTTTTTTATGTTTGTTATGCCATGTCCTGCCATATGTGCTTTGTATCAATGCGGCCCTTTGCCTATTCTCATGCGAGTGACCCAGAGACCTGTGTCCTGCTTTAGGCCGGAAAAAACAAGTCAATGACGCAGCGAATGGCAACAAATCAGTGCAAATCACACAGGCAACAAACACACTGACCCACACACATAGACATACAGTATGAAATACAGGTTCACTTTGTGCTGCCTGCAAAAATTCGTTTGTCAAACTGTCCACAAGACTGAGCGGGGCAAAGGAGAAAGACAGAGGGAATGAAAGGAAGGAAAGAGGGGGGAAGAAGGCAGAGAGAGGTAGGAAAGGGACAAAAGCAACACAACTTCACCTGCCTTTGACAAGAGCGAACAACAGCAGCAACAACAACAACACGAGTCTGTCACTGAGACAGTTACTCACGGCGTCAGCAGCAGCAGCAGAAGGAGCAGGAGAAGTAAAGAGGCGGCGCTGCCACGCCCCAAGTTGCACTGCTGCTCGTTAGAGAACTTTCTGACATGTCTAATAAAGCAATTTAGCCAAAAAAAAAACGAGATGAAAAGCTGAAAATATGATGCAAAAAATGCCGGAAGAGAACGGAAAATTCTGAAAGCTGAAAAATGGAAAATGAGACAAGCTGCAATGAAGTACAGAGCGAGGTGCCCCTAAGAGCGACGCCATCTTGCAGATGCATACATTACAACATACACACACACATATACACACACGCACACACACACACAGTCACACACATGTTGGCAAATTCGCAGATACTTTGCTGCACACACTCGCACACATCGTTTGGATTGCGAAGCGTATTTGCATATGATGTCTATATGCAAATGCTGGAGCTGAAAAGGAGCTGGGCACACGCGGCGTATACGTGCTGCATTAACATATCAATCATTTGAAGAGCTCAGCTACGCGCCTCCCTTCCCCTCTCTGCCCTAACTGTTGTAACTTGACTTAGGCACAGCGCAAACATTTAGTTAATCTCAAGTGAAGTTTTTGCCATCTTTCTTTGCTTTTCATCATGATTTCGCAGTGCCCCCCCACCTCTCTGCCAGCTGCCTCCTTTCCCACTCTTGATAAACTTGCAACAGACTGTGGTAATTGGCATATATTGTCGCTGAGAAATTTGAAATGCTTCCTTGGCAAATAAATCAATTGCTGCACACAGAACTTGCAGTTAACATTGTCCGCGATATCAACTTTATGCAGTTACACATGCACATACATATATACTCTTTACACACACATACAGATACACATATGTGCATACATGTACACAGCACATTGTCAACAATTTGTAATTGTTGTGCTGATTGTTTAATTGCGGCCATTTTGCGTGCACTTCCGACATTTTAACCAGCCGCCATTCAATTGTTAGTTCCGCCCCATGTTGCTAGACAAGGGAGAATTACATACATATGTGCTGCATAGTGATATACCCTGTAATATGGGTTATAAGTTGGAAGATATATAAAACGAGGCAGAAAGGAAGCGCTGTATATAACTCGAATCAAGCCTGATCAGAGCTGCCATAGATATAATCGGCGAAGTTAGTCTTCGTTCTCGTATTTTATTAATTTATATCAAATTAATTTGTTTGCTTAAGGGTATCTTTCCACGCAGCAATCTCTACTCTTTCTCTCTCTCTTCTCCTCTATCTCTTTATTTATATTTTAAATTATATTTTTTGTGCTGTCCACAAACAAATTAGTGCGACAATTTGATCAACGCGCATTTAAATCACATCGTCGCTTTATGATTTATTTAATTTTGATTTTTGAATATTTATTTCTCTTTCATTTTCAGGTGAATAATACCTGCAATTTTCCACCCCTTATTTGCATGAATATTTTCAGCCACAATTGACTTTTTAAGTTTTTGTTTAGCCAACAATTGATGTGCATAATTTAAAAAACCATTTGCATTCTATATAAAGTTGAGTGCATTCTAGAACAACAACAAATCATTTGTTTAATCTGCGCAAATTGTCATTGACTTTCAGCCATAAAATACAGTTTTAAATCATTTAAAGAGCAGCAGCAGCAGCAGCAACTTATTAATTACTTGCGCGCAAACAAATTACGCTTGGTTAGTTCATCGTCAACATGGCGTATGATTTATGTTTATATATGGTTTGGCTGTTTGTATATGTTTATATGATGGTCCCGCATGCGGTTTTCTCTCCCTCTCCCTCTCCCTTCTCTCTCTTTTTGTGGCACATTTGATTGTGCCACACTTTAGCTGCTGTTGCTGTCAACGTCCTGCGGCCTCGTAAAACTTTTAATGCGCCCATTAAAAAAACCACTGCGAGGCGCCTTTATTGCATTTCATTAGAATTTATTGACAGTTAACTGCAGCAGCAGCAACTGCAGCAGAGGCAGCAGCAGAGGTAGCAGCAGCAGCAGCAGTGGCAGCAGTGACAACAGCATCAGCTGCCATTTGCATTCGTTGTGCAGTTGATTTGCACAGTAAATTATTATAGCATATTGAATGCGAAGTAGAATACGAAGTAGTTCGAGATTCTAAGAAAGATTCTTTACAATTATTTATTAATTTATGTTAAATTTATGTTATGTATTTTAATGGAATATCTAAGTTCTTGGAATATACTTACCATATCTTTAGTTATTACTCTATTTATTATGCATTTTATTGCAATCACTTTTCAAAACTTACTTAAAGTCTACAATTGTTTGCAATAAACTCTTGCATTATTCTATTTCTTATTGCATCTCTAGAAAGAAAGGGAGAGAGAGAGCTACGCAGAGCTGCTCTGTCTTTCTTAGTATTTCACTGATGTCATTGTGCACAGTATCAGAAATATTTGTGCAATGAGTTCAGCCAAAATGCCCCATTGCGTCATCTTCAGCAGTCGCGCTAAACCCGTTTGGGAGCTCGTTTTGAAGTCTGTTCTGATTTCTATTGCGAATGTCTGCGATGCGATTAAGCATAAGAAGAAATTATACAAAAAATATAAAGAAACAGAGAGATGGAGAGACAGTGGAAGACTTGAAGAGTGTGGCAGACTGTGAGACTGTGGCAGATTGTGACAGATTGATCCCATTGCTGCTTGCCCCACTCTCTTTCTCTCTCTCTCTCTCTTTCAAGAGAGACACTCTCGACACTCAGCTTAGATTGGATCAATCGCCGTCTGCTTTCAGTTTTCCGCAATTTAGTGAATACGTAATAGCAAATGTGAAAAACCCCAAGGAAAGAAAAAAAGTAGAAGAGGAAGAAAAATTAAATCGTTTGCCGCATAAATTTTGAGCACCCCTCGTGGTAAACAGAGAGAACAAAGCAATATCATTATCATTCTCTGTTCATCTTCCCCTCTCTCTTGCTCTCCCTACCCCTCATTTACTGTTGCTCTGCGCTTGGCAGCTGTTTTCCAGCGGCTGCGTCAAAATACCCAAAAGACTGCAAAAAAAAAAAAGTAAAGCGAAGAAAATTTCGACGTGCCAATCTCGCTAAACTTTTGACGCGTCTGCCCGCCCCAGACAAGCATGTTCACGCCCCCTCTTGGCTTGTAATTGACGCGTTGCCCGAGGAGGGAGGCGGGGCAGAAAGGTACCCTGTAAATAGTTGTGTGTGTAGTCGATAGCATTGACTTGCAACTGAAGAGCTTTGACTTCCTCTCTCTCTCCGCGCTGAATTCCTTATTATATTTTTATACTTCTCATTCATACTACATTCACAGGGTATCTGTTAGCTGGGCATTGCAATTTGATGTCTATGTTTCCCACTTTTCTGGTAATTGCTTCAAAATAATTTGATTATTTACTTCTGCCTTGCTGAATTTAAATATTAATTGAAAATCCTCATCCGCCCCGTGTGCCCCTTCGCATTCCTCTCTGCGCTGAGCTCATTTAAGTCAATGGCACTTTTGTGTAGAACACAGGCAAGTAGGCGTGGCATAACAAGCACTAGGGGGGAATAGAAAGAGAGGGGGAAGCAGAAAGGCGTAGCATGAATCGCTTGTTAATCAATTAGTCGAAAAGCTGATGTTGCATTTAAATGCTGTTTTGCGGCTTAAGATTTATGCGGCTCATAAATGTCAAATGCGCACACAAATGCACAACTGTCTACTGTACAGGTGCATGTGTGTGTGAGTGTGTGTAACATATGTACATTTACATCTGCATATGTAGTTTATGCAGTCAAAAGGACTTCAATTAATCTTGATAATGTCAGCTTACAAACTGCTTGACTTCTGCTTTGTTTGTGCGTGTGCAGCAAAGGATATGTAGAGTAGAAGGCAGAACGAGAGTGGGGGAAGAAGGAGGGAAGAGGTAACATATCCATCACCCGCAGGTAGTGTGAGAATTTGGACAAGTGCAGTCGTTGCCAGGCAGGCAGGTTAGGACAGGCAACAATGTAGGACAATTCTAATAAAATATTTCATGTAAAATTTACAAAACCAAAAACTGAAAAGAAACCATATGTCAATTGCAGGCAGCACACACACACACACACAAGCAGGGGAAGGCAGGCAGAGGCAGCCCGGGCACAGTCCGTGTCCTCTGGTTCCTTTTTTTGGCATACACACAATGACATGTCAAGTGCAAAATGCAAAAAACACACACACACACACTCACAAGGAAAGCACGAACCGTATCATGGCAGAGAATAAAATGGCAGACAGCAGAGTGCCGAGCAGAGTGTAGAGTATAGGGGTAGTGGGAGGGACGCCGCGCCTGCTTCGTTTCCTTTTTGCTGTCGCCTTGCTGCACCTACAACTTCCGCTCTTTGTTGGAATAACCATAAAATCAAGATAAGTTATTGGATTTGCTGGACAGCAAGCAGGCAGCCAAAGTAAAAGAACTTTTGCCTACACAGTCAGCACCCTCTCTGTCCATCCCTCCTCCCCTCTGCTGCTGCTGCGTCCTTTGTGTCGTAGATTAATTGCTTTTTTTTTTGCAACTCGGCTTTTATTTTTTTGTTTTCGCTCGACATTTTTGTGTAATATAAATAGTATTTTTTGGTTTTATTATTTTTATTATGATTTCTGGGAAAGTTCACAGAGCAATTGCCCCGGCCCGGGCCAGGCCAGGCCCAACTGGCTGCTTCCTTTGTGTAAATAGTGCTGCTGCCTCTCCTCCTTGTTGTATTTGTTGTTGTCGCGCGAGAGAGCGCGTACAATGCGCAGCTTAGTGCCAGGCACAAAAACTCATCCAGCTGAAGGAGAAGGAGCACCAGCAGCAGCAGAACTCTTGCTCTGGCGCCGCACAATCAGTTTTCGCACTTGCTCCACTTCTGGGCAGAGTGTGGGGGTGCAGTGGGGTGGAGGGGGGACAGGAGTAAGGTGAGTAGCTGGGGGACCTTGTGCTTTTGCCGCACTAATGCGATTAAGCCGCTTGTTGTGGCTGTCAACGCGTTGACTGCCTCTGACTTTGCTCTAGTCTCCTTCCTCTGACACGCCTCCTCCCTCCCTCCCCCCCCTTTTGTATGCCCCTTTTAGCCTAGGCAAGCTGCTTTTGTAATTCACTTAAGTGTGGCATTTTGGCCTGCGGTAAACGGCCAACATTGTGCACCGTGTCTCCCTCCCATGCCACATGCTACTGATCTCTCTTCATCTTCCTCTCTCTCATTCTCTCTCTCTTTCTTTAGTACTTCTCCCTCTTTAGCATACGCCTGGAGGGCAGTTGGACAATCGTACCTTTGACTACAATCCCTCTATATATATGCAGAGAGAGAGAGAGTATTTATAGTGTCAGTCGAGGCTGGCCGAGGGCTTTGGTTTAATCATAAATTTCATTTGGCTGAAGTGATTCGTGCCCCGTGCAACCTGCCACACAGCGCTGCTGCCACATCAAGCGGTCTGTCAACTGCTCTTTAACCCGGCCAACTACAATTTATGATGACATTATGGCGTGCCAGTGTAATCAGATACCGCACTTCCAGTCGCAGTTACAGTTACACACCCAGTCCCAGTCGTAGTTCCAGTTCCAGTTTCAGTTCCAGTTAACGTGGTAAACGTGGTATAAAGTAGAGGTAGAGATGGGGAATATGGCAGCAGGGTAGATGGGGGTTAAGTGTCACAGTGTGACACGCCTTGTACTGCAGGTATACCCTGCAGGGGGAGCAGGTGTTCAGGGGCGTATTATGAACTTTAGTTGCTTATACATGACTAGTAATGAGATGATATCTTATAATGAGCATAAGCAGCTGTGCTTAGCTTCTTTTACAGGGTATACTACAGTGAAGCACGCCCTTTAATTCAAGTATACTTTGCTGGAAAGAAGATGAACATACAGAGCAGACAGACTGTCACAGATCAACAAGGAAACAGACAGACAGACAAAGCAAAGAGACAGAGCATACTGGAAATCAGGCAGAGAAACTTACAGAACAGACAGAGACATATCAACAGGGAGACAGACAGACAAAGCAGACAGACAGAGCAGACAGACAAATGAGAGAGACAGAGCATACAGACAATCAGACAGAGGAACATACAGAGCAGACGGACAAAGAGGCAGACAAAGACACATACAGATAGTTTGAAAATAGACATTCAGAGCAGACAGACAGACAAAGCAGAGAGACAGAGTACGCAGACAAACAGACTGAAAAACATACAGAGCAGACAGACAAAGAGACAGACAGAAAGACTGGGACACTCAAAGCCGGCGAACAGGCAGAGATGGCAGACAGTCAAACAGGGTCAGACAGTGGGGTACAGATAAGAAGCATACTTCTCCAAACAAATCTTAAACAAGTCGCACATGAGTTGATATCTCATAAGGAGCATAAACAGTACTACCAAGCTTCTTTTACAGGGTATGCTCTAGTCAATAACAGTCTCCTGCTGCACCACTTTATCACACGCACAGCCCACACAGTCAGGAAATCTTTATGAGCTCACACGCTCATCAGGAAGCTTTGTCGCCGGCAATCACAGGCAACAAGGCAGCAAGGCAGACAAAGGAGGAAGGGAGAGCAACGAGAGTAGATTGGGGGTGTTCAGGCGTTGCCAATTGGAGTTTATTAATTTGAGGCCGTGCGTGTTGAGTGCCACAGTTGAGTCGAGGTATTTACAATTGTTGTAAATATTTCCTTTATTATTGTAATTATATTTATGGCCAAACGGAAGGTGGAATGCGCTGCTATGCTATGTTTGCAATGGAGTAGGGAGTAGGGACAGGCAAAGGGATACACAACATGGGGTGACATGCTCATGACAATGTTGCGTGTCACTGTGGCAACACACGCTGGTGGACGGTGCCTTGCCTGCCACTGTTGACTCTTTGTCGCTGCTTTAAGCCCATTAGCGGCATATTTAAGTGATTTCCAAGAGGCGTCCAAATCCCACAAATATTTTATTAACCACTTTTTTATTATTTAACTAGTGTAGTGGAGGTGGGGGGGAGAGAGGGGAAAGAGAAGCAAATGACATTTGCTAAATGTTTTATTAATATTAATTTATTGGTTCAGCACAAGGGAAGGAGAACAAGGAGGTTGTTTAACCTGTAAAGAGAGAGCGAAAGAGGGAGAGTCTTCTAAATATTATATATTTACATATTTATGTCATGTAAAAACTCTAAGGCAAGATTCATAAAGCCACTAAGAACTAAGGACAGCTTATTAAGTTGAATTTGTAGGAGATTTTGATAAGTTCTTTATGTACATCTTATTGGCATGTTCGAGGCCTTCTCTCACATTGCACTTGAAGGAGCAGACTTATTCCACTTCAGCGCGCTCTGACTGCCTGTTTGCTCCGATTACTGGTCAATCTCAATATGGCAGTAAAAAGAAGACACTTTCAATATCTTGTCAACTACAATATAGAAATTATATAAACAGCTGTATTTAAACTACCAGATTCAAGGTAGATAGCATGCTTTATGCTGGATTAATAAATTGGTCTGTAAGAATGACTTTTAGCTGTGTGCACCTTTCGTCGGGTTTTTTGCCCACTTATTTTCTATTAATTATTATATACTACGTTCAGTTAAGTAAGAGACTTGAAATAATTGCAATAGTTTACCATTATACATACATTACATGATCAATAGGATCTATACAATTGATGCTACTTACCAACCCATAGCGTAAAGCATTAAGAGCTATGTCGGGTTTTCCTTTACATGAACAGACTTACTCACAAGGCCAGCTCTGATGCTTTTTAGGAATATGTATTTATATTATACATATTTATATTTTATACATATTTTATCTATATACGATATGTTACCCCCATGGGATCGTATCTGCCTTCTTGTTTGCATAAATTACTCACCATTTACCGACTTCGATTAGTGTTTATGAAATGAGACACCGTTAAAGACAGCAGCTATACTCGTAGCCAGAGTCACGGCCAGAGCAGGCTCTAGCGCAATTTGCTAAATATTTGATTAGCATTTTTACATTACATTCATTTGCCGAGGCACTTGTCAAATTTCCCCCCATTAAATCAGCGCTCTCAACTCATTTCCCTTGCCCCCTTGAGGGTTTTGTTGGCTGTTGCTAACTGTTATTTATGTTATTTCTGTTATTTCAGCTTGTTTACTTTCGGCTGTTGGGGCTGGCAACACGGAAAATTTATGCCAAGTGCCCTGGGATGCGCTGGAGCAGCACACACTTCCGGCACGACACGGCTGACTTGACTTGACTCGACTCTACTCGACTTGACTCGACACGAGTTCGTTCAGCCAGGAGCAGCGTGAGGAGATCTACTGCTGCTTGAAACTTGAGCAGGCAGGCAGGCGCCGCTTTCTCCTGAATGGAGCCCAGGTAATTATGCATATTTAAGCAGTTTTGTCTACAACAGTTTCACAGTTTTCGCCCAGCGCCTAAAAGCCAAGCCTGCTTTCCTTTCTCAACTGAATTATTTATGCAAACTTGCAGCAGCAACTGACAAACATTACCTCAAGTTGTTGTCAAGTGGCTTTGCCATGGTCCGCTCTGCGTATACATAATGTGTTTAAAGCACACGCGCGCACACACACACACATGCTTGACGGGGCATATTAATAGAGGTCTCTGCGCCTGTAATTGGCCGCCTAAAAGCAGACTATATGTTGCGCCTTCAAATTAATGCTCGACTATTAATGATAATGTGAGGGACGAGGCAAGCGAGGGCAGGCGAAGGCATCGCATTGCCAGAGACATTTGTCATTCAATGGGAGGAGTAACTGACATCTTATACCCTATACTAGCTGGGTATATTAGCTTTTTTTAGCTATCCATGCGAGTCTACCATAAATTATCCCACTTTGATTGACAGCAAGGGCATCACAGAGTTCTGTAGTCACAGCCACGGTTTGCTTTGTCTGCCCTTCCCCCCCCACACACCTCCTCCTCTGCTGCCTTGATCTTCTTCAATGTGATTGAGTTTCGTTTTCTCTCTCTCTCTCACACACACTTGAATACACAGCTTTGCTTTCAGCTTAATTGTTTTGCAACTAAACATAAGAGCCAAATGCCTTTCATCATTTCACATTTTGCCTGAGCCAATGAGCATTGTTGCTGTTGTTGTTGTTGCTGCTGCTGCTGCTGTTGCTCAGGCAAAGTCGTGTCTAAGTAGCTTTTGTGCAAATGAAAAGTAGGAAAATCAACGGGGAAAAACGAATGAAAAACGAAATGAGAAATGAAAGAACTGCAGCACGCTTTGAGGCGCCGCAATGAGGCGTGCAGCAGGGCGGGGCGTTGCTTCTGCTCTCTGCTGCCTTGCCTTTGCCAGCTTCCTCTGCCTCTTGCTCTGCCTCTAAATTGCCTTGGCAGCTAATTAAAATGTATTTAAATGCGTTTGTCGCCTCGTCGCCTTCGCCTTCACCTCGCTGCAAATCGAGTTTGTAATTTATGCGGTTTTAATAGTATTCTGAGGCAAACAACAACAGCGCAGGCAAAGAGAGAGAGGGAGAGAGAGGGCGCAGCAGATAAAGATACATGTCGGAAATGAACATAGTTTTAGGCACAACAACAACAACAACAACAACTAAGCGAACTAACTTTTTTGGTGTTTTTGCCAATTTCCCCGAGTGAGAAAAAGTTTTAAAGCAACGCTTTTATTTATTGATCTGGGTCAGTTTTGGGTGTTGCCCCAACACAGATAGCACTGTGGAGGGGGCAGGGGGGGAGGGGGGCGTGTAAATTTATATGTTTGGCCTAAATGGCAATCAAAGGCTTAACAATGCCGGCGGACATGCCACAAAATGTTCACTTAATTGAACTTTGAACTCCCCCCAAATGGAACCGATTCGCAATCGCAATCGAAACGAATCGCATTCGAATTGAAGGTTTCGCCTGCTGGCGCTGAGGTCGTGCTTCGCAGCCGTTGAGTGCTTTCTGAGTGAAATTCAAATAGTTTTTGCTCGACTAAATAAACGTTTGTTTAGGGAGAGTTGGAGAGTGAGGGAGTGTGAGGAAGGCAGAGGGATAAGACCTAAGCAAACGAAAAGCTGATCTGTCATTTGCCTCCTGTTGTTTGTTGTTGTTGTTGCCTTTCTCTCTGTGTTGTGCTGTTATTGCTGTTGTTGCTGCTGCTGATAAATGCGCAAAAACCAAAAACAAACACATAAATCACAAGCGTGTGGTAGGCGCAGGGTGCGCATTTTAATACACTGAGAGAAGACAGAGGGCACTGTTGAAGCAAGTAAATGTTGAAGGTATAAGAGAATATGCATTGCAGGATATTCATATTCAATTTGATATCAACACAGTTGCTGCAGTGTAATAATGCCAGTTACTTCTCTCTTTCTCTCTCTCCCTGTCTCTCTTCCTCTCTATCCCCTCTCTCTCTGTCTGTATGTGCTCGCTCTCTTTCCACTGTCTCACATAAACATCCACAAGTCCAGTTAAAGTTGACAGTCTCTCTAGGCTGCCCCAATTCCTAGTCTTAATCCCCTTCCCCCTATTACCTGCCCTGCCCTATTGTTGATAATAAATTCGATTGTTTTTAATAAAATTTCCTCTTATAGCTAACTGAAAACGTAGCCAAAATGCCAAAAGTTTCAAAGCCAAAAACCAAAATCCAAACTGCATTTCTGTCAGTCAGCAAACAACGCAGTCAGCCGTGTGCACGACTCTGTGTGTGTCTCTGTGAGTGTGTGTGTGTGTGTATGTGCCAAAAGCCAAATGAAAATTGGCCAAACTGAGGCTGTGCTGTGGTGCCTGCTGCTGCCTGCCTGGCCACGCCCCTATGCACACACCCCTTATCCCACCGCAAGAACCAAAATTTATGCCAATATTTGCATTCAATGCCCCAAAAATAAACCGTAAAATGCTTGTTGGCAAAGCCTGAAGAGGGTGGCTGCTGGAAGTAGGGCAGGGGCAGAGGGGAAGCTGCTGCATGCTTGCAAGCTGAGGTGTGTGTCAGTGTGTGTGTGTATGTGAGTGTGATTGTATGGGGGCCTACAACTGCATTCAACGTGAGCAGGCTCAAAATTTCATATTTATGATAGCGCAAGCAGAGCGAGAGAGAGAGGGGGAAGGAAAGTGGCAGAGATGAAGAAAGCGGGGAAAGAGAGAAGAGCAGAGAGAAGGGCAGTGGGAAGGGCAAGAGAGAGGGCAGAGACAGAGGGTAGAGGAAGGGTAAGGGGAGTGTGAATGTGTGCATTGGCTGCAATAATTCAATTGCACACCTACGCAATTTACTGGCGCCGCAACAAGATCAACAGCAACAACAGCAGCAACAACAACAACAGCTGCAGCCTTAACAACAACAACAAGGCAAGCAATCAGCTTACAGCTTGCAGCATATCGGAATATTGAAATATCGTTTTGGGTCTCACCAAGGCGACTCCAAACAGGGCAAAGCAGGAGCAACGGCAGCAGCTTCTCCTTCTGCTTCTGCTTCTGCTTCTCTGGTCAGCAGTGAGGAGCGAAAACGTTTAAAACGCTTGAGCGAGCACTCGCACACACCACAAACACACACACACACACAACACACACAGACACACACATACTGGCAGCCACTCACAGCAAACGTGGTCAGCATTTAGCATAAGGCAGAGCAGGCGCTGCGATTCGATGCGAGTTTCGGTTTCAGCTCAGTTTGCTGGAGTTGGGCATAATTGGATTTGTTTAGCTGTCAATATTATGTCAGAAGTCGACATCAGAGTTTGACACATGACTGCAGTGGTGTGGGGGTGTGTGTGGGAGTGTGTGTGTGGCGCGACAGACAGGCGAGTCGAGATAGACAAGCTGATAGCAATACACACTCGAAAGACACAGCAGGCACTCAGGAATTGCCCAAGCAGAGAGAGAGGCAAGGAGGGAGAGAGAGAGGAGAGACAGGGAGAGACAGAGACAAAAGGCAGCAGACAATATGAATATTTAAGTCAGTCATTGTCTGTTGCTGGCATACCCTGTAAAGGGGGTAAGCAGAGGCTAATACAATATGAATTGAGGGGCAACTGGCCGTCAAGCAACATTGCTCGGCTTCAAAGTGACGCCAAGTCAAGTGAATGATTCACAATGTTGACAGTCGAATGACGCGCGAAGTAGCGCGATTTAAGGTATGAAATGTGTGATGAGCGAAAGAGAAAGACAGAGGGAGAGGGAGAGAAGAGAATGAAGCAGCAATAAAAAAGGGATGCAGTCAGACAGAAGGCAGCTGCAATTGACAGCAAATTGCTGTTTGTCATGCTGATAAAAGGTGTCGAAAACTTAAGGCAGACACAGATAGTTAAAGAAAGAGAAAGCGGGAAAGATAGAGAGAAGGCAGAAGACTAGCAGAGACAGATAAGGCCAACACTTGAGTCGATATTTCAATTGTCCTGCCATGTCCTTGCTTAGAGTTCAGCTGATGCAAGCAATTTGTTGTCCCACTCTCTCCCTGTTTGTGTGTGTGTTGGTGTGTGTGCTTTCCACTTGGCAAACATCTCGTAATACTATTAGTCTTCATATCAATTACCAAGCTAAGCTCGTGCCTTGCAACCTCTGCAAACATTGCGCATACGCCACGTTGTCTGTGTACATACTCGGCTATTTAACTGACAAACACTTGAGCCGTAAACCAAAATTAAAACAAGTGCAAAGAGAGGATAGTAGAGAGAGAGATTGCTGCTGCTCATTAGCCACGCCCACTAGCCTAGCGCCGCCCACACAGACACTTTAATGCATGATTTACATTTGGCTCAACTGAGTTTTTAATAAAGTATTTGCTCACTCGAGTGCAGCAAAAACAGCAGCAGCACCAGCAGCACCAGCAGCAGCAACAGCAGCAACAAGGCAAATACTTAAGATTTGTGAGTAGATCAAGGTATATACGACTGCCGGATGCTATGCAAAAGTTAATTGACACTTGACGGAAGAATTAAACACAAAACAGAAACAAGAAAAGAAGCTAAAAAGTGCTGGCACTGAAATCGATTGAACTATAGAATATAGAAATGCATATATATGTATATATAAATAAATATATATACATATGTACGTATATCTGTCAGTGTATGCTCCAGCTATACATGTGTTTATTCTATATAATATATATATATTTATTCCATATGGCATTGATTCTGGCGTCGCCTTGGCTGCCTTGAAGTAAGTGCCGCATAAATTCGCCGTGCTTTATGAATGCCATTCAAGTGGGGCATATTTATGTGTACAGGGTACATGCAACTGCCAAAAAAAAAAGACAGAAAGAGAGAGAGAGAGAAGGAGGGAGAGAGTTGACTTTTGTAATCAGAGTGAGCTGCAGACGTTGCAACTGCTGAGGATGTTGATGGGCAAAGCACAAAACTGACAGCAGCAAGAGAATGAAGGTGTCTCGGAGTAGGGGCTGCAGGGGGCAAGCAAGTGCAGCTGAGTTACATGCCGAGTTAAGTGGCTGACTTGGCACTGTCATAATTTACATATGCCAAACATGCAGCAGGCTGCCAGCAGCAACAACAACAAGCAGCAACAAGCAACAACAATAAATGAACGCCGCATTGTTTGTCAGTTACCTGCAAAAATGCAACGCACACACACACACACAGCTGCACAGCTGCTACACCTACATGGCTGAGGTTTATTTATATGAGTGATTAGCCAGTGACAGTGAGAGGGGCGGGGTAGGGGCTGAGGTAGGGGTAGGGGCAGCACTTGCTCATCTCTCGAGCTGCTGCCGTCGCTTGGCTTTGTTTATTTATTAGTGCAAGGTGTTGTTGTTCTAGTGTATGTGTGTATGTGTGTGTGTGTGTGTGCAGCATGGGTTATGCCTGTCATGCCTTCTGTCTGTTTGTGGCAGGCAAATATAAATACAGCAGCAGCAGCAGCAGCAGCCACGTGCACGTGCCACATGCCTTGCCACAGCTTGGCTGCAGGCCTTAAATTCTATCACTGCCTAAACTAGCCACGCCCCCTTGGCCCTGCCCCGCTCCGTGTAGCTTTAAGCACTAATGCTGCCTGTCAATATTTGAGTTTATTTGCAGCAGCAACTGCTGCCGCTTGCCGCTTGAGATTTGCGCTGCGATGTTGCACGTTGCACACGTCGCAGCTGCTTGGTAATTGAGTTGGAAAAATGTTGTTGACGCCCTGCACCAGCGAACATGCTGCGACAATTGCAACCTGCAGCAGCAACCTCCCTTTCTCCCTCTCTCCTCTCTCGTCCTTTCTTTTCTTCGCTTGTGACTGCACATTGCATCTGAGACAGCCACTGCCACTGCCCCTGTTCGTGCCCCTGTTGCCACCGCATCGTCTCGTCCCTTGCATATTATTACGTGAATTCTTTTCACTTGTTTCCATTTCGCGCTGCTTTCTTCTTCTCTTCTTTTTTCTGCCTTTCTCGCTGGCAACATGTGCGCAAACATTTAAATCAATTGTGCCCCAAACGACACTCCCAGAGGGGCGTGGCACAGCCAGTGCAATTGTTATGCAAAATGCGAGCACGCGCGCAAATCAAGCAGCAAATGTGCTCAAATTGACACAGGACATCCCCTCACCCCTCTCCTCCCTCCACCCCTTTCCCTTGTCTCCTCTGGCCACTGCCGACAATTTGAAGCAACATGCAAGACAAAGTAACCAAAAAAAGAAACGGAAGCAGACAATTTGATTATAGAGCTACCAAGCTAGTCCAAAATTTATGCAAAAGATTGCCAAAAGATTAGTCAAAAATTGTATTTGTTGAGCAGCAAATGCGAAATGAAAGAAGCACAAATAAAGGCAATGGATCAAATACTACAAATATAATACAGAAAATAAATAAAATATATTAAAAAAATCTATAATTCAATAAATTGCAAAAGAAAATTGTATTTGCTTATACAATAACCAAAAAATTAAAAATAATGAATAAGTAAATAAACAAGCACGAAAGCTACAGTCCACTAAACCATTTCATTTTAACTTTAAACTTAATTTATTTATTTTTCTTTAGGGATCAGAATACATATATTTCAATAACCTAATGAGCATCTATAGTTGTTACTTCTCCAAGAATACTTATAAGTAGTTTCTGTGTATTAATAATAACTAGTATAGTTAAATTTCCCCCCCCCCCCCCCAGGGGGGGCAAAAAAGGCGGGCCACCCCCCCCCACAACCACCGGGCCGGCGGGGGGGGGGCGCCCCCCCCCCCCCGCCCCCCCCCCCCCCCCCCCCCCCCCGGGCGCCCCCCCCCCCCCCCCGGCCCCCCGGCCCCCCGCCCCCCCCCCCCCCCCCCCCCCCGGGCCCCCCCCCCCCCGCCCCCCCCGCCCCCGGGGGGGGCGGGGCCCCGGGGCCCCCCGCCCCCCCCCCCCCCCCCCCCCCCCCCCCCCCCCCCCCCCCCCCCCCCCCCCCCCCACAACCCAAGGCCCCCCCCCGGGGGCGCCCGCCCGCGGGCCCCCCCCCCCCCCCCGGCCCGCCCCCGGCGCCCCCCCGCCCCCCCCCCCCGCCCCCCCCCGCCGCCCCCGCCGGGGGGGGGGCGGGGAGGCCGGGCCGCGCCGGCCCGCGGGCGGCTTAATTGCCAGATATTATTGATTGCTTATAAGACTATGGAAATGTCTCCTTTAAGTCATCTTACTGGAATTGTCCGCCAAACCATTTCATAAACATATAACTTTTATGTTTTGCGTATTTTATGTTGCATACCTTGGGGAGCTAATTCAAGAGCGGCTTCGAAAAACGATTCTTAAATAACTTCTATGTTAACAATCCGATTGCAATCAAATTTTTAGCAATCATTCATTGAATTGATAGTTATTTTGTTTACAAAAAAAAGGTCATTTAAATTACGTTTGGCATTGGCTATTAATCGACTTACGATGCTGAATGAGCCGTGGCCAAAGTCTAAAATAAACTTAAACTGCATGCAATAATACATATTGACACCAAATTCGGTAGACCAAGCTATGATCGTTTCTGATACATAGGTTTTTAAAGGGACAGGCAGACAGACCGACAGTCAGAAAGGCAGACAGACAGACGGACTTGACTATATCGACTTGACTGTTGATACTGATTCACAATGTATTCATTTTTTTGGCTCTGCTAGGACTTCTTGTGCCTGTTTTCACAAAACTATAAAACCCTTTTACCCTATGGGTAATGGATAGAAAAATAACATCATATAAATAAAGTATTCAAAATAGGTTACCATTTGAAGAAGTTCTGAAATAAAGACAATATAATGTGTCGGCGAAGTATCTTAGTGCAACTGTAGCTAAAATCGAAGACCTTAAGTAGTTGCAATTGATTTTCTGCAAGTCGTTATGTAAATCGGCGCTTAATAATGGATTCTTTGCTAGTTAATGCGAAAAAAAGACAGAGAGAGAGAGGAAGAGAGAGAGAGAGAAGGTGCATGTTAGTTTTTGTTCTTTCAATTTCAATTTGCGGCGATTTAAATTTTAAGGCGCTGTCGTCGCAATTTTCCTTGGCATTTGCCGTGGCAAAATTGCATAAAAATTTCGCCTTGCTGTGCTCATTTCATAGGACGGGGAGGGGGGGAGGAAGTAGAGGGCTAAACGGGGAGGCCTTGCGTTCTCATTGAGAATGCCGAATCGAGCACTACGCTGGCTCTATCTCTCTATCTGGTTGCCTCCCTCTCTCTTTGTACCTTCCTATCACTCTCTCTCTTTTTCTCTCCTTCTCTCTCTCTCTCCACTGCTGGCTCCAGCTGTCCCTCTCTATTTGCTGAAAGGTGCACAATTTCTCACACAGCGCCGCAACGCCGTCGAAGGCCGCACTGCAGTTGCAGCCGTGGCATGACAAGGCATTACGAGTATACGAGCTCTGGATACAGTTTTACAAGTAGTTTCCATAGGCAGCAAAGCAGCGGGCAGAGGAAAAACAGCCCCGGCAAAAATAACTTTCGCAACTAAGCCCAAGCAGAAGTAGCAGCAGTAGCAGCAGCAAAAGCCAATAAGGTGGAAGGAAAATGTACATTTGCCACAGTTTGTGGCAAGCTCGACGAGCTCCAGCCTGGCCAGGGCCGGATTGTAATATATATTTTATGCAAATGCTGAATCCGAGTGCCTATAATAGATAATAGAATAATGGAGTACACATAGAACCCCCCGCACCCCCCTCACACTCTTGCTGCCACTCTCGGCTTATTTACAGCCTAAGTATTTAAATTATTATAATAAGTATAAATAATTGCGTTCTCATTTGCAGAACTCACACACTCGCAGGCGCAGAGGAGAAGGAGGAGGAGAAGGGAATACAGCTCACGCACTGCAGGTAAATATATAATTTGCCATATAATTTGTGCCCTCTCTATAAGGTTATACATCACTTATGTATATCACACAATAATTACGAGTCTATTTGGTTAGCTTATCAAAGTTGAGTTCTATAGAAGACTGTCTCAGGCACAGTCGACTATCATGTGTAGGTTGAGTATCAGTTCGTCCGACTTTCTGTTCGTCTTTCGTTATTGATACTCTTGTAGAGGTATATTAGCTCTAGTCTGCATTTCTGTCCCTCTCCATGATCTGTCTATCTCTCTCTTATTATTCTTAGTAATACGTGCTGTAAACAAAGCGAAGCTAGCAGCAACAGACTAATATATGGCATAGATGTCTTGGAAACTATTCTCAAGACAGAGTTCAATTAAGAGATAACACAAACAAACACTTTATATTCATTCCTTGTACTAACTATTCATTATTGGTTGCCAACATTTCATTAATATATCGACAAATACTATTCGTACTTTATATAATATAATTATAATTTATATATGATGATAATGATGAAATAATATGAAAGCAATCTTAAATGGTTATCAAGCGAACCTTATACAACTATTTAAATTTTATGGTGCCTTAGGTAAACTTAATTGCACAAATATCACAAATCAAGAGATTTTCTTTTACTTTGCCTTGAATATATCGAATGTTAATAATTCCAGGGTAACAAATTGTAAAGTATTTAGTTAAGTTTGGACCTTTCAAACTAATACACATTGGTATTGCTTCAAAATATTTGTTAATATGGGTAAATTATTTTATTTTATATATAATATATACCATATAATATTATAGTTAATTAAATATTTGTACAATATAATACAATATATAATATTATATAAAATACATTGTATAATTAGAATAGAAAGAATCCCTGCAAGTGTGTAAAACTTTCTGCTTAGCAAACCCTAGATCCCTCTCTCCCCCCTCTCCCTCACTCTCTCTGTTTTGTTTGCTTACTTTTTTTACAGCTTAATTTTAATGAGCTTTTATTTAGCAACCGCAATTAAAATTTAATTAGTTCAACTAAAATTTGCAACTTGTGTGCGACACGTAAATCTCGCTAGATTCTGCCTTTTTTTCCAGTTTAAATTCGCGTTTTTAACGACATGCGTCGCTTGTTACCAGGAATTCTACGTGCTACATTAAACAAGTTCTTAATAGAGTAGCTGCAAAGAGGGAAGAGGGGGAAGGTGAAGGGGAAGAGGAAGTTAAGCTAGTTGGAGACACGTCTTGAGCTTGAATAGTTGCCGTGATTTTCAGCTAATTGGCTTGGAGTGAGAGCCGAGTGTGGCAGAGATCTCATTAGGGGCAGCTTGAATATGAGCTTGAGTGCGTGTGTGTTGCTATAGTTCTTGTCTAATCAGCCGGTGTGCCGGCAAGTTCTCACTCTGCCTGTGTGTGTTGCACTTGAGCTGCAAACTTAGTCTGTGTAGGGAATGGTGGGAGGGGGCAAAGAATTAAGAATGAAGTTGCATACTTTTTTCTGCAAGTTGCGGCAACCGCACCACAATGTAATAAAAGTAAACGACTCTGTCCTCTACTCCCCCTCCTCCTGCCCTCTCACTTGGAGGCAACTTGCAACATGCGGCAAACAATTGAGCAACTCATTGAAGAAGAAAATCAAAATGCAGTGATAGAAAGCAATTGAAAAGCCAAGAAACCGAATGCGACCCGAGCACGTAAAGAGACACAGGCAAAACTTTATCCAGCAACGCGACATGTTGCAGTGCCACAGTGTGTCTAAGTATGTGTGTGTGTGTGTGTGTGAGAGTGTGCCCTGTATGTGTCGTTACAACTTGTATATTGAATGTTTATTTGCATGCGATGTGCGTGCAGGCAAGAAGGCAAGCAAAACTTTGGCTGCACTTTTAAAATGGACCAACAAGGGGTTAACAATGTTCTTAATAATAATAAAAGGAGCGACAGCAGCGACGGCAGCGACGGCAAAAAACTGCGTAACAAAGTTAAATGAAAGTTTTTTGCTGCCACAAAAGTTTGTTCAACTTTTGCCAAGCTTACGTGCTCAGCACGTGCTTTAAGCTTAAAAACAAAATGGCTGCCAAGCTGATTAAAGCGTGGATTAAGCTGCAAATTGCGAACGCTGCCCTGCCGCCCCCCTTCTGCCTGCCTCCTCTCGAAATTGTGAAGATAATTTGATGCGCGCAATCGAATAGGTAGGCAGCTTATAGTGGGATTTGACAGCCGAAACAAGCTGAAGCTGCTCAAGTGTAAACAGGCGAGTATTGTGGCATATATAATGCCATGTAATCAAGTTGGGGCATTAAGCGAGATTTCAAGAGAAACTTCTGCCTGCTTAGCTATCTTTCTACCTCTCTCTCTGCCCCGCTCTCTCTCTCCTCTCTCTCTCTGTCTTAGTGTCTCCCTCTCTCTTTATCCAACTCGATTAACGCAAACTTGTTTCAAACAAGCTCTTTGGCGTTTTGCAACACTTGTTGAAGTTGCGGGCATATTAATTGTCTTGCTGTCGCGGCACACGTGAATTACGCATACGCCACGTGGCGCAGCGAAGGAAGTGAAGGAAGGTGCTGCGTGTAGAGGCAAAGGAAAGCAGAGGAAGAAGTAGCAGAGAGAGAAGGAGAAGAAGAAGGAGAAGGAATGTGAGAGGCGCAAAAATGTCAACAATAATTTTTAATTAAGATTTGTTTTCATTTTTAATATTAGAGCGCGGGCAAACAGCAAGCGAGGCAAAGAGAAAGGAAAAGAGCGACAGGCAGAGGCAGAAAATGGTTGAGAGAGAGAGAGATTGTGAATGTGTGAGTGAGAGAAAAGTGATTGAGTGAGGCAGTAAGACAGAGACAGAGAACAAGAACGAGGAACGAGGAGTTAATTTGAATTTTATAGCAGGCAAGTTGTGTAATTTAAGCGAAGGTGTTCAGCCAACACATGTTGCCAGTGGGCGTGGCACAAAGTACATATGTAGTGGGCGGATGTGAGTGCAGTGTGAGTGTGTGTGTGTGTTGTGTGTGTGGTGTGTGTACTTTACGCTATTTTTTAGCAATTTTCTTCTGCAGCTGCACTGGCGCATGCCTCACTGCACATACACACACACACACACAAGCACACACATACAACAGCACAGAGGAGCTGTATATATGTATGTATGGCTGTTGAAAGACTTGCCAGAGAGACGTCCTAGACGGGCAGACGGACAGCAAGACAGACCGAAACTCGCATGAACTTTGCATTATGCAGCCAGCAAAAAAGAAACTTTTTCAATTTCTTCAACTGCATTTGAAGGCCAAGACGGGCGAAGGGGAGGGGGGAATGAGAAAGGGGGTGCACCAGCATGCTGTCGCTCTTTGCTTGTAGCATGCAATGTTTGTGCTTGCCGCTGCTGCTACAAGTTAATCTGGCCCATGGACTCAACTTGCTAACTGTCTGCGAAAGAGAGAGAGAGAGAGAGAGATAGTGAAAGACAGAGAGGGAGAAAAGGCGCAAGAGGGACAGGGAGAAAGCAGTGGCAGACAGACGCTGCCTTCAGTTTGCGCTGGCAGTTCATTTCCTTGCAAGCAAGTGAGATTTTCCACAAGTTTTTCCGCCTCTGCAAGAAAAGTTCTAATTTCGTTACATACTCGGCACAAATTACACATGTAATGCATATGTAGGAGCTGCCTACCTCCTCCCCCTCTCACTCCTTCTGCCTGCTGTAATGCTGCAATTTATTAGGCAGTCCCTGCCCCCCCTTTGCATTCCGCACTTGCAAGTTTATCGGACTTGCCAATAGAGGCAAGTTTATGCTGCAATTAAGCTGAGCCTGGCCAGGCATCGGTGTGAAAATGCGCAAATTGAATAGAGTGCGCCATGCCCCGGAATGTTGCATCAACTGCGATTACTTGTTAAATTATGTTGCCGAAAGTTTGCAATCTGCCTGCGTCTCCCTCTTTCTTTTTTTTTGCGCCATCTCCCTCCCTCGGTCACTCCCTCGTTATCTGCCTGTCTGGCAATTATTTCATTATGCTTAGGGCGTAGTAAAACAAACGCTGCCACGCCCCTTTTTGCTGTTACATTCCTCTGGCTTACCGCCCCTTCCCCCCCTTCAAGTGATTCACTCAGCATTTTTGTCGCCCCAAAAAAGTTGCACAACATTCTTCTTGACTTCAAGGCGCCGCCTTAGTTGCTTGCAGGCGTTGGCAGTGGGCGTGGCTGTTCATTGTTATTAACATAATTGCATAAAGTTGCAGCTGAGTGTGGCAAAGTGTGGCGGAGACATTACGCCAGACAACCTTAAGCGTTTAATACTTTCTGTGCGCCTCAGCCTCAGCCTCAGCCTTCAGCTGCAGCCCTTCTCTTCCTCTCTCTCCCTCTCTCTCTCTCTCTCCCTATCTCTTTCCATCTCATTCGCCATTTCTTTTAACGCCCTCTTTGCTGCTGACGTGGCAACAGTTTTAATTATTGTCACAGCCACGTGGCACACACTTTCTTGAGCTCCATTAATTTGATATGCAGCCTTGCCTTCTCCCGCTGCTCAAGGGTCAACGTTGCGTATACGCATCATTAAGTGCTGCGCAGCACAAAGCAGGACGCACGCAAATTAAAGTGTAGCTATAATTCGACTCCCATACTCAGAGGCCCGCCCACAGGGCGAGAGGGGGCATACATAACAAATAGAAGCAGAGGAAGCAGGAGAGCAAGAAGCGCAACTGTGGAAGATTCAAACGGACTATGATCGATTAGAAGCTACGCTATGAACTTCTGATTTGTACTTTTATATGTGAACATATATTGACTTGATCTGATGAGGTATACGAACTTATACAATAGTATATAATAATATGAAACATATATTTGATCAACACTTTTTCAGTCTTTCTTCTCGGTATATTTCACCTCAGAAACCTTAAAGAAACTCGCAGCGTAACGATTTCTTTCATTACTTAACAGTCTCTTTAAGTTGCACCCTTATTTACCCTCACTCAACCTGCCTTTGCATATGCCCCATATCGGTTTTCTTACAGGGCATACAAATGTGCGTATACTGTGCACATTTTGCCCCCTTATTTCTTGAGTGTTTCTTTGACCTGCGGCGGTTTTTCCTTTTTTTTCGTGCCATTCCAAGCGATTTGCCAGTCGGATGTAAGTGATTATAAATAAGAGATTTGGCTCTGCCTTTGTGCCGCACCCCCATACACACACACACACATACACACGCACATCCTCACACTCTCACACACACACACAGACACATACACAGCAGCAATGCTAATGCGTGTTGACTTCATCAAATTTCAATGCTTGCTCGCTCGTTTATTCACTTGATTGAAGCAGCCAAAGGCGGCGCAGGCGGAAAGAAAGAGAGAGAGGGAGAGAGGGAGGGAAGCAAAAGAGAGTAGGGGAGAAAGAGAAAGGAAGAGGGGAGGAAAGTGAGTGCAAGCGGTAGTTGGGGAAGGCAGCATTGATTGCGTCAAATGGGCCGCTAAATGTTGACTTCGCTTTTGAAGTTGGACAAGCAATGCGCTGCATTGTTTAACTTGCCCCCACCCCCCCTCTCCCTACCCCTCACGTCGCCTTCGACTATTTGGGCTGTCCCTGACCATGACAAAGCGCAACGGAAGCGGAAATGTCCGCAGCGTTGAGCCGTAGAGCCGACGGCGCTTGATTTATTATCGGCCTTATCGATGGGGCGTGACCCAAGCAGCAGCAGCAGCAGCAGCAACACAAGCAACGAACATCAGCAGCAGCAGCTGCATTCACGCACTCACTATTGTATTCACAAGGTATTCACTTAGTATTCACTCTGTGATTAAAACGCCTGTCGCTCGAGAGAATTTCCTGTGCTGCATGTGGCACGCATATCACGCGCTGCCTCATGCTGCCCCCCATCCGGGGCTGGCACTCAACAATGCGTGACATGACGCAGCTTGGATTCGCCTAGAAATATGCCACATTTATTGGCCAAAACTTATGCTACATTAAGCGCACAACGAAAAGGAACTAACATATTAACAAAATTGCTTAAGTCCTTCGCATTTAAGTCTCTTTAATACTCTTTGTCTGCTTAGTCTGCGATTAAGCTAAGTAAATTGCTGAGTTTCAGTAACTTTTCACGCTTCAGGATTATCGAGACGTGCCTGATAATATAAATATTATATTACCATATATACTTAATCAAAATCAGTATCAGTTGTTCAATTGATTTACCCGACAGCAAAGCTATAAGCTCAGCGACTGTTCAGCAATCTGTTGGACAAGAAACTCTGCACTTGTTTGACAAGCTTGCGAATGGGTCCCTTATATTCAAAAAATAAAGACCAACAAAACGTAGGCAATAAATGCATAAGAGAGAATAATTTTAAGTACTTGACTGGGAGAGAGATTGAAAGAGAGTTACCATGATATAAATACACTGTTTATATTTAATGTATTACAAAGAAATCACAGTAAAAACTCCAGCAACTGCTAAAGAGCGAGAAATATGAACAGACTGAGAGTGATAGAGGTATATATATGTATATACTATATGCATATATATTCTTGATCCATTAGAAAATCTACCTAAATTCAGTTTTTTGCAGAGGTATCACTTTAAATCTCCAGCACATGCTAAAGAAGAGCCAGAAATATGAACAGTTTGAAAGAGAAAGATGTATTGTGTCGGTTTGACTGGAAGAATGATAGAGAAAGGGTATTTCATTGCCACAGGGTATCAAACAATCGATTATACTCTCACACTGGCCCCACTCATGTCATCTGCATTCTGAAACTGTCAAATGGAAAGCGGAAAATTCATTGTCAACCTTTAGCTGGGCAAAAATCAATCATAGCGTATCAATCACGGCGTGTGAGCTGCGGAGTTGTTTGATTTAAGCGAAGGGGGCGTGGTCAAACATGGCTGGATTACAGGGTGATAGACATATGGTATTAAAATTATTGACAGCAACAATTTATTATCAATTTCAATGGAAACAACATGAAATTGAGGCAGGCAAACAAACAAGTTGGGGCAAAGTGAGCGACAGAGAGAGCGAGAGAGAGAGCAACAAAAGAAACAACAACATGCATTACTAATACTTAAATCAATTGCAGACTGGGGCAGGTGCATACAATGCCACAGTGGGGAAGAGAATGGGAGGGGGAAGGGAAAGAGCAGAAAGAAACAAAGTACTAAAAGCGATTGTTGAATTTGAAAAACAATTAGAATTTCAAATGAGTTGGCTGAATGAGGCAGTGCAGAAGGAGCAAGAGGGGGTGGTGTGACAGTACTGCATACACACTGTCATACCACAATCCCCTGCCCCCCCCTCCTCCTAACTGTCGCTTTGGTTTTCACACACTGACTGTGGCTTCAGTTCCACTTTACAGGCCAGCAAATTTATTGCATATTTTATGAGTTTAAAACTCGAATGAGACGCGTGTGTGTGTGTGCAGGTGTGTGTGTCTGAGGTAGACACAATTTAAATATGTTATGCGTGTCGCTGTCTCGTTGTTTGCCTGTTGCTGATTTGGTTGGCCAAATTCAACGGCGATTTGGCCTAAATGTCTCTTGCAGTGCAAACAGTTCTGCGGCTTTAAGTTGCGCATACGCCGCGTGAACCAGCCTGCACGACACGGGCTCATAAATAACAGAAATCACATTAATTTAAAACTCATTTCGCGAATAAACACAGACAGCACAAGAAGAGGGGGGGGCGGGGGGTCAGGGGCTTGGGCAGTCAACGCATTTGGCTCTACTCGAAAATGCATTTTAAATTAAAATGAAAAGTTATAACGCGTCGCATTATCAGTTGCAAGGACAAAGCGAGCACAGGCCCAGCATGAGCTGCTTGTCCTGCTGAAAGCGGAGTGCGACAGGGCAGGGCAGGAGGGAGCAGGCTAGAGCAGGACAGAGCAGGAGAGAGCAAAGCAGACCAAAGCAGACCAAGCCAGGCAGGCAGACAGTCTTGTTGTTCTTGTTGTTGTTATTGCAATAAATAATACATTTTGTGTACGCATACAATTATGACAGCTGCACACACACACACACGCAGCTGGCACACACACTTTTTGCTGTTGCTGCTTTACTTGGGAAATTGTGCAGGTGCAAAAGTCTAAAAACAATTAAATGATTAATGGCATGCGCAGGGGGAGGCAAGCAAATTTAATAAAATACTAAATAATGCAAGTTGCACAGGCAGTCAGAGAGTTTATTATGTTAGATAACAGAGAGAAATGTGTTTATTATGGTGTGTGTGTGTGTGTGTGTGTGCCGGGTATAAGCGAGTGTCATACGCCACAAGCCAAAGGCAAAGCCAGCTCAGCTCAGCTCATTGTCAACTGTAAGTTGCGCTGCGTGTATCCGTTTCAGTCAATTGCATTCGCATCGATAGGCAATTGAATGAGTGTGAGTGCGTGAGTGAGTGTGTGAGTATTCATATGATTGTCTGTCTGTGTGCATTCGCTTGCATTTAATCGCATTGCTCATTGCTGGCTAAACTGTCAATTGAATGTCCGCGCGCCTCTGTTTGATTGATTTTTAATTAAAAATACATATTTATTTTATTTTAATTACGTCGATTGACTTTGGAGCGCTGCGACCACAGGAAATATGCAACTAATTTGCAGGGCAACAATTTAATGAATTCGTTTATGTGCGCCTCTTATTTCCAGTTTGCCACACACGTTTTGCCTGGAGCCACCTCCGCCCGCCGCCCCGAAAAAGTATGCAGCAATAATCATCATCATAATAATCATAATCAGCTGCGTCTGCCACATTCCACAGACCACGCGCGCTACCTCGAGGGACGCATAAAGCAGCGACACGTTTCTGAGTAAGTTTGGGGCAGCACTAGAGAGGGTGGGAAAGGCAGGGGTAGGGGTGGGGAGGGAGGGCAGCACAACTATAACTTGTGTGATTTGCTTTGATTTGCCAGGCACGCATCATTGACGAGCCGTGGGGCAGCCAGCAAACAGATACACAGGGAGGAGCAGGGCAAAGAGAGGAGGGGAGACTGGGCAAGAGAGTGTGGGAAAGGTAGAGGGGGTAGACAGTTGTAGCTGCTGCGCCGCAGTCAGTCATTAATTTCAATTTGGCCCCCTCCCCCCAGAACCTGAGTCCTTTTTGCGTATGATTGAAGGGCTTCTTTATGTGCAACCCTCCTCCGCCCCTTCCCCTTGCATGCCAGCTCCCTCTGCAGAGACAGAAATTATTTATTTAGTAGCGTGCGGCAGCTTCTGCTACTGCTACTGCTGCTGCCAGAGGACATCACGTGGCATCAGAATCTGCTTGCAGCAAAACATTTCTCTGGCCAAATAAACAATAAATTAAATTGCCGCATTTGATTGCCGGCCACGGCGTAGCCTCCCACATGGACTTGCCATGCCTTGCCTTGCCATGCCTTGCCTTGCGTTGCCTGGTGTTGCCTTGCTTTGATATGCCCCATGTGGCATGCGTTAGTTGCCTAAATGACTAAATGTACGGCCATACATTATGCAGACGCAGCCCCTGCCACAGTCATAACATAAATTTGGCCCACACCCACGCACCCCCCGCTCTCCACTTCCCCTATCCCCTTCCCCTCATGCAGCCTATGCCTCTGTGCTGCTGCTGCTGCGCGTTGATGCTTCTTCTGCGGTTTGCGATCATTATTACGCATTTATTTCGCAGCGGAAAAAGAAGTATCGCTGGCAAAATGCAATTGAAAATTCGCAAAAACCCATAGAGCAAAAGAGGAGAGAGAGAGAGAATGAAAGAGTGAGGGGGGGAGAGAGTGGGGCAACACAGCGAGGACATGGCGCAAGATTTATGGGGCGCAAGGACATTTTTCATGCTGCAAAATGCAAACGCACAAAACATTCATTGAAAACACATTTGCAGGCAGCCCCAAGCCAAACTGCCAACAGCCAACAGCAAATGGGCAAAGCCTCGACTTGCGAATTCAATAAGGCATTACGTAATATTGCCATCTCACACATACACACACAGGCAGCTCACACGCACACATACACAAACACAGACAGAGGCAGCTCGACTGCATTGAGTCGCATAAGTAATGCAACGCTTGGCCATGTGAGTGCAATAATTTACAACATTTTAATCGAATTAGATGCCAGACAGGGAGAGCCAGAGACAGAGAAGAGGGAGAGAAGGAGAGGGATGGCCTCTGTGAAAGAGAAAGAGAGAGAGAGAAGAGGCAGAGGCAAGGGGGCAGCTTGAGTGAGCGGCCAAAAAGTAAAATGCATTTTAAGTCTTGCAAAGGGCCAAAGCGACGCGTTGATTTGTGTGTGCGTATGTGTGTGTGTGAGTTGTGTGTAGATTACTAGAGTGTGTTGTGAGTACGTATTTTGTGTGTGTGTGTGTGTGCTGTGAGTGAGTGTGTGTGGCAGTTGGCGCAAGTGCCAGCAGCTAAAAACTAAAGACAAAAACAGAAATTATACAAACACAAACACACACTCGATGCACACACAGCAAACACATACATTGCACTCACACACACACACAGCACACTCACACACACTCACAGCTGTTGCGCGCAAAAAAGGCAGCTAAAGCGTTGGAATTTTATTTTTTGAACATGTGCCAACAAATGTTTTCTTGTAGTTGTCGTTGCTGCTGCTGCTGCCGTTGTTGGTCTGGCCTGGACTTATTTCAAGCTGCAACAAATTTAAGAAACCTAAACTGTTAAAGCTGCGCAAAGGTTAAAGCGCATTACAGTTGAGGGCTTAAAGTGCGAGCATTTCAATTGCAGAAGCTCAAGTGTAAATCTTAAGCGCCTTACATGGCACAAGTTTTTCAATATTAATATAATAATTTGCTTGTATTTGGGGAGTTTAACACATTCCAAGTAGAACAAAAAACATGCTTTAAATGTTTTAAAAAAGATTAAACAAGCACAATAATACAATTAAATAGAATCCATTTGAAATTGAAAACACATTTAAAAAGCATTAACCATTAAAAGCACCTTTACAAATGTTGAAAGCTGCAGATAATCTGCTTATTTAAGAAACTATCCACTTGAAATAACAATTATGATCAATATAAACTAAAGATTCTTTGCAATCTGAAGCAGCTTCCAAAGCACACGTATAAAGCTTAAAATGAATTAAAATGCATTAACAGCTTTTCATTCTTTCGTCGATTTGCCTTAAGCATTACTCGTATTGCTTTCCATTCATTAAGCTGCAAAATGTTGCTATATCTAAAGCAGCTTAAGCTATAAAAAGCTTATCGAATAAGCGCTTTTACCTGCCATAATTTTAATGCAGCTAATTTGCAATCCTTTCCCTTCTCTTTCACAATTACAATTAGCATAAAGAGCATAAAAAGGCTGGTGCAATGCAAAATTCGCGACTTTAACCATGCCAAGTGGAAGCCAGAAGCGCCACATAAAAATGGCCAAAAGGCACAGTGCACAAAATGTCATAAATTCCAGGCAATAAATTCTTATTTGTTGCCAGTTTTAGCCAGTTTTATTTTCATGGAAGCAGCAGAGGCAGAGTGCCACAGTAGGAAAGAGTGGGGGAGAGAGAGAAAGAAAGGCGGGCAGCTTGTCAGTTTATGCAGTAACTGCAACTGCTGCCCGTTGCTGCTGCCGCTGCTCTACTGCTGCTGTTTTGTTGTTATAATATTATTAAGTATACGCCAAGTATGCCGCATATTTCACATCGCCCCTCGACATTTAGTAACATTTATTGGGCAGCTGCACGAAGCTTGAAATTGAACAACGAGCAGCAGAAAATTGAGATTGAGAATGATATTGCGAATTGAGATTACAGGGGGGGGGGGAGGGTGAAGAGGGAATCGCATACAATAAATAATGTGCAGGTAAAATGAGGCACAGCTCAGTGGCAGGTGCAGGTGCAGGTGCAGGTGGAGCTGCCTCATTATGTGTGACGGCGTGTCGTGGCCGCTTAATGCCCGTGCAGATTTTATGGCTGGCAGACAATGTCAAACCAATCAGCTGTAATGTGCCTCATGCCACGTGAATCTAACTCGTGCCACACCGATTTTTTACAAGCAAAGACAAAAGTTATTAGCAGCCAGTTGACACTAAGTGACAGCAGCAGCGCCACCAGAAACAGAAGCAAAGGCAGCGGCAGCGAAGAAGACAGCTGCCAATGCATGCGATAAGCAGAGCCAAGTAAGCTGAATGCCACAAGCGCAGAGGGTGCAAGAGACAGAGAGAGAGAGAGAGAGAGAGAGTGAGTAGGAGAGGGGAGAGATGCAGATATGCAGGGAAGATGCCCAGGGAGAAGGTGCTTAGGGAAAAGGTGCTATGGAAAATGATTGTTGGGAGGAAGGTCTTCAGTAAGAAGATTCTTCAGAAGAAGAAGATTGTTAGGACAAGTGTTTTCAGAGAACAGTTTCTTTATGGAGACTTTTCTCAGGAAAGTTCTCAAGGAGAAGGTTGTCAGAAATAAGGTGCTCAATGAGAAGGTTCTTGAAGAAAAGTCAACCAGGGAAAAGGCTTAAAGAGAAGGTTCTTAGGGATAAGCTTCTTAACTAGAAGGTTCCTAGGGAAAACTTGCTAAGGACAATGGATCTTGAGGTAAAGATTCTCAGAAATGAGAAAATTCCAAAGGAGGTTCTTATGAAGAAGGGTTACAGAGCAAAATTTCTTAGGAAAAAGATTATAAGAAGAAGGCAGAAGGCTCTTAATGAGAAGGTTCCCAGCAGTAAGAAGATTCTCCTACATTTAAGTCTTCAATTGCAGCTCTCAATTACAAAGTGTACGCTGCTCCATCATAAAGCCAACAGCATCCATATTCAGCTCTTAGGCTGACCATTTAATGCATATGGTAAGCCTGGCCGCAACGTGAGGGAAAAAAAAAGCAAAATTACATTTTCAGCTTTTGCTTGTGAATGTTGCAAATGACATGCAAACGTTGCATTATGAATGTTATTATAAAATCTTGACACACACACAGTGTAACAGAAAGAGGGAGAGGGAAGGGATGGTGTAAGAGGAGAGGGAGTGGCGATGAGGGGGGGAGGGGAGCTGTGTGCCAGTGCACTATTTGTATGCATTTAAACGACTCTATTTACCACAAAATGGCTGCACAGTAACAAAAACAACAGCAGCAGCAACAGCAACGGCAGCTGCAATTGCAGCCGGGGCATGCAACATGCCAGCAAACAATGCACGATAATAATAATGATACTAACAACAACAATGGCAACAACAGCAACAGCAGCAGAGGCAGAGACAGCGACAGCGAGAGGCAGGCTGAGGCAGCTGCTATAAAAGGCAAGTGCTGTAGAAGGACTACAATAAAATCAGGCAAAGCCCAAATACAATTTTTAGTGGGTGTGCGTGCGTTTGAATGTGTACGTGTGTGTGTGTGTGTGTGTGTATGTGCGTGTATGTACGTGTGTGTGTGTGTGGGCACTTTACAGCTATTTAAAATTTAAATAATAGCGAAAAACCGCACGAAATAATAATAAATCATAGGAAATATATGCTCGCCTGTAAGTGTGTGTGTGTGTGTGTGTTGTGTGTGTGCGTGCTTGCAGCTGTGTGCGTGTGCATACATGTAGCGCGTGTGTTGATTTAATAGTCGTGGTCGCAGGCATTATGGCATGTTCATGATTGCCAAGCGACCGCGCCTCCCTCTGCCCCCTTTACCTTCCCTTGCCAGCCACTCCCCTCTCATTCTCTCTCCCTCTTGCTTGCTCTCAATCCCTCTCTCTCTCCCGCTGGCTGTTGTGCCAGCAAAAGCTCCAAAAAATAACTGACCAGCTCTGGCCAAGAGCCTTCTATATCCTCCCCTTCCACCTTGCCTGCTGCCCCTGCCCCCTTGGGGCATTATATGCTACGCTGTCGGCTTTTGCCTGCTGCTTTTTATATGTAAATTCGCTTTTAGCGTTTTATTCGCATATGCGCAGTTTTTCATTATTTATTGTGTATTTAAACAGATTACGTATACGCCGCATGTGTTACTGTTTTTCGGCCATGTTTGCCATGTGGCGCACCTATGTCTTGTGGCCAAGATTACAGCCGATGACGATCGCAAATTGAAACAGGTAGAGACAGGTGAGAAAATTATATGAGAGACAGAGAGAGAGAGAAGGAGAGAGGGGGCTATAACAGCTATTAAAACAGTGAAATAGTTGAGGCGAATTGAAGCGCATAAAAGCCGGAAAAGAAGTTGGGGAACTTGAAGAAGATTGAAAGTAAACCGAACAGAACTTGCTGCGGTTCTTTGAAATCTTCGCGGCACATTAAATGCTTACGTAATTAGCTTAACAGTTTTTTGATATTCTTTTGCCCCAAAATGTATGCAATGGAAATTTGCACTTTGCTTTTCTAATGAATTTTCATTTAATTTGAATTTATGCAAGCCGCAAACAATGCCAAATGCCACGAGAGAAAACTGAACAAAGCAACGAACAAAAAAAAATGAAATGTTGCATGCAACGCAGACATTTCGTTCTGCACTTGTGCATTAATACAATGGCAAAAGGGATGGAGGGGGGGCAGGCACGAAAAGAAGCAACTAAAAGTAGAAGAAGTAGCGCGAATAAAGTAGAATAAAATGCAATGCAAAACTCGAAATGCCAACAAAAATAAGCACAACAGCAGGAGACAGGCAGACAGCGAGACAGCGAGACAGAGAGAGAGAGAGAGGGAGAAGGAGATAAGGGAAGTCGAGAGAGGTAGAAAGAGAGAAGACACTGAGTGGTAGTGCTGGTGTTCGGGTGGAGGAGGAGGAGGAGCTTGCACGTGAGTTAGTCAGTCAGCCACTTTGGCGTATACGTAATATATATTTTTGGCAGCCAGAGAGAATGTTCTACGTGCCAGCGCCGAGCAAAGCTGGCAAGATGTAGGTAAACGGTATTAATGGAAAGCACACTAACACACACACACACACAAACAATACACACACACACAATACACACACAGCGACAGCCTTGTGCAGCAGTTGTTGGCAAGCAGCGTAACTGAAATTGCTGCAATGCGACTTTTTCGCTTCGCTTTTTCTTTTGTCGTTACATGCACGTGCAGCAAGTGCCACTGTGTGTGTGTGTGTGTGTGTTAGTGTATTTAAACCATAAACTAAATAATGTTTGTTGTTTGTCAAATATTGCAGCACAAATCAGGCCAGAATCGAAGACACTCGAGGAAGTTGCGCCTGTTGCTCACCTGAATTCCGTTTGCGACTGATGAGCTCAAGTTAGCTGACACGTAGCAAGTTCCCTCTCTACCTTCACCCCTCCCCTCACTCGCCTGCCACTGCTGCTGCTGCTGTTGTAAGACTCTTGTGGCGCGTTGGCAATTGCCCGGCGGCATGAAGCGGCTCTCGAGCGTCATCAACACATCGTGTACGTGACTTTGCTAACAAAAATTAACAATTTCATTAGTGGGCAAACGGTTGGCAGCAGCCCCCAAAGGATCAGCTTGAACACACACACACATATATACATAGACAGATAGACAGACAGACAGGCTTGCCGTACTGAGAATAGAGAGACAGCAGCAGAAAAAACTGCCAACTGAAAGGAAAGGAGTGCAAAAAGCATAAAGAAAATGTGAAGAAAAAATTGCTGCCACTTATCAAACAGACGCGCCACACACTCACACACATTCACACATACACTTCCGCTTCCTGTCTTTGTGTGTGTGTTGGTGTGTCAAAACTAACGAACCGCGTCGACACACAGCAGTGGCCCCTCGACCGCCCCCTCAATGCCGCCGCCCACTGCAGTCATTTACAATACATCTAAAGAGCACTGCGTGCTGTACGTGCATCAAGTGTGCTTCAAATGCACTTCATTGCCTCCGAGACACACTCACACACACACATACCAACACTTAGGCTGTGCACGTGTGTGTGTGTGCTACAAAGTAAATGAAATCGCAGCAGCAGACAAAATGTTTGAAAAGCAAGGCAGACATCAAAAAGCGCTGGCTCAGATGCCGCCAAATCAGCCAGAGAGAAAGAGAAACAGAAAGAGAGGGAGAGAGCAAGAGAGACAGAGGCAGAGAGAGGCAAGTGAGATAGCTAGACTGACAATCAATTGCCCAAAGTAGTTTAGTTAGACTAACAGAAAGCAGCTACAAAACTAGCTACTAAACTCAACTTAGCTTAAGTTTTTCCCGTTTAGCCCTTTGGGAATAAAAAGCTTGAAGCGATTTTGGTCGATTTTGCCGCACTTTCTCAGATTTGTTTGAAACACAATCTTCAAATCCCACTCGGCATCCATTTAACATTGCTTCGATTTGTTTGACTTGCAGCTTGAAGACGATGCGAGTTGCCTGTTCCCTGCTTCGCTGCCTGCCTTCCCTGCTGTCTCCTCGCTAAGCTTCAAGCTTATAACGTGTCTCAAAAGGACGCAATGCAGTCACATTATTCCCCAATACCCTCTCTCCCCCTTCTCCGTTCCCTAGCCCAACTTAAAATCTGTCAAACAGCAAATACGAAATACAAAATACGAAATACAAATACAAACAGAAAGTACAAAGCAAAAGTAAATAATAAAATCAACTTGGAAAATTCGCATGGCTTGTGTTCTCGTAATGTGCTTCAAATTGATTTTCTCCCTTTCACTCACACTCCCTCTCAATCTGTCTCTTTCGTTCACAGCACAAGACAGACGACGACTGCATGTGGAGGAGCTGAGTATCCCGCGGGTAAATATTTGATCAAAATGTGAGTACTCGAGCGGCAGGTGTCGAAGTGCTGTTTGAACTGTTCTCGAACCGATTTAGCTGTTTAAAGAAAACAAGTTAATACATAGATAGAAATGTTAAGAAATTGGAAAAATGAAGAATAAACAATAAAGATTAAAGTAGACAAAACTATATAAAACTATAAATGTAATAAAGAAAATACCAATATAAATAATAATAATAATATTAATAGTAAATAGTAAATCATAGCACAAATAATAATAAAAACAATGGTAATACGAAGAAAATTAATAAGCACATTATAATATATATTGCAACAATTATAATAGGATTACTAATGAACCGCAGCACACGACAGTGGGATACCCTTCGACCTATGTTCCCGTGTAGTTTAATTTGTTAAATTCATACACATATGCATATGCACATGCTTTGAAATTAATCCCGACAGATGGCGCTCGCCCTTCGCGCTCGCCCGCCTCCTTTGTTAGCTGACTGAAGCACTTGGCTTTATGCTCATACTTTCTTAAATAACTTCTGTAATTATTGTCCGATCGGATTGTAATTTCAAGACTACGTAGATATTTCATTCAGCTTAGTATTGTATGTAAAGAAAGTTGTATCTTTTATACGGCGCTTACAAATTGAGTTCAAAAATTAAATTATTGATTTGTGGGGGCGGTGGGCGTGGCACCTAACATTTGAAATAAACTTGATCTGCTTGAAGTACACAAGAGTCTTCCTGCCAAATTTGGTAACTCTAGCTTTTATAATAACTGAGATCTGTGCGTTCACACAGACGGACAGACGGACAGACAGACAGACATAGCTCAATCGAATCGGCTTGTGATCTTGAGCAAGAATATATATACTTTATGGGGTCTCCCACGCCTCCTTCTGCCTGTTACATACATTTGCACAAAGTTAGTATACCCTTTTTTGACCATTTTCAATGGTCGAAGGGTATAATAATAATGGAAATTTTAATGAACATTGCAATGCTAATATTAATGAAAATACTATTGTAAACTATGGAAATACTAATGGAAATACTAATGCAACTAATAATGAAAATACTAATGAAAATAATAATGAATGCTAATGAAATTACTAATGCAAATAATAAAAAAAAATAACAAAGAAATCAGCACAAAAAAAAACCAGCAGTTAAAAAAAACTCCAAATCAAATTAATCAATGTCTATATTCATTTACCATAAAATACTGCTAATATATCAGACTTATCTTATATATTCCTAACCTTTACCAACACAGATCTACTGAAATGCGCCCTAACGGATCCATGACTAACCCTGTTTGAATATCAAGCGATATATCCCCAATTCATATAGTTACTTTAGTATCCCACACCTTTTTCCGCACGACAAGTGAATAGATTTGCGCAATGATTCATGGTATTCATTTACAGCTTAAGTGAATATTGTTGCAGGCGGAAATCTGAAAAAACGCCAGAGAGAGAGAGACAGAAATGTTGCACTAAATCAATAAAAGTTTCAATGGCTTAATGCCACAGACCGTAGAGCGTATAGCGCACCGGAAAGAGCCACGCCCAATGTCAATACTGACTGTGGAGTGGGGAGGGAGAGGCTTTGGCGACAGTCGCTAAGTCGCTAAGCTCTCGAAAATATGCCGATATCTTTTTGCTCGGCTTTTTTATTTTCTCATACTGTTCGCATATCTCTTTGGTATTTTTTGTATTTTTCATGTGTGTGTGTGTGTGTGTGGCTCGTTGCAGGCATTTTTATTGACTTACTTTCGAGTGTCGCAGAGTGGCGCAGAAAGTTTTGCAACTGTTTCGCAACTTTGGTTTTGGCATCTTTTTCGCACGGCCGCTGCACTCAGCGAGAGGCTCAGCGCAGTTTGGCTTTTTTTTTGGCACTTTTTTAACTAGCATAAAATATATATTTCACGATTACAAATGAGATTTATTTGCCATTTCTGGCAACATTAGCGGAAGTGCACTACCAAGTCGAGTGTGCGGCCATAAAAATGCCAAAAAGTTGTTTACCCCCCCTTCTCTTCCCTCACCCCTTTCCCCTTTGCCATTCGCTGTGCTTTGCTGCATTTTTGTCGCATTAACCAACTGTTTTCTTTGCTCTTTTCGCCTAGCAGGAGGACGAACTTGTCAACCCAAATGGCGCCGCAGGACAATGCCTAATGTTCTTTTGATAGGCCCCAGTTCCAGCTGCAGGAAGGAAGCGGCGCATGTCCACTCCAGCCCCATTGATAAATTATCATGAGCGCGCATCCCCAGATCGGGCCCAACTTCCGGGCCAGGTGCAGCTGACGATGGCTGCCGTCAAACACACAAACAAACACACGCACACACAAAGAAAACAAAAAGAACCTTAGTTAAATACTTTGGGTCAATTTTTAAACGCCGATTTGCGTTGCCCTATCTTTGTTACCCCTGATGGTACGGTGCGACCGGATGATGGTTCACAACGACCGTGCACATTTTAAACTGGTCGGTGGGACTTTCGTCCGTTTGTAACGCCATTTGTCAACGATTTATCATCTCTGTTGCTCTATCTCGCTCTCCCTCTTGTGATTATTTATGAGCTGCAATAAGGCGACGACGAGTGTGGGCTGCCACTTATCAGAGCATCTGCATCTGCATCGAAATTTGCATCTGCCATTTATAATGTGCCTCGATTAGCGTGTCATTAATTAGATGCGAGTCTGCCGTGTAAAGCAGGCGAGGCTAATGTGTTTTCAATTTGTCGTTCAATAAACAAATCAACACCTAAATAATTGACTTTTTATACATGGGTCTGGAGCGGGAAATTGAAAAAGGGGCAACAGTGTCTGTTAAAAAATTTTATAATTATGAATAAGAATGGGAAGGAAGGGGACTACAGTCTAAACACAGGCTCACATTATATAGTTTAAGGGATTGTTAAGATTAATTTCAGATGAATACAAGTCAAGATGTGTACAAATCATTTAAATGATAATCTCTTTTATACATACACAAGAAATGCAATGAGATTTTCGTCGAATAACATAGGTGAAAAAGGGCGTGACCAAATGCCAAAACCAGCATTATTTACCTTCATTTGATACACATATTCCCACCAAGTTTGATAGCCGTAGCTCTTAAAATCTCAGTGATTAATGCGTTCATACAGACAGTCAGATGAACTTGGCTATATCGACTCAGCTGATGATACTTATCAAGAATTTATACACATTTGGGGTCGGATATATTTTCCTCTGCCAGTGAGAATACCATTCTACATTATAACAGAGATAAACAGTAATATACTAAAGCTGAAGGCCACAGCAGCCATTAATGAATTATTAATTAATTATTATTAAGTTTTAACCTAATAATTGGCCTATTAAATAAAAAAAAAGTAGAATACTAAATTTTAGTATGTTTTCTATAAACTAAAACTCAACACCTTTGTGATTTTCATCGATTTATTTAAAAGTTGCATATTTGGAAACAATTGGTAATATCTTTTCAAAGTCATATATAGCATAACAACATAAAAACAGAACAGATCTTTAAATAGGCGTGTTTTCTTGGTTTCACATGACGAGTACGTAAGATAACAAAATTATGTATGTATGTATGTACTATATGTATATTTGATGGCTTAGCCTAAACAAAACATGAAATAATAATACAAAATCGTACAATCTGATATTGCGAATATTCTATAATTATTTTGTTATTTCTTTATTTCATACTCTTTTGTTTTCTTCTTTCATCATATTGCAAATATTTTGACTAATCGATTGCAAGGAATCTAAAGTTAGTTCCAGGCAACGATATTGTGTAATTTTTTTTGATATCGATAACATTTAACATGGAATAAAATTAGATAATTGCAGATACATTATATAAATAATTTGACTATTGACTAGGGATAAATTTGTAGTTTCTTGTCTTTGCTAACAGTATATATGCGCTAATCTGTATATTTGGAATATATATTGTATATGCTCATGTACATACACATATCATGTAGTTTGGGTGCGCGAGTGCACAGTTAATGCTGCTAATCAATAAATAGAAGTTGTGAATGGGAGAAGGCATTGGAAAGTGAATTGCACTGGGCGACTACTTAGCAATAAAGCAACGGCACTTTTACCGTTTTAAGTATCAACAAATTCATTTATTCCATCTGGACTGATTGGGAAGGGGCCATGGTGGTGGGGATATTGGATGTTGGTTGAGGCAAATAGAGATTCCTTAGGCGACACCAATTCGCCGCGCAGCCAGTGAACATCGTAAGAGGTTCGCGTCCCGGCTATGCATGCCTGGGCAACTTATCTACAGCTGGTTCTAAACTAGACTACAAACAAGTTTCTTCGTGTGGCAAGACATTTTTTCGTTAATTATCGTTTCGTTAAAATTAGATTTCTTTTTTGTTTATGTTTTCAAGCAAATAAATATTTAGCTAGATAGATATAGAGAGAGAGCGACACAGAGAGAGAAATATAGAGAAAAAGGACACGAGTGTGCGTGTCTATGATATGTAAAGCTCTACACAATTGTTGCTCACAATGGGCGTGGCACTTGCAGCGCCGCTTTGTCCGCCAGTTTTCAGTGCCGGCGTCGCAGCGGTCGTGTGGTTTGTGTCCAGGCTTAGCAACGACACTGCTGGTGTCACTTGCTGAGCAGGGGCAACAACAACAGCAACAGGTGGCGTTGGCGCAGTCGCTGCTGCCGGCGACGGCGACGGCGCAGCGTGGTTCGCTTGTATGGCCGGTGTGAGGGTTAATTTGTTGTTGTTTACGTTGCTGATGTTGTTGTTGCTGCTGTTGTCTCTGCTGTTGTTGCTTGGCAGGCACAAAGGGCACAGCACTCTTGCTGGGCGTGAGAATCAGGCCTGCATTGGGCGGCGACAGCGGCGAAGGCGGAAAGAAGTCCAAGGGGTACTGCAAAGGTACAAGTTAGTTAATTGTTGTTGCCTCATCTTGTTGTTGTTGTTGGTACAAACCAGTGCCTGATGCTGATGCGAGGGCGAGTGGGCGCCCGGCTGGCTGTAGTAGGTGGTGGGCGAGACGGGCGGACTGGGATAGGGCCAGTAGACGAGCGGTGGCGGATAGAACGATGCATGATGATGGTGATGATGATGGTGGGCATGTGCATGCGTATGGGCATGGCCATGATGCGCCCGCGGCGTTGCCAGCAGCGCTGTGTGTGGCGGCGGCGGCGGAGGCGCCCCATAAGCCGGAAAATGTGCACCAAAATGTGCGCCCAACACTGTGGCACCTAAAGAACCGAAAGGAGAAGAAAGACAGAGAAAATGAGAACAGGTTGAACACACATAAAAGAAACAGATTGAGAATTAGCATAATAAACTTGAGAAAGAACAAATTGTGAGTATGCCTTGGCAGATATTATATTAATCTTTCTTTCTGTCTTTTCTTTCTGCTCTTGCGGGCGTGGGGGGAAGTTAGTCTTAAAAGAGTTGCTGCTTCTTAACACACTCCAAGAGAGGCGACACACAAAGTTAAGGTAGGCAGTATAGAGACGGACAATGTTAGGATTAGTAGATCATATATTATATATAGTATGGATTAGGATTAGTTAGGGTAAGTTAATAAGTACTTTAGATACAGTGGAACTCCGCCAACGAGAACTGTGAGTAACTAGCTTAAGTATTTTCAAACTACTATATTCCATTTGGCATGCCTCCTCAGTTCCCACTGTGGCCAAGTACCACTGTAGTTAGATATAATTGTATTCAAAAACACTCACCGTTTAAGACATTTGCATTTATTTAATGGTAGAGAGAGAGAGGAGAGACATGTAGTTTAATTTATATATTTGATTGATTTCTGATTGATTGACGATTTTACTAGTATTTATTTATATGGCATATGTATTCGGTATATACTAGTTTAAATATGCAGATATGTATTTATATATTTACCACCTTACCCAGAGACCATGAATACAGTTTGTTTCTTTGCGCACACAGTAAACTTAAGACATGTTTTATCCCAACAGTTTTTGTATTTGATTTTGTATTTGTTTTTGTTTTTGTTTAATCCAAGCACCAACCAGCCTTCAAAAAAGTCACATATCATTTTTAATGCAAATCAAAAAGGAATAAAAATAGGTACAAGAACAAAACACATACACAAAGAGAGAAAGAAAGAGATCTCTGGACCACAACAACGACGGCGGATGAGAGCGAACAGAGTTGGGTTATCGTTATCGTTTCGCACACATACATATATAGTTAGGTCTAAAAGTAGTACAACCCAAGGTACCTCAAAGCACTGGAGGTTATTAAATTATAGTTTTTCTTGCTCGTGTTGGTTCTTGTTCTTGTTTTTTCTTTGTTGTTACGTACAAGATGCGTGTGTCTAGAGAGAGTAGAGCAACGAGTATTACGAATTACCGACGCGACGAAGTTGCAAGAAACACACACAGACACATACATACAGACAAAGCAAAGGGAAATTACAAATTGTTGACCGAATTTCCAATGCAATTTCGCAACTCGTAACGCCGTCAATATGTCACAGACCCCGAGAGAGAGACAGAGAGGATGCGCCTGAAAATACGTATAAAGCTTGACCCAAGCCCAGAGCCCGAGTTACAAATACTTGTGTAGATTTCAGTGATAAGGAAAAGGGAATAGAATAAGAAAAGAGAGACAAAGATATATAAAGATAAAGAGAAGGTTTTGACAGTAGGACGATTACACAATTTCGACTGGTTGAAAAGATTCTAGAAAAACTCTGTTAAAAATTATAATTTTTAACACCGAATTATGAAAAAGAGTACAGAAAGGGAGAGAAAGAGATTGCAAGAGATGATTGTTGGATTTGTTTTTAGCGATATGTATGTGTATATAATATGTATATTTATTAAGTATAAAAAATTAATAAAAGTAGAGACAAATTCGAATAAACTAAATTGAAATATCAAAAAAATGTTTGTAAAATTTTGTAAAATTTAAAAAATTGCATGTGCATTTAAAACTAATTAAGTAAATCGAAATCCACATTGAATTATGATTAATGTTTATACGATATAATTTTTATTATATAGAGTAGGTATGCATATTGTATTTAGATTGGTATTTTAAAGTGGCTGCGCTTTTGAGTTTTGTATGGAAGCCATAGACTGATATCATTATTTTTATTTTAATTATGTGTATTGCATTAAGCCAAAAGAATAACCCCATGGGAAACCACTCGTTTGAACTATGAACTATGAACTAAGCTATGCAAATCTTTTCCATGCTATCTACCATATATACATATATCTTTTATCTATAGCAAAGCGCAAAACTGTTTGTTAGACGCAGAAGGGGAGAGAAGAGAGAAAGAGGACAAGGGAGCGAGAGATCGATTACATGTAAGTAGATTCCTCTTTGTATATGAATATATATCATATATATACAGTATATATATATTATATATTTAGTATATGTTATGCAATATCTCATCTATGGTCTACAGTCGATCCATGTGTAGTTTGAAGAACGCATACGAATGACAGACAAACTATATACTTAGTATATAATCGTAAACCCAATATATATCCATAACCAAATCACGAACGTATAATGAATTAAGCAATTTGAGATACCCCTTTGTCAGGGGAACACGAGAAGGACAGGGTGGGAAGAAGGGGGAAGAGTTTAAAATTAGTGATGACAGAGAACACACAAATAGATAATAAATATAAATATTCAGTGTTGATAAACGAGTTTCCAATTTGCGACTAACACCAGTTACGCACACTTATTATAGATAGAAGATACATATACGATACGATACGATACGATATGCAATACCCGATATGCGATATCAAAATCAATCAAATGGAGTGTTAGAGCTATCAGCCAGCGACAGTGAGCGAACGTTACGATCCATGCATGAGCAATATAAAGATATATCGTATATATCTCAGCTTATATAATTAGTTAGGTACTTTCTACCGATTCCAGTTGGATTGTAATGTTCGCTCAGACTGTGCCAGAGCATGGAAAAGAATTTCCAATGCTTAGCAGAAGTATTATTAATCAATATGTTTGCCAACCAATTTTACAAGTTGTACGACTTAGATGCTATGATATTTCTTCCATTATTATTATTTTCGATTATTATTAATATTATATGATTATTATTAATATTAAGTATAGAGTATATCTATAGATTTCGCATTATAGAACAGATTTTGTTTTGTTTTTTTTTTTCGTTTTTTGTTTTTCTTTTCAAATTTCTTTTGCACATTTCCAACACCTGATGCCGTTTGGGCAGCGAGTGTGTGTGTGTGTGAGTGAGCCTATGCTTAAATATTAGTTTATAGATTGCACTTCAATGGGCGTGTCACACACACACACACACAGAGGCACGTATAGACATGTATAGACAATCTAACCAGCTTCCATCTCCACTCGCTGCCCCAAGGACATTAGCCTCTGTTGTTGTTTTAATTGACACACACACGCACACCAACTACTCACTCCCCCACACGCACACATACACACAAATACACACAAGCACATACACATAGCATAGTGAAGCTTAGACTATATAGCAGCACGATTCGTTATCGAATCGTTCATCTTTTTTTAGTTCACAAGAGAAACAAAGTGTTTATAATTTTTGACATATTTGTTAGCTTGCCCGGTGTGTGTGTGTGTGTATGAGTAGTATGTGTGTGTGTCTGTGTGCAATGCATATGTGTGTGTGTGTGCAGAGTATAAGTAATGCTTAGACCTTAGACAAAATGCTTAAAGTATTAAGTTTCTCTTTTTACTTTTTAAAAATAACTTAAAAACTAGAAAAAATTTTACTATAAAAATTGTACGATAAAAACGCATTATTAAGCACTAACAAAATGTCTGGTATGGTGGTAGTGTGTGTGTATGTGTGAGTGAGTATGAATTGCCAGGATGAATTATGCTATATATAGGGTAAATATATTCTATATATATTTGTATATATATGTATATAAAATCGCCACTCATCGCGCATTGCAAACACATTTGCCGACTTGGAATGTAAGTAGAAGTTGCGGAGTCTGTCAATCAATCAATCAAATTGTTAATCATGATTGAAACGAATGAATCAGTTAACTATAAATTGGGAAGAGGTGAGTCAATCATCATGATGTATCATGATGTAAGTGGAGCTACAATCCGAACAAGATTCATTTGGAAACACATTTTGGTTCTTGAATCTTAGCAATCAATCGTGATTGAACTAAATGCCCGGATTGTAATACGAGTAGAGACTACTCGGCGCCCGCTGTGTCAGTGCTCGCTTGGCAACACTGGCCGCACTGGCAGCAGCAGCAGCTCCTGCCGGATCATGCTGGAAGGCGTTCTCATAGGAACGCTTCATGGAGTGCGATTGAAGCGCCTGAAGACTGGCGGCATTACTGCTAGCGCTGCCTGCTGCTGCTGCGCCTGCGGCCTGTACACCAGCCGAGGTGGGCGTGGCGCCTGCAAACTGATATCCCCCAGCCGAGGGGCTGGGCATGTAGCCCAGCTGAAAGGGCTGCAGATAAGGGCGCTGCATGAGCACAAACTGCGGCTGAGCACCCATGGCAGCAGCAGCAGCTGCCGCAGCGGCGCCAGGATGTTGCATGTACAACGGATGTGGCTGCAACATGGCCGCATTGGCGTATAGTTGCTGCTGTTGCTGCTCAGCGGCCACAGCCGCAGCTTGTTGACGCGCTAGCAGACTTTGCTGCGCTATGAACTGCGCCTGTTGCTGTGCAAGCAAAGCAGGATTAGCTGCATGCGCAGCAGCCGCGGCTGAGGAAGGCGTCTGCAGTGGCAGATTGAAGGGATTATAGCCGCCTGTGGCAGCCGAGGCAATGCCACCGCTTGCGGAGAGCGAAGAGTGCGTGGATAGCGTTGCTTGTGGAGGAGGCGCTGTCATGTAGCCAGCCAAGCCACTGGCTGTGCCAGACGTGAGCGGAGCATGCGATGTGTTGGCCAACATAGCAGCCGCAGCAACTGGCGACGTCTGCAATGCATGATGAGCAGCGGCAGCAGCGGCGGCAGCAGCAGCTGCTGCGGCTGCGTGTGAATGAGCGGCGTGCGGCGCATGCGTGTGTTGTGTGTGTGCGTGAGTGTGAGCGTGTGTATGTGAGTGTGCGTGCATGTGTGAGCCGATGCCCTGAGCGCCGTTCACTGACGACGACGGCGGTGGTTGAGCTAACATACCCGGAGAGAGCAGCGACGGTTGTTTGCCCACGCCAGCAGCAGCAGCGGCAGCAGCGGCGGAAGCAGCAACGGCCGCAAGATGAGCATGTCCCGGATGCTGAGCTGCTGCAACAGGTGAGACCAGTCCGCCATTGAGCACGTGATTCATATCATCGCCAGAGCACTGGAAGACCTCAATGTAGCGGAACTTCTTGCCAAAGACCATGAACTGATTGTGCTTCCTCTGCGCACAGAGTCGAGCGGAGTCCTCCGAGTCCATTTGGATGAAGGCCTCTCCACTGGGCTGGCCCTGAGAAGAGAAGAGGGAAAGGTTAGAAGAGGAGTGAACAAGGTTAGAACAAGGTTAGAAGCAAAACTGTTTTCTTTCTTAGGATTACAAGGTGCTTCCATTCTTAGGATTACACTGGAGAAGGTGCTTTCTTTTTTGTGCTTACAAGAAGGTGCTCCCTTTCTTGGCACTTCAAAAAAGGGCTTCCCTTCTTAGGTTTACCCTGGAGAAAGTGCTTTCTTTTTTGGGATTACAAGAAGCTGCTTTCTTTCTTGTGCTTACATGAAGAAGGTGCTTTCTTTCTTGGCACTGCAAAAGGTGCTTCCTTTCTTAGGATTACCATGAAGAAGGTGCTTCCTTTCTTGTGCTTTCAATAAGAAGGTGCTGCCTTTCTATGCTTACAAGGGTTCCAAGAAGGTGCTTCCTTTCTTATGCTTACAAAAAGAAAGTGCTTCCTTAATTGGGATTACAGAAGACAGTGCTTTTTGTCTTGTGCTTACAAGAAGAAGGTACTTCCCTTCTTAGAATTACAAGAAGGTGCTGCCAGTGTACCCACCTGCGCATTGATGACCATGTGCACGCCCTGGTATATGATGTGCTTGGCAAAGTCATCCAGAAAGTGTAGAATATGCTCGACCATGGCCTCATAGGGCAGTCCACGCAGCCGTATACAGTTCTTGGTGGTGCCCGACGTGATGAGGTGCTGTGGGGCATGGGTAAGTTGAGGGCACAGGTTAGCGTGGCTAGCACTAGCTGACATCGGGTTGAGGGCGTGGCCAGCGGCGGCACCCACCTGCGGCAACAACGGCAGCTGCATGGTGGTCGGAAATTGTCCAATCAGCGGCGGTTGACTGTGATTGTTTCCCGACTCATATGACTTGGGATCCATCGAGCGATTCAAAACCTGCTGCACCTCAGCCGTTGTGGATCGAAACAATTCGATATAACGTTGTCCAATCGATTCCCTGTGACGTCCCAGCGCCTTTGAGGCATCGCTTTCATGGGCAAACAACACAAAGGCATCTCCCGTCGCACGTCCATCGGGTTTCTTCACAAACAGAACGCCATCGTTGCCATCCAGTACATTGCACGGTGGCTGCTCCCCTGTGGTAAAGAAATCCAGCTAAGGGAAGGGCAGAGAAAGAGAGAGAGAGTTAGATGAAAGCACAGTCTTCACAGTGAAAGACCAAACTCACCACTTGCTTGGCACTGCAATCGTAGGGCAATCCTCGCATGCGTATGATAACCTGTGCGCCCTTGGACAAGAAGGCCTGCGCCTCATTGGAGGCACCACCGGCAATGGCCAGGAAGTCCTCTCCAGAGGCGCGATACACTTCAATGTAGCGCGAGCCAATGTGATGTTTGTGCCTCTTCAGCGCCATGTCGCGATGCTCTTGCGAGACAAAACGTATCAATGCCTCACCGTTGCGCCGTCCCAGCGGCGACAGACACAGTGCAACGCCGCCTCTGCGAGACAGAGAGAGAGAGAGAGAGAGAGTGGTCGTTGGGGAAGGGAAAAGGGGTTGAGTTGTGTTGCATTAGATAAAGGGAAACTCATAAAGAATACGCCAAAGTTTTATTCATTCCACAACGTAATCTGTCGCTGACCCCCGTCTGAACTCAGCACAGTGTTCCCGATAAGCAAGACGAGGCTATCAATGGGTTACGTTGGTATGATCTACATGGCACAGGCGAGAGTGTCGTCGTACGCTCCCAATTTGTACACTACTTACTTGGCTACGTTGAGGCCACGAAAGAACTTGGCAATGTCCTGATCACTGCTCTGCCAGGGCAAGCCACGGGCCCGTACAATGCAATTGCCGTCGACCTCGTCGTCAATTGAGCTGCAGAAAGAGAGAGAGAGAGAGAGGGAGGGAGAGACGTGTGAAATTCAAGCGAAATATATTCTACAAGGTTTTAAATTGCAGTCAAGTTTCTGGAACTGAAAGGGAATACAAGTTGCAAGTAGAAATGACAGCGTGATGGGGAATTCATCGCGAGTAAAACGTGAACACGCGATCAGCTCTAGCCTGAAGTAGAATCTCTGCAGACTCCTCCTCCATCTCCTCCTCTCACGTTCTCCTACTGCTCTCTGCCACGCGGACTTATGCAACCAGGCCAAGCCTGACACTTGTAAGGGAATTATTAGTCGCATTCGCTCAAGTCACGTTTCCATTTTCAAGACCATAAACATATTTTGCTGACTCTTGAAACACTCACACACACTCACACTCACTCACGTGAAAGCAACATGAATAATCAGTTCATTGCTTTAACTTTGGGTTCGTCGGCAAAGGGATTTGCATGACTTTACCTTTTGTTTAACTTTGCACTAATTGAAAATTATTTTATGGCCAGTTGCCTAGAACTGCCTCGCAATTCTGGATAGATGCATACTACGATTGTATTCCCGCTGTGACACACTTATGTGTGCATGTGTGTGTATGTGTAGCAGTCGATAGCGATAACAATAGTCACAATTCATCAGCAATTCGATGCGTTTCCAATTTTGAATTCTGTTTCGATCTTCCAACAAGATGTGCGTCCCCAAGTCAAACAGTTCTTATCGCGTCCCGATCCAATCGTTGACTGACGACGACGACTACGACAAGCAACAACACAACAGAACACGTCGTGTCGTGTTCGGTTTCAGTCTCAGCGGTCTGTTGAGTTTGTTTTTATGGTCACTTTTTGTGTATACTTTTTTTGAGTGGGTTCTGTTTTAAGACACTCGAAATAGTGCAGACCTTGACAGAATTGGAGCAATGCAGCTTAGAGCGGAGTGCGCATGGAGAACATATGCTAATCGCACTAACAGAAACTGAGAGAGAGAGAGAGAGATAGAGAGAGAGGCAATAAGCGAGCGTGTGCTCACGGCTTGAGCTGTAACTCGACAGAGAGAGAGAGTGGGAGAGAGAGAGAGAGCGCAGGTACTCAAGTCTGTGACTGAGTAGAATGCGATGCGCATTCCCTTCCCCCATCGCTGTGGGGCTTATCGGTTTAGGGAATCAATTCATTTGGACTTACCAAATTCCTGGTTCCAGTATTAAATTCACCAGTTCATTCGTCTCGAACTTATGACCTGTAAAAGTATAAACCGAAATGAAGGGTTAACAAATTCTGAATTTAATATTTCTGATGCTACATAAAGTATTTCAAGTGTTTTCAAATACGTAAAACAAATTAGACACTGTTTATGCGGCAAAAACGAATTCATGCAAATTATATGAGCGCATACTACGTTTATACAAAGCATTTCATGAATTTTTGAGTACAGTAATTACAAATAGATGAACTTGTAAAATTATATAAGCAGTGCCTACTTTATAAAGAGTTAAGTAACTTGTCGCCAATCAAACAAAGTATCCAATGATTCCCTTTCATAAACTATCACTGTATTCATATTTATTTATAACATTCATTCCCCGCTTTAGTGAACTCACCTGCTTGCAGCAATGTTTGAATCACAGTGACCATATCGCGAGATTCGCGTATATAGAAGTCATTATCCTCCACGGAAGTTGAATTGAGCTCTGCACGAGTGGAAGAAAGACAACAATATATTGTAGCATGCAGAAAAGAGATAGACAGTAAGTTAGACGCACCTTTGAGCATTTCACCAATGGACTGTGGCATTGGCAACGTGGGCGATTGCAGCATCTTTTTAATGTCCTTGAGCGGCACCAGAGCCCGGGAGAGATCGCCGGACTTGTAACGCTGAAACTCCTTGCGCAGATCGCTGAATTTGTTGTAATACGCAGGCAGCTCAATGTCCTTGGCACAGGCCTCTCGATGCAGGCACTGTCGCAGCGGCAGTTGCCCGTCGGTGATCAACTTGATCTCCGTATCGATGAGCGATAAAGAGCGCAAGTAGGCATCGAACTAGACAAAAGATAGAACGAATCAAATTACAAAATGAAATTCATTGGTTCTAAGATTTTGTAGAGTAGAAGGCTGGTTACATCCTACATTGATATCTACTTGTAAGTATATATACAACAGTTTGAGAATTGCAATCAAGTTGCATCATGTTCAATGCAAACCCAAGCTTAAACATTCAAAACCACACAAAGGATGTCAAGTATAATCCTATAATAATTAATGCATTAAAATATATATAATATTTTTAATATTAATATTTTTAAATATTGTAATAAAACTTTAGCAATTTAATGTGGAAATTTATCCACAACTATTTTTTTATATTCATACTAATCCGGATAACAATTTCGCAAATCTCTCATAAAATCAATCTGTGGAAAATAAAGATTTTAGTACATAATTTTATAACTCCAGCAATTAGAGACTTTATTATATATAATTAATATAGGAACAATGGATGAAGACTTCTGCCATAAACTGAAAGGCAGTAAAAATATGCCAAGCTAATATTTCTATCTTGTTTGAAATAGAGTCTAGGGAAAATTGAATCAAATTTGAATTACTCTTCATACAAATTTCGATGCACACACATTGATTTTCTAGGCTAGAATTGTGCACTATTTAAACCCGTTTAGTTAATGTACAAGTTACTTGACGTTGCGACAGCTATTCGCAATTATTTTCAATTAACAGCAACAACAATTTACGCTTTTAGCCCTGTCATCGTGATAGCCAACTTAGCTGTTGTTGCAACCCTACGAAGAGACCCCATAGTATTTCCCCCTGGAAAGGGTAAACATTTGCCAGAGAGAGAGAGAGAGAGAGAGAGGAATGGGGAGAAAGAAAGCAGTAACAGATCTGGCCATTGGTCCCGCTAATAGTCTACCATTTATTGGCAATACTAAGTGCATGTTGACCCAACAAATTAGTGGGCCAGGCAAGCAGAGTATTGCGTCAGTACGACGACGGCTTACAGATCTCTCGAGATGAAAAGATGCACTTCCACTGATGAATGATGTTAATACGACATCCATATCCAATTGGCAGAGAGCATATGGAGTTAAATGATCAGGTCCAGGGTACAAAAAGCAATAACGTCTTAATGATCTCCACTAAGCGCCTCTCGACAGAGATCAGACAGTTCATTAGGGTGTATCGAAATGGAGGTCATTTCACAAACAATCCAATATGACAATATAATATAATATGGAACATTTCACAAGCGTGTCGCAGACAGCACACAAGTTTACAGTTCTCACTCTCACTCTCTCTCTCTCTCTCTCTCTTGTTGCCGATCGGATATTTTATCTGTTGCATCTGTAGAGTTCTACATAGGTATTTACCCGCGCAACCCATTTGTCTCGTTTACATTTCCGTAACAACAACTCTCTGAGAGCGGAGGCTTGTCGAACTGCTCAAGTAGCTCCCCCGTAGCCTTATCACAATCTGATAAGATTGCGAACAATGGAAAATGAAAAAAAAGAAGAGAGCCACATCGAACTGAGCTCCCCAATGAGTGTCCCTAGTGAAGAATTTACAATCCACGGTGACGCGACAAGTCCACTACGTCATAGATATGGTATATATATATATTTATATATATATATATATTGCCTATGAACTGTATTTCTTGTTTATTCATAAATCTGCTAGATCATGCTAAATTGACCCATTATAAATAGATAGATCGCTGGGGAAGTGCAATGCTTAGTGACTTGACAGGTTTTAGTAGCCAATGCTAATCAATCTGACGATTTGATATGCTAGTAAAGCCATTTTTAGTTATTCGACAATTGATTACAGGGTATTTGGGCTGGTAATTAATACAAATTCTAGCTAGAAAAGCCAACAAGTTAGCCTTAAAATGTGTGCAAAAAGTTCGTTTGATACTTTGCTTTGCTATGAGGTCAAGAGGTAATCCAAATCTTGAATAACTAACAGATTTTATCGACTCTTAGTTATGGTATATAATGGCTATGATTATAAATGACTTGAGGTCTACTTCAGATCACAACGAATGCTTGAGCGTTATGCACCTACATGGTATATAGTTTATAATCTGACGAAATTGTTTAATATTTTATAGTAAGCTCAAGTCCAACTGCACTCGGCTTGTGCTCGTGGGAGATACTCATTGTGAGTAAGCAACTCTATCAAGCATGCTGTCAACATGTGCCTCCCCTCTCTTCATACGCTCTTATCTTATCCGTTTCATGGAGCTAACTCCCACACACCTGATAAGCAACACACTCTATCCCCTTTTTCTTTCCCTTCTCTTTACTCTATACTCTCTTCTACATACCTCCTCAATGGCCTCTGTAAGAGGCTTCCCTGCAGCCTGTGCCTCGGCAATGGGCAGGATGAGTTCATTGCTGTTCTCCAAGGTGGTCAGGCAAAATCCATTGCTGGTGCTATTTGTGATGCTGTTTGTTGTATTGCTAATATTATTGTTATTGCTGCTATTGTTGTTGTTAGTATTGCTGACACTACTGCTGCAGTTGTTGTTGTTGTTGGAGCTGTTATCGCTGTTACCAGCATAGCCCATGGCCAGCGGGGGCGAGCAGGCTGTGTTGCTGGTGGCATTCGAGTTGTCCGACGAGGTGGATATGGTGCGATCCTTAATGAAGTATCCATCGGGACGTACGAGTATTTGTTTGGTGCCAATGATCTAAGAGAGAACAGAAAGAAAAGAGAAAATAAATTACTTTCTTTCATTATACACATAAAAACTACAAATACTATAAAAAGATATTTTATCTAGAATCTAGATTAAATATCAGTATTTACTCAAGCATTCTAAAGTATTTTCAACTATTTTTAGAACTGTTTTATTTTTGTCACTAAAATTGTAATTTCTCAACTACCATAAAGTATTACTAAAGTAGTTCTTATCACAAAATATGGGTTAGGGTACCTTCCTCAGTTCTTGCTGCCCACTTACGCATGATAAGCACAAAATACAGAGAGAGAGAAACTAATCACAAACATGAATCGGTTATAATAATCATTATCTGCAGATAGCGCCTACCACCTGCTTAACCACGAATAAGTTTCGATTGATGGCAACAAGGTGCTGAGATCTTTAGCGCAATTACGACTATAGTATGCATATATAGTGTGATTCACTGGAATGACAATCAAGGTGCAAGATCAGAGCACAGACTGTTTTCCATATGGTTGGTGAGGCCTACTTGAAGTAGGCGCTTGCGTCAGCGGATATGTGATCGGAATTGGGAATTGAGAATTGTGAATCGAAAGAATTGTGAATTGGAAATTGAAAATGAGGGTACCGTGTAAGCTGCAGGTACCTCGACGCTATGCAAATACTTTGATATGTACAATTCCATATGTTAGTGGTGCTGGGCAGGAGGATGAGGGGGAAGGAACGAAGGAGGCACAATGAAAACTAAACTGTAGTTAAGGCGAAATTCGTATTTCTGATTTCTGACTTTTGATGCCATCGAATTTGCATTACTTTGGAATACATTGACAATACGTACTCTACGTATGTACGTTTTCCAATACGCTAGACACTATATGAAATATTTATGAGTACAGCGCAATGTTAAATTCAACGGAAAAAGCGAGGGGTTTCTGGGGTTAAGCCGTGCACTAATTATGCACAACGACCCAAAAATAGACGACCCATAATGGAATGGAGTGGAGAACGAGAGAGGGAAAGGAAAATCACAGTAAACCATTCACAATAGTGGAAAAATGTAGCTCAGCCAATCGTCGCGCATTCGTATTAACCCATTGAAAACCAGTATGCTAGTCTAATAGACTATTAAACAGAGTAAACCCCGTTCCTCCTCTCACATTTCTAGACTAATGAAACAAGCACAGACAGATCTAGATCTAGATCCAGTTCTGTAGCTTTAGCTTGGCTGCAAGTGAAAATTAAGTGAGTTTTCTTGAATTTCAATTGAAAATCAGTTTAAGTCTTTCGGCTGTATTGAGTTTTGTTCAATTTTAGGATTTGGATCAGGCTTAAGCTGATCTAAACTCGATTCGACTATACATAGACTATCGTTCTCTCTCTTTCTCTGTCTCTCTCTATCTATCTCCCGCTATCCCCTCCTAACGAATGTTAATTAACTTTAATTGTTGCCATGCAAGTCATAACTAGCCTGTAATTAACATGCCAATAATTGTCGTGTGTGTGTGTGGCTGTGTGGTGTATATAGTCAGTATATCTGTCAGCTTCTGTTGCAAGAAATCTATAACACTTGGCTTATTATCTGGTGCAGAGAGAGGTAAGGAGAAAAAGAGAGAGGCAAGAGAGAGAAGAAGTTTGGCTCGAAAGGAAACTCTTGACAGATTTTGAGAAAGCCAACAAATTGTGCTGTCAATCGAGTTCAAGAAACTGAACAACACAAATCTAACAAATGGCAACACAATCTGGATGATCTTAAATCGCATCGTTAGTAAACCAATTGTGGACTTATAGACCATATATACAATTCGAATTGCCATAATAATAAACTAAATCGTTGCATATTCAAACCGAAACCAATTCACAAACTCACTCTTATCGCACAGCGCGCCCCCATCGATAAGGAAGTGCCTGATTTATAGCTAACTTTTCATCACATTTGAATTCTAATCAGCATTATGAAGGTACCCAAAAAATGTTAGCTTGATTTGGATTGCGCTCCATTTGGCAGTTTAATTGCGAAAACAAAAGCAAGAAACTATATTAAACATCAAAATCAAAATAGTCATGTCAATGCCACTGACAGACCCAGAGAGAGACTGGGAGACTGAGAGAGAGAGGGAGAGACAGTGGGCAATTATTATTATATATTTCATAGTTTTTTTGGGGCATTGCCATGCGTCAGCTTTTAACGGTATAGCACACGGTCTAGTCGTGTTTACTCATGGTTTTTCATTATTTGAAAGTTTCTGATTTTTCGGTTATTAGCTTTTAGCTAGGGTCGGCAATTCTACAACAAATGTATGTAACTTTAAAGCTATTTCATAAGCCATTTAAACTCAAAACTCTATGACCAGTTAAGAGCTATTTGCCGTTGCGGCTCAGTGCCTCTAGCAGTGCTTTAGCTATACCCTGCATATTTTAAAGTGGAGTCTAAAATAAGAGAGAACTAACTTGAACACGTTTAAAACTCAATATTTATTTTAACGAGGAAGCAAGGCTAGCTTCGGCATGCTGAAAGTTTTATATTCTTTCTTTAATTTCAATTCCAGTTCTAGTTACATATAAGAATTAAGTGGAATTTATGTGTATATATTCAATAGCATATCTAACTTTGACAGGCACTGATAAGTGAAGTTATTTCCAAAATCAAAGCTGCTCTTCATACAAATATAACCTCAGCAAGGCTATAAAAATGCCACTCAAAAGGTTCTCTTTTAGCCGCTATTTCTTTAAAACAATATTTTTCTTTTTTAGGTCACACTTCCCACTAATTTCACTAAAACACTTGAGTTATTCCAACTCACAAAGTAATAATATAATAAATTTAAGCTGTCAACAGGGTATTTCTTTGCCCAGCAGTAAACACCTTATAAAATGTAACTGTTTTCATAGAGTTTCGGTGGAGATTTCAACACTTTTCACATCCCATTGCACTTTATGAACAACAAATTAGAGAGATGACACCCCTTAACGCCTTGCAGGGCGGTACGTCTAGCCAAATGGGACTAGCCCATAGATAAAATGTGCGTTAAGCCAAACAAGTTACAAGTCTAAATTATGAATACTAAATACTTTATAATTTATATAGACAAATAAGTCACTCTATTTATAGATTGATAACTGGACAACTTTCTTCGACTTGATTTCGCGAAATTTACATAAATTTAGCAATATAAGTATACGAAGCGAATATTAAATACGACTCGTATTGTATAAGACCTTTGCGATCTGACAGTGGAATATTTAAGGATGATCAATTTCGAAAGCGAACAAAAAGGTAAACATGTTTGACCTATCGAACTTTCGACACACACACAGACAGAGTCAGCAGGTCGCAAACATTTTAATTATATATAATGAACTCTCGGGATTATCATAATAACGGCGAAGAGGTGAACCCCCGTATGGACTAAAGCAAAGCATGGCAAAGCGAACCTTTTGCGAAAGTCTATACAAATTCGTTTGAATTCGTTTTGCTTTGCTAGTAGCAGCTATTACCATTTAGTAAATTAATCATAATTTGGCCAAAAGCGTGAAACTCTAATGGCCAAACCCCCTCTCTTCCCCTCTCTCTCTCTGTCTGCCTCTCTGTCTATTCAATGTCAGTGTGACCCTGCCATTAAAAGGCACTTAGTGTCATCTGCTCTAGCGTATAAAGATGCACTCCGAGAAATATTGCGTGTTTGTGAAATCACAGAATCGCTCTGAGACTCTGTTGTGGCGCGATTAGCTTTCGGCAATGTCAACTGCACAAACATCAGGCAAGTACTATATATATCCATATAATGCCAAGCTATTTTCTGCTCCTCACGTCGAGGCAAACGAACACGCAGCTCGGACTGTAGACCACAGTCCATAACGGTTCGGGGCGGGGACCAGAGAGGTCGGCACGCTTCCTACGTAACGTCAGGCAACAACTTTGTATGCCTTCGTTGTTGTTGTTGTTGTTGTCAAGCATTTTGCAAATAATATTGCGTATATTGAAATTATTGACCAGACTGCTAGCGAATCGTAAGTGAGACGAACCCAAAGACTTTAGATTGTTTGCATGCAAATAAAAACTTGACTCGACTGAAAACTCAACGGAAAATCAATGTAAATGCATTAGGAAAATGACAAAGTTTAAGTTGATTATGACATTACGACTATATTGAGAGACTTATCATTAGAACTCTTGCCTAAAGTATAACAGAAAGAGATGATAGATAGATAGATAGAACAAAAGACTTCTTGAAATATTTGGATATAAAAAAATTCCTTAACACATCTCAAGGTTTAGTTTCTAGAATTATTTCACATTCATAGCAATTTCCAACAGTTCCTTTGCAGCTTTATGGAAAGCAAACAGACACGTGTTGCATTCAACACAGTCACATCATATGGGGGTCTATATGTTATTTGTGGGCATTTCGCAAACCTTAGTACGTAGCAGGGCTCTGACGACGTTTAAGTCATTTTCAAACAATTAGTGTCAATCGCTTGGCAAACTCAAAATATGCAAATACAACTTGAATGGCCCGTACTTATTTGTATATACTGACCGGATAAGGTATACCCGCTTCCCTTTCGCTATCTCAATCTCCATCTATCTCTTTCTCTTTCTCTTGACTGCCTACACTTAAATTGCAAGAATCGCTGAATACCCTAAACAGTTGCTTGCACTGCTTATGTTGCGCTTGAATACCCTGTACAATTCTTTATAAATATTTGAATACTTTTTCTCTGCAATTATCTTTAATATTTACTTGATTTCTGAATAAGTAAATAAATAAATTAATAAATTGTTTTAATTTTACAGTGCCAGTTGCCAGTCTTGCTTCAGTAAACTACATTTATACAGGGTATGCGCTGGGCAACGTTATCAGCTAAAGGCACATTCTGTACTTAACTTCTCAACGAATCAAAGTCGAGCTGTTGTTGTTGCAGCATAATGAACGCGCACAGTTGAAAGTGCAGCTTAACGATAAGTGCGTGTGTCTGTATGTGTGTGTTAGAGTGTGCTTGTGTGTGCTTGTGTGTGTGCGAGTATCTGTGTGCCTGTCATTGCGCAGCATTCATTAAATTAAACGATCGCCGCCTCACACAAAATGGCGTCGCTCAGTAGGCGGCGCTTGAGCTTTAATCTCCCCCTCTAACCCAGTCAGAAGATCTTGCACTACAACTCACCTGGCCCGTGGATACCTCCAACAGAACGTAGACCAATAAAATGATTTCCTTCTCATCGGAGCCAAGGCCGGGTCCATTTTGGCCACAGGTGGCAATGTAGAGGGAGACAACGTGCTCGGGACCCTGCATTGTGATGATCTTTCGATTCGATTCGCTGTTTAAATCGACTCAGTTAATTTTCTAATTTCCTATATTGAAGTCGCTTCGCTTTTCTCAATTCTCGCTCTATTGATTGCTTTCCAGGTCCAGGCTACAATGCAGTTCAGCTGCTTAGAAACACATTGTGATCAGCTGTGCGTTCTATCGTTGAAGAGCTATTGAAGAAGCCTGCAAAATAAATCAGAGTAAAGAAATACATGATGAAACAAAGAGAGAAAAAGAAACTGAGAGAGAGAGAGGAAATGGCAGTGCAATAATTATACAATATGATGAGACCTTATCACCCGAAATTTAACGCAATTTAAAAAACTAATTAAAATGCATTCGAATGGAAAATGTCAAGCCAAACCGAATTGCCAAGCAACTGTTGCTGTTTGCCAATTGGAAACCTTTTGACAACTTTCTGGTAACATTGCCAATTGCAACGTTGCCAATTTTCGCCTGCTCAACGCTGTCACAGCGCAATCACAATCGGATGACTGACTAACAAGAGCTCGGAGCGACATTTTGATACTAAATACAAGTGCGTCAAACAGAAACAGAAACAGAAACATGTCCAAAGAGGTCAAATTGAAATTATTAACCTGCACGACAATTTGAAATTTAATTTTGCCCGTAAGCTACATACAAACTGACGTAAGTATGTACATACATACATACGTACTAGCCACAACCCTCAGACAAATGGACAAAGTCAAGCAAAAGGCGAATGGGGAAACAACGACGACGACAACGAAAATTAAAGTGCAATTTTATGAGCATTTTTAATGTGAAAAGTTTTACTTTTAATGAAAGCAACAAACACTTGCACACACGCACACACACATACAGCATCAAACCTCTGCCCACGACTGACTGACTGACGGACAACTTGCGAGTTGGCTGAGCCAAAGGTCGCCGGCGCGCATGGGTTAATCGGGGTGCACAGGCGCACAGAGACTTGTCGCAATCACGGCACGGCATTATGTGCCTTGCTTTGCTTCTCTCTCTCTCTCCCTCTTTCTTTTTAAATCGTTGTTGTAATTAAAATTTAAAATAATGCAAAAAGAAACAAAAGTCCAAGCTTTTTGTAATTAAGACTATTTTTTTGTTTTTTGTTTAACCATTTGCGACAGTTTCTCAACTCTCGGATATTGTTTTTTCTTTGGTCTTCGCTTTGGTTTTTCATGCACGTCTCTTCGACTGTGTCTTCGTTTTCTTTTTGGCCTGTGCGGTCCACTGTGCACACTTGGTTTATAACTCTCATATTGTTTAACTAAAGCTCTCTTCTTTCGTTTTCTGGTCACTTTTTGTTGTTTTTTGCTGCTGCACATTTCCGCTACACTCTCGTCATGGAATTGTTCAATGATGTTTTTCTAGCATCATCGTCTAGTAGTATGTATGTGTGGAAATGTTAATGAGAGACTTGCGACTTGTGCAATGTTTTGTAGTTCGCTCTTTCTTTCCCCTTTCCCTTTATTTGCCTTACTTCTACTACTTCTTTTTGTAGTGACTCTGCCGTTACTAAACTGCGTATGTGATGTGTGAATTGTGCACTTTCCCAGGGAAGCCAGAGAACTCTATGAGTTGAAGAAGAAGATTTAGTGTTGATCTAAGGAAATGTTAATAGGAAATGATAAAGGTTAAGTGTGTGGCTAGTTTAATAGACATTTATTGCCCTTCTAAAGTTTATATCTTATCTCTCAGTGTTGATCTATGTACTCGTATGAGTGTCATTATTCGCAGTCTGTAACTAACATTCCAATGCTATGTTAGATAGCACTGTAGATCAAATTAGCGGGAAACGAGAAGTAAATGAATGAATCGTGAAGTGAATAGAGTAATAGAGCAGAGAAATTATCGATAGAAGAGTTTATTAACTTTTCTATCAATGTGATTTATAGTGGAGCTCATCAAATCAAAAGATTAACATTTACATTCTTCAACCCAATTTCATTTTAATGCCAAAATTAATGGAAAGATCTCCGTACTTTTTAGTTTTGCTCGAGTGAACTGTGAGTTTTATTTGTAGACCGTTAGACGCTTAGGTTACGTATCATAAAATTGAATAGATTTCCCTTTCATTTCACACTTACCGAGGGAAGCAAGCGAGGCCTAACCTCGACCTTTGGGGGCCTACTCTATAGGTCTATGTTAGTTCCAAAGTTTTCACTAAACCGTTTTCGACACATTGACGCCGCAATAAATCTTATTTTCAGTTGAGTTTCTCATTAGTGAGAATAACGGTGAGTCTCTCTCTCTCTCTCTTTTGGTTAATTAGAACGGGAAGAAAGCCCCAAAGCAGAAACAACGAAAAAACTTCATTAAAAAAAAAAAGTAACAGAAACGAAACGAGTTTAAAGAGGGAAAGATGCAGACTTACGGTTGTTTTAAAAACAACATAAAGCGCCGAATTATAAAATCAGCTATAAATTAGTGATATCTGCAGCAACAACAACAACAACCACAACAGCAACAACTGCAAATGCAATTATGTTGCTATAAAATGTCTATTGTTGTTGTTGCTTTGGATTTTAATTGATTGCATTGCGCAAGCGTGTTCGCATTCGCATTGTTCCACTGTGCACTGGAAAAGGAATTGCAATGGGAATGCCAGTTGGAATTGGAATTGGAATGGGAATTGGAATTAGTGTCGTGTGCCGTTACTTTTCGTTCGTTTTCGCCAACAGGAAACTTATGATTGCTGCAAATTGCAGAAGAAGAAGAGAAGAAGAGAGAGAGAGAGAGAGAGAGAGAGAAACGTCAATTTGCCAAAGTTATTTACAAAGTGTTCGTGTGTGTACTCTGTCTCTTTCGCGCTTGCGCAAGCAACAAGTGCAGTAGTTGCCAGTGTTGTTGTTGTTGTTGCTGCTGCTGTTGTGATTCTGCTGCTGTCAAAAGTAAGCATAAAAGCACAAGGCGGCAACAACAAGCAGAAAACAAGTCTCTGCTCAGCGCAGCCGCAACCGCCGTTGACTTTTTTGAAGCTTTGGCGTCGCTGTCGACGCTGGCGTCGCTCAATTTTTATCTCTCGTCTGTGTAACTGTAAATATGTTTTCACTTTGTTATGTTTGCGCATCTGCTTTTGACTTGGTCCGTCTTCAAAATGTTGTTGTTGCTGCTCATTCATTCGTTCATTCACACTGCAGAGACACACATGCACACACACACACAGGTATGTACAAGTACGTGTGTGTGTGTGTCACACATTCAAGAAACTTACAGCAACAATGACGCCAACACTGAAAGCTCCGTTCACAGTTATTCAGATTCCTCTGCAACAGGTTGTTGTTGTTATTGTTGTGTCTTTGCCTCCTTGTTCCTTAACTGTTTTCTTTCGCTTTGATCTTTAGCACGTTGTACACATTGCACTTTCTTATTGTTTTTATTGTTGTTGTTGTTGCTTTTCACAATTTTTATTGCACTTTCTTTTCTCTGCTTGTTTAACAATTTTGCTACGCTCACACACACAGTACATATACCGTATGTGTGTGTGCATTTGTGTTTTTATTTTGTATTTGCGCTTCTTTTGCTAGGCACACTTACTAGCTTAGTTAGTTAGTTACTTAGTTTGCCGCGATCTTTATACCAACAACAACACCTTCAAGCACGAACAGCGACGCCGCCGTCTCCGTCACCGTCTGCGTCAACGTCAACGTCAACGTCGGCGCATACATGCAAACAAAAAACAAGTCACTTTTTTTCGCCGTCTTCTTCGACTGCTGCTTCTTCTTCTTCTACCACACTTTGTGTGCGTGTGTGTGTGTCTCTTGTCTTATTTCTTCTCGCTGTTGTTTTTGTTTTCTTTCTAGTTTGGGACTAAAAGGTGTGCGTGCTTATGTCTCTTTACATGTGTATGCGTATGTGTGTCTGTGTACTTGTGTGTGTTAGTGTGTATTAAGTTTGTTTTGTTGCTCTGCTCGACGGCCGCGTGCGTCTGTCTCCAGGTTAAAACAGCAACTGATCGTCGTCGTGGGCCGCAGGTAGCCACGAAGGTAAGTGAGCTGCGCTTGCCCGACTCTATTGCGCACGTGTGTGTGTGTGTGTTTGCTCTCCGAGAGAGTGACAGTAAGAGAGAGAGAGAGAGAGTGAGCTCAGGTGTATAGGCCACTTAACCGCCGTCGCCGTCGCTGCTGCTGCTCAAACAAGATTCCAGCACGCAAACGCACAGCAATAACAACAACAGGCAGTATACGAAAAGGTTGGCTAGATTTGTTGCTGATGGTTGGCAACGCGACGCCCCCTTGCTTATGCAGCAACAACAACAGAATGAATGAATAAAGCTAAACAAATTCAAGAAATCTTTCCAACAACAACAGTTAAACGGCCTAAACACACACACACACACACACAAGTTTAGAGAGCAGTGTCGTAGTTCGAGGGGGGAGCGCCCACTGTAGTCCGATTGCAGTTTTCCCACGCTGGGCACACAACTAAACAAGACAGTTACGCTCGCTGAGCCATGACTCGTACGCTCTCTCGCTCTCTATCTCTCTCTGTGTGCGCTCTCACTCTCTTTATCTCTCTCTCTCTCTCTGTAGAAGTTGCATACCTGCGCAAGCCGCTCGCGCAACCCCCGCGCCAACACACACCTGTACGGTACTTGTGCGTGTGTGTGTCTGTGAGTCTGTTGCTTGCTATGCTTACTCTTCTTCTTCTTCTTCTTCTGCTTGGTCAACTACCAACAGAACTGCCTACGTACCTGTTTGAGTCTCTTTTTCTGCACATTTACGATACATTATCCACTATTCACCACACACGATATACACCAGACGATAACATCAATAAACGGTTTTATTTTTTGACAATTATCGAAATTATTTGCTTATCGTTTAGTTTGTTTAACGTTTTCTTGTTGGGAGCAGCAGTTGAAGTTGGCTCTCTCCCCCTTCTGACAGCGACAAGCGACGGCGATTGACTGACGAGCGCGCAGTGTAAACGCATTTTGGTCGAAAACCAAAGGTGTGTGAAGTGCAGAGAGAGAAAGAGAGAGCGCTCGATGTATGTGTGTGTGTGTGTGTGTGAGTGTGAGTAGGTATGTGATTTGTGTGAATGAGTAGTCAGTCGAGCTGAGCGCCAAAGTTGGTCATGCTGCATGACATGCAACGATCGTAGGGCTGAATATCGTGTGCAAGTCAAAACGTGTATCGTAAGTACAATGATATGCAAATAATCAAGGGCTGAATATCGTGTGCAAGTCACAACGGATATCGTAAGTACAATGATATGCAAATAGTCGTAGGGCTGAATATCGTAATTGTATATAAAAATAACTTGTATCGTATAAGTACAAAGGAGTGTGCAGCTGCATGGCATGCGATGATCGTAAGCCGAATATCGCCTGTCGTAAGTGCATAAACATAAGTTGGTTACGGCTCGCCTCGCAGCTGATGCTAAAGTGTATCGTAAGTAGCCTTGCAGGACTGGCAATGATCGTAAAGGGAATATCGTAATTGCATATCAAAAACTTGCAGCTGATAAAATCTCAACTCTTATCGTACGCAGCAAATAGATACGAAAAAAATACCGCAAGTGCTTTGCAAATAATCATTTAAATACGTTTATCGATTATTGCACAAATACGAAATACAATTACAGGGAAATAATTTAGCATACTGAAACAAAAACATGAAGCATAAACGATTAATTTACAGAATTATTTCGTTTTTGAAACTGCGACTCAGCTCCTTGTGCGGCAAGACGATGCTGTTCAGTAAAATTTTCTCGGCGGGAATTTGCACAAAGCAACCTGCAAAGAGAGAGAGAGAGAAGGAGAATAGAAGGAAGTAAGCAAGAGAAGGGAGGAGAAGCTTACCCAATATCGTAATAGACGGATTCAGTTTGCCCTCATTGTTGAAGAGCGGCGGATTTTCCATTTTGGCAAAGGGTTTATTCGGATCCGGATCACTGGGCGTACCCTCGACACGTGTCCAGGCGCCAATGGTGCAGCCCCGTCCCACAATCGAGTGCAGGATGAGCGTGTGATCCTTGATCTGTGCCTGCTCCAGCACAATGGACTCGCGTATACGCACTCCTGGACCAATAGAGACACCAGGACCAATGGCCACATTCGGGCCGAGCTAGAAGAAGGAGAAGACACATGAGTTAAGCTTGCACTGCCTGAGTTTCCACTCCCCTCCTCCGAGCCTACTCACCACCGCCGAGTGGTGCACAGTGGCACTTGGATGGACAAAGACATCGGGGTATACAGTGCAGATGAGACTGCCATCGCCCTCGCCACGCTTGCTGCCCACATTGGCCAATCTCTCAGGATGCGTCCGCTTGTACAGGCCCAGGTAATGTCGATTGGCATAGATGGCGGAGCCAGCGGTCTTCAGCTGTGACCACCAGTTGGGCGACGGCATGGCAAAGAGCATGTCAGTGCCGGCGAGAGGAGTGAGCACCTCCTGCTCCCACTTAATGTGGCCCTGGTCACGCCCATTACCATTGCCATTGCCACAACTGTAGCTGGAGCAGCTGTACTCCTCCCCCTTGGCATGAAAGATCTGCGCCAGCTTGGTGAAGATGTCCATGGAGCAGACGTAGACGCCGCAGTTGATGAACGTGGAGACATACGAGCTCGGCTTCTCCACGTAATGCGACACGGCACCACTAGCCCGATCGAATACGAGGCAACCGTAGTGCAGCGATTGCTGGCGAGTCGCCTCCGTGCTCATGATCGTCACCAGGGCGCTCGCAGGCCGCTCCGTGTGGAAGCTATAGAGCTCCTGCAGCGGAAAGTCGGCGCAGACGTCGCCGTTGAGCACAAAGAAGGCGCGCGGATTGCCGGCGCGTATCTGATCGCGGAAGTGGTACATGCCGCCAGCGGTGCCCAGCGATGTGAACTCCTGCAGATACCTGAACACAACAAGAACAACAACAAACAATCATTCCTCCTTATATCGTAGGGACACGTCAGTTAAACCTCACCTGATGTTAATGTTGCTGCTGCTGTAGAGCGCTTGCATATCGCCCACAAATCCTTCCATCTGTGTCTGCGGGTAGAAGCCGATGATAAGAATCTCCCGCAGCTCCTTCAGCTGCACACACGCCTCTATGTGATGCGCTATCAGAGGCCGCCCGGCTACGGGGAACAAAGGCTTGGGCGTGTCTAGCGACAAGGGCCGGAAGCGTGTACCCTTTTGGGGGCCGCCAATTAGGATCACTGCCTTTAGCATATTTTTTCAAGGTTAGGCTGTGTTGGCAACTTGTGACTAAACCTTATTTCTGCTCCTCTCTTACTTTTGTTATCTCTTAATTGTGTCTGATATCAGTTTTGTGTTTACGTTGCCAACAACAGTGTTTATCGATATATACAGCGGCATCGCGTTGCCTACTCGCAACAGCTGTTGACGCAGCGGCGTTGCCAACTATTTTTATGCTCTTTGCGATAGTTGCGAATCATGCTGTGTAATGCCGATAGATCGCAAGTTGCGGTTTTCATTTTATATCAGATGTGCATAAATTAAAAATAAATCTGATGAATTTAAATTTAATAAATATTTAAATTTTAAATACACATGTGCTTCTCCCTTGCATCACATATTTAAGCCATAAGAACATATGAAAATTATTGATTTTTGACGTTAATATTTGTTGTTTCATGTATTTAATGTTAACTGATGTAAGCATTAAATTTGTTGAATTTTAAATTGCAAATTTATTGAATCGAATTTTGCGTATTTATTGCGTGTGCAACAGTCTTATATCGTCGTGGAAACACATCGTTCGATGTCAGTGATAGCTATCACGAGCACATTGCTTATCGACAACCATCGATATATTTTGAACATCCCTAATTGAATAGCGCCGCAGCCGGAATGGCGATGTAATTTTTCGTCAATAATTTTTTCGCAAGTTTCTGTTGAATCAGCAGCAAGAAAATTGCTGGAGACTGCGGATTCGGATTTGAATTGACCGAGACCGGTGCTGTAAGTGCTGAGAGCTGTGCGTGAGCAGCAGCTGCGTGCGTGCGTGAGTGTGTGGGTTGGTCGGTTGAACTATGGCATCGGCCGAGCAGCTTGTGGCAGCCGCATTGCAGGGCGCCGCCAATGCCAACCACGAGATAGTGCAGAAGGCCGAAGCACAGCTGATCGAATGGGAACAGCAGCCCGGCTTCTTTCCCATTCTGGCCAGACTAAGCATGAAGTTCCCCAGCGATGGCAGCGACGCAGCGACAGCGTCAACCTTCACAGATGCCGTCAAGATCCGTTGGATGGCAGCGGTGTATCTAAAGAACGGCATCGAACGCTACTGGCGTCACAATTCCCGCATAGAGCTGGCAGCGGAACAGAAGCAGCAGATACGCGACATACTCCTCCAGCACTACAGCGCCGAGGATGTGCCCCAGGTGGCGTTGCAAGTGGCGGTGCTGCTAAGTAAGATTGCCCGCATCGACTGCTGGCCAGAGCTGCTGCCGACGCTGATGAAGCAACTGCAGGCGTGCAGCGGCGACTCTGCTACACTGCAGCAGCAACAGCAGCGCACACTGCTCATGCTGCACTACGTCATAAAGGCGCTCGCTTCGCGCCGCCTCATGGCCGAGAAGCGGGCTTTCGAGGAGCTAGCCGGACAGATCTTCAGCTACATGGCCTGGGATATCTGGGCCACGCTCACGGCACGCTTCCTGCAGCTGGTCAAGACTGATACGGAGCAGCAGGCGCATCAGTGCCTGCAGCGTGCCTACATTGCGATGCGTTCGCTGCGCAAACTGGTCGTCTTCGGATGCGGCAGCAAACCCTATAAGTCCAGTGATCATATGAATTTCATCGAGCAGCTGTTCGAGCGGCTGCGCCAGTGCCTTGAGCTACGCTACGAGCTGCGGCTCCGTGCCGGACAACAGCAGCAGCAGGAGCAGCAGCCACAGCCGCTGATTGTCGATCTGGAGCGATTCATACTCAAGATGATGAAGACCATCAACGAGTTCATGGAGCGTCATTCGCTCTCCTTTGCCCGGTTTGTGCCGATGGCACTGGAGTTCAGCTTCCATTATGTGTTCCACGAGGGCACAGCGCTAATCTTTGATGCCGGGGAGCGCATCAACTTCAGCAACTTCATCATACAAGCCATCAATCTGCTCAAGGGCATCATGATGAGTGGCAACGACAGCCTCACACCAGATGCCTCGTCCAATTCACTGGAGGATGAGCTGCTCGCATCGGCAGCGCAAACCCAGACGAAGTTCTTCAGCGTGGAGCGTGTAACGTATCTGTGCGAGAAGATTGTCACGCATTACTTTCTACTGACGCCCGATGAGCTGGCCGAGTGGCAACAGGATCCCGAGGGCTACGGCCAGGACGATGGCGGCGGTGATGCGTGGAAATATGAGCTGCGCCCCTGCGTGGAGACGCTCTACTTCACCTGCTTCACACAACACTCGACGGTGATGATCAACGAGGTGCTGAAGTTCGTGCGGCGTGCACAGCAGCTGCAGCTCAATGAATCCTCGGAACTGAAGGCGATACTACTCAAGGATGCCATCTACAATGCCGTGGGTCAGGCCTCCTTTCACTTCTTCAACAAACTTGACTTTGGCAACTGGTTGACCTCGCAGCTGCTGGCAGAGCTGCGCATTGAGGCGCCCAACTTCCGCATTCTGCGACGTCGCATCATTTGGCTGGTGGGCCACTGGGTGGGGGTGCAGCTGCCCCGTGAGCTGCGTCCACTGGCCTACGAGGCCTGTCTGCATCTGCTGCGACCCGAGGAGGACATGCCCATTCGCCTGGCCGCGGCACGCACTCTCAATCTGCTCATTGATGACTTTGAGTTTATGCCGGAATCATTTCATCCATATTTCGCTGCACTCTTCGAAGCGCTCTTCCTGCTGCTGCGCGAGGCGGCCGCCTGTGACACAAAGATCGTGGTGCTGGGCACCATGACACTGCTGGTGGAGAAGATGAGTGAGTATATTGAACCGCAGGCGCTGCAATTCATTGGCTATCTGCCGCTGCTGTGGCGCGAGAGTGAAGTCAATGAGTACAACATGCTGCGCTGCGCTATCATTGGCACCCTGGAGCAGCTGGTGCGCACCATACGCGATGTTCCCGAGAGCATGAAGCCCTTCCTCTACAGCGTCATCGAACTGAGCACCGATCTGCAGGTAATAGAAAGAGATTCCCTCTTTAAACTATTCATTGATTCATCCATGATTAATTCCTCTTTCATCTGTAGCAACGCTCGCACGTCTACCTCATCGAGGACGGCATCATGCTGTGGCTGGCGGTGATTGGCAACTCGACTGCGCTGACACCGGAGCTGCTGTCGCTCTGTGATCATTTGCTGCCCATCATTGAGATGTCCTCAGAGAATCTGCGCACAGTGCTGCAACTGATACACGCCTACATCTTGCTGGATGCGAATGTGAGTAGCCCAAGCAGGGAGTGACTGCTACATGACTAACCTCTAATCCTTCCTCTCCTTCTGCAGGCCTATCTGAGTCGTTATGGCGAGAAGTTCGTGGCGTATTGCGTTAATTCGTTTGAGGATATACGCGCCGAGGGCATCATCGCCATGCTGCGCATATTCGAGACTTGCCTCAAGACAGATGCCACAATGGGGCTGCGACTGGTGCGTCCAGCGCTGCCGTTTGTCTTCCAGCAGGTGTGCCTCAAGCAGGAGTATCCCATGACAATGGGCTGGTATCTCACACTGCTGGCGCGCACGCTGCTCATCGACCAGTCTGTGTTCATGTCTGTGGTGCAGGAGTTGCCACAGTCGGATGCACTGGCACGCATATTGGACGTGTGGATAGAGATGTTTCCGCTGGTGGCAGATACGCATGCGGAGAAGCGAAAGCTCTTCTGCCTTGCCTTCGCCTCGATCTTTGGCAACAATGAACTGCTGCTCGCCCGCCTGCCACACATTCTGCAGCTGGTGGAGGAGACGCTGGCTGAGGTGATGGATAAGCAATATGCGGCGACAGATGAGAGTGGGGCGGCGGGGGGATAAGGCGACGCCGCGCTACTATGACTCACTGGTCATACACGATGAGCACGAACTGGAGGATTTTCAGCAGCAACTGTACGATGACTTCCATGCGAAGACCTATCACGATGACCGCCATCGTCAGCTGGTGCTGAAGGATCCTGTCTATAAGATACCGTTAACCGATTACCTCAAGTGGCAGCTGCAGGGTCTGCAAACACAATTGGGCGCCGCACGCTACGAGCAACTGATGCGCAACGTCTGCCCCGAAGTGCTCGAGAAGATTACCATGTACATAGAGCAGACTGTGCCCAAGGCATGCGGCGTCTGTGCCGGAGGTGGTGGCGCCGGCGATGACTCCAATCTGTTGCAGGCTGGCGACGCCAATCAGGGGGCCAATCAGACCCCGCTCGACTGATGACCAATCAAGATGTGGATGCCCCACCAACACCACCACGACCACCACTAACACCAACACCAACACCAAACCAACACAATCCGGAGAAGGAGCCGTTAATTGCTGTGCTTCAAAAGCTTTCTACACTCTTAAGTTATTAATGTATTTTGTATTGAAATTATATATTTTTAATTGTTAAACTAATCCCGGAACATGCTGGAGGACCTGCTCTGCTAATCGACGGCAGAGCGTCGCTCGATCTTGCTGCGCAACAGATTCTTGATGGTCTCATCCTTCTGCTGCAGTTTGTGCTGCAGCTTGTCCATCTCCTCCGTGTTGCGTGCGTGCAGGCCGCGCAGCTGCGACTCCTTGTGCTTGAGCAGCGTGGACAGATGCTGCACTGCATCGTAGGTCTCCCTCATCTCGGCCTGACCCGCCTCAAGCTTCTGTGCCCACTGCAGAGTCATGCGCAGACGCGCCTTAAGGCGATCCCTGGCATGCTTGGCCTTCTCGGAGCTGCGCAGCAGTGAGGCCGCTCGAGAGTTGCTCGCCTGCAGTTGCTCCTCGAGAGTGCTGCGCTCCCTGGCATGCTCCTGCTTGAGTTGCTCCAGCAGCTGTTTGCACTGCTGCACTGCATCCGCCTCGGGGCTGAGCTGCTGAGCAACTGCTGCTGCTGCTGCTGCTGCTGGAGTTGAGGCAGTTGGTGGCGTTGTTTGGGATAGCTGACTTGACTTGCGCGTTACCAGCTCAGCCTTGCAGCGAGCATAGGCATCCTGCAGGTGATTCATGTCGAGCAGCAGCGCCTGGTTGCGCTGCTCATAGAAGTGCATCACCTCGACCAGTTTCTCCTTGACCAGATCCGTTTTGCGCGTCTGCGTCTCCGCCTTGGTGCGACAGACACCCAGCTGAGCCTGCAGACGCACTCGCTCCTCCTGCCAGCCGCCCACCTCGCGACGCAGCTGCTCCTGTGCCTGCAGCAGGCGCGTGTTCTCCTCCAGCGCACGCTTCAACTCGCCGCCAAAGAGCTCAAAGTCCGTGGAGAACTGCGCAAGCAAAGCATCCTTGTCCCGCATGGATTCATCGTAGGCCTGCAGCAGCGGCGACAATGTGTGCGTGGGCAGACCAAGCGGCGACCACGAAGGCAGTGTGGAGCCAGAGGCGGCGCCTCCACCAGCCTGTGGGTGTGTCTGTATGCCATGATCCTGATAGCACTCGATCTGCACATTGAGGCGGAAGACGAGTGTCTTCAGCATGTCCACATCGTTGGAGAGCTCCTTGTTCTGCTGCTGAACGCCATTGAGTTGCTGTTCCAGCTGCTGGCAGCGTGTGCACTGCGCCAACTGTTGTTCCGCCTGTGCGAGACGCTGCTCCAGCTGCTCATTCTCCTGTGCGAAGCGTTCGTTGTACTTGTGCAGCGTGTCCAGACGCTGCAGCAGTTGCTCCAGCTGCTGTTCCTTGGCCTGCAGCTGCGCAAATTGAGAAGAGAGGAGGGAGTTACAGCAGGGAAGAAGGAACAACGGGGAAGGAGTAACACCAGGGAAGGAGTAACACCAAGAAAGGAGTACAACAAAGGAACAAGTTACACCAAGAAAGGAGGAGGAGTAGCAGCAGGAGAAGTCCCGCACTTACCAGTCCATTGAGCGTGCGCTCCTGCGACTGTGCTGGCTGCGTTGCAGGCTTCTTCTTGCCTCCTGTTGAGCTTGGTGGCAACTGGCGCTGCTCGACCTCAACGCTGCGGGATCTGCGACTGAAGTTGCCCGTCAATGTCTGCAGCACCTTGCGCTGACGTTTTGGCTGCGTGGCCGTCGAGGGACGTGGCTGCTTCTGCGGCTGCTGCAGCTCCTGCTCGCTGTGATCGAGATCCGTGATCATTATGCCAACAGGCACTGCCACATGCGTTGCCATTCGTATAGAAACACTTGACACTTTTCACTCGGTCAACTATTTGTTTTGCATGTAAACAAAGTGGCGCGTCCTGGCCTGGTCTGCTCTGGCCTGGCTTGGCCCGGTTGCCATAGTCACAGTCGGTTTGACCCTGTTTTCTGTGTCTGTATTTATGCTTAGGGGTAGCAAGCCCTGCTGCAACCCCTAACTGTCGACGCCACTGTGCGTGCTTTCCAGCGTGTGCTAAGAGAGCGCAGGCAAAAAGCTTTTGTGCACTGCAAAAGCTTGCGCTCTTAAGGAAGCGTAAGAAACAGGCACAGCGAGATAGGGGTAGGGGTAGCTGGTGCTTGGCTTTCACTGCCGTTTGGGGGGGTCCTTGAGCCGCACATAAAACTAATGTCCAGGCGGAAAACTTCAGCAACGACTTCAGTTTGCCTGCTTGCTCCTCGGGGCACGTTTTACAGGTGCATGTGGAGGGAGGGGGGAAAGGGGCGACGGTGCCCCTGCCTTGGCCTTTGTCGCCTCTTGAGCGATTTCCTTATGGATTTCATGTGCATTTTATGTCTGTTGATTGCACGTAGTGCATTTAGTTTCGCTTTGCATCGAGGGATCTGACCCTATGCCGACTTGGAAAACAGCTCCAATGAATGAAAGGAGATAAAGGTGAAGGTGTTCTAGGCCACAAGTGTCACTCGACAGTGCCTACATCAATCAAAAAGACACAAACCTGTAAAGCATATTTCTGTTTCTTTTTTAAAGAGAGTTCTTAAATCTTGCTGATTGCAGGGCACACGGCACAAATGTCACACTTTCATAGATGAACATGTCAAACCTATTGTCCTGACAGCAGTACATAGTTATCTTATGATGATCGCCACTAGAGCAACATGATTGGAGGATGGCAAACAAAGTGATTGAGGAATAGGTATATTTGTTTAAGTAAATAGATATGAGGATTATCTAGAGAGCCCATTTTACGCCTTAGTGCATAAGGTTAAGGTTGTAAATGTTGCTCTTACTTTCTGTTGGTTAAATTTTAAAAGATAACGCAGCTGTCATTATCGGGATTCAGTTGCTTAATATTTAAAGCCTTTACTTTTATTCACGTTGCCCTTTGATCCCGTTGGAATTGCGTTCAAAGCGTAATCGCACATTCATTTGTGAAACAACTCGAATGGGAATCATTTAACGTGCAAAAAAACAAGTGACGGAAGGCAAATACCCTAAAAATTATTTCAATTCTTACCGCAGTGCAATAAAATCTTATAAAGAACAAACCAGCTTTTCTTCTTTGAAAGAGAACGAGTTTTAGATGATTCAAATGATATCTGTAATATAGATGTGGATATCATATAAATATGTATAGATACTAGATCTATGAAAATTAATGAAGATTACATTACATATATTCGATGTTAAAAGATCTCCAAAAAGTCATTATTAGATAAATGTTTTCAATGCCAAATTACACTCTCCTGAATAAGAAATGAATCTTATCGAATTTATCAACAACGGTATTATTATATTATGTATTATATATATTTTAATTATATTGTTAAATCTATTATATATATATTTTATATTATATTGCTATTATATTATATATTTTTTAATAATAACAACTGAAATATATGTACATATATCGCAAATACTTTTCAAAGCAATTTTTACCTGTGCAAATTAAAGAGAATAAGGTTTATATGAGGGTGTATGTTATATTCAAATCCTAACTTAGTCAATATCAAGTAAACTGGTGAATATAATGTCCATATGTAGCTTAAACTGTATACAATAACCGTAGAATAAAACAAATGTTATTAGCGCCCTCTAAAGTATGCAATAAATATTTGTAGCGTCTCTATAAGAAAGCAGAAACCAGCAAAACTTACACAGTACAAAAGTAAAAAGACATTCAACAGATTTCAGCTTCAAATGCGTAATTATAATATCCCCGTCGCGAGGATGTTCATAATGAAAACACTCGCTCATTATGCAAATGCAGTGTCCGCTCGCGTTGCAGTCATTAAAGGCAAATACATTTTGTATGATGTGGAAGAGATGGCAAGGGAGAGGGAGTGGGTGAGAATCCGTTTAAAAAGCAATACCATGGAAAATTAAATCCAAACGCATACAAATTCCCAGTGCGCTTGTGTGGGTGTGCGTGCGTGTGTTCATTATGTCATCACACGCACTATATACGATATACAGTATATAAAAAATAAAAATAATGTCCGCGTTCGCGTTCACGCTGCATATTGAAAAATCGACGGAAATTTGCATAATTAAAGAGCAAATGACCAGGACAGGACATGGATGGATGAAGGGACAACACACACACACACACACAACTAACGCACACACTGCCTAGCAAACAAAATGCCGCAACGGCAGAAGTGAAACTCGTAAATTGGTTGCCCTGCACGTTCTTGTATTCAACTTGCAACAGTGTTGCATGCATGGCATATGCCACCCAATGTGCTGAGATGGATAATATAGTGGGGGGGGAAGGGGGTGTTGGAGACGCAGACATTTAACATAGGCAATGTTTTTTCGGTAAGACACTGCAGATGCGCAGATTTCCAATTGGATTGGCAATTCGCTGCCAGTCACCCTCCCCCCTGCCCGACTGCATAGACCCTGCCTGAGCTCTCAGCAAATTGAAGCATGTTGAAGGCCGTCGTGGCGGTGCAGCAAGCAGCATGTGGCAGCTGCAAGTCGAAGTAATCGCCTGGTGTCGCGTTTACATTTGGTTGCCGCCAAGCGCGTCTGGCTGACTGATTTTTAAGTGAGTGTGCGGGTTTGTGTGTGTGTGTGTGTGCGTGTCTGGCAATGAGATAACGAAGTTTTGTCATGGTTTTGACTCCAGTCAGCAGCACAAGCCTCCGGCAAAAAGGTCACACACACACACATACACAAACACCCATATGTAAAAGTCCGCTGCCACTGCACGACTTAAAGATACTCAATAATTTATGAAGCAACCACAGGCCAATCGATATTCGATTACCACAAATTCTTAGTGCAAACTTTGTTGCACTCACACATGCACTGATCTGGCAACGCCAAAATCACTGTTCCCAGCTTGCGATTATTTCTATTATCGATAAGAACATTCACAATTCTTTATTTTTATGTCATTAATTTTATAATTAGAACATTAGGGGGTAAAACGTTTCATAATACTTGAGACGGCGGTCTCTCCGGCACTTGATCAATTTAACATGGGTAAATGTGCTTCACCAAGGTTTTCTCATGTGAATCATAGAATCCGCACAGTATCCTGGAAACTGGACGCATTTCAGGAAAAAGTCCGCTATGCTCTGCACAAGAGATACATATGTATTACAATTTGTAAATTGAAAAGCGGTAATATGAACTTACTGTACAAGGGTCTATGCACTGTGCGAATAGATATGTAAATATGTAGAAAACCGAACCGAGGAGAGCTACCCAAAACGATAATAAAATCAAGACGATAAACCAGAAGATCAAGTATATTGGGTTTCCCATTATTGAGACGTTTTATTTATGAAAATATTGTATTTACTCTTCCGAAAAATCTGTATTTATCAATATAGAAGTCAACAACGGAAACTATGTATGTAATGAGTTTGTTTTTTCTATATATTTTGTTTATTACTATTTAAAATATACAGAATAGTCAATGTGAACTTTGTGATATTCAAAAATGATATTCCACCATTATATTATTTTTTATTATATTCTTTAATTACCACATACATATAAAAAATCAGATAAATAAACAGTCTTCACTGATCAGAAATGTCGCATTTTTAAAAAAGGTCCATGCAAAGAGGTTGGCATTTTGATAGGGCCAGAATACAACGCTTTGGATACTGTACACACTTCAAAATAAGATCTTGAACAGACTGTACAAAATAATTATGCAAAGTTAGTTTTATAGAAAGGGGGGAGACTCAACTTACATCACACGCGCTGCAAAGGTTTATCTGGTATAAGTAAAAGGGAATCAGAACAAAACCGAAGAAGTAAATAAATATACAAATTAAGAAGCATAGGAAATCTTTGTTTTCCATGTTGGCCAAAGTTTAATTTTCGCTTATGATGAAGTTTTCAGTTTGGAAATAATTATTGAAAATAAGCAGAATAATTTATGAATTAATATACAATTTCTATGTACGTTCTTACGACAACAAAGTACTCATTTCTTCGATAGTCCTCATAAAATGAGGGTCACGGCATACTTATTTTTCGTAAACAATTTAATTTTAACAACGCCTTCTATTTGAGTTGTGTTTCAATTGACTAACGCAAAAAAGTAACTGGAAAATATAAAAATATCTAAGAAAATATATCAACAACAAACATATCATATGCGTATGTATATGTTCCTTCATATACCTACATATATATCATCGCATTTTCTATCATATCTAAACAAATTTTAAATACATTTGCACGTTCATTCTTTTGCTTACTTCTTGGCACAGGGTATATGGAGGGGGAGGGAGGTCTCCATACAATAACAACAGAAACTCCTACCCACACCCGCACACTAACAGAATTTCAATTTCTCTGTCACTTTTGTTGCCTGCTTCTTGTTTCTGCTTTGCTTCTCGCTCCACTTCACTTCGTCATCTGCTTAATGCTCAACAAGTGTGTTTTCTGGCGAAGGGCGTTGATAAAGCTGCAATGCAAACAGCAGCAACAACAACAACAACAGCAACAACAGCAACTAAGTTAGGTAAAGAAAGTGAAATCAGACTTTTTTGTTGCCCTCGTTGCCTTTGACTTTTATTCTTTGGGCATTGCCATTTCGTCGTCTTTGTTTACGTCGTTTCGCGTTGCACAGTGGTCACAAACCACACAAATGTGTAATTGCCGGAAAAGTAATTATTATAATGTACTCGATACTCTACAAAAAATAAAATAAAAATATAAATAATAATATATAAATTAAATTATTTTCTTTCTGTTTGCGTTGTAAAAATCAAAGCATTTTTGATAGAACTTTATAATATGCTTGATTTACATATGGTTAACATATTGATTGATTAATATATCTCAAACAACAATATAGTTGTTCAAATACCAAGTTTTATTTGTATTTTGTTGGTTAATTATATTTTTAATTTATTAGGGAACCGAAAAGCAACTTTTTCTATAACCTTAAGAGTAAAGGTTAAATATGTGCCCTCATCACCTATTTTATTAAAAACATTGTTTAGGACGCTTTAGGCCTATATTTATTTATTTATTTATGTAAAATTTAGGTGAAAGAATTAAATAAATTAAAATTTAATAAAATTGCCTATATATGTGTCTAAATATTTCAAAAGAAAGGTACAACATATACAAAATTGTATGAGTAATGCAAGAGAATTCTCCCGTTTTAGACACTAGCTTGGCAGCAGACTTCTTTGTACCACTGTGTCTTGTTTCCTTCGTCTTCGTCTGTTTACTTACAGGCAAACTTCGTGAAAATGGCGTTTTAGCATTTAGCTGTAAAACAAGAACACAGAATTGCGTCCATTTAGTGTCTGTTTATTGTCTCTGCGATCCCCTCGATACCCCAACGTAGTAGCTCTGACCTGTCCCATTCCCCCTCCACCGCTTGTACACACATACACACATACATATACGTACATATACATACATATTTACGCACATTTAGCAGATTATTTTGTCAGCGTTCGTCTTAAACATTTTAGTTTTCTGGTACCGTAATAAAAAAAGAAGGAATGAAAAAAAGAAGAAAACAGAAGGAAGACGGGCAAATAAGTAAAATAATAAAAGAAACAAAATACAGACATTTGAAAGACATCCGTTGCGCTAGGTAACAATCTAAATTCCTGTAGTAATTTATGGGCCTCGTCCAGGGTGTGCCCCGTGTACCCCGTGTACCCTGTTAAGGAGGGTCTGCCTTGCTCTAAAGTCTCCAAAACTTTGACTTCTTCTGCGGCTGTTTTGCGCTTGCCACTAAGGAATAAACAATGTCCTGGCAACTTCCTGCTTCCTCATTGCGCGGCGGCGGCTTCTACGCAAATTTACAAAGCGGCAAAAGGAAGCCAACAACAACCTTTTCTCATTTCCTTTGTAGCCCCATTCACTCGCCACAAACACACGCGCGCGCATATAAATACACACACACACACACACACACACACATATATACTGGCTCTCACTTGTTGCTGCTGCTGCTGGTACCGTTACCTTTTTGCAAAAAGCAATTTCATGGCATTGCTTTTAAGCACGAGGCATCGCCGTCGCTGTTGCGCCACTGTCGACATCGACATCGACATCTCCGGCGCCTACGACAGTGACAGCAACAAGCCTGGCCCCAGGTCTGATTGGCCACCTATCCTCAATCTACATGCCGCCTCTCTCTCTCCCACCTTCTCCCCACACACCACTTGCTCTACATTCTGAGCTGCTGTAGTACCCGTTCTTACTAACCGTATTTGATTTTGACAGCGCGCAGCCAACACAGACACATCTGTGTTGGTCTGTGTGTGTGTGTGTGTGTGCGTGCTCGACACGCTCAACCTCTTTGTCAGCCGGCGGCGCTGCACGGCCTTTGACTCTTTCAACAGCTTGGCCTGGCTATTGCGTTCTGTTTGCACCCTTCCACCCTCCCGCACCCTGGCGACTGCCAACCGCCTGTTTGTCTGTTTGAACGCATTACAAATTTGGCCTTTATTTGGCTCGTGCTAGCCATAATCAAGAAAAAGCACTTGCATGGGGCATATTAACTAGGCCAGTCAGTTTGGCTAAGCTGCTCCCTGGTGTGTGTTGCCATAAATCTTTTCGAAATACAAAGTATGGCAAGGAGTGTAGCTCGTGCGGGCTATCGATATGCAGCTGCACGTTTTGTAAGTCACGCTTGTACAGAATATCGATAGTGCAGTTGAGTTGCTAAAGAGACAGCTGATATCGATTAATTGTAAATTCATCGCACTGTCAAACAGTTGTTTACATTGCATGCTGTTAATTAACATATTCACCTCTCTGGTGAATACTACTGAGTTGAGAAGATCACATTTAAATCATATATATTACAAATCAATTGAAATACAAACAAAAATAGATTTGTAAGGGTATTTATTAGTCATCTTTTTCAAGGTTGTTTTACTATTTTGTGACGTCAGTGGGTTTATTTACCGCCTTCGTCGTCTGCGCAAATAATCATACTTCAAAGGCTATAAATCGTTATTTAAATTTCATTTTTTCACATTGCTTAAAGTTTCATTTTGGCAAATTCCAGAGAGAGAGAGTGAGAGAGAGAGACTGTGTGACAAGGGAAGGGAGAGGGTGGCAAGGAAAATGAGGGGACAACGACCATGGTTTGTTTGGCAATTTGCGCATGGACCTCGGCGCAGTAAAGTATGCTTTAAAAAATGCAGCTTATTTGGTTATGAGTCCCGAGTGCGCGAATATTTCTTCATAAACCTGGCCTGGCCTTGCCTCGTCTGTGTGTGTGTGTGCACAGGTGTGGGCATCTTAACCAGCTTTCCAGGACAGCAAGGCATGCCAGCGCGTGTGTTGATTATATTCACACACACACACACTTACTCGCACATGCACACAAACTGTGTAAACAGCTTGGGCTCTATAAAATTGTTGTGTACTTTACTTAGCATCCCTTTTGATCCTCTTAAGACATTAGCTTCAAAAAGGGTGACGATGACGGGGCAACTAATACGTTAGCCGGGCTAGGGTTAAGGTTAGCACAAAGGGGTTAACAATAGACGCGAATGCCGTCAGCTTTAAGGAAATACAAGGTGGAAATTGAAGGTGAAGCAAGAGAGAATTACTTTCTCAATTTGCCTTTAAACTCCCCAATTGCCGCTGCTCGATGACGATGATGATGTAATGTAGAATCACAATCGGCTTAGGATCCAGGGAAATCGAGTTAAGCTTGCGGCCTTAATTGGACATTTCCCTCTGCTCAGGTTGCTCGGGCTGCTCGGGTTGCTCGGCACATTAAGCCGGTTGTGTTATCCTGGCATAATCCTTGTTAAGTCCCTAATCGATTTGCGCCTGTCGTCGACTTGGGGATAAGAATACCACAGGCTCAAGGGAGTGCCGCATGCGATACTTGACGCACTTACTCAATTACAATTACGTCACCCCGTGTCGACATTGCCTTCGAATCCATCTCGATTGTGGCTCGGCTCGTATATTTTCATAAATTATTTATAGTATGTCAATATTTGTTTTGGTTGTTGCCTCTGCCACAGGATAATGTTGACGACCATGTGGCTGAGGGATGAGCTGCTTGATGAGATGTAGCGACAGTGTGAGTTGCAGACTGGCGCTCGCTTGCTTTATTGAACTTTAAATTAGTTTTATTTGGCCGCCCTCGTCCGGCGAAGCAGGCAAACAACAAACTTACTCGTAATTGACAGCGAAAAAGGAAAGAAAAGCGGGCAGCAAAATGGCCTTGCAATTTGTGTAACAAGTCCGCATATCCAAAAGAAGAAGGCACAAGAAGAAAGACGAGCATAGCAGCAAGCTGAGACTGAGAGGGAGACGGAGACTGAAACTGAGCCGGAGACTAAAGCGGAGACTAAGGACTGAGGACTGAGGCTAAAGCGTTAAATATAATGAAATAAGCTCATTAAAATGATGAGCTTGCCCGGGCAGGTGCTGAAAAGGTGCTGAGTTTGGGCCGTTGCCATGTTCTCTCTCTCTCTCTCTCTCTCTCTCTCTCTCTCTCTTGTGCTGCCGAGCCAAGCGAAGGCTGATCCCATCAATCAGTCGGGCGCGCATTGTCAACTTTAAGTTAATTATGAAAAGTTTTGCACTTGATTGATTCCCCTGCACAGGCACGACAGTTTGCTACGGTACAGTACAGTTCCATCCTGTCCAGTCCCATCCCATCCTGTGCTGTCCCGTTGCACTGTAGCGTATAATCTCGGCAATGTCACTGTGTGTCTGTGTGGCTGTGTGTGCCCTAAGGCCGCACTGTGATTGACAACGAGCACTTAACGCGTTGTTGTTCTTCTCTCTCTCTCTGTCGCCCAAAGTGGACATGGCTCCGTGCAGCTTCGTGTCCTGTGGCGGCTGTTAATGAGCCGCAAGTGCGCAACAGCTGAGCGTGCCCGCCTGCCACGTGCTGACAACAACTTTAGTCACGCCCCCCACCCCCATCCACGCCTTCTCCGCCTCCCACCCAATGAAACACAGAGTTACAGAGTTTTGTGGCCTTGTCCTTTATAATGCTTATGGAGACTCAGACAGAGACAGAGACAGAGATAGAGATAGAGATAGAGATAGAGATAGGATATAGAGAAAGATAGAGATTGAGATTGCGATTGCACTTTGTGAGTGATTGTGAGTTGGCTTCGCATAGTTTTCTTTTCTTCTCCTTCTTTGAATTTGCTCTCTCATCATCGTGATGTCAGCACAATTCGTTGAAATTTATAATGGACCTGCTTTTCTTTGTTATGTTTACACTACGCAACAAGTTGATGTATTTATTTTTGTTTCTGTTTTTTGTTTTTCTTTTACAATTCAAGCACAGTCAAGCAGTCGCTCTAAGCAGCATTTCTTTTGTTGCATAGTGTGCACAGTGGAAAAAATATATATATATATGTGTATAGACTATACTACAAGTATTGGTTATGCCCTGCGTCGAAATGAGAGTGAGGGAAAGAGAAAGGTATAGAGGAATAGTTGGCAATGCAGGCTGAAGTAATTAGAAAGCGAGAAGTCCTAATTGCTTTGGCCTGACTTAGCTTTCATTCTTGCCGCCTCTGACAGTCCTGATTCCTTTCCTTTCCTTTCCCTTTGCTTTACCTTAACCTTTACCTATCGCATTGATTTTTTCTAATCTTCTTTGAAATTTGTACGTTACTAAGGCATTTTGCCTGCATCCTACTGCCTGCGTTGATCTACTTTCTAGTTGGTTTTCTGTTACCTTTTTGCTTGACCTTTACTTTCTCCTGCCTCTGCTCGCACATCGCAGATACATAGTATTTATCTAGATAGTTATCTAGAGATAATTAATTGCGTTTCTTTCAAAGTTTCGTTTCAGTTACAAAGTAGACAATAAATTCGGTGGGCACATTAAGTTAGTTAGCTTCGATTTAAGTTTATACGTCACACGCAGCGTATGCGCGTTGCAGATTGCGTATACGCCTCTTTATACATGTACAATATTTAATATTTTTTTTTATTTATACTCTTTCAGCAACTGTTTGTATCTGTGTGTGTGTTTGTTTGTTTGTTTTTTGTTGCGCACTTAGCGAGGCTGCAAATTAAAAGTTGCTCCAAGCAAAACTTTATTTTCTCTACTGCAGTCGAATTAACATTCAAGTGTATGTGTGTGGGCTGTATATGTATCTGTATGTGTGTGTATACGACTGCCTGGCAAATGATAAAGTGCACTCGAGAAAGCAGTGAGCAGCAGCAGGGAGAGGGAGGGAGAGCAGAAGGGAGACAGTTGGAACATGAAGGATAAACAAAGACAAGTTCCACTCTGCCTTCTCTCTTTTACCTGCCCCCCTCCTCCCCACCATCCCACTCAACGACAGCTCAATTTCAATTTGCTGTGTTAGTTTTGCATATGGAAAAACCTTCTCAGTGTTTAGAGCTGAAATGCCGTTAGCTTAGAGCGGCTTTATAGCTTATGTAAGAAGTATGAAGCTGCCCTTATTGCTGTTGCTGTTGCTGCTGTGTAAATATTTGTCAAACATTTGCATAATATAATCTAAAAGAGTTACATAAATATATATATATATGGTATATGTATATATTTGTATGCTATATAAATAATTTGTTCGGTAGAGTTTTAGTAACATTTAGGCTTAGTTAATAATAACAACAGTCAACATTTAACAGTCATTCCGATATGAGTTTTCTTTACGATTTGGAAGAGATTTATAGCTCAATAGTTTTGAAGTATGTATAGTACATCTATAAAGTATATATGTATGTATATATACTCAAAGGAGCTTCAGTTTTGCTTACCATAAATACAGTATATAATAGTTAATAGTTAATAGTTATAAAGTCAATAGGCTTAAAACACAGTTATCGTACTAGATTTGCTTCTGCTTTGACTTTGTTTAAGAGAGAATTGACAGCGTAACATGTTATTGAATAAAAGTTACCTTGCATTGATTATATACTTAACTTACAGTTCATATGCCACTGTGTGTAGTGTGTGTGTGTGTGTGTGTGTGTGTGTATAGAGAGGGCAGGCCTCCGTCAGACACGCGTCTGTGTTGCGCCTTATCAGCTCGAGGCCCGTCCAGCAAAAGTAGGGGCGCTACGCCAAGGCCAGACAGACGCTTGCCCCCGACACTGAGATTGAGACCGAGAGCGAACCAACTGTGATAACTACCGTACGAAGTGCCGTCTGAGGTCTGAGACTGGGGCCGAGACCCAACAGCGTGTGGAACCAATCAAAACATCCGCCATAAACAAATGAAACAATCGCGTCAAAGTCGGGGGCCTGACCACATGAGCCACATGCCAATGACTTGCCGCCTTTTGATAAGTCCACAGAGGACACAGAGAGAGAGGCAGAAGAGGGGAAGAGGAAGGAGAGGAAGGAGCGATAAAGAGGGGCAAGTTTTAAAGCTGTATTATGCCAAGTGATCCCTGGGCTTAACCCAAACAAGCCCTAATCAGTTTAAATTCATGTTAGGCCTCCCTCTGCATGAGTTAGGAAAACTTTTTATACTCCGTTCTATATAGACAGCACTGTTTATAAATCATTCTATATAGATTCCCTTTTTATACAGCATTCTATATAGATTCCCTTTTTATATGTCATTCTATGGCATTCTCTACAGAGCTCAGTTTGTTTGTCTATTAAAGTTAACCAGCAGTTAAATTGAAGTTAATTTTGTGGGCATATCGAAGTTATTAGCCAACTAATTGCGAATTTTGCTTGACTTTTGATTGAAATATCTTTTAATTAGCTGTTCGCAATAACTTTGGCAATTTGGCTCAGCCAAACATCTTGTAGGCACGTCAAGCTACGCGCTGAAATATTTTACTCTTTTCCACAACATTTTTGGCTTCTTCTGCTCTTCATTCTTGCTTTGATGACATTCCTGACTCGCACCCCTGCCCACACACACACTCATACACACATGCGCATATGCATACATATAAAGTATGTATATATACATATATATATATATATATGGTACACAAATTGGCTGTAACATATTTGCAACATTCATAATAATAATTTGTCGACTTTATAATACTCGTAAAAATGCTTTAAAAAGAGAACATCAAAAACAGTTTCGCAAGCTGAGCATTGGCTATATAAGACATATATAATATATATGGTTTATGTGTTGCTATATATGCTATACATATATATATAGTATATATGTTTAAAATGCTAGCAAAATAATTCATTTGTTTATTTCTTTAGCTCTGTTTCTGTTTCCTGTTACTTCTTCTTGCTGTCTTTCTTTCTTTCCTTCTTTCATTTTGATTTATCGCCTTTAGAGAACGTGCAGATTTTCACAGCTTTTCGATTTGGAAATGTCGCTAAGGCAAATTTTCTGTAGAATTTCCTTGGCCAGATGCAAAGATATGTGGGTGCGTGAGGTTTTCATTTTCGACGAGGTAGCCTTCTTCTCGCGCGTCTCCTTCAGGCGCATCTGCAATGAGAAAAGCTTTCCAGTTGCATTTTGATTCTAGTTCAAATTTTTAATACAATTAACTAACAGTTCCCCCAGTCTGTCTTTCCCCTTGGTCGGCTCAGTTTTCATTAATTAACATGCCGTTACGGAAGCGGGTGCGACCAACTTCCCCCCCACTGCAGCCCCCGCCACATCACATCACAGCTCTGACAGTCTCGCCTTGCTCGGCCCCCCACGAGGCGACCACAAATCCATTTAAGTTATTTCCTGCACAATTTTCGCATGCATCAATGAGTTGCGTGTATTTCGCACCTAAACCTAAATAACCACAAGCCAGGACAGAGAGACGGAGGGAAGGAGAGAGAGGTTGCCCCATATCTGAGCTCAACTCGAGCGTAACCTGGCGACTGCTCTGCCCTGCGACTTACCTGCTTCAATATGCCAACCAGAAGCTCATCGACGTTGTGCTGTATTCCCGACGACGTCTCAATAAATTTGGCATCGCGTGAGGCGGCCAGTGTTTTGCCCTCTGTGGGGAGAGAGAGAGAGAGAGAGAGGTGGAGAGAGATGTCGGAAGGGTAGGAAGCAAAAGTGAAAGACGAAATATGAAATGAGTATTGAGAAATGAGAACGCAGAAGGCAGGAATGAAAATGAAATCAAGCCATCATAATTAGGTCCTGGATTTACTTTCGTTTGTCGTGTTCAGTTAGAGATGAGAGCGTGAGCACGAGCGTGCGTGTATTGCACGCTGAATAACTATAGCAAAGAGTTAACTGTCTCTAGCACGGCTCTGATAGAGATGAGAGCGAGAATCTATATTCATTGTAGAGCCGTTCATCTCTAGCTTTGAGCCTCGTTCAGCTAGAGATGTGCACATGAAAAGCAAGCTAAATAAGAGTTTCAATTAATCGCAAGGTTTTTTCCAAACAGTACTTTCGTGTCACGCACGTTGCACACGCTCAACTGTAGCTTTAAATGTGGTTCTTTATCTATCCGATTTAATTAGTAATGAGTGTGTAAGTCGTGAGTCACAAGGCAATTTAGAAAGACAGTTTCATTGAATAGTTTTAGAAACAGCTGACTATTTACAATACTTTCGTGTCACGAATATTATCCATGCTTATCTCTAGCTACAAGATCTATGTGCAGCTCATACAGCTAGAAGTCGCAGAGTAAATAAGACTCCAAACTCATCACAGGATTTGCTCAAGCAGTTGATTAGCAAATAACATTCGTGTCACGCTCTATGCTCACGCTCATCTCTAGCATATCATATATATCGCTTACCCTGTGATGTGATAAGCCGTGCACGCGCCAGGTCCGCCTTGTTGCCCACCAGAATGACCGCCTTATCCTTGGTGTAGTTCTCCTGCCACAAATAATTGATTATCTCCTCGGCAATGCGAAAGGATCCCTTGTCCACGACAGAGAAGACAACGACACAGCCATGGGGCTCATAGGTGGAGAGGGAGTTCTCCACACTCATCTCGACACTGGGATGATCGATGAACACCATGTCGGACTCCTCGTCGTCCAGCAGCACACTCACGGTCTTCTCGCCGAACTCATCGTCTAAAACTCAGATAAAAATTAAATGTCTATAGACGCGGCAAGCGGAAACTAGCGGCAAATGGGATCGACAAAGGGATCGGCATAGAGACGCATAGGTTCCACATCATGAAGGGTGTCGGGCACGGAACACACTCTGGGGTACGGCACAGTCAACTTACCTAGGCTCGCATCGTAGGTGTGCATATATTCCGAGGTCATAAACTGATTCACCAGCGCCGTCTTGCCCACCCCAGCATCGCCGAGCATGACGACACGATAACGTGCCGGCGGAGGTGGCTCGAGGTTCTCCGACTCGTCGGGTGAGGCTGGCAGCGAGTCCACATTGGCATAGCCGGCGCCACAGCAGCTGCCCTCGAAGGGGGATCGCTCGCTGGCACGGCTGTTGGTTGAATTGACACTTGTGTTGCTGCGCGATCGGCGCGAGATGATCGAGTCCCCGCAATTGACCACGTTCCCCTTGCTGATGGAGAAGTGACGCAGCCGATAGAGATCGTCGCTGGCCCGTGGATTGTAGGGTCGTTCGGGCAGCGAACAGACCCTCGGACGAATGTGATCGGGAACTGAGCAAAGATGCAAAGAAGAGAAACAGTTATAGTTAAAACTAAGATCCATCTGCCCCCCTCCTACCTGGCAACTCGAGGAAGTTCGATGTGCGACGCTGTCGGCCGCGATTGGAGGTCTGGAAGGCCAGGGGTGCGATGTCATCGTTGGAGTAGATCGATGCATTCGAGCAGGCGCTCTTCATGGACTCGCGCGAGCTGCGGCGACTGGCCAGGTAGGCCAAGCCCCCTTGGAGCTGCCACGTCGTCGTGGCTTGTACTCGACGGCATCTCGCTTGGGCTTGACGGGCTTGCAGCCACTAAGCTCGTGCTCGGAGTCCTTGGTCAGATCACTGGTTGACTTGCGATAGCGCAGCGACACCACCGAGTCCGAGCAGGTGCGATCCAGCGTCGAGTGGGAGCTGTGCAGCACTTGGTAGCCCGGATTCGACGTGATGTTGATTGCATGTCGACGCTGAGGCCGCTGTTGATGCGATGCTGTGCCCTGTGGCCCCGCATCGGTATCCGTGTAGCTGAAGCTCGTTGTGGTGGTGGTCACCAAGCTGCTGTTCGTATGCTGTGTCTGCGTCTCCCCCGAATCGATGGACAGCTGTGTGCAGTCCGTGACACAGGAGTCACGCTTCAGGCCGTAATAACCTGAGGACGCTCCTGCTCCTGCTCCTGCTCCAGCTGCTGCTGCTGCATTCAAGTTGCGTGCATCGAGCTTGGTTATCACCGGCAACTCCCACTCATCGCGCCGTCGCTTGCCCCCACCCATGCTGGGTAGCTGCTCCAGTTTTTGTTGTTGTTGTTGTTGGTGCTGATGCTGCTGGACGCGTCTGCCCGAGCCCTGGCGACGTGGCGAGCTAGGCGGCTCGTAGTAGAGCGAACCATCGTCCGGGGAAATGGGCTCGTAGTACTCAAACTTCTTGCCCAGCGCAGCCTGATCCAACATGACGCCTGACCCCGATGGACTGACTGCATCGAAGACGAATTTGCACGGCGATTTGGGACTGCGCCTGCCGTGTCCGGCGTGTCCACTGAGCAGCGAGGATGAGGAGTCATCCATGGAGCCCGACGTGGGTGTCTGGTAGTAGGAGGAGGGTGTGGACGAGCTCACATCATCCTCGCAGCTGTCATTCGCATAGGTGGTGGTAATCTTGGGACTGCGGGGCGGCGCACCATAGCCCGCATAGCTGCCAACTGTTGACTGTGTGGGCGTGGCATACACAGAGGGCGGCGCCGGATGATAGCATCTGCTGTGGACCATAAAGGTGGTGTGTGTGTGTGTGTGTGTGTGTGTTTGAGATCATTTACCGCTTTCACTTTGCATTAACGTTTGCTTACCTGGGCGACTTGGACGTGGCGCCTTTATAGGGCAACGGATTACTGATGGCACGAGCGGGCTGCTTGTGGCCAGCCGTGTGCCCAGCATGCCCATGATGCCGTCCACCAGCTGCACCACCACCGCCCAGAGGAGTCGCCTCCATCCCAGCTGTGCTGCTGCTGCGCCATGTTGCCAACTGAGGAAGCCGAAGCTGATTTTACTGCCTCTGCTGCTGCTGATGCTGCTGATGCTGCTGAAAGTTGTTGGCAACTCATGTGTAAATATCACGGGTCATTACTCAGAGCACACACGCACGTACACAGCCCTCCTTCTCACTGCCCTCCCCCCCCACACACACACACACACTTGCACACACCCGCAGACATTTGCCTAAATGGCCGCGCGGAGCGAAGGCAAAAATAATTTATGGCTTTATCTTTATTTAATAAAATAATGAAAACTACAGTAAAAGCAAACAGCAGATGCCACGCCCACATGGCCAGCAGCCAGCATAATGTGCATGTATATATACATATTTGTGTGTGTGTTGTGTGTGCATGTGTCAGCAAATTGTTGTGAAATTCGTATTCATCTCTCAAAATGTTGACAGCAAAAGTGGCTGCCTTTGCCTGCTCTCCCTCTCTCATCTCCCTCTCCCCTCTTACCTCAACCCCTACTGCATACCCTACTCCCTCTGTTACTCCCATCCTCTTGGCAACCCCTTACCCCCCTCTGTGTAACCGCATAGTCCACACAGCTTACAGCAAACTAAATGCTCAAAGCATTTTGTTGCAGCTTTCAACTTGTTGCAACAATCTGCTGAGCATAGCAAGTTAATGTTTCTTTTTTAGTTGGCTTAACCAACTGTCGCACACAGTGTCACTCGCACACAGACTGTCACACACACACAACGAGCAAGTTTCGTATTTGCCTCAAAGATTTGTACAAGATTAGTTTGTCAGTTGTTTAACTTGAGCTTAGTCTCAGGCATCTATCTGGCTTGACAGAGGCGCTTCGAGTTGCTACTTGGCGAACAGGTGATTTAATTAATGCACTCGGGGAACGGGCAAACACTTTGTGGAACTATGACAGTATGTGTGGTTAAGCAGCTAATTGATAAAGCAGTCGAACTGCCAATTAGTCTCTAAACTTTCAATTGAACTTGCAAAGTGGTAACTATAGAAATAGTTGAATTCTTTTCTTTATTCTATGTCTGGCATGGCAAGGTCTCTTTAATTGTATACTCTATATACAATATCTTCTCTATCTGCCCTGAAGTTCTTCTCTGTCTTTCTTATTTGTCTCCCTTCTCTATTGGTATTCTCTGCTTTCAATTGAACTTGCAAAGTGGTAACTATAGAAATAGTTGAATTCTTTTTTTATTTTGGGCAGGGTGTCATTCATTATTCTAACTTCCTCTACCTTTGTTCTTTAGATTCAATATATCTCTTGCTTTTCTACCTTCAATCCTTGTGTTTCTTCTCTATCTTAGAGATACAAACTCTTCTCTTTCCGCATTCTCTGTCTTTCTTTAGAGTCATCTTAGTCAAAATTATTCATTTTCCCTTTCCTGCGATATCTTCCTAATCGCACTTCCTACTCTTTCTCTCCACTTCTCGACACCCTCTCTCTTCATTCCTTCTTCCTTCCACACCTACTCTCTTGTTTTCCCTTTTTTTCTCCGTTCTTTATTTGTCTTCCTTTTCTATATTTCTTCTCGATCTGCGTTATCGCTCGTTTTTCTTCCACCTTTATCTCTATTGTCTCCCTTCTGGCTGACTCATTTATCTCTTTTCCTTCTCTATGTTTATTCTTTATGTTGTTCCCTCTCTATAGTTCACTCTCTCTATTTCTCATATTTTCCTGCTTTGCTCAATTCCTGTAAATATCCTATATTCTTCTCTGTCTTCCGTCTCTTCCCCTTAAGTCTTTTATTGATCTCTCTCCTCTCCCTGCTCATTATGCCTCTCTTTTCTCCCTTTCCATCTCTCTCTCTCAGCCAACTTCAAAACTGTTGCGCACTTTTCGGCGCCAAAGTAAAAACCTCCTAAGGCGGCAGCCAACTGACTTTGATTTCCATTTGGACTCCCTTCCAATTTCTGCAGCTCGCTGGCCACACACACGACAAGCTATTTGTAGTTTACCTGTCATTGCACAGAATGGCAAAGCAAGAGAGACACAGAGGGACAGAGAGAGAAACAGCAGAGCCATAAAAGCCTTCGTCACTTACATGAGCAAATCTAGCATTTCATTTTATTGTCCAGCTGCTGTGCAATCTTCCACTTCCACTTCCACTTCCCCTGCCTCCTCCCACTTCTCACTTCCAGTTCCAGTCTCTGTCCGTGTCCATGCTCGTAACGTGAGTCCCAACTGTTGCTTTTGCCCCACGGCCTTTTGTGCAATGCGCCTGAGTCCGCCAACCCCTCAACCCCCTTACCCAACCTGACTTTGTTATCTGTTGTGTATATGCGCTTCCCAACTATACAAATAGCGGAGCATTCCCTGCACCCCTCCCACCCCGCTCCCTTGGGCCCGCCCACTTAAGCAGACACAAAGCGTGGATACGTGTTCATATTGTAAAGCAAATAATATGAATGCGCCACTGAACACCCGTGAACATACCCGTGTACACACGCATGTGCCGCCTCCTGCCTCTACTTGCCTTACCTGTTGGATGGAGCTTATACCTCCTAAGCGAACTAAACCCACTGGGAGTATACTATGCCACGAATACTTCCATACTATGCCATATGCCATAAACCGATTGTGTGTGAAAAGAGGCTGCCTTAAGTGTTTAGCTTGATTCTCTCTCTCTCTTTCTCTCACTCTCTCTGGGCACATATCCAGGACGAGTCTGGGTAATCCAACGCATTCTAAAGGTTCCTCAAAATGAAATGATTCGATTTGGAAATCCAAGTGGAATATTCATAGACAAACTAATTTGATTTGTTTGTTGGCTTTTAAAGCAGTTACATTTCAAATTCAAATAGAGGCAAAAAAAACAAAGCAAATACCCCATAAAACAAATCAAACAGAGAAGGCAAAGTAAATATTAAGTCGAAGCTAAGTTCTTTGGAAAATGCGGCTTAACAGCTTGTAAGCCGCTCGAGAAAATGGCGAAAATTCAGCGAAATGTGTACCAAGCGCTAAGCTGTGATGCTTTATATAATTATAGGGTATTTCATTGTTAAGATGTTCATTCAATGCAGCTTAACTTTGCTTCATTCTGTGCCTGGGAATCACGTAACCTGGGCCGGTTGCCACCGCAACCAATCATACAGATGGACGGATAGACAGACAGAGAGAGAGTCAAGAGAGAGAGGGGGAGAGCAGTAAGAGAGGGGGAAGAGGTAGAGGTAGAGTGTATGTAGAGGCATGTATAGAATAGTCATAAAAACGTTGAATAGAAAACAGAAACAGTTGGCAACACTCGGCACTGGACAAACAGATTTTGGTTGTGCGAAAATCTGCGGACACTGACAAATCAATAGGCAAAAGAAACGAGCAAAGCACTCGCTCTCTACCTTCCCCCCCCCCTCTCTCTCTCACTCTCTCTCACTCTGCTGGCAAAGACTGCTATCTCGCTTGCTCTATCTGCCAACTCTCAGTGAAGTGATTTCGGGTTTTGTATTGGCATTAGGCGCATTCTCTATGCATGGTTCAGATAACAGAGAGGAAGGATAGGGGCAGGGGCAGGGGCAGGGGCAGGCGCAGAGAAGGTAGCTTGTGTTGTGTGTTGGTGTGCGTGTGGAATTTGCTAGAATTTTGCATAAATCTGAACTGATTTCAGGTCAATCTAATTGCAATACACAACTTCAACGTGGCATATGAATAAATGATGAAGGAAGAGGTAGAAAGGGAAGGCAGAAAAAAGGGCAGGCAGACTCTGAGGTTGATTGTATTTGAAAGTTATGCATACTTTTGCCAAATAACCCTAAGGCTAAGCCAGCCGAAACTGATTTGATTTAGCATGCAATTTGTATAGTGGGAGAGGGGCAGATTGGCAGATTTGCATATGTGAGGGTGTAATTTGTGAAAGTACCGCTCCAGAATAGTTTCAACAGTCATCAAAAAGTTCAAATGTCTGTGACCCGCCGTCGTCGTCGTCGTCATCATCATCAAGTGCAGTTCTACTGCTCGGGTAGTCATTAGCAGTAAGTGAGAGGAAGAGCGAGGGGGAGGGGATTAGGGGCCGTGGCCGGGGCTGACCAGCTAACCCTTCTAAGTAAAGCTGGCTTAATTACACGCCCGCACCCGCTAAGCACATATTTAACACTCGCCCAAGCATGCACAGCCACACAACACACACACACCCACACACACCTCACACACCCCACACACACACACACACACATAAATAAACATAAATATTTTCTTGTCCAAGGGAGTTTCTTGTTAAAATAAATGTGTATAAGTAACTGGGTGTGTGTGTGTGTGTCCGTCTGCGCTGGTGTCTATCGTTGTGTGCAGCATAAACAAGAAAAGTCCATAAAACACTTAGGATCAAACAATATGCGAGAGACGTCAAGAAAGTGTAGCCTATTTAGCGGCGCCCAGTGGGGCAAAGCTTCACTGCCCCAGGCTCGATTGAGTCCGGCAAATGGCAAATTATAATTCTAGGCAAAAAGTCACGTTCGCAACTTAGTTATTAGCCTATGCCACTTGCCCGTTTCCCCCTCTCTTCCCCTCTCTCTCTCTCTCTGTCCACCATCGATTTTATTGCAACACATAATTCTTGACGCGCGCCATTTGTGCAAATCTCATGTTGATGGCATATTAAGTTCACCAGTGTCTGTGTCTGTGTGTGTGCTTAGTGTATGTGTGTGTGTGTGTGCTGTGTGTATGTGTGAGGGACGCTTCCCTCACTATTTGGCGGGCAATTTGCTTTTAAATGCGTCATTTGTGGGCAGCAAGTGGGGCACAATTAAGCAGGTAGAGGGGGTGACTAGGTGAAGAGGAGAAGTGGGGCATGGGAGTTGGCAGTTGGCCGCAGGACAAGGTGGGGCAAGTTACGTGTAATTAGACGCGTCTAGCGTTAAAGTTGGGTGCGAGGATTAGCAATTAAGCGAGTGTCCTGTGCGACGACAGGCGAGAACAGACGCAACAAGTGCCACAGCAGAGACAAGCGTAATCCCAGCAACAGCAGCACACACATACAAAGGCAGACACACACACACACACACTCTCACAGGTAGAAAGAGCATGAAACTTTTGTGAGGGGAAAGAGAAGCGCATAAATCAACATGTCAAATCGCAGCTTAGAAGCAAAAACACACACACACTCTCAGTCTCAGACACACACGGACACAGACATACTCACACTGCTCACACATTGAGCAACAGTTAGTGTCTAAATTTAGAAGGAGGGGGCAGGGGAACTGGGGTCGGTTAAGGTGAATCGTATTTTGTGTTTACCATTTTCGCCTGATTTTGCAATTTGCGCTTGTTACCAATTTCCCGAAATTAACTTTTATATTTGTCCTAATTGCGTTACGAAACTTTCACAATAGCAACAACAATAACAACAACAAGAACAGCACAACAACAACAGGAAGAGCACAACAATTGAAGGTAAGCAACAGTTTGTACTGTGCCTCCCTCACTCCCACCCTCTTTCTCTCACTCTCCCACTCTCTCTCTCTCTACTCTCTCTCTTTCTCTCTGTCTCTGTTGTTGTCTGTCTCGCATTCTTTATGTCTCTCGCTGCACTTCCGTTTCCGCTTTGTAGCCAAGCGCGCGCGCTGCAAGTGCCGCAATTGCCGCACAAAATGGCCAAACCGACCGAGTACGCAGCTCGAGCTGAACTGTGGCTCAGCTCCGCACATCGCCTGCATTTTGTGGCAAGCAACGACACAACAATAACAACAACCACAGCAAAAAGATTGACAAAAGCTTCGCACAGCACAGCACAAAAAGCTTCCTTTCCAGCCTGGAAAAACCCCTCGACTTGCCTGCTTTGTGCTTTTCCAAAACCGTTTTCAGCTCTGCTCTGCCCTGTGCTTACATTTCTTGATCTTTCGAACTGAATTGAATCCATTCTGTTATTATATAGCATTATATATACTTGTTCTATTACAATAGAGTCTGAGTCTAAATCTAGTTATATTTTAGAGTTCATTATGTTTTCCTATACAATAGAATAAGTATGGAACATCTCGGAGTATCATTATTACCCTTGTAATAGGTATATTCACTAGACATACAAGTATAACCTAACCTGTAACCTATATGTATTATGGGTTTTTCCCTTATTTTAACATTGACGAGCTCCAAAATGGGTATTACATGAATAGTATTGTTCCAGAGAATGATTACTCATTTAATGCAATGAGAGTCAAAGTTTAAAATGATTTCTAGATATAACATCAAATTTTATGGGAGTTTAAATTATATATATAACAATATAGTTTACTATACGGTAGTATTATTTTAATACCTACCTAGTGATTTATTCAGACAGGTTTGAATCTATAAACAATACAAATATATTCCTAACCTGTGAAAGATTTGCAAGTTTATTGTAATAAATTTCAACAGTCTACTTTAAATTTGTTTAAGTTATTTTCAGTTTTCTTACAGGAGTATTGTACAATATATCGTAGTATTTGTAGAGTTAAATGAATACCTTATACTTTACTATATTTATGTAAGAAAATTGAAAACAATACATAAAATTCTATTGACAATCAGAAAAATGTTTATGTTAATTGCACAGAACTTCAACAGTTTTAATGATTCGAGAAAAATTCGTTAACATTTGTAGTTTTCCATTATAAGCAAATGATTAAATAGGTTGAGGAATTTATTTAATTTTACATAGGATATATTCAGTCACCAGTCATAGTATAAGTTATGAATACACAGAACTTCAATAGCTTAAATAATTGAATGTAATTAATATTCTCAACACATATTGGGATCTAAGTATCTATCGTAAAGCTGGCATACAAACAATGCAAACAATATCGGTGAAGGTTTTTGTATGAAGAGCAGTTTTTATTTTAGAAATAACTGATAAGTTTCATCGCCAATCAAAGTGAGACATAATATTGAACATACACAAACAAATTCAATTATGCATAATTATATATAACTAGTATTTGAAAGGTAGGCAGGCCGAGGGTAGCCTTTCATCCTCATTCTATAATGATATTTGTAATCCCATTTAAAACAGATCAATTTGTTTGTGATAAAATCGTTTGTTTTATTATGATTTCAGTTTTGTAGATTTTTTTTGTTTTTGTTGTTTTCTTTTTAGAATATAAACTTATAAATACTTGTATATACAACTTAAACAATAAATGGTTTTGGAAGTCTGCGGCTTACGGGCTAAAGAGACGATTAAGTGAAGGGTAGCACGATTATACAGAGTATATAAGGTTTGTGTAGGGCACTTTATGGGGGATATTAGCTCAGTTTGGTTGCGGGGCAGGTAAAGATGTGGGGCTGGGTGTGGGTGTGTGTTTTGGCTGTGTGGGTGGGTGATATTTGTGATAAATTCTCAGCTCGTCAACTCGACGTTTACAAGTTTACAACGCGTTCGCTTAGCTTGTCCAGCTCGGCATAGATGCTGGCAGGCAGATCAGCGCCCACCTGGGACTGGAAGTAGTTGCGAATGTCCTTCACCTCCTGCGACCAGAAGTCCTTGGGCAGCGAGAAGAGCTGCTTCAGATCGATCTGCTCCTTCATGCCGGCCAAGTTGAGCTCACCCTCAGCGGGTATGCGACCAATTGCCGAGTCCACGTAGCATTTGTCGCCATTGCAACGACGCAGGATCCACTCGAGCACACGCGAGTTCTCTCCATATCCGGGCCACATGAATTTGCCCTGATCGCTCTTGCGGAACCAGTTGACGTGGAAGATCTTGGGCACCTGACCGCGCTTCTCCATGCTCAGCCAGTGGGCCACATAGTCCCCAAAGTTGTAGCCGAAGAAGGGGCGCATGGCGAAGGGATCGTGCATGATCACCTTGGCCTTATGCTCTGCCGCCGCAGTTGCCTCGCTGCGCATGGCAGCGCCAATGAAAACGCCATGGGTCCAGTCGCGTGCCTCATAGATGAGGGGCACACCAGCTGGACGGCGACCCCCGAAGAGCATCGCCGAGATGGGGACACCAGCTGGATCCTCCCAGGCACCGTCGATGATGGGGCACTGTGCGGCGGGGGTGCAGAAGCGGGAGTTGGGATGCGCTGCCGGCTTGCCGGACTCCTTTGTCCAGGGCTTGCCCAGCCAGTCTGTGATCTGTACATTGGCAGCCAGGCTGCTCTCCATGCCCTCCCAGTAGACGCCTCCATCCGAGGTGGATGCCACATTGGTGAAGATGGTGTCCTTGAACACGGTGTTCATGGCAATTGGATTAGTTTCCATCGAGGTGCCCGGAGCGACGCCGAAGAAGCCATTCTCGGGATTGATGGCACGCAGCACGCCCTGCGAGTCGAACTTCATCCAGGCGATGTCGTCGCCCACACACTCCACCTTGTAGTTGGCCAGCGAGGGGTTCAACATGGCCAGATTGGTCTTGCCGCAGGCCGAGGGGAAGGCGGCGGTGATGTACTTCTTGACACCCTTGGGATCGGTGATGCCCAGGATGAGCATGTGCTCGGCCAGCCAGCCTTCTCGCTTGGCAATGGTGCTGCCAATGCGCAGGGCGAAGCACTTCTTGCCCAGCAACGAGTTGCCACCGTAGCCAGAGCCGTAGGAGACAATCAGATTCTCGGCAGGCTTGTGCAGAATGATGGTGCGCTCGGGATCACAGGGCCACGAGGGCTGCTCCACCTTTCCGTCAGCAGGAGCGCCCACTGAGTGCAGAGCACGCACGAATTCCTCCTTCTTGGCCAGCTGCTGCAGCACAGCAGCGCCCATGCGGGTCATGATGCGCATGGAGGCAACCACATAAGCCGAGTCGGTGACCTCGATGCCGATCTTCGAGAGCGGCGATCCCACTGGACCCATGCTGAAGGGCACCACGTACATGGTGCGTCCCTTCATGCAGCCAGGGAAGCGCTGCTGAACGGCTGCGTCCATGTCGATGGGGGATATCCAGTTGCCGAGCGTGCCCTTGACTCCCTCCTGGGGCGTGGGAATGGTCTGCTCACGCTCCTCGGTGCAGATGAATGTCTTGGACTCGACACGGGCCACATCGGCGGGATTGGTGCGTGCCAGCCAGCAGTTCTCGTACTTGGGCAGCGCCACAATGGTGCCCTGCTCGAGGAGGCTCTTGATGAGCATCTTGTTTCTCCTGCTCGGAGCCATCGCAGATGTGCACCTGGTCGGGCTGGCAGAGGGCGACAGCCTCCTCCACGAAGTTGAGCACGCCGGCAGTCAGGGAGTTGACATCGCCATATGAGGTGGGAATACCACGAATGTGGCTGTACAGGCCGCAGTTGTTCTGGCGCTGCTTGTACAGCTGAGGCACAGCTGTGGCGGAGCTGAAGAGGAGAAGAAGAGGGGGGAAACGTAAGTCAAGCATTGCAAGAGACAGTGTGAGCAGGTGGGAGGATATTTCTGCTAGAAGTTTCCCTTTAATTTATTAAATATATGTTTTCGCTTGAATTTTAATAAATCAATTCTGGGAAATTGCAAACAAGTTTCACAAAATTCAAATGCAAAATGAAAATAGTTTTCGCATTGCGTTAAAAATACTTTTGTGGGTCACTGTGTGATGAGTTTTTGTGGAGTGTAGGGGAGTGTAGGGGGTGCCAGACATATTTACGGCCTTAATCTTTTCGGGGTTTTTTTCTTGCCGCAACTTTACTTACATAATTTTGCTTTGTTCAATGAGCTCAGGCATTTTGTTGTAGTATTTTGTTGATGTTTTGCGTTGGTTTAAAGATTTACAATTATTTAATGCTTTATAAGACTTTGGAATATGGTGTTTATAGTATTTGTATCACAACTTGATTATCACAATTTACAGTTTTGCTGTAACTTATATTTGTTTTTTATATATTTTATATTCTTTACTGTTTTGTGTAGCTGCGTTTTCGTATGTTACGCCAGAGTTTTTTGTCAAAAGTTAATTTGATTTTCAGATCACTGAAATTAAATGTTTCACTTGATCTTTCCATTTACTCAGTCCACGAGTAACTGATGCCAACTGCCAGCGGGTTCGGCCTTTTATACGCTTCGCTGCTGCTGCCTGCCCGATGCGACTAGAACGTTTCGTGCGCGATCGGTTTCGTGTGCGCTACGTTCGGCTTGCCGTCGCTTGTTCGTCGTGTCGTTCGATCGTCGGGTCAAACTTCGGACACGCTGATTGGCCCCCAACGAGGAGGCTCGCCGATTGTTTTGGTTTTTCACAGCAGCAGCAGCAGGAGAGTGAGAGAGTGAGGGGGGGAGGAGGAGGGGAAGAGTGTGCGCGCGACCAAGAACAGTCGTGCTTGGCAACAGTCAGAGACGTGCGTAGTAATCGTATCTTGTTGTTGTTGCTACATTTATTTCAGTTATTGTTTGTCTCTTTGCTTCTCTCTTTTTTGGGTTTTTGATAGGGGAAGACTCGCATTGATAAGGTCTTGTTGATATTGCCGTTAGCTGCTAATTTAATTAGTTTGTTTACTTCTATTTTCACTCGATATCGCCACTCGACACGGGCCTCTCTTCAGCCAGCTGCGTATATCGATTATGCTTGTACATACCAGCCAGACAGGCCCCTTCTACAACTCTAGATACTCCTCTTCCTATGTAGATAGTAAAGTTGCTATGTTTCAATCACACTGTCCTCTACAAATACTAGACATTAAAGTCAATTAGACTACCTAAAATAGTTTTTAGACACACTTCCCCTATCTATTCTATCGATATTCACCTCTTCTTTCCCGCTCTTCTCGCCTTTCTTAGGCACACGCGCCCACCTACGTCTTCGTCTGCCTTTTCTATAGAGAAAACATCGACATGTGATGTTCATTTTATTATGCAAAAAATAAAAAATACAAACTGGTGACGGAAAATTCAATGATCTGGCGAAAAAAATAGAAGAGAACTCGTGTTCGGTTCTCCTACAATTCTCCTACTCAACGCCGGCCATGGCCATCAGCCAAAACATCCAGTTTGGAGGCCATGAATGGCCAGCACACGCGTTGCGATTCTTCTTCTTCTATTCATGTGACATTTGGGATAACCAAGAATAGACGAACGTCTTCTCTTCGATCATGTGTTCTCTCAGAAGGAGAAATGAAGGTTTCCCAAAACATTGTGCAGCAATGAATTGTTCCAGTGAACCGCCTTGAGGATACCCTTTCCATTGCTGATCTAGTTTTTGTTTTCCTATAAAAGGTCTCCCGTCTCCACGCGCCTCTTTAAATGGCAAAAAAAAATAAGCAGCAAAATTAAATGAAATTCGTTGAATTTTTTCGTGTATTTTATTTATAAACCATGGACTTGTTTTTCTAGTTGAGCTTGATAAGCTTGATCATCATCATCATCATCATCATCATCAGCAGCAGCAGCAGCAACGGCATCATCATCGGCTTCTGTCTGCCTGCACACACGCCCCTCCCCAGTCTATGTCCATGTGAATCCCCTTTTCCTGCTACTGCTCCTTCTCCTCCTCCTCCACAAAGCCCTGCGACGTGCAAAGATCGACTTGCTTTATAGCAGCGATCGTGTTTGCCAATGATGAGTTGAGTTTATTGCGAACTTACGTCAATCGTCTTACAGTTCCAATATTGAGGGAAATCAATAGTTATGTAAATCCGCTATATATGTATATAACATATAGTGCAGTTTGTCTGGGTTATCAGCTGATTAACGAGCCCCTGCTAGTGGAAAATGCCTTTCTAATTATAGAAATGTTTATAGTTCATAGCCGGATCTTGTGAGTGACAAATAAAACTGTTTAATTTTAGGACTATACGAGATGCAAAGCGGAATCGGGAATGAACTATGTTCTATATGCATCTTTAGTTCATATAGTTTTGCTTCTCATCTTTTGGATCTTCTTTTTGACGAGAAATCGTAGTCGGGAATATAATAGGTTTTTTATGAGACTTAAGATGTAATAGTTTCCTTTTTCTTTCGTTTAGTCTCTTGTAAATAAATTGTTTTGCTTTTAGAACTCAACAAGACAACAACTATGTTCTTTACAAGTCTCTAGATCATAAAGTTTCGATTCGAATCTTTTGTTTTATATCTGCTAAAACCAGAAGTTGTAGACGGAAGAGGTGTATGATCTGTATAACAATATAAGTCTATATATTCTATCTTAATAGATTCGTTTCTCATCTTTTGTTTAGGAACTTCTTTAAGTAGAAATCGTAATCGTCAATGAACTATTATTACTATTATGTTATACACAAGTCTCTAAATTATTAAAATTTGTTTCTAATCTTTCGTTTAGCATCCGCTTTAAGCATAGATGGAGTCTACAAGTAATCCAGACAAGTCTCTAGATCAGATAGCTCTTTTTTCATTCGTTTAGTATCTTGCATAAAGAGTAAACAGTGAACCGGATGTGAAACTTCTTCCCTCTCAGCCTTATCGCTCCCCAATCGTTCGTTTTTAGGCTTGTCACATCGCACCACCCTGCTACTCTTGGTCTGTAATCAGACCTTGGCAACTGACGGAGGCCTGTTTCGGCTGATTTGAAGATCAGTGTGCGTAAAGTTTTCGTTGCCCGAATTTAGTAAGTTTTATTGGCTTGTTTTCCCAATGGGGATCTTGATTAAATTGGCAGCAGTGCAGAAAGGTTAGCGCGATTATGGATTTATATGCTTGTTTACGCAGACTGTGTAGACGGGCCTCCGCCTCTCATAAATTGATAAGCCTTGGCCATGCCCCACCCCATGTTGGAAATAGACGCGGAATCTTAGCGAGCCTTTCTTTTGTTTTTGTGTACGACTTTATTAAACTAAGATTAGGAATAACCTATGGCAGCCAGCCACATCACATGCTGGCCACACGCGCCTTCAGCTCCTCCAATTGCTGGGCGACGGGGCGTGGCAGATGGCGAGCCACCTGCTGCTCAAAGTATGCTTCGATATCGTTGACTTCCTGTTGCCAGAACTCTTTGGGCAGCTCGAACAGCTGCCTGAGATTCACCTCGCCCTCAAGCCCGTCCACATTCAGAGCATTCTTGCTGGGCAGGCGACCAATGGGCGACTCCTCGTAGCAATTCTCGCCCTGCACGCGCCTAAAGATCCAGTCCAGCACACGAGAATTGTCCCCAAAGCCAGGCCAAAGGAACTTGCCGTCTGCGCTCTTGCGGAACCAGTTGACGTGGAAGATCTTGGGCACCTGACCGCGCTTCTCCATGCTCAGCCAGTGCCCGACATAGTCCCCAAAGTTGTAGCCGAAGAAGGGGCGCATGGCGAAGGGATCGTGCATGATCACCTTGGCCTTATGCTCTGCCGCCGCAGTGGCCTCGCTGCGCATTGCAGCGCCAATGAAGACGCCATGGGACCAGTTCCGGGCCTCGTACACCAGAGGAACTCCTGCGGGACGACGTCCGCCGAAAAGTATGGCCGAGATGGGCACGCCTGCACTGTCCTCCCAGGCGGGATCGATGATGAGACACTGGAAGGCGGGCGTGCAGAAGCGCGAGTTGGGATGCGCCGCCGGCTTGCCGGACTCCTGTGACCACAGTTTGCCCAGCCAGTCGGTGACAGTGAGATTGTTCAACTGAGACTTCTCCATGCCCTCCCAGTAGACGCCGCCATCGGAGGTGGATGCCACATTGGTGAACACCGTGTTGCGGAAGATGGTGTCCATGGCAATGGGATTGGTGGCGTGAGAGGTGCCCGGCGCCACACCAAAGAAGCCATTCTCGGGATTGATGGCACGCAGCACGCCCTGCGAGTCGAACTTCATCCAGGCGATGTCGTCGCCCACACACTCCACCTTATAGCCGGGCAGCGTGGGCGTCATCATGGCCAGATTGGTCTTGCCGCAGGCCGAGGGGAAGGCGGCCGCCACATAGATCTTCTTGCCCTGCGGATTGGTGATGCCCAGGATGAGCATGTGCTCGGCCAGCCAGCCTTCTCGCTTGGCAATGGTGCTGCCAATGCGCAGGGCGAAGCACTTCTTGCCCAGCAACGAGTTGCCACCGTAGCCAGAGCCGTAGGAGACAATTTCATTCTCCGCGGGCTTGTGCAGGATGATGGTGCGTTCGGGATCACAGGGCCACGAGGCCTGGGCGTGTACTCCGCTGGCGGGGGTGCCCACAGAGTGGAGGCACTTGACAAACTGTCCGTCGCCCTGTTGAAGCACTCGCAGCACTGGCTGCCCGGATCGCGTCATTATCTTCATGGACTCGACGACATAGGGCGAGTCGGTGATCTCTATGCCGATCTTCGAGAGCGGCGAGCCCACTGGGCCCATGCTGAAGGGTATCACGTACATGGTGCGTCCCTTCATGCAGCCAGGGAAGCGCTGCTGAACGGCTGCGTCCATATCAATGGGGGATATCCAGTTGCCCAGAGTGCCCTTGACTCCCTCCTGGGGCGTGGGAATGGTCGCCCTCACGCTCCTCGGTGCAGATGAATGTCTTGGACTCGACACGGGCCACATCGGCGGGATTGGTGCGTGCCAGCCAGCAGTTCTCGTACTTGGGCAGCGCCACAATGGTGCCCTGCTTGAGCATCAGGCCCTGCAGCAGTTTGCTCTCCTCCGTGCTGCCATCACAGATGTGAATGCGTTCCGGCTGGCAGAGGCCCACACACTGCTCCACGTAATCCTTGACGGCGGGCGTCAGTGCCTTGGCATCTCCATATTGCACGGAGAGAGCGCGACAAACCAAACGAAAGTTGTAGCGCTTGGGCGGAGCTACAAGCCTGAAGAAAGGGGGAGAGAGCAGGGTTAGCAGAGCATAGCTATAGAGTAGGTAGAGATCAGAGAGCTAGGTCAATTATACAGGGCATAATATACTACCACTACTACTATAATAAAGCATATATAATGGCTTGAATTAGGCAAAGACTTAGTTGAGGAAGATTTACTCCACAGATCCTGGGCAGATGATGTAGGAGAATCATTCAAGAGAATTCTACCTGTGGCATGAATTAGCCCGAGTCGACTCGGGAGAGCTGCCCGACAGCTGTGGCAACTAACGCTGCTTGGGCACAACTGTACCGCAATTGGCATTCTGAGTATGCGCAGACAGCTGCTGGAAAAGAGTTCGACACGCTGTAAAAAAGCTAAATAAAAAACAAAACTGGCTAATCAGCTGTTCATGGCTGGTCGTGCAGGTTTCGCTGCATACCCTGTGAATACAAAGCATTAGACTGGGCTTGCATGTGTCGGGAGCACGAAGAGAGACAAGGAGATAGAGAAAGAGAGAAACCCGCTAAGATTATTCTGGCTATTTCCGTAGCGTCGTAACTTGAAGAGTTAAAGAGAAGTTCCAAAGACATTTGTCGAATGTTCTCGAGGATCAGTTGCCTGTTTAGAAACAGTAACTTATTAAAATAATAATGTTACACAACTTAAAACTTTATATATTCCCAAACATTCATAGGGTATTTCCAAGTCTATAATATTTCTCTCCCCTCCTTTGTATTTATTTATGTTTTGTATCTTTGCTTTGGCGCTTATGAAAAACTTGCTCGGACTTTTGCACAGCGCGTTCGTTTTGGGGATTCCAAGAGAGAAGACAACCTTCAATTCGAGAGACAGACAGATGTAGAGAGCAGAAGAGAGGAGAATAGGAGAGGTAGAGACGTCATGACTTCGTCACTTTCCTTGTCTCACAGCGCATGATGCAATGTTTCGTCAGCCAACGCGTGTCTCTGTTTTGCTTTGACTTATCAGCGAGTTCTCGGAACTGACGTGTTCCTATCTCTATCTCCATCTCTTTCCGACAACATCTACTTGATACTGAGTACCGAAATTGTGCTGTAATTAACGCTGCAATTAGTTTTAGCCCGCCTGCAACGCAGTTGCATTCTGACTACGGATTAGCTTGGCAAACAGTGCGATAAGTCGATAAGCTCTTGATGCTGCTCATTCTCATCTGCCCTTCAATCGTTTATCGTTTATCGAGTATCTCTGTAACTGGGCCCTCGCACACGCAGACTGGGTTACATTGTCAATGGGGGTACAAAGTCCGAACTCGTTCAACCCGCCTCGATAACTCTGACGTCACATATGTACATAGCATATTTATATATTCCAATTTAGTTGCTGTAGTTTTTTTTGGAACTGCGCATTTTCTATCAGCGCGTTTGGCTAATCAAGTCTGTGTGTGTGTGGTGTATGTTGCGCCGGCGAGTGTGCCAGTGTGTGTGGGTGTGCTGTGTGTTGTGGTCTGTCTGGTGTGGATAGTGTCATTAGCACACATTATGTGCATGACTGTGGCATGATAAATACTATATACGATACGACACTCGATGCTGCTGCCCCAACTAGAGTAAGCCTTGTGATACAACTGATATTTACGACAAGTGGAAAGCTACAGGCACTTGAAATTTCCGATATATACGGGTTACATAAAGTACTTCAATAATGCACTCTATATAAAAATTGTGGAATCTTCCTATGTGCACTGTATGCGAATCAAAGAAAGCACAAAGGTCTTCACACAATATAAACAAATCTCCCACATTTACAAGTACATATATCAGATGCTCATTTGTGATCTATATATTATGTATATATAGACTATATATAGTATATTTCTATACATATATATTTTTCATATTTTGCAAGCCAATCTTTGCCTTCAGCTTCGCAATGCGCTAATTAATTAGTCTGTTAATTAAAAGTAAATGAAGTTTGAATTATTTATTTTGTTTTCTTCTCTCTGCGTGTTTTTTGCTAATTGACAGTTTTGGTACCCGCACCTTGTGGGTTATAAGGGTGTTATTATTATTATTATGCAGGATATTATAGCTTTATGTATGATCAGTGTCAATAGAGTAGTCGACATAGCCATGTCTGCCTGTTTGTCTGTCCGTCTATCCGTTTTTCTGTTTGCATGACCACCTAGATCTCAGGAACTATAAGAGAACTTTAAACATATATTAGTATTGCGTACAGAACAAGTTACTTTTAACAAATGACCACGCTCTTTTTTGCCCCCGTAAATGTTAAAAAAAAGAATTGCAAGACTCATTTTAAAGCTGAAATGTTCATTTTTTCTATGTATTATATATATCATCATAGAAATGAGTTTGCAGCCTTTGAGAACGGGTATATCACAGTCGAGCAGACTCGCCCTTTCCCGTCTTATTTTCTATTCGTTCACTGTCATTCGCTTGGCTCATGTTTGGCTCTACACTTTGCCGTGATTCTTTGTTTTGTTTTCGTTTTCTTTCCCCAAAGATATATATAATACATATTCATTTATCTGATACAAATCTGCCAGACAGTAGACAGTTTATGGAGCTCTAAAACTGGCTTAACTTGTGCGTGAGCCCCTTTATGTAAATTCATTTGAACTTCGTTTGATCATACGAGCAGAGACTGACCATAGACATGCGCAGTTTAATGGGTATCATGGCTTCTTACAGTGTTTATTGAAGTAGTATTTGGATTCCGAAAACTGGAAACTCGGGACTGTCGCGCATTATCAGTTGCCTAAAGTGTTGAGTGTTCTAACTAATTATTCGGCACAGATCTTTGTTTTCAAATATTTGATGACTGCCACGCGCTCTCACGGAACTGCTAATCTATTTTGGTTGATAACAAAGAAAACTACATATACACTGTAGTAGGGAGGGGGTAGCTAGGTCCCGCTGTGTGGGTTGGGGGGTTTGAAAATGGGAGCGTCGATTCGCTTGGCATTTGCAAAAATGGCAAGTGCATTTTTACATTACAGACTGCACACAGCTGCATTGAGTGACGAGAGAGATACCCTGTAGTTTCTTACTATCAAGAATAAACTATGCGATATAAATGTACTTTCGTAATAAGAAAATACCCTTTGATTGGAGAATATTTTCGTTATGCTTGATTATGAATGCTTCTATAGTTTTGTATACCCTATTAAATAGTGTATAGATAAGTATATACGATGCGCTGTCTCCGACGCATTTATTTTCGTATTTTGTACTTTATTTTTATACATTTTGTTTGTCTTTTTTCTCGTGCGTTGCCAAAAGAATAACGCAGAAAATTAACAAGCGCGTGTTTTCTCTACATATAGTATATGCGAGAAAATGTATATGCGCTATATCAGCAACAATATGTCTATTATATGTACGCATCTGTGTGTGTGTGTGTGTGTGCAGGTGTGTATATGTATGCTCTGACGTGGCAATTTTATTTCAAGATGCGTGGCAACAGAGAAACATGGAAATTCTGATTGGACTTCTTTGTGATGTGAGGGTGATGGAAGAGTTTTTCAAAGGAATTTCAATTTCATTGTTAAGGGCAGCGCATTTGGTGCCTTCATTTTGGCAAACAGGTTGTTAGCGTACCTTGCTGTCTGGACAAGTTCATTAACTCGCCTTGACAGAGAATAGAGAATAAAAACAAGCAGAAGAACATAAAGAAACAGAACCGAGGAGAGGCCTCTCATCAGACAAATGACTCGAAGGCTTCGTTATTGTTTGTGTTCTTATCAGGCGGCGCCGTCCATCGTCAAAAAACCTTAGTGGAACGTAGACGAAAACAAAACGAGTTTTCAGTGCCAGTTTGAACCAGTTCACACCTGCCGATCCAAAGTACCTAGGAAAGGCGCGTGGCGAAGGCGCAACGCGTAATAAGCTGAACAACTCGGCAATTTATACAGCAAGTATTTATTGTTATTTATTAGTTTATAGACTACCGAATCGCTTACAGACGCTTGTACTATGACGTCTTACTAACACACACACACACATATGTATATAGCACACATATGGATGAGTGATAGTTGTATAGATATAGGCGAAATTCGTCTTAGTCATCTGTCAGTGTGATGAGCCCCGATGGAAAGTTTTTCCTGGCGTCATAAAACTGTTTCCATACTAGCCTTATCTGCTGGGAAACAGCTGAGCATATTGCTCAATTATACCTAGGATCAGGGCTATACCTAAGTAACTGCTTACTAAATGATTACATGATTACACTATTACAGCCATATTTCACTTTTACAGGAAACTATTTAAGATTCTACAAAACTCAAACAGTCAAAGTGAAATATTTTTGAAATAGCTTTAACTTTATCTGCAAACTATCAGATTGTAAATTAGCACAAGTCTCAAGGAATGTTGTCCTAGGCGTCCCATATAACGCGATATGGTGCCGCCGTATTGAAAGTCAAGGTCTACAGACGGCGACGTTGAAAGTTGCCCCACAACATGCGGCACCAGTAAGAACTGGTACTGGGTACTCTAGAGAGGTGGAATTGCCATTTTGTGTAACGCTATTTAATTGTACTCGTCGTCGTCGTTGTCGTCTTAATGAGCTGTATCAAAGTCCAGGGAACAACCAGAAACATCGACTTCGGCTGCCGAAACTGATAACACGAACGCGCCCTATAGAGATTACACCTCCCATCCCCATCCCCGTCCCTGTCCAGTGCACTGTCCTCGTCGTCGTCAATTGTCTATGCGGGTGCTCTGGGCGCTTCGATGGGCAGACAAAGGGGAACGAAGTCGCACTAGATTGTTACGGATACAGTGACTGCACTAAAGAAACAAATACAGATACAGATACAGATACAGGTACATAGTACTGAGTAGCTGTATCTATTAGAATCAATATGAGAAAACACGTCATCAAAATGATAGCACACTGGGCGCAGTTGAACATGTGTTTACCCAACTATCGAAATGTACTTTGCATATCTTATCTATTCCGATAGCTGCATATATAAAACAGGTATTCATATCTGCTGTATACTACATATTCTATATAGTCGAGAGCGTAACGGGTAAACAAATAATTAGCTGATAAGCTCTAAACAATTCGGCATAATTAGCAAGTGAATTTCTGTTACTGTTTTGAGTCTTTCGAGAATTTCCAAACTTGATTGATAGGGAAAAGTGACAAAGAGACTTCAGGCGAAAAGTGATAAGGAAAAGGCGCATGCCCTGGTCTGTAATTGCTTTCATGGACATTACGCATACGCAGAGTGGCCCCATGGTCAGTCAGCAGTCTCTGTTGCGCTTATTATTGAAATCGCAAATGCACAAATATTATTGTGTTATTTGCATATTGTTATTATTCTCATTTCTCCTGCTGCTCCACACACGCTCTCTTGGGGGGCTCGTCAATAACAATAACAATGCCGATCAAGAACAACAGCAACAATGTTTTTGCCTTCGTTCGTTGTTGTCGTTGTCGATGTCGTCGGGTTGTCTAAGGTTATCAACGGCGTGTCAGAGCAGAGAGACGTCGCTGAATGAATTGCACAATGTCTGCTTGAAATGTATCTGACAGATACTTCGATTCTCTGTGCTTGCACTCTCTGATAAAGGCGCATAAAAACGGAAACCAATGTAAAGCAAAACCAATGCAATGTTGTCAGTGACGCACACACCTGGGCCAACAAAACACGCCACACCAAAGCGGCTATCAAAACAAAAGCCAACAACAAGCCAAACAAGTAGTTAAAAGCAAAAAGAGATTTCGGTTGTTCTTTTTTTCAATTTCCAGTGTCCGGCACTGTTGCTAGGCGCCCTCAAAAACAAAGCCAGCAGCAACGCCAGCGCCAGCAACAGCATTTGTTTTTGTTTTGCTTGTTTACCCGCCAATAAACGTCACATACTTGCACACACAGACGCACAACCACAGACATAAAGATAGGCGGCAGAACCAGTCGGTCAACTGCAGCGTCGCTCACCGATCGTTTGCTCTCGCCTTCCCTCGCACGTTGCACACATTCACACGCACACGCAGAGCAGAAAAAACCGGAGCCAAAACAAAAACACAAAAATACTACAAAGTGTGGGCATGTGCGAGGGTACGAAGGAAGCAGGGGCTAATGACAAGCAAAGTACAAAGCAGACGAAGAAAACGAGCAGAAAGAGTGAGCTTTAGCCCGTAAAAGTATGCAAGGTAATTGCAGCTTAGTGGTTAAGCAGACAGCTCTAAAGTATGCTAAAATTTTATTGCTGACACAAGTTACTGGCAATATTTGTGAAGGCCTTAACAAATTTATGATTGACATAAACAGGAACAACAATTTATTTAAAAACAATTTATATTTGTATATAACTATACATAAGTTATATATAAACTCTATTTGTAATTATATTAATAAATGCACTAGCTACCAGGTATTGCATCTATGCATAGTATAACAAGTATAACAGCAGATGGCGTTGTTATATTAATGTAGTTTGACAACTAAAAACCGCTGCATACTTTCGAGCGTTGCAGAAAATTCGATTTCATTGATAAAATAAACTTTGGCTCGCAGGGGACCTTGAGGGGGTTAACAGGCGTGCGTGAAAAATTGTTTATAAACAAACCAACGACGTAAACATTTACGCGCGAGAGAGTAAGAAAGAGAGAGAGAGAGCAATAGCGAGCGCAGCTAAAGACTCTCTGATGCCCCCTCTTCTGTTCTTTGCGAGTGCATTGATCTTCTGGATTATCTGCGGCGTGGCGACATTAACATTGATGCTCTTGCAGGCGTTGTTGTTGTTGTTGTGGATGCTCTTTATGCGTATAGCAAGCGTAAAATGGAATTTTCCTCTAATTGAGTTTAATGAGCTACAGTCGCGATAAGGTTTACACTAGTGGAGTGGGTGGGGTAGGGGTAATGTAGGTGCTCTTGAGGTAGGTTATTATCAAAAGCGAATAAAATATTGTAACTAAGTTGCAATTGGTAAGACAAGCAGGCCAAACAATGTCGGCCCTTGGGCTCAATGCGTGTCCTTGCCTAGACCGCAGGCTGACAATGGCCCGCTTAGTGTGGCCCACACTCTGCCCCAGATTACAAACTCACCCGCTGCGCAGCAACTGGATGCCTTTTGAGCAGCATTTTGTCTCTGCTTTGTCGCTTTTTCCTCTTTCCCTTTTAGCTTCCTTTCACTTTTTGCTCAGCTGTTGCAGTTGCTGCTGTTGTTGTTGTTGTTGTTATTGTTGCTGTTGCTGTGTCGGCTGCCAATTGAATTCCGAGCAGTTTAATGAATTTATTTCGTTGCGCTTAATTTGATGAAACTGCAGCGTCCTAATGCGAATTTATATTTAAATGCACACAGACTAATAGCAGGAGTGTGTCGCGCGTGTGGAAACTCTTTGCGTTCTCCTTTCTTTCTCTATCTCTCTCTCTTTCACTCTAGACTATTCCGTGGCACTTGTTGCGCTTCGCTGCTGCTGCGGGGCACTTGTTGCTGCATTCACACAACAAACCAAACTGAAACTCTATGGGCGACGTTGCGCTTAAGTAACAGTAACAGATGTACTTATACCACGTACCACACACGCTACATATAGTACGACATACATTTCTCGATTCGTTTTCGATTTCAGTTCAGTTTATATTTCGCTCTTTCTGTTTTCTGCTCTTCTGTTTTTATGCATACGACGCCAGCATACGGCGCGCACTGATAAGATAAGCGGCATGCCCAGGCTGCCCTCTGCCCGCACCCCCTACCCTGCCATGCCTGCTTGCCGCTTGCCGCTTGCTACGTGCCGCCCACCACATGTGCCGGCAGACGCGCCTCCTGCCACCAGTTGATTTACCTTCCCATTGCGCTTGGCCCGCTGCTCAGCTGTTGTCTGGATCTCTGCCCTTATCACAGCTTGGCCTCTGGCCCCCCAAATCTACCGAAAGTAGAAGGAGAAACAGTAAAAAACTGTTTGTTTTTTGTTGAGCATAAAAACAACCTGTAGACGATTATAGAGCGCGCTTATTATGATTGCCAATTAAGCTTTACTTTGGGGTATTTTCTGTGTAGATTAACCCTAGAATGCCCCTGCTTGGCTGCAGTTGCCCCAAACTACTAACAAATGTCGCCTATTTAACCTGTTTAATTCTTATCAGTCGATCAATATAGTAGACAAGTTTATTATTGTTCATTTCGTACTACACATTCCATCTAGAATAATTTCAATTAAATAAAAACTACCTGCACTTGCATAATTAAAAGATAATAGAGGGAAGGAGAAAGAGAGAGAGAGAGAGCCAGCGAAAGAGTGACGGGCCCATCTGGAATTATTTAGCTTGTCGAAACTTGAACCCCAGCGATAAGACTAATCTGCAGAGGAGCCTTTTAGCTTTCGACAAGGCAAAGTACCCTGCTATCGCGACAAGCCTCAACAAAACAATTCAAAATCAAATCAAAAGAAACATTCGAAAAAGAGTAAAAGAAAATTCAGAAAAATTACAAATTAAAAAAAACATAAATAAACAGGTTACATTAAACATAAGAAAATCATAAATACATTTAATATGAATTGATAAAAACAAATACCGAATAAAAGATAAATCAAACTTAAACCGAAAAAAAACAACATTTTAGATCACCTTTTAATTATTTTATTCTATTACAGATCAGATTCACAATTTTATCTATAAACTTATTAGTATCTTGTGTAGCTTCTTCTCCAAGAGTACTTACTTCTTAGTAGTTATAGTGTCTTATTCTACCTAAGGTTATGGTTCTATAATGTAAGTATTTTCTGCTATAATATATTTACAGGGGATTTTGTTTATTGTTGATATTGTCTCCTTTTAGGTATTGTCCGAGGTAATTAGATCATATAAATTTAAATAGAAATTAAATCTAAACTACACAAAAACAAGCTTTTTACATTACTAAGAAACAGTTTATAATATAATTTTAGTATTATATAGTATTACATATTAATTTTGATTTTAAAAACCCTTTACCAGTTGTTCTAACCAATCTTTTATTTCCTTAACGAATTTTCCAAGTGATTTCTGCTGAAGTTGCTCTCGATGCTCGACTGATTGCAGTTTCAATTGGCAAACAAAGATAATGTGGGATAAACTAAGGTCAACTGTTGCCTCTTAAATGGCATCAGTCTGCAACAGCTCAGCAGCTGTTGCTGTTTCAGTGAACTGCCAAATCTCTTCCCCGTTATAGGGCACAATTCTAGCCAGACGCACATCCAGTGCTAATGCTTCGATCTGTTGCAGCTCCTGTGGACAGACAAGCAGTTCATGTAGCTTGGCATGATGGATAACAGTATCCAAGTCCATGTGCTTGACACGCAACGTGGGATTTGCAGGCGTAGGGGAAACAAAAGTGACGCAGACACGTTCGTAGCGATTGCTAGCAACTTTACGCACACAAATTTGCTGTAGCTGCGATAAGGTGGGCGCCACACAATGCTCAGAAGTGGCATAATAGCTTCTTAGTTGCTGTTGCAGTTGCTCATAGTGCTGTGTTACGGATAAGGACTCTCACGGCGACTCATCCGAAGTCCTTTGAGCCAGCAAGCGTACAGCAAAGTGCGCGGGAGTGCAAATCTTAAGTGAGACAAGAATTTAAATAAATTTCCTCAACCCTTCATTTAACTCACTTTCAGTAGCTGAAACCGTATTACTCCGACATGAGGTACAGTCCCGCAATTGCGATCGCTGTCTGTCAGAATGTGACGATATTGACAGGTAGACGTCACACAATGACCGTAGAGCAACAGGACGGGACACAGCACACATTGACGCGCAGCTAGGGTCGCTTCACGTGTCGCCAGCAGCTGCGCAAGCACCGCACTCAATATACTGTCAATCTGCTGTCCGTGTTGTTGCATGAATTCCATTAGCTGTGGCAGCGACTGCTGGCCTTCCTTGTCCAGCAGCACCAGCGATTGCAGCTGCTGCTGTGATTCCTCGGGCATGAGAAGATTGGGTACTCCACTACGGAAAACAGCAAAACGCTTTCGGAATTGACTCCAAGTAAGCGGCATGTTGAAGTGTATCAAACTTTGCACATTGTCCACATGCAACTCCGGCGCATGTGTCTGCAACAGCAATATTTTTCCTGAGTGCTGTAAAAAATATGGATTATTATATAGAATTCTTTTATGGTTTCTTCTTTGGTTACCTGCCGCTGCCATAGCTCAATGTGTGCCTTATCCTTACGTCCGCGATGCAGCAGGCAAGCGTGCTTGGGTAACTGTTTCTGTAGCAACATTAAATCTGCACTGCGAGCAAAGAATATGAGAGTACGTTGATGTTCCGGTGGATACCGCTTGAGATAGACCATTAACTGTTGCAAGTGTTGCTCTACGCCCTCAGCTAAACGAATATCAAGCAACATTCCACCATAGGCAGCCGCTTCCAATGGATCCTTGAACGATAGCAATGGCTGCTTGGCGTGCTGCAAAAGATCTTTCATTTCTTCGGCTTGCCACAGTCGACTGGTTACCACCATCTGCGTAGAGTTGCAATATTTCAAAAGTTCTGACTTGCATGCTTGAAATCTGCTGCCATCATTAGCTCGTAACTTTTCGTATTCATCAAGGATTAGACAACTTAAATAAGCCTGGGGAAGCAGCTGCTCTAAATTCAATCTGCTGAACTGCTCCGTAGTAACTATCAACAAGTCGCAGTCTTTGCTAAGCTGAGTTTCGAATGCTTCTCGCAGTTCCAGTAAGCGTTTGCGTGTAGCCACTAGAATAATGATCTTGCTAGGTGCGGTCTCTGCGTCAATCTGTTGGCTCAATGGCTTCACATAGTAATCTAAAGGGTATTTCCCAGTATCAATAATGAAAACTGAATTTCCTGCAAGGATTTGCGAGGTGATTAAATTATTTGAATGACTTGTCACAGGCTGCAGGGCATGTGCCAGCCAAGTTTGCTCCATCTGAAAAGCAGAAAGAGATGACTTGATGTCCTGTTGATCTGTTCCGTCTGTTTGCGCGTTTTATTTATATATAAGAAGTGATATAAATCGATTAAGGCTAGGCTAAATTGCTCGTAATGCTATTATTCTCTACTCTAACAGTTTCTTTTTAGACTTCGGCGTCGAAATCGTTCGCAATGAAACGCGTCGCGGCGTCTTGGGGTTTGGCGTTGTCGGTTTTGGCGAGGCATTAGTCACTGACCCCTTTATTGTTGCTGTTGCTGCAGGTAGTGCAGCTGTTTCTTTGCCGCGGGCGCTTCCTTCTTAGGTGTTGCCCCCTCTTGTGTGTCTTCGTAAACCAGACGAATGTCTTCAGTGCGTTCGCAAGTCGCCTCGTTGATAATAAGCTGCGTCTCCTTAGCTTTGCTATCTACCATTTTAGTGGGCGACCTGCTCTTCTCATTTGTTGACAGTGGATTAACACCTTCTACTAGTGGCCAAGCATCCATTGCCTCCTCTACATCGACAGGCGCATTCACTGCAGGCACTTCAATCAGTACGCGAGGCGTACGACGCACTGCAATAGGCGTGGCATGTTTGGCAGCCAGTAACTTGGGCGTCATCGTATTGCTATTGCTGCTGCCCGGTGTGCGTGGCTGCCTTCTTATCTGTATAGGCGTAGCAGGCCTGCTTTTCTTCTCTGGCGACTCGAACTTCTCGTCGGTGCTGATAATCTCCTTGTCGAGTACAACTTCGAGGGGTTTCTGTAGCACAACCAGTGGCTGCTTGGCCGGTTTGTTCTGTACATCATCCGCATCTGCGCTTGCCTTACGCTTCACGGCAATTGGCAAGGGCGTCACTTCCGACACTTTTCGCGGCGAACGGCGTATTGCAATTGGTGTTGGTTCGGTCACATTACGAGGTGCACGTCTGAAGGCAATGGGTTGTGGTTTTACTTCGGCTTTGGCCACTGACTTGGGACTGCTCGATGATGTTGCAGAGCTGCTGCTCTGTAGGGACGAATCATTCTCGGGCTCCAAGTCAATTTCGTTGCTCTCTTTGCTAACATCGGCAGTGGCGGGCTTCGTCTCAATTCCATTAGGTTTCATCTTCTCTTGCAGTGGCTGACGTGGAGTCGACTCATCCGAAGAGAGTTTTTGCTGCCTTTGTTTCTTCTGTTTGCGTATACGTTGTGGGGGATTCTCAATAGTATTGGCAGCAGCGCACAGCACTGCATCCATTTCCTCATACCGCTCACCCAGCTCATTCTCAGCGAAGGTCAGCAACGAGCAGAAGCCGTCTGTGCTGGAGACAATCAGCACATTGCCATCAGTTGACCACGTGAGATCAGTCAATCGTGTGTAGTGTATATTGGAGACAATGGCAAAGGGCACTGGCTGCTGGGTGTCGTAGAAAAACACAGAGTTCTTGGTGGCCACAGCGTAGATCATGCGATAAGGCAATGATATGATTGGTGGATTCTTCTCGGCATTGTACGGTCGCAGACGGTACAGCACGGGCGAACAGCGCACGGCCACAGTGTATTCATTCGGGAAGGGCAAAACGAATGCAGGTTTGCTCAGATCGTAGCGACTGTAGCCGTAGCTGGTATTTGTGGGTTTTAGAACGCCATCATAGTCCGTCACGCCAGTAGGGGTAAGCAACAGTTTGCCATCGGGTGTAAAGCAGAGGCGTCTGAAGAAGGTCTGCAGCGTGCCGTCGTGATACAAGCGCACACTGCGACCGTGCAGCTCGTGTCCCTCCTTAACAGGCAGTGTTGACTTGCTGACCCTATGCAAACAACGACGTGTGTTGACATCAAAGATCCGCATAACTCTGTAAGCAGTTGAAGATGGTTATGAATCCTTTAAATATACAGTTTTAACACTTACCTATCTGTACTCATTGTCGCTATGAACTGATTACACGGATCCCAGGCAACACCTTGCACATATCCCTTATGATCATCCAAAATTGCTAACGATTTTCCCTTATGGACATCCCACAACATGGCAGTGTTGTCCACAGAACCGGTGACTAGAAACTGAGAATTGGGTGCCCAGCTTAAATCGTAGACGTCTTCCCGATGGCCACGTAACACTTTCAATGTCAGCCACACCTCTCTATCCTGTTCGCTGTTTCCGTCCTCATCCACAATGTTTACAACTTCATTCTCAGCCTTTTGCTTCCATATAAAGACAACACTTTCGTCATCCCCAGAGGCCAAAAGTTTGCCGTTTGGTGACCAACGCACTGTGTTGACAGCACGCTGATGCCTCGCCAAATCCGCTGCCAATTCCAGCTCAACGCCTTCCCGATCCACTGTCTGGTTCACATACCAAATGAGAACGTGTGCATCGGTGCCGCCCGAGGCGAGGCGACACTTTGTGGGCGCATTTAAGCCCACACTGTTAGGTTGAATATCTACACTTAATACCGGATCACGATTGTGCCATGATATTTCGGGTATTTTGCACTTCATTTCGGTTTGATCAATAAATAAATAACTTACTTAACGAGTATTGTCTATGTTTTTTTCTGTCGTGAATGCTGATTTCGCGCCCAAATGCCAGACAGTGATGTGAAAACTAAACTAAAATAAACATCGTTGCACCGATTCTTGTCTCTACACAATCGATAACATGTGCCCCAAGCAACTCTGTTTGCGATAGGTTATTGTGTGCAAGAGCAGCCTACTTAACTAGACTTTTCGAACTCGAATTCGAACGCAGCTGTTAATATGGTAAACAAACCGAAGATTTTTTTAAATTTTATACTATTTTCGTTTTTTGTCGTTATTTCTAGTCTGTCACATTGCACACCGACGTTGGCGATATTAAAATCGAGCTCTTCTGCGAGGCATGCCCCAAGGCGTGTGAGAATTTCCTGGCTCTGTGCGCGAGCGACTACTACAGCGGCTGCTGCTTCATCAGGAACATTAAGGGATTCATTGTGCAAACCGGAGATCCCACAAATACCGGCAAAAATGGTCAGTCTATTTGGGGCACTAAATTCGACGATGAGTTCAAGGAGACCGTTAAGGTAGTATTACGTTCAAGATGTGTGAATAAAATTTACTGGTCAAATTTCAAATTCCTATTTCCCAGCACACGGACCGTGGAATGGTCTCTATGGCCAACAATGGACCCAACGCCAATGCCAGTCAATTCTTTATTACCTACGCGGCACAGCCGAATCTTGATTTAAAGTACACGCTCTTCGGCCGTGTAATTGATGGATTTGATGCCCTAGATGAATTGGAAAAACTGCCTGTAAACCCCAAGAACTACCGCCCGTATGTTGATAAGAAAATCAATGGAGTAACCATTCATGCCAACCCGCTGGCAGCGTAATTAAAACAATCCAATCGAATGCTCTATACATATACAATATATTTTTTCTAGCGCTTAACTTACTAAAGAACTTCCTTTGTTTATATACTAATTGATTGAGAAACAGCAAATTGTGCAAAAGCTGCTTAAACTATATCTTAAAAATCAGCCAAGGCATTCACACAAATTCACATTCTTTTGTAGTAATTTGCTTTTGTATATATATATAAAATTGCATTGCTCATTTCGCATGAATTTCGTTTCTTTTTTGTAGTTCTTTAAAAACATGTTCAAGGACTTTTGCACTTAAATTGAAAACTTAGAATAGACAATAGACGACAATATGTATGATGATTGTAAAAACGAGTAACTAGAAAAGTAAAAACAAATGCTAACAAGAATCTCGCAAGAGTTTCACTACAATAGGACTATGCATTATGTGGATTTGCCATTTGTGAGGGACTTGGCGGGCTTCGGATGATCCTTCATGTGCTGCTCGAACATGGACCGAATATCGGCCAAGGCCTGACAAATGTGCTCCGAAAACCGATGCACATTCTGAAATTGAATCAGAGTTAACTTATGATCACTGATATAAATCGATAGTGTTACTTACGGTCTGCGCACAAGTGGTCTTTGCTGAGATATGGAAGAATATAAGATTTTCACCAGCTATGATGTACGAGACACCGTAGCCATCATCTGCAACGGGTCCAAAGCCACCACCGGCACTGATACAGTTCGGATGTTTCTTCAGATCCATCTTAGGCGTTTGACCATGTGGTGTTTGACTAGTGGACAGACGCCAGGGTTCGCTCAGCACCTCGTTAAGGAAGGGTGAATCCACCTCTAGGTATTTGGACACAACATACAGGCAAAACAGATGACGATCAATTCCTCGACCACACATGGCATCCTGATAGCCCAACTGGTGACGATCGCAAGCATCCTTCAGCAGCTGCACGCGATGATCATTCTGAAATAAAAGCCAAATGGATTAATATGGCTGAATTAGAAGAAAACAGTCAACTGTCGAACCGTTGTGCTGGGATCCTGCATGGCCTTAACCCAGGCGGACGATTCTATGGTGCATGGCCGCACAGTTTCAGTGCGACCTTCACGGAACAGGCGTGTCATGGATGCCTCGTAAGTCAACGAGAAGCGTCCGGCATCACGATAGTAGGCCAGCTGCAAGGCCATCTGTATGTAGGCATCTGGCGACAGGCGGCACTTCTTCATGAATCCCTTGCCGTACTCTTGGTGCACCAATATGCGCAAATCAACCTCATTGATCAGCTTGGTGGCACAGATTGTGGCGTCCTCAATTTGCGTCAGACACGGCTTGAGATCCCAGTTAAGACGCGTTGGCGAAGGTGGCTGGAACTCGGGTGTGCCTTTAGTATTACCAGCTTCGTCATATCTATAAGGTTTGTAGACATAAATCATTGATTAGCAGAGCAAAGCAACATCAGATAATACACATAGAAGCCATAGTTAGTTAGTTGGGTAAATTAGAGTACGGTTGTTAGTCACAAGATGATTGTATAACGTTAGTTAGAGTTAGTTCTTATGATTGGTATATATTGAACTTAAACAGTATGAAATGAGATTTCCTCAGTTGGAATTTAAGTTTTACCCATCAATATCATCACCAAATATATATTCCCATAGATGTCCCATAACCGGTGCGTCCGCCCTATAAAAGATATGCACAAATACAATCGATTAAGCCACAACCATTATGATTAATGTGTAATTAAAGACTAAATAAATATATGCGAATCTGAAGATGAAACTGCAATAGAACCTCGACCGACACCGTCAAACGTAAATTTGAATATATTCGGAAAAATTACCCGTCCGATACAAGATCATCAATGATCAGATTCTCCCACATGTGTGAGGCGATGGCAGCGTCAGACCTTTTATCGTACAATATTTATATATAATTGAATTAAAGTCGAACAAAGAGACAACTCTCTCGGGCTTATCCTGCCAGCTAGAATTATCAAAACTATACTAAACCAATACTTACCACGTGTGTTCGGCATTGAAACCGACTCGTCCGTTCGTGCCCACGCAGACGGTGAAGCACTTGTCAAACCAACGGTTGTAGCCATTGCCATGCAACAGCTTCTTGCCGAATGAGTCCAGCAACTCGGGACGCTTCAGGTCGAACTCGAAGGGTTCGTCGTCAAGGGAAAGTACGAATGCTGCCGATTCGATGGTGCGCAACGAGACGTGATTGACGCCACGCGAGAAATTGTTGTTGCGTGTCTCGGCCCACTTGGAACGGTTCCAGGCTGTCAACGCAGCCAAATGCTCCTCACCCTCTACCGGCGTGGCCTTGGCCTTCAGAATCTCCTCGATTTGACTGTTAAGGAAAGGGTAGATTAAAGATCTGTTGTAAATTGCAAATTAGAATAAATTGATACTCACATTTGCAGCTCGCATGGACGTAAGATGCGTCCCTTGTAGTAGATGAGCATCTTGTAGTAGCAACCCTTGTGCAGCACCACAATGTAATTGGAATCTCTGTAGTGAACAATGCGATCTGTTTCGAGTCCTGGAATACGAGCCGTGTTGAAGGTGCGTTCATATTGCCACGAGCAGAGCGGGATCATGCCCTGCACCATAATGGGCTGCAGTTCCTGATGCTCGATGAGGCGTCTAAAGTTCAGCAACAAGGAGATAACATTGGCAGCACGAGCCGACTGTATATTGGTGAGATTCATAAAGATGGCATCGGTGCCATAGAAATTGCTGTTCACACAGAGCGGACTGCGACCGCGTAGGTAGACGTACTCCTCCCACCAATCTGAGACGTAGTTTGTGGACCACCAGCTCTTCAGTCTCAGATACCATTGCAGTTTCTTGCCAATCGTTAGCTCAAACTCCTTGGCCAATCCCTCCATGCGTTTGTAGTTATCATCATCCAGCAGTGGACGGACCGAGCGCAGATAACGCGACATCGTATCGTGCACGGAGGGCAGTGGCAGGCGTGGCAACGATCCCTGGAAACTGTACAGTCCCGGCTTGTTCCAGCTGGACAGCACACGCACCACAGCCACCCACAGCATGGTGGGTAAGGATACACGACTGCCCGGCGCCCTTGACTCATACATCCAGCCCTTGTAGATCAACAGCAGCTTCAGCGTGTAACGCATTGTAAAGCAAATGGAAAGCCAGACGGTAAGTGCGGCCAGGAAGCACGCTGTAATTTGCCAATTCATTGTATTGTTGGGCAAATGCACTAGGATTCTGTTAGTCAGATTAAAAGGAGCCTGATATCCAGCGAAATGCAGCCCCAGCGCAATGGCCGTGATCAACCACAGACTCTGTATGTGCGCCGGATAGACACCATTGCGAATGCCATTCTAAAAGAAGAAGAGTATAAGTTAAAGAGGAATTTAAAAGCAGACAGTATTGGGTACTTACTCTGGCACGTGCCATACGCTTCTTCCAGGAGCGCACACCCGAGTTCCACACAAGATTGAGCACCTCATGGTCATAGTTGATGTCGAAGCCCTCGTGCGTGATCGCAAACGAAAAGGCAACGGCAGAATGGGCTTCAGCCATACCTGTTCAGTTAACTGGCTACTGCTGAAAGAGAGTGGGAGTTAGATTGGATTGGATTAATCATCATAAATAACCCCACAGGTATCTACATCATTATTGACTAATTAACTCTGCTTACGGATTTGCTCGCTTTATTGACTGCATTTCGGACTAATTAATTGGCACTGATAAGCTCTACTAATTTGCATTGCTACTCTTCTATATATATGATTCAATAGAACACGGCAGATAATTTCGGCGAGACGGTCGATTGAGTCTGGACCCAAACACTTTATTATCATGAATGGTCTGCTATAAGTAATAATGAGTAATTCAAAAAATTCCAATATGAAATCATTTATAAATATCTCCAATTAATAATCGAATCTTCTTGGATGGAAGTTTGTTTTCATTGCACTCAGTGAAAAGCCTTTTATCGATTAGATTCTTCAATAAACAATCAAGTAATAGACTGAAATACATAGTAGAGGAAAGCTCAATCAACAGACTATAAGGCAGCTGATCACTCGTTTCGCAATCACTTTGCATCTGCCTCATTTGTACTTTGGTATTATTTACAAGCTGCAACCTGCAAGGCTCGCATATTCTCGATTAATTACATAGACGAGGCGCGAGGGCAGCTAATAATTTCGATGTCATAACAATTTTTCAGACAATTGATGATTGACGTCATAGCAATGTTCTCGTAACTCTGATGCCGATAACCCCATATAAGTACAGAGAAGTCATAAGAGATTGTCACCGAGTCGGCAAAAGGAAACCATTAGACCATCAATACTTGTAACTGGCTATATACTCTTTACTGTGTCTAGCTCGACTCTTTGTTTGGCGTTCGCAGTTCCATTGACATTCGATTGCCAGTACGACTAACTTCCACTTGAGTGGGGAGACAAGCACGTAGATTGATCTGACAAGTGTTCTGTGGAGAGCGCACTTTAATAACAGTTTGCGTTGTTTTCTTTGCATACTTATTGTTTACAATCAATCGTTGTGAGTGTGTGTGTGTGTTTGAGTGTGTTTATTAGCAGAAATAGCTAACAAGTTATCATTATATTCAACTTGCAGCTTGAAAAGTTGATTTTTCTCTGCCCAAACAGCCTTGGATTCGTTGAACTCTAGACAAGACAGAGCAAACAGACCATACCAAGCAAGGAAGCAAGGCCAATGCAGTCGAAGCAGCGCTTAAAATTATTAACAATAAGAAACCACAAACACAACAGTTTTATTTTCGTTTGACCTAGTTTGAAACGAGGCGGCCACGCTGCGTATGCGTAATATTGCTTCTCCTAGACGATCGCTACCGGCTTTTAAATATTTATGTATGCGCATACATATTCATTTGTTTTTGTTTGTGTTGGAGACACAGCAAAACAAGAAATAAGCAGACACACACACACACACACATTCAATGCTGCCAATGTTGTTGTTGCTGTTGCTGCTAATGTTGATGTTGTTTTTATTTATTTGCGCTGGGCATGAGGGGTTCAAAGTCCAAAGACAAACATTATTTTTGCTATATTCTATTTATTTCACGGGTTTTGTGAAAATAATCAATTCGATTAGGGGGAAAAGTTTAGCAACTCATTTCGATTATAATTATCTACAAAATGTAAAAAAAAACTTTTTATGTAACACAGAAAACTAGAGAATCTTCGAATGCGCTGATAAGAGAGACTTGTGCTCGCTTCATGTGCTCCTTATCAATCCTATCAATTTAGTACGTATATATGCATATGTATTGTAGGCGCTCAAAAATGGAGAATTGTGCTAAGTAGGACAAACACTTACGAGGCGAAAGACAACGTAAACAACAAAAACGAAGAAGAAAGCTAGTGCAACGTAAACCACGAGGAATTGCAAAGAAATGCAGAAGTGCAAATTGCCTTTTTTTGTTTTGCATTCTTGCTGACCTTCAATTAGCCGAGGTGAACAAATAAAAAAACCATGAAAATGGGCATAACAAACCTTTTCCGAGTTAATCGTTTTCCAATTAGATTCACTTATTGCACAATATGAGTAAGTTAAAGTATCTCACAGCCGAAAGTTGCGTTAATTTTAAATTATATTTGTTATTTTTATTCGTCGAGGATTGCTACGAAAATAGTAAAGAGACGAAACAACTTGATCGCTTGAACGACGAGCGTCAACTAACTGCGAGCTGCATGGCGAGAGCGCATGGGGTCTCAAAAAGCGAGCACAGCCGTCGCCGGCTACAGATACGTGAATACAGCTACAGATACAGTGTACATATAGAATGTATGTAACACAGAATATACGTGAGTGTGTGTGTGTAGATACGACACGTATTGGTGTCTGCTGCGTCACAGACCAACAAGAAGGCGGCCTGTAAGTAACAACCGAGAGAAAGACAGAAAGAAGAGTGGAGAGGGGAGAGGGGACAGGGAGAGAAGCAAGAGACTCGTGGCCGCTGCCGGCGGTCGTTGCACGACTGAACTTCGACAAGAAGTGTATTAAAATCTTCCCGTTTTAAGATTTACCCACATGTTGCATTTAAATAAAGTCATACAAACATATTTATATCTATTATCTATAGATACTTTTCTAACTCTTCTGATATTGTCATGTGCATTCCGATCGATTTGGTCGCACACGCCCCCTTCACAGTGATAGGTGTGTGGCATAAATCTCTCCCGAGGCGCACTATAAAAATAGCTTTGAATACGCAACATGGAAAAGTGAGATAAATGAAACTGATTTGTCGCGTCTATGTGCACAGTGAAGGCATTATTATGAGGTCTATTATACATACATACATACATATGTAGATATTTATTGTCACTGGCGAAATTTATTATTAGGTTTTTTGCACTTTGAACTGCATATGCTAAATATGCGAGAATGTGTGCGTGATACATTTTTATTGGATCCTTATTTATTTATTTGTTGTTTGGAACAATCAGTAATCTAGACAATCAAACTTAAGTTTGCTAAATAGTAATCACAGAGAGTGTTATGATACCAAAACAACTGATAAATAACTTTGTTTTTTTGCAATGTAATTGTTTTTATTCAGTGCGCGCCCTTGGAGGTAATTTGTCATAGTGAAAACTTTATACGATCCATCCGACGTGAGAGCTGACAAGGTCTTATCACATGGTTTGACAGGTCTACTTTTCTTGAACTACTTTCGTACCCAAGCAAACTACTTCTTATCTCCTATGATCTTATAACATTTGAAATGGTAGTTATTTCAAACCCGCGATAAGATATTTGCTATATTATAATTTTTTATTTATCACGATCGTCGTGAATACAAAGTTAATTTGCCCGTTGGGGTCTTGTCCAAGTCGCAAGTTCCATGAAAGTAGAACGCAATTTCTGGCAATCCGTTATTAATGGTATATAAGGGGAGTGGGCACGCGGCCTGATAATTGATTGATTCTCAAGTATTGCCAAATTTGTACTACGAAATATCGTATACAATTGGTGACGCATTGAGGCAGTCGTGTCTGGTTGGCAGACAACAAAAAAAACTCGGTTATCAGACAGTTTTGTTGCCGAAAAAACAGCACACATTATCAAGAAGTCATAAAATAAAAAGAGTCTAAACAGTTGATAAAAGTCTTAGTAAAAATGGGGGTAATTACCGTTAAGCCGTGTTAACAGCCTTGACAGATCATCAGCTTTAAAATGCTATATGTATGTGCATATGTATAAGTATGCATATATACGCGATAGCTAACGCCGCAACATTTGCGCTCTATCTTCAGCTTGGACTTTGAACTGTAAGCAAACTTGAAATGTCGTGCCTCCAACGACTGTGACTGCGGGGAAGTAGTAGGAAGAGGGGCAACGGGTTAGGCCAATTTTGAGTTTAGATCTGCCACGCTTATTTATATCATTCACACTTGCTGGGCAACACAAACAAGTTTACGAAGTTCTATTAGATTTATAGTGGGTTTACGACTTTAACTTGCATTAAATAATTATTTGAGGTATTCGTGCATGATATTTTCTTGAGGTTTCGTCATTTGTTGTTGTCTTTTTCAATTAGCTCGTGTTACTCTCACACACACTCACACACACAACAGACTCACTGAGAGCGTCGCAAGGCTTTGACTTGCTCCCACACAACTGCACCTGCCTCTGCTGTGCGGTTGTGTGTGTGCTTTATCTCTCTCCATCTCTGTGTCTGTTTGTGTATCTCTTTTACAGATGTTTACAATGCAAAATCGTGGGGACGCTGTTTTAAACTGAGAGCTTACGCTCACCCACTCAACTGAGAGTCGAATTGGACTTTGAACCCGCTGAGCGAGTGTGCAAAGAAACGAAAAAGTTGAAAAACAAATCCCCAGAAACAACAACAATAATAATAACAATCACTTCGGCAGCATAAGCAGCAGCAAGGCGGTGTGGTAATCATTGTTGTTGTTTTTTAAATAAATACTTATGTCTGTATGTGTTTGTGTTGGCTCTCTGTATTTTCCACAACGAGAGAGAGAGGAAAATGGAAAAAGAGGGGCTTGCTTGTATGACCCAAATAATCGAAACAGGTTGATGTTGCAGCTATTAAGCAATGCAGCGTATACTAGGTTGTTGGGCCAAAGGTGATGCTCAGGTAAAAACGTAACTAAACATTGCGATTAATGTGGCTCGTAGGTGAATGCACCGCAAGGCGACTGCATTGGAAAGTGCGCCTTTTTCAACGTATTCCGTGACATAAATACACACACATACATTGGAATTTATTTGCGTTGGTACATAAACACAAGGTACAAAGGGTACAATAAGCCCGCAACTTACTTATGTGTGTGTGTGTGTATTTCCTTATTGTAGTGAACTCGTTTTAATTGCAAATGCAAATCCAATTAGAAGCGGATGAAGCTTTATCCGAATATGTGACTAAAGTAAAAGCGGAACGAAAAATAAACGCACAAGACGAAAATAACACACACAAATGCGACGACGGCACAACGCTGACGCGCGCAATGTTGTAAACGAAGCAGCGCAACAAAAGAGACTGAGGAGCACAGACTGCTGAGCCGGAGCCAGCGTGCTGTAAACGTCGAGAGAGAGAAGCAACAGAGACAGCAACAGTGCGCAACTCGAATGTTCGACCATATGATCGAAGTTGCGCATGCAAGTGGGGTGGGCAGCACAGGGTGACTCAAGTGTGCATGCATGCGATTAATTGCTGTCTTTATTATTATATGCATATTTCATAAAAGCTGACGAAACATATATTGGAATAAACTTAAACTTGATTTTCCACTTATTATACTGACACTACTGTGCCTTATTTTCATTCGAACTTATTTTACAATAATTCCATTTAAGACTACTTTGCAGGCTGTTCGTCTTTGGGCTGATCCTTGCTTTCATTAGAAGCCGAGTTTGAAAGGCCACGTATGCTCAAATCGTAGACAACTTCTTCAATCTTCTTCACATCGTATTTTAAGGCATCGAAACGTTTTCGTAATCCATCGTTTTTCATATTGAGCAGGCGAAAGCCTGTGTTAAGATCTCCAATGAAATGCGATATGTTTAGGGGACGGTCGTAGTCGCCCATAGTGACGGAATTTGTGGCGAAACGTGACAATTCCGAGGCAAGCAGCAATATGCCCAGCAAATAGTCCTCAATGTCCAAGTGAAAACCATCCGAATGTTTGATTTTTACTGTTTACAAACAAATGTTGTTAATAAGATATGCTACGATATGTTTGTATTATTTCTATACATACAGCCAAGCATTTCAGCTGCCGTTTCACGTGTCACCAGAAAGCCCGCCTCCAGGTAAGTGACCAACGCAATGAGAAATATCAGGCGTTGGGTAATGTAAGTCCAATGATCCGAATAGCTGTGAAGATCAGATATCAGAAACGCCCACAATAGCTTCAAGCATGACTCTTACCGGTAATACTGCCCGGCTGGAACTAATGAGGCCAACTTTTGATATTTTTCAGAGCAGGCTTCGATCTGCTGACGTGCCAGTGTGCAGGCATTATTTACTGAAGATTTCACAAAATTATTAATATATATTCTGTATTTGGAATCCAAAATGAATGCTTACTTTTGCTCAAATCCGAATGTATCACCTGCAGGTGTATTGTGGCTTCCTTGGCCAGATGCTCAATTTCTCGCACCACTATGCGAAGGTTCTGTTAAATTACTCGTTAGTGATGCATATTATCATCATATAAATGATACTAACCTCACGCAATTCCTGTTCGTTATCTATATATTTCTGATAGTTTGAGAAAATTTCCATTTTCACAAAATTCGACATCTTGTTTAATATATTTCGCTTGTTTACGCCGGTTTTTTCGCAAGCACATACACAGATACGATAAGCAAACGATACTTGCAGTTATATCGAATAGTCGTACACAATATCGAATTGACCCATGCGATACATCGATATGTTCGCATGCCATCGCTATCGATACTCAATCTACAGCTGTGCATGCTCATATGTGCGTGTGTTTCGTACTTGCAACTAATTGACGTATATTCAGCCAAATTAATTTGACCAAAATGTCCTACGTAAGTTCAATTGGAATTAAAAAATAATAAGTTTAAGTTCCTTCTTGCTATCAAATACTTTCAGGGCGGTGGCTACAATCCTTACGGTCAACCTGGTGGCTATGCTGCTCCTCCAGGTGCTTTTCCACCGCAGAACGCACAAGTTTCACCCCAGGCTCAGCAATGGTTCGCCATGGTGGACAGGGATCGGTCAGGAAAGATAAACTCCTCAGAGCTTCAGGCAGCTTTAATAAACGGGCGTGGAGAGCAGTTTTCGGACAACGCCTGCAAACTCATGATAAGTAAGTCATAACACGCAACAACACACACACGGGTATCCCATGACTCAATGGGGCTACTTTAGACTAATTTACGTATTCAGAACCACCTGGGGCTCACTTTGAACTAATTTAAATATACAGCCCCACATGGGAATTCAAATATTTGCCAGCAACTCTGTAAACTCTTTACACGTGCATATTTGCTTAGTGAAACAGCCGAGACACACTATCTTGATAAACATTTCTCCTGTGTTTACCTAAGATTAATTTGTTTATATGATTTTAATCATCGCACTTTTTATGTTCTTCCCTTGCAGGCATGTTCGACAACGACGCCAGTGGCAGTATTGATGTCTTCGAGTTTGAGAAGCTCTATAACTACATCAATCAATGGCTGCAGGTCTTTAAGACATACGACGCAGATGGCTCAGGTCACATCGAAGAAAGCGAGTTAATACAGGGTAGGCATAAAAGCTTTAAAGAACACACCTGTTAATAGGCATTCAATTAAACCTCCTTCTACCTGACAGCTTTCACCCAAATGGGCTTCCGTTTCACGCCTGAGTTTATCAATTTCCTGGTGAAGAAGAGTGATCCTCAGAATCACAAGGAGGTTTCGGTGGACCAATTCATTGTGTTGTGCGTGCAGGTGCAGCGTTTCACCGAGGCCTTCAGGCAACGCGATACACAGCAGAATGGCACCATTACCATTGGCTTTGAGGACTTCTTGACCGTTGCCATTGGTTGTTCTTACTAAAGTAAAAAACAGTTCCAGAACTATCAAAGAAATCAAAGTACACGCCGCACACAGCCTTTACAGATGCAAATCTAATTCCGTTGTCTTAAGCATTTTGTTCAAATTCTTGGTGTATGTATGTTTATCTCCTTACCCCCCATCTCGCCAATCCCATTATGGTAATCTCTTGCAACACATTGAGTATTGTTTTTGAAGTTTTAATTCACATAAGTACAAAAGAACCTCAATAAAAATAAACGCATATATACTATATATATATATTTATATTTGTAATTGTAAAATAATGTGTTTTATTTAAAGTGTGAACATAGTGAATATATGTATATATAAGTCAATAGTATAAAGAAAATACATGTCTTAGTTGTTTTTTAATCTGAATGTTTCGAGCAGTTTCACTGCCAACCAACAGTTTCAATAATAATGTCTTCGCTCTTTCGGCGTTCGATTGGAAGTAAATCGTCATAGAAGTATCTCAACTCGAAATGGCATTTATGGTAAGAACTTAAAGCAGTCTAATCAGTTTCATACGTCTGTATATAAATATATAAAAATATGATAAAAGTACATTTGGATATAAGAAGTATCTGATATTTGGTTTGGGAATTATGTGTGAATTCTTATTTTTGAGTCTTTTGCGTGTTTGTTTTTTTTTTTTTGGTTCTAGGATTATGAGTACAATTGTAAGATAAAAATCCCTAAATATAATTGCAATCAGTCTTAAAATGTCAATATTATATCGTACAATTTTGATGATGTTTAAATTAATGAATATTTCAATTCCACAGTCGATTTGCGATGCGTATCTCTAGCGTACAAATGATCAGTCAAATTTTCAGTAAAATAAATACCTAATATGGCATAAGTTCAGGAGATCGCTTGGACAGTCAAAGGTTAGGGCTAGGGGGTAGGGTTTTTAGAATAAACAAACTAATAAATATAAATACATTGAGAGATCTTTGGGTAATAATCGATCGATAATGTTATAGTGGAAGAGTGGGCAAGAATTCTCAATTATAATATACGAATGTGTTAATATAATAAGTCTCTTGGATGTGCCCGCTTTAAGCACGATAATAGGCGCAGGCCATCTGTTTATATGAGATAAATAAAAGTCTAAGGTTTTGGTTTTTTTTATTATTATAGATATGTTGACGTATGTAAATTTGATTCGTTGGTGTTAATGGCCTTGTGGATGAGTCGATATGCTCGGGACTTGCATGATGATAAATGCTTAGCTTATAAAATGCATACAAAAATAATTTGTTACGACAAGTAAAATATCAATCAGTAGTAAAATATCAACGTGGACTCTTCTCCCTGCTTCTTCTGTTCGTTTTAAGGTTTTTTTTTTGATTTTCGGTTTGTGGTAATACTAAATCATACATTAGCTATAAAATTGTTGTAAATAATACGTTGCATACGAAATTGTTGATGCCTTAATACTAATTGGTTTGTTTATATATATTTTTTTTTGTGATTTTGATTTTGATTTTGCTCTTGATTAGACTTGTTTGCACTTCTTAGACGTAGCATACGATACAAATTGATAAATTATAATATTACAATTAAACATAAAATATTTTTTGGGATGACACGCAAAATGACAAGAAATTATTCGTAGATTATTTTGTTTCTTGACAAATTAAAGACAATCTAAAAAATTGCATAAAAGCAAAAATTGTTTTGTTTAAAATGGAAGTTAAGGCTTCAGTTTCAGTTTCGGTTTCCCCCTAATTACCCCCCTCTCTCTCGTTTAAAATCTCGTTTTTGGTATGAATCGTATGAAGGGCTTCGAATTCGCGTTCGCATTCGCAATTACTTGTTGCAGTCAATGATCAGTTTGCCCTGCGAGTCGTCGGATATGGAATCGCTGATGCTCATAGAACCGCCATCCATTTTCATGGAGTACTTGGAGCGACGCTTGCTGGGCAACTGGGGAAGATCTGTGTGATGCTTGCGCACATGCACGCCAAGATTGCCGCGCTGCTTGGACTTGTACGGGCAGTAGGGACACTGATGCGATGGTTCCTTACCACCACACTCGACATTTTCGTGACGACGCAGTGTCGACTTCCAGCGATATTTCTTGCCACAATGGCGACACTCGTAGACGGGCTCGCCGTCCAGGCCGATGCCATTGGGACTGGTGGTGCTGCAGTTGCTGCTGCTGCCACCATAGTCACTCAGTGTAAACTCTAGCTGGCGGAAAGCCTGTGCCTGAGCATCCTTCATTCCATCAGTGTTGCTAAACATGCTCATTGAATAGTTGCCAAACTTGCCAGCCATACCGACAGCCGCAGCTCCTCCCGACTGTTCCATCAACTGTATATCGTCGAAGGCATGGAAACGTCCATCGTCCTCATCCTCTGTGGAGGATCCAGGCTCATTCTCACACTCCGAATTGCGCATATCGCGCTGCTGTTGCTTGCGCAACAAGTTCTCCAATATCTTGGTGGGTGTCACATCCTCCACAGTGCCGTCCATATTGTGATCAGTCTCGTCATCGTGGACACGACGATGTGTTGCCTGTTGACGCATTATCTCTTGGGCACGCAACTGCTGCTGGAAGCTGTGCAAACCGTTGCGCACCAAGGCCTCAGCAATGGCTGCAGCTGGGGGCTTGTGCACAGGAGTTGCACCAGTTCCAACTGCTGCCGTGCTGCTGCTGCTGCGGCTGCAGCTGCTGCGGTTGCGGTTGCTGCATTATTGGCCACCAACACTGAGGTGGGTATGGCAGTGATGGTGGGCTTGTTTGCTTGCTCTACGGCCACCACATTGGCCCCAGTTGCCGCTGTCTTCAGGGAGTACTTGAGTGGATGAAATGTTCCAGCGCCAGCGGCAGCCGCGCTAAATTGTTGTTGCATTTCATCAGCCATCAAGTTTTTTGAAGCCGTCTCAGAGGCAGCACCATAAACAGCTATGGCAGCAATACTGGACGGCTCCAATGTCTCCGCGGACGTAGGCGACACTTGAGCGTACTTACTCATTTCAACCGGATCCTGTTGCATTTGCTTTGGCTGCTGTGGCTGCTTGGGTACCTTGGCCGCTTTGGTCTTATAGAATTCGAACAACATATCGGACACTTCGGAAACGGACAAACGTTTGCGCCGTGAGCCGGGCAACTGCAATTGCTTCTGATCATCGCGCTTGGCATTGAGTATGCTGCGCTGCAGTCCACGCTGTATGCCACCTGTAACTACCAGGGGGGCGGTGTTCTCCTTGCGACTGAGATCTGTAAGAGGAAGCATTTGGCGTTAGTTGAGGATTCTCTCAGATTGTTAATAATGTCAGACAGTTGTTTGTTTGACATGAGCTGTAAATAGTATATATGAACACAAATGAAAAAGCAAATGATGAGTTCTCATTGATTTGTTAATATGCTGTATCCTGTTTGCTGGGCGTGGCTAAGTGCCTGAAGGGAGTGAAGGGGGTTAGTGGTGAGTGTGAGAGTAATGAGCATGCAAGATCACATTTAAGTTAGATAAGTGCAACAAAATTATAAAGCAAATAATATCACATACATATGCGAAACATAAATAAATCTAAGTACACATAATTTTCAAATTTATTTTGATTTTTTTCTCTCTCTTCTGTTTAACACATTTAATGTAAATGAAAATGTAAATGAAATGAAAATTCTTGTTGATGTTTTGATTTTTTGTGCTGCATTATTTTGATTGTTGTTGTTGTGAAGCTGGTGTTGATGGTGGTGATGGTGATGTTGTTGGTGGTTGATGTACCATAACCAAAATAATTAAATTCTTTACCTGCCGCACACAATCTAGAAAAGCAGAGAAAATAGGTTAGTTATATTTTCGTTTAATTTTCACAAGTGTTTATCCATTTTGTGTTGCGTGTAGATGTTTCATAATTCCAAGTGAGCTGAAAAAGAATCCAAGAAAAGTGCAATTAATTATTTAAATCAAGCTTGAGTGTTGTGAGATGAGTGCAGTTCGTGTGTGTGCGGGTGTGCGTGGACGTAGAGCTTGCTTAATCGGGGCACTTGTTTAAACAATATCACAGTATGTTCACAATCATTTCTTAGCTTTTTAGAAGCTTTTACACCTTTTCTTTTGCACACACACACCTCACTTTGCATACGCTCAACGCCCACGCGCAAGCGCTGGGAAAAGCGTCCACACTGCAACACACACTAAACTGCACTAGCTTAACAATTTTCCAAAGCGCAGCTCAGCGGCAGCACGTAGGCTGAGGCAGAGGGCAGAGGGCAGAGCGCATCCTAAAATCCGAAAAGGCTCTGCAGCTGCAACCAATCGCAGACAGCGGACAGCAACAACAACATTCGGGAAAAATCTCGTTTCATTTTGCCTGCCTGTACGTGTGTGTGTGTGTGCCTGAGTGTGTGTTTGTGTGTATCTGTTGCTGCATGCACAGCAAGTGTACCCAAGGCTTAAGGCCTGCTTGATCCGGGTCCTTGATTTATTTTTACTCTTTGCTCATTTTCCGTTTTTCTACCTAACTCGCATTCCTGCTACTATTTCTGGCATTTTCCAGGCAAACACACACAACACACACACAGCAAACTTTCTCCGAGTGAGAGTCGTGTCGAGCCTGATGTGGGCTGATCGAGAAATAGAGAGAGAGAGTGAGAGAGTGAGAGAAAGGTTGAGTTATTGAAAGCATTTGCGCAGGCGCAGCCCGTGCTGGAAAAGTGAGAGCACTGTGTGTGTTTATGTGTGTGTATGTGTGTATGTGCGCGTATGTTTACGAGCAGCTTCCGGTGGTGTTTCATGTGTGCACTCGTTCTGTCATTCTCTGCCTCTAACAGCTGTTGGCAAATGATTTCGTATATAGATTTCAAGGTCAACATCTGAAATGCAGCAGGCACTAAAGTTAAGGGAGTGCTTCAGCAATATATTAACAGCTAACTGTTGTTGTTGTGGGCCCCCAATTAATTTTAATTGTTCGAAACTTTGTTTTGCAACTAAATTGCGCTAATATTGTTAGGCCACATATGAGAAAATACTATATGAAAAGCCTTAGTTATGTGCAATAAAGAAGAAAGTATACTGATGTGATCAAATTGAAAGTTGAACTTATTTTTTTAAAATTTGTGGTTATGTAAGTTGGTAGTCCTGTTAGGGGCAGCTGTGCCACATTTCACCTAAAAATACTCATCAGTTTTTGAGTTACGCTTTGTTTTGTGGGGTACTAAAGATGTATTTGGCGATTAATACTATGTCTCTTTAATCGAGTCAAAACGATGTCTGCGAAGCTTCGCGGGGCGCTTTCTCGAGTTTCTGGAAAAGTTTCTGGATCTTTAAAAAATAAATGCACCTTTCAATTTGATCATAGTAGTATGTAAAGTAAATTATAAAGTCAGTCTCAAGATTCCTCTTGGTAAAGCTGATTTGGTATTAAAGTACAGTGCAAATCTAGACATAAACTCATGACTTCTATTTATAAAGTTAAAGAGAATACTAAAAATTGAAAACTGATAAATGCAAAGAATTTTATTTGAGTGAATCAAGTAAGGATCAACAATTTGAGTAGACTAAGTGAAACCTAGCTTTACTTAAAAACCCTCGAATGGCATTTCTTCTTTAAGAATTGCACTTGCATATAAAAATTGTTATAAAATATGCCAGCAATCACTAAAGTATTAAGCTGACTTGAACAAATGAAGCATGCTGAGCTCGCATAATTGGTTAGGAGATAGAATTTGCTACGCTTGGAACATGCAGACGAAGCAGGGACAAAGCCGCACACTCGATGCAATGCGCTTCCTGGAAAAAGACATAGAAATAAAAATAGCTTGAAAACAATAAATGAGGCAGAGACAGACAGACAGACAGATAGACAGCCTGGTAGACAGACCTTGGAACTTGCATGCGTGTTTGTGTGCCTGTAGCCCGAGCTCTGTTATCCTGTTTACTGGACTTTGCGAAGGCAAAGCCCAAAAGAAAAAACGAAAAGAATGCTGAACACACACAATACACATTTTTGGGCACAACTCTGCGCCTGCGCATTGGCAAATGGAAAACTCTTGGAAAATGCGCCGTGGGAAGCACAAAAGCAAAAGCCGCTCGACAGGCAAACGAAATAGCATAAAAATAGAACCGAAAAACCACACAACAAGAAAGAGAGAAGGAGTGAGACAGAGACACAGATAGATGAAGAGAGAGAGAACTACCGATATAGAGAGAGGCATATAAACATTGAAAACTTATTTTTAGAGAAAAACCCGGGTATGGTACGTGATTTATCTGTGGAACAAATGTTTCTCACATAGTAGATTTGTGTGGGCGAGAGATCTCTTTCAGCAGATAAGGACACACTAGAGAGAGAGAGAGAGCGCACGGGTACAGTCCACTTAGCTGCACTTTGTGGTTGGCCAATTTCTGTATTCATTTGTAGTATCCTAGGTTCTGCATTCAATTCCGATTTCAAGGCCAACTATCCAGCAAAATCCACCCTCAACTCGCTTCACTGGACAATGCGCATGGAAACCTGTTTGGGTTAAAGGATTAAGGATCCTTTTGTATGTGGAATGCGAAACGAAATGGAGTTTTCTATTGTTCGCATACATTCGAATTCGCAACTCGTTAGGAATAATTGTTACTTGGAAAAATATCTATAATTACCTGTGGATCATGAAAACAAGCCAGATATATTTGGTCAAAGAAACTAAAATTTTAACTGCAAATAGAAGAAAAAGAAATGAAAATTAATGTATAAAATAAAAACATTAATGAAACAAAATGTAAAATAAAATCAAAACTTTTGTTGACTTACTTCTTGCGTCTGCCGTATATAAAAAAATGATAAAAATTATAAGATATTAAAAAATTATTCTACCAAAATTAATTAAAAAATCTTTAGATAGCAATCGAATTTCGAATTAAAAATATTAATTTTTTATTATTTTTTGGCATGTGCTCTATGATTTCGTTTTATTGGCAACACGTATAAAAAACTTATGATTGGTCCTCATATTGTAATATAGTTAACTAGAATTTAATGGCTTACATGCAACTGGGGGCCTGCTAACAGAACTAGGGATGATCGCACCTTCTCTCGAAAGGTAACGCAAAATGCTTGAAAAATATCATCTTCAAAATACATAGGAGGTGTCTGTGTGTATGTGTGATCTTTAATTCTAAGCGAGTTTTGGCATTATTATTATATTTAATCAACATTAACACTAGATATAATTATATTCTTGATTTCATTTTTCTTTTGTATAATATGTAATTTTTGGTCTCAATTTGGTAAATATTTTTGTGTAGTTTTGTAAATTTCAACAATACGAAATTAACTTGGAATCTGACGAATATTAATTTGCAAATTCAGCCTTGGCTCCGTTTATAACATGGAACTGTTTCAATTGCTGATATTTTCTAATGTTTTAGTGGACAAAGTGAGTGTGTCTAATACTAATTAAAATATATGATTGAATGAATAAATGATGTATAAAACATGCGGCATAAATGATGCTAACAAAATTACAGAACTACAAGACTTAAAATAAATTGATTTGCAAACATTGGAAAATTCTAATGTTCACCCGTCCACATAGCTGATCTTTGTTCCAAATTGTTGTAACCTACAGTATAAAATAATATGTTAATATAATAGTTCTTCTCCCCTCTCTTTCTTATATCAAAACTGAGTGCTCCTTGCGCATGTGCTCGTTGAGAAAGGCTTGAGAGCGATAGACGCGTGCGCACAGTGGGCAACGATTCGATTCGTAGGGCGGCGTTCGCTTGGAGCTCTGACGCGGCAACTTGCGCCCGGCCACCAATGTGCTGGTGTCAATGTGCAGGTTCTGTGGCAAGTGCGGCACCAGATGCTGCAGGCTGCGTGGCGTTGAGATGGAGGCCAATTGCTGTAGAGCTATCAAGGCGTGGGCATTGTTCACCAAAGGTTTCTTGCCATTGTTGCCGCTGCTGTAATTGTTGCTGTTGATATTATTGTTTGTGTTGCTGTTGGTTGGCAACAACAAACATTGTGGCTCCGTTTCGGGCTCCTCGTTCTCACTGCGTGGCTCCTTGGCCAACTTGGGCAGTTGTTTTGAAGTGCTGGGTGTGGGCGTGGCTGTTGCCAAGTCCTGGCCACGCAAATAGTATTTTCGCACTGCAAAGAGAGAAACAAATGAAAAGAAATCAAAATAAAAATGTAAATGATAAATGATAAAACGTAAAAAAGATAATCAACTTAATTACGGCAAATACTTCTTGTTGTTGCCTGAACTAAAATGAAATCAGTTGTTAACATAAAGTGTTAGCAGTGGACATACACACACACAAAGAAATACACACAGGCACACGCATTGTAATTACAGTGGGTAATAAAAAGAAATGCACTTTTCAGATGCGAGATTCTTCTTCTTCGTTTTATTTACATTTATAAAATTAAGAATTTGTTTGGCATTAACGAGATTAACTTGGCTAATTAATTACATCAGTTTAAGTTGAAACGACGTCAACAGCGTTCCCCAACCTCTCCCTCTCCTGGCTTAACTCAAATCGAAATCCGCTTCGTTCTCCACTTTATACAATTCCATTGGATCAAATGCACTCAGCTGGCGACTTGTTGTCCGATTTCTTGATGTCTTTATTGTTGTTGTTGCTGTTGTTGTTCTTGTGTTTGTCGTTTGAACTTGCTTATAGCTATACACCGAGTCCAGCGATTCAGTTCTATGGAGTTTCTTATGGCGATTCAAGTGCGAACGACGCTTGAACCATTTGAGGCAATAATCGCATTGGAAGCGTTTGAAATCCTGACACTCCTCACGCTGATGCAACATCAGGCGATTCTCTGTGTTGTAATATCGTCCACATTGGCACAACAATTGATTCTTTGGACCGTGCCGCACATAATCTGTGGGAGATAACAAGATGATAGAGAAGAACAAGTCATAGTGGTATCATTAGTGCCATTAAGACGATTAGATTTTATTATGAAAATAATCCCATAGTGAGTTGATGGATCTGATGAATACAAATTCATTTCAGGTTAATATTCATTTATTCAAATGTGGCGCAAAATGTTGTTAGAGGGTACGCAATGTATTTGTTTTTCTATTGTTTTTTGTTTAGCTACAAGTTATGTTTTCATTTTCAAGACCTTTTTCAGTTATCCGGCTATCTCCAATGATCATTGTAGAAATCAACAGCCTTGGGGCACAGTGCCTAGAAAAAAGAGATACATATTAATAATGATCGTTGGAGTTAATTGAAATTTAATCAAATAATAATAGAACATAATGCAGGGTGCACAAATAAATTGTAAACATTTATTTACTTTAATCATATACAGGTTTTTCATTATATGTATAAGTTTGGGGATTATGGTTAGACTGATATAAATATTATTCGGAGAGTTAAAAATTACTAACGACTGATTGATTACATTACGTATGGTGTGTGGCTGTGTTAATGTCTGTTTGTGTGTGTGAGTGGGTGTACTTACACTTGGATTCCGAGCTGCATTTGAGCAACAATTCAACTAAACGGACATCGAGTGTGTTTCTTGGCTTTAGAAATTCGTTTAAAACTTATTCAACTAGTTTCGACTTAGAGATCATATCTTTGGCTATATTACAGTAATACATTCGAGTAAAACGTATGTATGCACAGGTGCAATACTCACTTAAAAGTAGGACAACAACAAATGCTAACATATACAGTGTACTTTCTTCTGAAACTGGACCTCTACAGATAAGTGTATAATAATCCTAGAACTTGCTATGGGCAACAGTAGAATTCATTAATAGTAAATCTGTGTCTCTTTCTTTTTGTCTCTCTCCCCCGTACTCTCTTAATTGCTCATTAGCAACGTCTCGCTGGAATCCGTGTGCTTCTGGTTCATGTGTTTGCGCAAATCGGACTTGTATTTGCATTTGTGCGGACAATGAGGACACTTGAGAGTCGGTTCCACGCCGCATTCGTAGTTCTTGTGTCGCTTCAGAGATCCCTTGATCTTGTACGTCTTGCCGCACACATTGCACGCATATTTGGCATCGTCGAGAGCCAGCTCATTAACCTGATGCAGTGCTATGGCAGTATGCACTCCACTCAGTCCATTCACATAGAGCTTCTCTGTCTGCTGCTCTTCTACATGTTCATCCTCGCAGGTCGCCAGTTTGTCCACATAGTCATCGTCGGCCAGCAATACCTCATGTTGATCGTTCTTTATGACAGCCAGCTCCAGATCACGCTCTGACTCTGCCGCATCTTCAAGCAGCAGCTCGGAGTCGTGCGCTGTAACTACTGTGGTGGTGACCACTTCACTGGCCGAGCTGGGCGCCATTGTGATGCTGGTGGCGCCATAATGCATGACATCGCGCAGCAACATCTTATCCTCCAGCCGTGATGTATCTATTTTGATGTATTCCTGACGTGTTGCCAGCTGTTGCTGCTGATGCTGTTGGTGTTGTCGCACATCGATGCATTGCTGCAGCGATATTTGCTGGCGTTGCTGCTGTTGCTGATGCGACTGTTGCTTCACAATCTGTATGGTGGTGGCCTGTGGCTTGTGCAGCGTGGTGGTATTTGTATTTGTGGTGGCATTCTTGGTCAGAGCGGGTATAGTGTACTGTATGTTGCCGACAGGATTACCCAAATCATCGGGCGGCAGCTCGACAACAACTGTGGCACCCGACAACAGGTTGCTCGCAGTACTCGATGTGGTGCTCAGCGTTTGATTGTGACTCGTTGCACTGGCAATGGAATAGGGCACTGTCTCCAGAATGGTCCAATATCCATCTGCAAAGAGAGAGCAAGTGTTGCAAGCGTAAAATTAGACTCAACTTCTGTGTAGCACAATGGGAGAGGTAGAATTTAGGCATATATATAGTTACATAACAATATCTCACAGCTGATCATCCAATTCTGTGTGCTTATGTTCGGTACTTGTGTGCGTGTGTGTGCGTGACAATACAGGTACGGGTTGGGGAAAACGTATATGTATAAAATCACTGCTAAAAGAAAATCAAAAAACATAAAAGGAAGTAAAGATAATAAAATAAGTTAAGGCAAATTGCTTTGCTATGCAGAGATAGGCTGAACCGGGCATGAATTTTGTATTATAATATATACTTTATTCTTAATTGCTTGCATTTACAAATATTATATATTTATATATATTCTTGTATAGTATAAAAATGTACACAACTTTTTTTTACGTTTTCTTTTCGATTTGTTTTGCTTTAGAAGTTGAGCAGTTTATAGATGGTTTGTTTAGAACACCCAAAAATACATACTTTACTTAAATGTAGCTCGTATCCTGTATAACTGAGGAATATATTCATATATAAACGTATGTATGTATGTACTTGTATGTAGTGGCAAATAATGGCGATTTAAGTCTTTGTTTGCTTTACATGCTCTTCTTTTCTTTTTCGTATTTCATTTTTCATCTTTTTGGAAACTAATGTTGGCAAGATTAAATAGAGATTTAGTTAGATAGCTTGGTAGATAGAGAGAAAGAGATATAGAGTTTTGGAACACCGACCCAACACAGACAGTGTGTTTCGGGCATAAATATTAATGGTCTTGGACCGTTTCTCAGCTTAAGCTATGTAGGATAGGCACACGATTAACAAAACTTAAAACTTAATATACAAAATTACAAAACAAAAACAAAAATTATACATTTAAATTCTAATAGTAAGACAAGAAAATAAACACGGAATGCGTTCGGAGATAGTTAAGTTTCGTTCACACGTGACAGCTATTATAATTTTGATTGATTTTAAGAAATATAAATTTAGTTTTATAAAATTATTTGACAGAGTTCAGTTAGATAAGAAAAGTTACAAAAGAATGCAGTTAATTTTCTCATTTTAAATACAATTTTGAAAACAAATTGAATACAATGTTACATTGTTGAAGAAGAAAACCTTCGTTTATGTTTTGGGTTTATCACAAAGTACAAACTGAATAGGAAACATCTGGAGCATCTCTTGTTTTCGTGTCACGTGTAAATGGAGCTTTTAAATGTTTTTTAAGTTCTAATAAAATTCAATAGATGAAAAGTTTTTTTCATTTTTAAGTAATTTGTGCGTTGTGCGCAGGAATGTGACATGCTTGAGTTTGCCACAAGAACTGGCCATGAATATTGGTTAAGCATACATTGGGTATGGTAAATGGTTTATAATATATGTATATGTATATAAAGATATTGATATATTGGTATACGGTACAGGTAAGTGTGGCTGTGCTAGACTATAGAAAAAGCTATGGATTCGTTGTTGTTGTTGTTGCTGTTGCTCACACACAGACACACGCACACACACACACGTATACACAGACACACACTGCATTTGGAGGTAGTAGTGACTCTGCACTGGACAAACTTCGGCTCCCGGAATCAGGCTCGCAGGCAGTGCTCGCACAGGTCAGATTAATGTGTATTCATTTGGTAAACATTTCAAAAATTACGCCTCTCGGTATTGCTGTGGGCACGCACACAGATACACACACACGCACACACAGGCAGACATGCACACACACAAAATTTGCACACACACTTTAGCCATCCTCATCGTAGTCATCATCATCATCGTCGCTCTCCTGGAGCATGGGCACAGCCGTTATGGTCAGATCGCGACCGGCAAAATCAAAATTGATCTCACAGAGAGCAGCAGCCACATCACTATCCATGCCACCACCCTCAGCATCCTCTGCATCGTTATCCGCATCACCATCACCATCGTTCTCATTATCCTGTTCATTATCATCATTGCTCAAATCATCCTCGTTGCGTATCACATAGAGACTCTCCTCGTCGTGTCGGAAACGTTCATAGAGCATACAATGTTTGCGCTTCGCATGTCGCAGCACATGATCCTTGCGACGCGAGCGATACTCGCAGGAGACACATTTGTATTTCTTTTGCTTGAGACAGTATTTGCGCACATGTTCCTGCAGCTTCTGATGCGATTTGTAGTAGCGATTGCAATGTTTGCATTGCATAAAAGCGTCGCGCGACATGCCACCAACATATCCGGGTCGGATTACATTATTAGATTGCGTCGTACTGCTGGCGGCACCGCCACCGCTGCTGCTGTTATTCTTGTTACTATTGTTGCTGTTGTTGTTACTATTACTGTTGCTGCTACTGTTATTGTTGTTGTTGAGATACCCATAGTAGTCGCCGAGCGTTGCATCATGACTGCCGCCGGTATTGGCACTGGTCGAGGTGTCCACGCCCAACAGACTGCCCAAAATGGGATAGATGTCTGCTTTGGTTTTGATTGGCGTTGGGTGCGATGAAAAACAAGAACAAAAACATAAACAATGAACAAATTAATAGAGCAAACACAATCAACATTAACTAAAGATTATAGTGTATAGAATAGTTAACTTAAAAACAAATAGCAATAAATTAATAATAAAGAAGGGTATCAATAATAGAAATTATATAAGAGTCGAGAGAGTACTTAGTGTTATGTCAACTACCCACTAGATACGATGTTGTTGTGGTTCTGTTGTTGTTGTTGATGTTGTATACACAATTTGAAGCAATGACTGAGCCACAGGCGATGAGATGCGCTGGTCAAGTGATGATGATGATGCAGATGATGGTCATGAGATGATGTTTATGGAGGTAGATGGAGATTATGACAAGCACAGGTGTAATTCCGCTCTATATGCACACTTAGCCCCTAGCTCTGAGTACAGAAAAAGCGCCAAAAGTATTACATTAAATACAAAACAGTAATAAATAAATCAAAATAACAGTTTCTATAATTAGAAGGGAGCAGGTGCCGGTTGGGTATGTGTTTGTGGGTGTGTGTGTGTGTGAATGTTTGTTGTGGTGTTGCGGTGCTCAAAAACTACAACAATACAGCAATCAAATACATTAGGTTTGTCAATATATTTAGTACTATCAGTTTCATTTCATTTCATTTCTTATAACTCCTCTCACAATACAATACAAGAATAAACGGATTTTGGATTCCCCAGCAAAACATGGTTCTCACATTTGGCCATATAGTAAGACAGGGTACGCTCCGATCAGCTTATCCAGTTCGTGACTTCGAGATCTAGAAGAAGAGAAAAACTTATGTTAGTTTCGGTTGTTTTTTTTATTATAATAAAAACTTGTTGATGGTGCTGTAAATTTTCAAAATTACTTCGGGATATAAAACCAAAGGCAAATAAATGATTGATTGTTTTTTTCGTTTTTTTTTTGTTTTTAATTTAATATATATTTTTAAATTTAGTTGGTTTCCTGTTTTACTTATAACAATTAAATCGTTTACTCGTTTTACATTTCACATTTTTTATACCTTTTTTATTTATTTATTATACATAATAATAAAATTGTTTCACAAAAAGTTGTTTAAGGCGTTTTTCGGCTCTATACACATACACATATACATACATAATATATATATATGTACGTATATATATAATTATTTATTTGTTGCTAATCATTTTTTGTTTTGTTTTTGGGTTCTTATTGTTTTTGCAATTCATTAGTTTAAATAGTTTTTAAGCACACTTTTTCAAAATATTCCAACAACAGGCATTTCAAATGTTCCAATGTCGTTGGATATATTTTTCATTCAATTTATTTTATATCTGTTAAACTTCTTACTCTCTATGCATTTCAAAAGCCAAATTACATTTGTCGGTTCTTGTTTTCTTTTTAATATTTTTTTTTTTGGGTTGGATTTTTGTTTGTTGTAAATTTCGTTATAAGCGCAAAACTAATCTATTTTCATTGTTTTAAATATAATATAATGATTTTCTTCATTTAAAATTTGCTATTTTTGTTTTTATAGGCAAATGACTCTTGTGTGTGTTTGTGTGTGGTGCGTGAACAGCAATTAACAGTTATAATAATTTTGGTGTAACTTAAAGCTAATTTCTTGTTGTTGTTGTAGTTTAGTATGATGTGAAAAACCCATTTGTAAATATGCTAAGATAAGATCTGTATTACATTAAAGAGAAAGTAAAAACAAGGAAAAAGAAAACATAGAACATTGTGTGTGTATATGTGTGTATCTGTCTGTATTTGTTATTCTTCTGTATACGTATGTGTGAGTGTGTTTCGTGTGTGTGTGTGTGTGCTTGTTGTGTGTAAAAAAAGCCCATTCAATGTAGCCAAAACCTATTGCCCCGCTTGCCTATGCCGTTCATTTACCATTTCAATTCACATAACATTTGTTTTTCCTTAACAATCACAATTGATCACATCGATTTTGCTTCGTTTTATGTACATATATAATATATATATATTTATATATAGATATATATAGATGTATATATATAATTGTAATAGTTATATATAATTTTACATTCACAGCTCCTTGTTTACAACTTTTTGTGTATGTGTGTGTCGTGTTATGTTTACGTGTGTTTGTGTGTGTGTAATAGTAGTTGTAGTAGTAAAAGTAGTAGTAGTAGTATGCGCTATTGTATTATAAACTCTTTCGTTACATATGTATATGTATTTAGGTGTAGGTTACAAAGATACATTCAATTCGTATTAAGCTTATCCAAAGAAAAGATACAGATACAATTTCTCAAAAAATATTGATGCTTTTCCGTTCATATCAAAAGGCCTAAAGCAACCAATTTTGTGGTGCCCAATTCTACAATTCTGGATATCTTGCGAAGGTTCGGGTTTCCTGCAAAACTGTTCATTAGTGTATAGTAGATATACATATAAATATTGTATTTATATGTGTGTGTGGGTGTGTGTGTGTGTGTATGTGTAAGCACTACTTATATTAATTACAAAACATACGTTGGTGTGTGTGTTGTTTTTTGTTTTTATGTGAGTGTGTTAGTAAGTTGGTTTTTAATCAAAATTATATTGAATTTATCACATGCTCTTCATTATATTTCCATTTCATTTCTCGTTTTCGATTTTTTAACTATTTGACTGTTAAGTGTGTCGCGTGGGCGTGTCTTGAATTTAATTTAGCCCATTCACAAACATATACACTATGATTTCCATCGACACACTTTGGAGTCCATCACATGCGCTGTTGATAAATTAAAAGTGTTGTTTGATATCTATTTTTTTGTTGTTTTGTTTTGCTTAGAAAAGTAGTAAAAAAAAAGTGATTTAGTTGTATAAATAAGAACCACAACCTTAATAGACAAAGTTAAATAATTGCATTACATTATAATTGTTTGATAATTGTTAATGCGAGATGCATGAACGAGATGAATAATTATGGTTTTTCGGCAAATTGTTTTTGTCTCTATCGCGTTCTCGACTCGTCTTAACAATTAATGTATAAAGTTTAACAAAAAGCACAGCTAACTAACTCACGTAACTCTGACTAGCGCAAAAGCAATGCCAAGTTTTTTTCTTTTCAACAAAATTTAAATATACAATTAATATTAGGAAATTAAAATCAATTTGAATGCCAATTTGAAAGTTGCCCGATTGTTGTTGTAACAGAAAACATCGTAAAAATAATAACAATTTAAATACGAATTTGTTTTGTAATTTACTTTTTCCTCACGTAATTCGAATACTGACCGACAAGAATTTTGTTTTTCTTCATTTCATTTTTTTCCACAAATTACATTAAGTTTTTTTTTTCTCGATTCTTCTTTTTAAATATTCGCATGTTTTTTTTAATGTTTTGTGTTTTTTGCTTTGTTGTTTGTTTTTATAACTATTAATAATATTTTTTCGTTTTTTTCTCAATTTGTTTTGCTAGAATTTGTGCCAATTTTTTGTTTTGTCTGTTGTACAAATTAATTTGTTATCACATATTTTGTGGCACAAACTGATAACGAACATTACATTGCGCCCCTATGTGTGTGTGTTTGTTTGTGTGTGAGGGTGTTGTGGTATTTATATGTGTGTGTATAGTACAATATTGTTAATATTATAATTATTTAAAGTACCTATGCAACGAGTTTTGTTAAGCTCATTATTTAACCCTTTCATTCGTTACATTTACATTTCTAAATAGTTTATAACAATTCATAAATTTTGTTTTCTCTCCATTTTTTCGTTTCTTTCATGCTTTATAACATAATTAAAATAACTATGTTTTACTCTTTTTTACTTGTTATAACAAACTTCTGCAACATTATGTGATTATACTTATCGGTTGACAAAATTTTGAAAATATAAATTAAATTAAATTACTTTTAGTATTTTTGTGTGTGTGTGTTCGTGTGTGTGTGTGTCTGTGTGTTTTTGTATTAAGAACAAGAAAAAATTATTAATATTATATTAATTACAATGAGGACTATATTCTTTATATCACATACCAATTATTTCTCATTTACTTGACTCTGACTCCAACTACGACTCCCTCTTCGTTTCCGACTTCAACCGCGACTCTGACTGTGACTCGATGCGAGTTTTGTCTCTAACTCTTTCTCTTTACAATGCCAATTGATGTGCTCACACTTGTACAAATCTATATATATTATCATAATCGATATCATCGTAATTTTAATAACTGTTTCGATTGCCTGCACGCGCCTTTAACCAGAGCCACAAGCCAAATGTTTGAAATCAATTTTGAATTTTGCCTAACATTTGTGTAGTGTTTTTTTTTTTTATATTATATTTTTTTTTTGGTTCAACTAAAATTGCGGCCTATCACATTTCGTGTTCCTCATTTAATAAATAATAAAAACAAATAAACGAATAATTTTTGTTTCATGGAATGAGCACAAGATAAATTAATAAATTTGTTGATTGTATTTGTGTGTTCTTTTTGAAAAGTTTTCCTTTTTTTTATAGAGATCGTTGTGTTGCACTAACAATAATTGTTTTTTGTTTTCATTTTTCGTGTTGTCTGTTTTGCTTTTCTTTTTTTTAAAGTGGCTTTGGTGACTTTGGCGCGCAGCTACAAAATTGCAAAGAAAGCAAATTAAGAACCAAAATTTCAACTTGATTATGCGCATATTATGAGGAAAACTTTAGAAGATTTCTCGTTGCTTTGTTTTTCTTTCTTCTTTTCAATATTTGGATTTTAGCCTATTACACAAATTGCTGTTTTTTGTGTGTGTGTTTTAGCTTATTGCACATGTCCAAGTTTTTCTTTTTAATTGTAGTTATTTTTGTTTTGTTTTGTTTTTTAGTTAAGTTATAATTTTGTTTTGTTTCATCGTTGCCTGAAAGCTTAAACTAACTTAGGCACTATATTTTGACTCTAACATTCTGACTAAGCGATTGACTCTTGCTATTCCATACATATACAGTTATTTATTTTCTCACATAGGTATATGACCTCTCGTACATATGTGTGGGTGTGTGTGTGTTTGTTTGTGTATTTATTAAGCTTATTAAGTTTAACTATTGCCCCAAAAATAACGAAAGTTCATTGCACAAGCGCGTGAGAGTGCCTAATTGCCTGTCTTGCGAGTCCCTTTACTTCCCCCCAACAACACTCCTCTATGTGTTCCGCTTGTTGTTTCGTTCCGTTCTGTTATTAAATAAATAAAATACGCTTAAAAAGTTCAACACTAAAATTAATGTGAATGTTTTGCGTTGCGCGGTTTGCTGCGTTTTTCTTTTTCTTTTTCTTTTCTTTTTCTTTTTATACAAAAAAAAAAACAAAAACAAATGCATTGATTTTTCCTTTTTTATCTGTTACACCACAATAAAGAAAAATTCATTGAGATCATTGAGTTTTCTAAGGATGTTACACACTTCTAAACAACAACATCAACAACAACAACATCGTCATCAACAACAACAACATCGTCATCAACAACAACAACAAACAATTGCAACATGTTTCGCACTCTCACGCGCCCCTCCCCTAACATCAATTTTGACAGACTATGGTAGAAACGGAATCAATACAAATTAATAAACGTTGCAGTTGAAAAGAAAACTAACAAAAATAAGATATATATATGTATATAGAGATGTATGATGCGAAACTAAGGATAAGAAAGTGTTAATATGTTCACTTTATGTACGTTGATTCTCTGTTATATCGCTTGTATGTATATGCATGTGGTTTATAGTTAATTGTATTGTATATATATAAAAAACGACTATATGTTTTCAAGATCATTTGAAAAAAACTCGCTCAAACCGCGCTCCGTCTCGCATTGTTGTTTTGGACTGTACTGGATATGGATCCTCGAAAGTGCTGCATAGAAACAAGGCTAACTAACTAGTGGCAATAACAGCAATAGCAGCGGGCGCTGCGACAGCAATCGATTGCTGGCGTCATTGCAATTGTTGTTGATTGTATCATCGATGTTGGTGCGTGCGCATGTGCAGCACGAGATTGTGTTTGTGCTTGGACTTCTTGTGACAGATGGGACATTCGAATTGCGGCTCCACACCACACTCGAAACGCACATGGCGATTTAGGCTGTGCGGCCGTGCATATGTGTTGCCACAACGATCACAGGCATAGGCACCCCCAGCTCCACCACCGGAACCACTGCCACCGCTGGAGCTGCCAGCCCAACTGCTGCCGCCAACAGTGTTAGATGGGAGGAGACCAGCCGCAGCTGCGGCAGCAGCAGCCGCCGCTGCTGAGGTCGATGCCCCACCGACGACGCCGCCGGTAGCCGAGGCACTTGTATTGTTGGCGGCCACAGCGGCCACTGCTGCAGCCATCACAGCCTTCGAATCGACTTGGCTACCGCCGCCGCCGCTATTGCTGGGCATTCCTGCAGCTGCTGCTACTGCCGCCGCTGCTGCTGCTGCCGCTGTGACTGGTGCCATACTCAGGCTGCTACTGCTGCTGTATCGGCGATCGGGACTGGTCTGCTGCATCAGCTGTGTAAGCTGTGGACGTGTTTGCTGATGTAGCTGCTGCTGCTGTTGATGCTGCGAATGAAGTGAATGCGAATGTGCTGCTGGGTTATGATGACCCATTGGTAGTCCACCCGGCGCTTGGGCGGCTGCCAAGAGAACTGAGGCGATACCCATGCGGAGATCGAACGGCTTGTCTCTGCTATCGTCGTCGTTGTCGTCCTCATCATCGTTGTTGTTGTTGCTATCATCGTTGTCGCCATTATTACCATGACGTCCATGGTGCAACATACAATGCGTGGGCGTGGGCGTGGTGCGACCACTGTCGATGCGCAGCTCATGCTCATTGTCGTCCATCAAACTGCCATGCTCGAGCTTAATGACACCTGTGGGTGTGGCAATGGGACTGGTTGGTGGACTGGTCTTCAGATTGAGCAGTGGATAGTATCGTTGTGGGAGCAGCGGAGGTGTCCGTATTGATCTGGGTGTTCCCTGGCCGCCATGCGGAAATTCTGCGACAAGGAAGATAAAGAAAAATCAAAACGAAATTGATGTTAGTCAAGTGTTTCAGATCGTACAAATGCTGTAGAAAAAGGTTGCATAGTTGGTTCTATTTTTTTCGTTTGTTTCGTTCTCGAATAGATAGATAAATTAAAAGAATCCTATAATCTAATTGGAAACGTATAATCGATATTTAATTGAATTTATTACCGTGAAGTCGTTAAAAATGTTGCGTATCATTTTGTAACATTTTGTGTGAATTTTGGTGCATTGTGGCGGATGACAGGTATGTGTGTGAGTGTGTGTATTTTGGAGGTGTGTAGGTTGTGTGTGTGTAAGTAGGCACTGCTTGGGTGTAAAGTAAGATGTTGAATATTGTTGACGATATAAAAACGTTGATGTGTGTGTGTGGTACGCTGCTTAGAGAGTCGAAAAAGAAAATAATAAAATTGAAAATTAATAATCACAATGGAACAACAAATATTTTAGTTACATGTACAATTGAGCTAAGCAGGAAAATATTGTTCGAGTTACACGTGAATTTCAATGGGATTGTCAAAACGGTGTATTCTTCTCAATTATTTGTTTGTGGTGTTAGTCACAAGTTTATATATAATTTGTAAATGTATAAGAATATTAGTTTCATTTTGTATGTAGATGTGTATAAAAAGAGGGGACGCAACTTTCGAGACTTGGAGAACTTCAAAATCCTCAATAAACGAGCTGCTATGGGGGACATTTAAAAAAAAAAATGATAAAAAAATATAAAATATTTTATAGTTTATCGATTCTCTGCTTTAAATACGCATGCAAAAATGTACGCTGATAGATAAGATAAACTACAATAGAGAGAGAGTACAATCTAAAATTAAAAAAATGTTGATAGAAAATGCAATATTCATAAAAACATTTTGTTTTTACAAACTAAGTTGCTTTCATCATAATTTTATCTTTTGTTTTGTTTTTTTTTGTTGGTTTTAATAATATATATAGATAGGTATATAAATAATTTAAGTCTATTTAGAGTATATATATAATATGTATATTTATATATTGTATATAGGATATACGTTACGACACTATGAGCGCAAAGTGTAACTTAAAATTATCCTGCAGCAATACAAACGAAAGAGAACAAACTACAAATCTAATAAAGGTTTCATACAAAGTTAAGAGTTGTATATAGTATAGTTATAGTATTTAAATATATATGTATGTATATATAAATGTATATAGTTCATAGTATAGTAAATGTTCATGTACTAGTTCAAAAAAACATCGTTATCGACAATCATCGGTACGTTAAGACATGAATATATATACATAGATATATATACATAGCTATATATATTGGTACGATTGTGTTTCGTTTTGATATTTGGTATTGGTTTTATATAGGATCTAAGAGCAGTAGATACACTGGTTCTAGTTATGTTGAGTTGTATAGTAGAGGTTAAGAGCATGCAAACAACAATAAGAGAGGCTACACCATGTTCTATGGATGGTTGGATATTGTTGTGCCAGCCAGAGCATTATAATTCATCGATCTCATCATCTCAATAGCAACCGACAACATCCACCTGAAATAGAGAGCTGATTAGTAGAGATTCTTGGCAAAAATATCAACAATCGCAAATCGTTTAACTGTTTGTTGGGGAATTTCGGAAAGTGTGTAGAAGCTGGGGATAGGACGGAAGTTGGAAGCATAACTCAAGATTGGATAATGAGGATGATGATAATGAATGTGAGTATATGTTGGCTTTTGAAGGAGAAAGAGATAATATGAAAAGATGATGTTTCACTTAGTTTCATTACAAATAAAATAAATACAACATTTTTTTTGGTTATTTTTTTGTTTTGACATTTGCTTTTAATTGTATTTCGAATTTTAATTTAATACATATAGCCGGCAATAATTACGATATATTCATTTATATGGAGCGCATAATATTTGTGGAATGTTGGTGTGTGTTCCTTATGTATGTGTGTGTATATTTGTGTGATCTTAGAGGTACTTTCATTAATTTTTTGTCTTTTTTTCATTTCATTTTAGTTTGAGTAGCCAATATTCATTTTTAAGTTTTATCTTTGTACATACGGATAGTTAGGTTTCTTTTACAATTTATGTTATGGCCGGGTTTCTTCTTTTTTATATTTGCTTTAAATCTAACAGTTTGTCAATGTTTTTGGGATTTTCCTCTTTTCTTTTGCTGATATTTTCGAATTAAAAATTAAAACATTATTGTAGAATTAATAATAATAATTTTTGTCTAATTTTGAAAATATTCATTATAGATAAGTAATATTATTTAATATTAATATATATTATTATAATAGAGATAATCATTTCGTTTTGACTAGAACTTGTTATCAGTATCATTATCATATATATATATGTATAGTATATATATATATGTATATATAATGCAATTCGAACAGAATGTCGTATAATTAATGACAAGAATGGTTGCTGCTGCTTCTTTTTCTTTACCTTTTCAATCAAGTGATGAATGAAAGAATTCCATTTTAACTAAATAAAACCAAATTTATAATGGCTTCACTTTAGTCAAGTGTAAGTATGTGAGGGCTGTTTGTGTGTGTGTGATGTTATATAATTTATGTTTGTTAATGGAATTGGGGCGAGTGTTCATGCCATGCATATGATTTTTGGTTTGTTTAAAGTAAAATTAATAATTAATACAAAAATTATTTGTTTTTCCTTCTTTTGGTATTCGGGTTTTTCTTTTGTTTTTTGGTTTTATATAGCACACTTAAACAATTTTTGTTGTGACTAGGTAATTATTTCTTGGGGTTTTTTGTGAGATTTTTCTCGGAAAAAAATTTACACATTTTGTTTCGTTCATTTTATAGAGATTTTTTTTTTTAGATGTTTTGTTTGAGAATTCGCTAAAACAATACAAATTTTTCGTTTGTATTGCCAACTAAGTCTAGATTTGTCTTTTTTAAATTTTTTTGGATTCCCTTTTTCTATTTTTTTTTGGTACTTGCAACTGCGACTGTGTGGCATGCAACAAAACAGATTCTTTAAAGTTAATTATATATAACCTAACGAGAAATTCAGTGCTGCGCTTTATGTTTATCTTTTCTCTGCTTATCGGCATTTTTAGTGGCAGCAGCAAACATTGCACGCGCTATTAAAAAACTAATTGGGGAAAACGAAAAAACAAAATAATAAACAAGAAATAAAACTGAAAACAAAAGTTATTTTGTACTAAGACAAGCTTTATCTTTTTGCCAGTTCCAGTTGCCTCTTTTGCCGCTTGCCAGTTGCCTTTTGCCAGTTGCCATTCGCCAGTTCCTATAGCTCATTTGTACAACTATCGGTGTGTCTATTCCTTTTGAAAGACCAGTGTGTAGGTGCTGCTGTTGCAATTGTTGCTGCTGCTGTTGATGTTGCCATTATTGCTGTTGCTGCTGCTGATGTTGCTGCTGCTGTTGCTATTGCCGCCGGTAGTGTTGCTAGTGTTGGCGGCAACACCACCACCAACATTCACACCGGTAGCAGCTCCTGCCACAACACCCATTCGCTTCTCCTTCTCTTTCTCCTTTTCCTTCTCTTCCTCCTCCTTCTCGCGATCGCGACACTTTGTGTTGAGATGACGCTTCAAATTGCTGTGTACATTCGTTGCATAGCCGCACATTTTGCTACAGAAATAGCGTGGCGGCAGGCCGCACTCGTTCTTCAGATGACACTTGAGACTATTCTTCCACTTGTAGGTGCGATTGCAGTTACGGCACACCCACGGCTTCTCAATGTCCGCATTATAGATCATGTCCGCTGAATGCTCCAGCGACTCCTTGCGCATCCGCTTGTTCTGCACCAGAATACGATAGCGATTGTCGTCGGTGTGCGACCAATGCAAGTTCAGATTCTGTGCATCCACATTGAGTGCCAGCTTGCTAGAGAGCAGTGTCGAGTTTGCTGAGGTTACACCACCAGCACCACCGCTGGTACTAGCAACCGGCACTTTGGGTGCAGCGATTGTAGTTATGGTGGCCGGTATGGTGGGAAGCTTGATTTGCAGCGATTGACTAGTGGGCTGCAACTGCAAGTGCTGCAAATGCTGCTGCTGCTCCAACAACAGTTGCTGCTGTTGCTGTGCATTGAGCATCAGCTTCGAGCCACTATTGCCGCCACTGTTGTTTGCCTTTTGCTTCTCATTCGATTGCTTAGCATGTTTCTGTGAGGCTGCCGCCGTGGTCAACAGATCATCATCGTCATCATCGTTATCCATCAGATAACTATCCTCAAACTCTTCGTTCTCAATTTTAACAGCATCATAGGTCCATGAGAGCGGGCTGGCTAGCTTGAGATCATAATCAAATGTGTTCTCATCCTCAATGGCCTCATTGCACACAGCCTCCTCGTCGCCATTGAGTGAAACATTCTCGGGATTCTCAATCTTCACTATCACCTCGGTCATTGCATCATCAATGCTGTCCAGCTCAACGCCTGCAGCGGCCAGCGCTGCAGCCGATGCAGCATCCACATTGCAGTTGCTCGTGCTGTTCTTGAGGCTCGCTGGGGTGATGCACGCGATTGTTGTCCGTCCAATGCTGCCGATACGAGTAACGGTTTGCGTCTTTGGGTCCAGTACAGGCAGCCCGTTGTTGCTGTTGCTGCTGCTGCTCTTCTCATTCACATTGTTGTTGTTGCTGTTGTTGTTGTTATTGTTGCTGGCAGCAGTCGTGTTGCCGCCGCTGCTGTTGTTGAGCGTTCTCTTTGTGGTAGGCGTTGTGGGCGTGGACGTTGACGACGCTTTGATTGCATTGTTAGTGTTTTTAGCGCTGTTTGCATTTGGCTTTTTGCTCGGAGTTAGTTTGTCTGAACGCATTTTTAGTTAGTTAGTCGTTTTAGATGGTGTTAGCAATGGATTTTTTTGAATTGTTTTTTTTTATTTTTTTTTGCGCATGAAAATAGAAATCGTATTAGGAAATGTTAGGTTAGTTTATAACGTTGATGAAAGTTTTTGGGAATGTTCGTGAAAATTATAAAACAATTATAAAAAGCAATTATATATATATGGGCAATTGATGCCACAGTGTGCACCGGGCCGTTACAAAACAAAACGTAAATTGTAATGTAAAAATACGACTGTAAAAAGAAAACGAAACATTATTGAAACAAAAAGAAATACAATTGCAAAAATTGCAATCAAACGAGAAGAGAAATAAATGTTTCCTCGGCATGCCGAGTACAAGATACCCAAGCAGACTGATCAGAGAGAGGAAATGAAGCGATATAGTCTTGACATTTGTAAACTCTTACAGTTACAGTAGGCATATGAGAGCATAATAATGAGAACTCCTCACAAAACAATCTGCTTGGGCGCAACCAATTTAAACAAAATAATATAAAGGATAAATAAGCAAATAATATGAATCATAAATGAACTGGAAAACTGTTGTAAATACCTGTAGACTCATCGCTCGTCTTGTCAATGATCGATTGATCTGCCAGCATTAGCCAATTGCGAACACGGATACGAGATTCGCCCGCATCGAGTTGCCCATTATCATCTGAAAAAACGTATATATAATAAAAAGAGCACATATTAGTTGAGACTTGAGTTACTTGATATATAGCAAAGAATGTGAATATTATTATTTATGTGTGCCTAAACAATGTACCCTGCTTTCATTATAATTTTTTCTCTCGACTTCAATTTGATGATTTTTTGTTATAGAAACAATAAATGTAGATAAATATATATAAGTACATATAAATCATAATTATAATACTTACAAGCAGTACGCTACAACAGAAAATCAAATAAAATATGATGATAATCATAAGAATAATAATAATCAGAATAATAATAAATGTGATGATCATGTTGATAATAATAGAATATATAGAGAACGCATAGATCGTAAACGCAGCATAACAAACAACATTTTGCTTTTTTGCGTTTTATTACATAAATTTTTTTGTATATTTCTCACATTGAATGTAATTTGTTTTATAATTTACAAAAATCTTTACAAACGACGCATATAGAAAAGAATTAAATATAAGATATATATATATATATAGATATATTATATATGTATGTATATAGTTTGTATATATATTTATATGCATATAGGCTCAACTATATGCAAATGTTATATCTTTAATGAGTATTTGTGTTCTTATTAAGTGTTTGCTTTCGTATTAACATAAGAAGTATTTAAATTTATAATTTTTCATATATATTTTTTTTTTTTTTTTAATGTTTAACAACATTTTCTGTGTGTGTGTCTATTTTGCCAGTTTGAAACCAAAGTTTGTTCAACAAAATATTGTATATTGTATATTTTTTTCGAAAATTTAGAATTTTCCCTTATCTTTTTTTTTTTGTTTTGCCTAAACTGTTCTTGAAGGAGTTTTTTGTTTTTTAAAATGTTATTGCTTATTTTTGTTGTTTTTCTTCATTTTAAAAAGAAGTGCTAAACTTAGCCCGACACCGCTTGAATATATAACCAATCGTTTTCATTCTTAACTGAATATTAGCAAATATAATAATTATAATTCGAGATTTTCTTGTTGTTGTAGTTGTAATTACTTTTTTAGTGCACAGTTTGACTGGCAATTGTTTTTCTCATTTGTTTTTGTTTTGTTTTTTTCATTTGTTTATCGCTGTTTCGCTGTGAATGTTTGTAGTTTCATATCATGTTTCTTATTGTTTATAAAATCATCTATGGAATGTATTTGCCTTGCGCAGTGTTTAAAAAAACATAAGTTGTAAATTGAAAACTAAAAATAAATTACGCTTTACTAGCATAAAAGAACATAAAATAATAAAAATATCATGTATATATATATGTATGTGTATATGTCTGTGTTGCCAACATACATACATACATAATTAGAATATGTTTATAAATATTACAAATAAATAAGTGCATGTGACGTTTAGTGGCGGTGTTTCTGTTGTTGTTTATTTCGTTGTTTATTATGTTATCCATAATCTAAGTGTTCTTTAGGTATGGGGGAAAGGAGGGGGGTTGATTTATGTAGCCCCTGCCGCAGAACGTAGCTCAGCTACGCACTCGCCTGTTTCATGGTTTCCTGCCTAATTGTGAAACACAAAACTAAGTACCTGAGTTGAAATCTGTATCATTTGCTCAATAAAAATATTAAAATAATATAGAAATAATAATAAACTTGACACGTTGTTTGTTTTCTTCGTTTTAGCTGACTCGCGACTTAAATTAAGGCCTAAAGCTACTTGATATGGCTTTTAAGTGTTACGATTGATTATAGTAATAATTGTGTGATTGTTGTAATATAGTTTATACTCTCTTATCTCTCTCTCATGTTCTCTTATTTATGTTCTTTTTTATTTTACTTTCAATTTCTTCAAAAGGCACTTTTAACTTGACTAAACCGTATTTCATAAAAAAAAAAAACAAATAAACAAATCTAAATAATTTTGAGCACAGTTTTTAAAGCCATTTGACTAACATATTGTTGTTTTATAATATTGTTTGTTGTTGTTGTTGTTGAGGTAACTTGTTGTTTGTGTCATCTGTCCATATCTGTAACTTTAACGGTTCTGTAACTGTCTGACTTTAGGTATCTTCTGCATTATAGTTTGGCACTGAAATCGGTTGAATTAAACATCTTATTCTTATCTTCGTATATGTGTCTTCTACTAATATCTTAAAATGCTCTGAGTTCGAAAAGCTTTACGAAAAACTATCTATCCACTGAGTTGACTGCTCGCACCGCGTTCGCTTTATCTATAGACTACATAAGCCCTATCGTAATATCCATAGTTAATTCTAGGCTTCTAAACTACTAAACCTAACCTAATTCTCTTTCATTGTACAATTTTTGTCTTTTATTTGTTGATTGTTGTATTTTTGTAACTTGTGGAATGCTGCAGCTTTATATAATGTGTGTGTATTTTTGTTGTGTTAATTGTGTAAAATCATTTTACTGATCACTTTGCTGTTTAAATAACAAAATAATTTTTTTCAAAAAAATTTTGTTTGTGCACTTTTTGTGAGTGGGTGTTTTTTTTTGTTAAAAAATTAATAACAATAACAAAAAATTATCATGAAAAAAATGGCTAAATTTGTTTTTGTTTTTTGTGCTTTGCAACAATTTGTTTTGTTTTCTGTTTTTGACGAAAATTTTCACAATTTTCCAGGCTTTCTTAGAATTATTAACTTTTCTTTTTTGTTTCGTTTCTTTCTTGTTGTTTTTTTGTTTTCGTTTTTGTCTTTTTTTTTTAATATTAATTTGGCACACTGATTCCGTATTCCGTAAAAGAAACCCCGAGAGCTTGGTGTGTGTGTGTATGTGTGTGTTGTAGTTGTTGTTTGTTTTCAGTAGTTTTCCTTGCTAGTTATGTACTTTCCTTTATCCTTGCTGCATTTTAAATCCCTGATATATAGTTCTTTCCATATAATAACTGTTCCAACTTTAACGATCCGATACCGCATCGAACTCATGAGAAATGCGTGTGCAGTTCGGGCACACTGGCCATTGCTGCGGCCGCTGCCGCCGCTGCCACAGCGGCTGCAGCACTGTCCGCTCCCGTCTCGGTATCACCGCCAACACCGGCAACACTAACACCGCCAATGCCCGCCAGGTTGCTGATGAAACTCTTGTCGTCCTCCAATTTGAACTTCTCCTTGTGCATGCGCTCCATGTGACGTCCAATGTGCATCTTCTGCTTGGCACGATAAACGCAGAAGGGACACTGGAACTGCGGCTCCTTGCCACATTCCCATTTCTGATGATTACGCAACGATGACTTTAGCTTGTAGACACGGCCGCAGACGGGACAGGGGTGTCCAGCACCACCATTATTATCGTTATTGTTACCACCGCCGGGTACCAAAGTGACAGTGAGATTTCCAGTTGATCCGCCATTTCCGGCGCCACCAGAGCAACTTCCCGCCGCTGCTAGTGCCACCGCCGACGCCTCCTCCTGTTGAGCTGCCGCTAATGAGATTATTCATGGCACTGATGGTACTCAGTATATTGATATGAGATAATCCTGCTGCACCGCTGACATCGGCAAAGGCCACAGCTCCGCTCAGTGTGGCCGGATAATCGCTGCTGTTGTTACCATTACCGCCAGAACCACTGCTCAAGCCAAGATTATCGTCGCCATAGTTCATGTCGGTGCTGTTATTGGAACCACCAGCAGCAGCTAATGCCTTGGCCTGTTTTTCAGCGACGGCCTTGAGCATCAATGCAGTGGCTTCCTCCTCGGATAAGTGCTTTAGCTTGCCACCGCCAGGATAGATCTTATGCTGTTTTTCACTGCTATTGCGAGGCGTTGAAGTGGCGCCCGGTTCCGTCTTTAGACCGATGCAATTCCCGGGCGTTTTCCGATCAACAGCATCTGACGCCAACGTCGTCACAGTGCCAGCACCTACCGCAGACTTGCTGAGATCGGTGGCAAAGACAATCGGTTGGCTACCCTCGCTTAGTGTCACCAGCGGCATGGCCAGCCTTGCGTTCCACTCGTTCCAAGTCAGACCCGCAATGCGCGTAATACTCAAATCTGATTTGCCGTTTTTATATTATTATTATTTTTGTATATTTACGTTTTTATATATTATTATTGTTTATTTTGTGTTGTTTGTGCGATTATTTTGTAGTTGTTGTTGTTGTTTTTGGTTGGTTTTGTGTGGACAGTAGGTTGATCAGCCATACAACATATGAAAATAAAAGGAGAAAAGAAAAAAAACAAAAGAAAAGAAGAACGAAAATCAATAGCATTACTTTTGAGACTGGACACAGTGCAACGCAAAGTTGTTTAAAAAAAACAAAAAAGAGGAAAAAACATCATAATTCGTAACAGAACTTAACATTAACAAAAAAAAAAAGAAATAAGGAAACGGGTTTCTAACGGTTCTGTTAAGCCAACGCCAAAAGAGAAGGTTAAAAATTGTACAAAAACGATAATATGTTTATGCATGAGAACATTAGTGATAGGAATAAATGATATATATATGGGAAGAACAATCGAATTAAGCAAGAAATCAAAAATATTAGTTAAGCAGCGGAGCCTAATTAAGAGTAGAGTTTTTTAAAAGCATTAGACTTAGGCAACACACTCGAAATACATAAACAAAATATATACAAATAAGGAACTGCAGATAACATACATATGGGGGGAGTGGGTAGGGTGTTGGGCAGGTAAACGAAAACGCTCTCAACGAAAGCAAAATTAACGCTAATTAGTGCGGGGTGTATAAACGTATTTATTAAACTTTAAATTTTTTAAAAAATCATAAAAAAGAAATAATAATAATCAAGGGAAGAGCGGCTAACTACGGACTGTCCGCAGTTCATAAACTCTTGCAGAAAGCATAAAATACTTGCACTAGAGAGCATAAAATATTCGCAATTTTTTATAACAATTGTAAATTAATTCAAGAGAAAAAGGAATAAATAATCAATAGATTGAACAAACAACATACTCTCTGCAAAGTTTGTGAAAATTATATAGAACGGCATTCTTGGCTTAGTTTTTTTTAAGGGGTGTTTGTTGTACGCAGCAGCTGGAAACACAACACACACACACGGGCGGGGGAAAAGGTTTGGCAATTTGCTGGTTATTATTATTATTATTCTTTTTTGTTTTTTATCATTTTAGTGGCATATACAGAAAACAATTACTTAAGAATTAGGTACTTATGTATATAGAGTTTGCTTTCGGATTGTAGTCCAGAAAAGGTTCGATATATGCGTGTCCAGATAGCACCTAAAAAAAGAGAAATATATTAATGGATAATGTCAACTTGATAGACAGCTGCATAGCTTCTTGCGGCTGGAGAGGGCGTATTGCAACGTCTACCTGGGAAAAAGAGAAATATATTAGTAGAGTTCAGTATAAAAACGGGGATATATATATATATATTCGGAGAGTGAATAAAACAATGTTTATTTTGTTTGGGATTTATTTTTACGTTTATTTTACAACTATTTTCAAAATATATGATTCTATGTATATATTTATTATAATATGTATTCATATAATAAATGTTTAGCAATGAATTAAAAGTTGTACACACAAGTTTATGTAAAATTTCATAATCGAATAAACCGGATTTTCCTTTTACATTTTTTTTAGTTTTGCGAAAATATATTTATATGCGTAAAAAGTTTCCGAAGTTCGCTCTGTCATATACAATCAATTTTTACTAAGTTTTCAATTTTCTCTTAATTTCGATTTAATTTTAATTTAGGATCTTCATCAGTTTCGTTTTAAATATTACACAGACACTGCTGATATTTCGTTTTGAAACTACTTTTCAATGCTTGCGTCAATTTCTGTAAAATATTTTCACTACGTATTTATTTTGTTTGTCTTTTTGTTTAATAACAACTTTGTCAACTTTATGAATAATAAGCCTCCAAGTCAGACAATTTGTATGTATCAATTTCTTCTATGTTTCTGCGTGTTATATAACTTAAATACATCGAAATAGTTTGCAATATTGTTTTATACAATCGAAGAAAAACCTACACTGTGCTTTTTAACATTGTTGTTGCAAAAATTCTCTTAAATACATAGAAATTTTCCTTTGAATTTCAATTATTTTTACGATTTGTTTCTCATTAAACTTTATGTAGAAGATTTGCTAGGTACTGTACTTTCTGCGAAGACAATTAGACGTTATGGGTTACGTTTTATATATTTGAAGTGTATTTAAAGTTAAACTTATTGAAATCTAAACTAGTTTTTTTTTTTTTTTTATTTTTTGTTTTATTTTATTTTAACATAATTCTTTGTGTTATTTCCATGAAAATACTTGCACATGATTCTTGAATTTTTTTTTTTTTAATAATTTTTTTTGTATTATTTTCATTGATTTTCCAACCTGGGTAAATGTAATTTTGTAAATTACTCAATCATAATGAAAACTATACGTGAAGACATAAATTAAAGCCCAATTAAACGAACGATAAGCAAATTTGTAAATTGGATCGATGTATCCATGATAAAGAAACATATTTTGTTTTAGTTTAGTTTAGTTTGAACTTAAGCAAATAATCAACAACTAAACAATCTGCATCGATTATCAAAATGATGCTCGAGAAGAATCAAAAATAATATTTATATATATATATGTGTACAATCAAATGAAATAGGTCAGAGTAAAGAATGATAATAAAAATAATAATATAATAATAATGAAAACTGGTTTTTTTTTGTAGAACTTAATGAAGAAATTATTTTTGTTTCGCTTTTGTTACTGCTTTTCTTTGTGGTTTTGTGTTTTTTTGTTTTGTAGTACTCACGACGATCCCATTTAGATCTTTCGTCCGCGTTTGCTCTCCAGTTGCGGTTTCTCTGGGTGATGTTTGCGCACATGCACACCAAGATTACCGCGCTGCTTAGCCTTGTAGGTGCAATAGGGACACGGATGACACGGCTCCTTACCACCGCATTCGACATTCTCGTGTCGACGCAGCGTTGACTTCCAGCGATATTTCTTGCCACAATGCCGACACACATAACGCGACTCTGGATCATCGCAGGGCCCCATAGAGGAGTCACTCAAGGATAGCTCATAGGTCATGCCACTGGGATCGCCACCAGCATCGGATTCCTCCTTCATGGGTCGTGTGGTAAGAATGGTGTAGCTCTTGCTGGAATCATGCACACCCAGCTCTTCGGGTATTATGGTCTCAACACCATCATCATCCTCTGCCTGCAGCTGAATGTGATGATGCTGCTGGTGTTGATGCTCTTGCTGATCTTGTTGCTCTTCTTCCTCCTCCTCCTCCTCCTCCTGCTGCACCACAGTCGCCTGATGAATGTGATGTGTCTGCAGTTGGGAGGCGTGTATGTGATGCGTATGTGTCTGCTGCTCATGCTGATGCACCTGCAGCTCTTGCGTTTCATGCTCAATTGTCGTTATATGCGTCTCACCGCCAGATGTCTGCATGTGTTCGGTAATCTCGGAGGGCGCAAATCCAATGCCTATTTTAGTGCCATCCGGCAGCTCAATATCATCGATTTCGGCATACTTGACCAGATCGCTTATAATCGCCGCCGATGCATTGGGATTGTTTAAATCGATTTCACTAATCTCATACTTGGTACCATCGGCCAGTTCGTGATGCTGATGCGGTATGGCCTCGTGGGTCTCAACAATCTGCAGGTTGCTTGACGCCGGCACTGTGATCATCTTGCCACGCGAATAACGAATGCGTGAGGCAATGTTTGATTTCTGATCGCCGATTTGCACATTACGCAGACCCACCAAATTGATCGTCTGTCCGGGATGGGCGGTGATGATGCTTTGTACTTGCTGAGCACCAGTATGCAATTGCTGGTGGTGTTGCTGCGGATGTTGTTGGTGTTGCTGTTGTTGTTGTTGCTGCTGATGTTGCTGCTGATGTTGCTGCTGGTGTTGTTGTTGTTGCTGCTGTTGATGATGATGATGAAGGTGTGAGCTTTGTGGCACTTCCTCAATGTGCAACTGCTGGTGGTGTTGTTGTTGTTGCTGCTGCTGCTGCTGCTGTTGCTGATGATGATGTTGTTGCTGTACCTGTTGCTGCGGCTGCTGATGGATTTGTGTCTCCTGCGGCACATGCTGTATTATGTGGTGCGGTTGTATAATGGTTGTTGTTGTTGTGCCGCTGCTGCTGCTGCCGCCATGTGTGGCGATTGTCGTAGATGTCGGGATAATTTTCTTAATATTGATGAGCTCTGCAAGATGACAATTAATTGTGAATTAGTAAAAGAAAAAGTACCATACGATTTCAATATACATATATCAATAGATATAATTGATTTTCAAATTGCACTTACCGCACTCTGTCGAGGGCAATTTGATGGGTGTATTTGTGAGGGTTGTCAATGTCGGTTTCACATCAGAGCTGTGCGCTGCAGCGCTGAGCAGTTCGGTGATCGTTTGGGTGGGTTGTCCGGCGGGTCCAGTGACAGTGACGGCTGCCGTTTGTTCCTCATCGCCGCCCAACTTTGCGGCCGTAATGTTACCCAACTTTTTAACATGCAGCACAAAGCCATCCTTGTTCTGTGTGATGACAATGTCGTTGCTCTCTAGCAGGCAATCGTCCAGTTCGAATTCATCGGGTGTACTCTCCGTTTGTTCCGATTTGTCCTGCTTGGCTGTTATGTTAGGGGGCATGTCAGAATAGGGATGAAAGGAAGAGAGAAAGAGAGGGGTGTGGCGGCAAAAAATAAATTTTATTTATTAGTTATTGTTCGTACATCATACAAGATTACCGCATCACTTATTCGTAGTACCCTCTCTTCATTTCTTTCTTACTCTTTCTGCTCAGCTCATAAACGTGTCCTCTTTTCTTTCAAGTTGACAAAAACAAGCAAACAAACTTGCGCTGCTTAAATTAATATTAATTATTTATAAAAATAACACTTGCGTTTTTGATTTTCTGTGTGCTGTTTTCATACTCTTTCATATGTTTGTTGTTTGTATCTAAAACTAAAATTAAAAAACACCAAAGCCGGAAGGAATAAAAAGGGGTACATAACAAAAAAACAAAAATTGTTCAATTGTACTAAAATAAAGTCCGTGCCCCAAAAATTTAGAACAGCTTAAACGGTTTAAAAATTTGTTGTTTTGGTTTTTGTTTTTCATCTTAATCACTAAAGTATTCAATAATGACACAGTTCAATTTTGTTGCAAAAGGCAGTTTTTATTAACAATTTGTTTTTTGATTTTTTTTTTTTTTGGATTGGCAAGTTGAATTTGTTTACTAATAACGGCAGCAGCAACAGGCTGTGACTTAGTTCTTTTAACTTACCTGTTGCTCTTATGTGCATACAAACATAACTGAGATCACATTACAATCGGAACAATCGGGAAAATGTGCATTGTGGTCATACCAATTTGCCACGCGACTCAAACAGACCGCGAGCTGTTGGTAGGCCAGTTGATTGATCCGGATGTTGCGTCCTCATGTGCATATTGAGGCTGTGCTTGTAGCGTGCCACATAATGGCAATGCTGGCACTTTTCCGTAGGCAATCTGCCACACTCGAATCGCAAGTGCCGCCAGAGATTCTTTTTGTACGTGTAGGCCTTGTCGCAACGCGGACAGGAATGCACACTAGCCTGCGATGGCGCATCAGTGGAATTTTGTTGTTGTTGCTGCAACGTGGTTGCTATTTTGTTCAGCGATGTTACCGACTTGACGGATAATGTCCAGTTGTTCTCTAAAACATGATAACAAAGAGAAAGAAATAGGTTAAAAAATGCCACACAAAAAGAGAAACGTGAAACTAAAAGAACATAAATACGGTACGGTATACGATTGATGATGATTATGATTGATGTGATTTATAACTTTAGCTAGATTGAGGCAGACAGAAATCAATAACAGTATTAAGAGAGATTATGTATATAGATATATAGTATATTTATGTTTAACTACCAGGCAACCATGTGGCGGTAGGCAGAGGCGATAGAGTAGAGCAATTGGGCAGGCAGTTCAATACTGAAAAAGCTTACAGAGTGTCAAAGAAGAAATAACTAACTAAAAGAATTAAATTAAAAGTACAATTAAAAATAAGGCTAAACTCAACGCAACATAGGGAATTCTTGAAGTCTTACCAGCTCACTTGCAATACCATCATGTTAAGAAACCACTTAAAATAAAGAGTTTTACACTATTCCCCTTTTAACAGAGTTATCATAGTCGCTGTGAATAGTCGATATGTTGTCAATTCATTTTAATTTTAACATAGTTGCAGGTAGTACCGTCTACTATGCATAATAACGGTAGCAATTGCAATTCACAATTGACCTGACTGATATCTTAAATTACAACTAAAGAGAATATAAAATAGACACTTAAATTTTGGCCTGACTTCTTCAGATCTGTAAGAATAGAAAGAAATATAGTTTGATTAGATAAGGAGATTCTTTTTGGTAACCTTAAGTCTTATTCCCATCGATAAAGCCCAATAAAAAGAATGCATGTTTTGTTTTTGTTTCTTTTTTTGGGGTTTCAACATTTCAATATCAATCTTTATTACGTTTTTTATTTTGTTTTTGCTTGTTACCACTTGCATCAAATTCAAACATGTTGTGTATATAAACAATGCATATAATGCCTTTTCTTAGTTCTTTTTGCAAAAATAACAATTTTTTCTGCCTTTTGTTGTTGTTGTTCTTTGCATTGCCTATAAAAACAGAATCTGAAATGTTCTTTACATATTTTGACAACATTATTAGTTTAATGCTACACTTGTTGTTGTTATTAATTATCATTATTACAATTATTAATAATATTAATTGTTTGTTGTTCTTTTCATTCTTTCCATCGTGTTGTTGTTGTTCTTGTTTAAGGTACTAACAATATCAGCTTCGTCAATGTAAGTGTTTTGCTTTTATATAAATTTGTTTCATAACTTGTTTCGCCTTTTCCGTGGTTTTCTTTAACAATAAATATATGTATATGTATTGTATATATTTATATTATATATATATATATATATATATATATATATATATATATTTATATAAACACTTTTTCTTTTTTGTTCTTGTTTTGTTTAATATTACGCTACAAAAAATAAACAACATTCGTTTGTTACAATTACATTTTTCATTTCGGTTCTGTTATTTATTGTTTTTTTATGTCTGCTCATTTGGTTTGACTTTCGATATATATATATAATAATATATATATATATATATGTATGTATAATATTCTTTATATGGCAATTTTGTTCCAAATACACTTTTACTAAAACTTGTTCTGGGTTTTGTTCATTTTTTTACTTTTTTTACTTTTATGTATATGTCCTTGTATATATGTATGTATATATATGTATGTGTTGTTGTATATATATTTTTGGTTGGTTTCTTTGGAGTATATTTTGTAACTTATGCTTTAGGCTTACATTTTTTATTTATTTTTCCATTCGTTTTCTTGTTTTTTTCTTCTTTAAACTATTTTATAAATATTAATTAACAATAACAAGTTAAAACTTAGTTGTTAAATTAATGAACAAAAATCAAAGAGAATTATATATCAGTAGAGGTGTGTGTTGTATGTGTGTGTTGGTATATGCGTGTGTTTGTGTGAATTAAAAACAATGCAACAAAATAAAAATAAAACATTTCATGTTTCGTTTTCTTTTTTTCTTTAACTCTGGCTTTTAAAATTAGTCTAAGCTTTAACAGCGCAACAAATAATGAATTTAATAATAATAATTTAGCTACGCGCAACAGAAACCTTAGTTTATTAGTTTAACAAATTATTTAGTTAAGGCTACATAAAAATATATATATTATCATTTTCTTTTATTAACAAATTTTTTACTAATTTCATTGGCCAAACAAAATTTAACAATTTGTCTTGTGCTTAGTATTTTTGTTTTAAATTATTAATTATTAATTTATTTTGCTTTATTTTCTTTACAATTATTTTGGTACTTTTCAATTGACACAAATTGAAAGCACAAAACAAATTGAAAAATTAAGTTCATTGGGCTAATTATTGGTTTTTTTTAATGTGGCAAATTAACAAACAAATTGATGTAAATCAATTGTTGAATAGTCATGAAAATTTGCAATGGCGTTTGTTATGCGTTGTATTATTTTTTGTTTTTTTTTTGTATTTTTTTGTTATTTATATTTTGTTTAGTACGTTTTTGCTAAGTATAACTTGTCTAGTTTCAATTCGAGTTTCAACTGTTTTTATGCTATTGCTGGTTAATTGCCTGGCTGATGATCAAAGTGATCGCAAAGCGCATTAATGCTTCATTAATTGCACATTGCCGTTTGCATTGATTGCACATTATTTGTTCGCATTACTGAATGTATAACTTTTCTCATTGATACGCATTTCTGTTCGTATAAATACATTTCTTTTTGTCATTATTTCCCACAAACTGGAAGCATGGCCTCGACTTTGCGGATACTCTAACATCAGCTCTAAGTAATTCATTTTATTGTTTATTGTACTGTCGTATGTTTTAAACTTTTGACTACAACAATAACACAAAATATTAACATGCAACAAGCAAATAAAACTTTAATAAAAACAAAAACAATAAAGGAAAACAATATGTTAATGTTTGGACCTAACTAATACACATGAAAATAATATATATATATATATATATATATATATATATATATATATATATATATATATATATATATTAAAATATATATATACATATATTACTGTGTATAATTTGTATATATATACGTTATAGTTTTAGTTGCACTTTAACTGCCTGCCTTAGTATTTGTTATCGTTTCTCATCTCTTCTCTTTTATATATATCCAATTATTTATATATTATATATATATATATGTGTATATATTAATATGTATAATTTCAATAATTTATTACATTTAAATTGGTTTAATGGCACTCTTAGCGTTTTTCTTTCATCTCATGCAAAGTTATTTAATTAACTATGTTGTTGCTCTTGTTAAATACAATAATTTCATTTCTTTTCTTTGCTATTTTTTTATATATCAACAAAATGTCAGTTAAACAAAGAATTGGAGGTTTGGTATTGGTTGTCGGAACTACTGCGCTTCATATATTCCGCTTTACTCATGAGTATATATACATAACATATATGCGAGTGCGTGTGTGTATCGTTTACTCTATCGCTAAGGGCAGCATTGAATTGTAATTTCATTTGGTTACGGCTGAGTTGAATTTCTATATACGTTCTATATAATCTTACTATTGATTTTTGTTTACTTTTATTTCATTTTATGGCGGAGTTACATAGTTACATAATGGCACATGTGATCTGCACAACAAATTCAATACTACCCCCTATTATATCTCTCGTCCTTCTCTCTCTCTCGCTTACACATACACACACACTCGAGTTACAAAAAGTGCGTTTTTTTTTTAATAACATTTGCAACAACAGACAACAAATTTGCTAACATAGCATACTGTATTATTATAATAGATGAGTGTAGTTCGTGTTTTTATGTCGTGTGTGTATGTGTGTGTTTGTGTAAACTTTTGTTCTTTGAACCAACAAATCGTTTGGCCTCATTGTTTCTTTGTCCTATTACTAACTAAAAAATCTCTCACGTTTTCTAGCTGCAATTCTGGTTGCATTTCATCAATAACAATTTTCGAATACCCTTGCAGAGAGTATTATATACGATACGTTTTAACAAATTTCATATTCTTCTTACGAATTTTCGGTTCAATATGGCACAATTGGTCGGAAAATTTTAAGTGAAGTGAGTTAAGAAGCAGATAGATACAAATATAGATAGAAAGATAGATAGGTAGATAGCTGCCAAAATAGCTGGTGATTGCTGCAAGGGTATTTCATGACTTCGGCATGCCGAGGTTTCCTTCAATCTACTTGCTTAGCTCTTTCTTACTTTTGTTTTACTTTGTTTTATAACAAACATTCACATTTTACATATATGTATGTGTGGGTGTATATATATATATCTATATGCATCGTATGTATGATTTAGCTCAAATTGCAACATATAACATGTATATATATTTATGTATATAACGATAATATATATATGTATAACATAACATACATATACGCATATAGTATATACACACATATGCTTTTTATTTATTTTGGTAATTGGTTTAGTTCTATATAGTTTCGGTTTCGGTTTCTGCTTAATTGTTCTTGTTGTTGTTCTGTTTGTTGGCTTTTAGCTTCTCTTGTTGTTGATGTTATTGTTATTGTTATTGTTAATATATGTAATTATGTTAGAATAATCATAATTTCATTGTTGTTCTGCTTGCAATACAATATTTAAAATATATATAGATATATATTTGGCAACAAATAAACACAGTACGTTTTGTTATATGTATTTTGCTTCTCAGTGTTCTGTCATATAATTGTATATATATATAATGCATTTCTCTCTATATATATATTATTCTATGCTCGTTACTGTTATTATTATCATTATCATTATTATTATTTGTATTATTTACTCTCTTTTCTGTTTTATTTTCTTTGTTAATTTCACTAAGTTGCTCGCTTTGTTTTGCACTTTGACTAAAATTACGTAGTTTTGGTTAGTTTGACTAAAATGTTGTTGCTCTTAGCTTCCTTGCGTCTCTTTATCGTGTATGTATGTACTCTTTTCTTCTCTTCTTTTCGCTTCTGTTACGGCCTCTTACAAATTTCTACTAGCTCCTCAAGTCATTCATTCTTTCAGTTTTTTTTTTATTTTAATTGGTTTTTTTTTTGTATGTTTGTAATTTTACTAAAATTCTATAAAACGTTGCACTGACTGCAGCTATACATATGTATATATGTATATAGATGTATATATATCTTGTTGTCTAGCTTGTTAAATATTATATAATAGCTACGCTGTTTTCTTCTTCTGCTTCCACCTTCATTTTCATCTCCTGGTGAGCTCCCTTATATTTCTTTTGTTTTGTTTAACTAATTCTGCTTGTAATGCTCAGTTATCAACAATAATTCTCAACTTCTTCTTGATCATACAATATTACCATAATATGTATAGATATATATATTTATATATGGGTGTATATATACGGTATTTTCTCGTTCATATATATATATACATATGTATATATATGTATGTATATATGGGCTTGTTTTGTTTTTTTTTAAGTTGTTTTTATAAATGATGTGGCATCCAATAAATTCGTTTTGTTGTTGTTATTTGTAATTTGTAATTGTTCTTGGTTTAGCTACTTGTTCTCTCTATATATGGTACTCTATATGTATGTATGTTAACATCTTCTCATTTGTGTAGGGTATGGTTTAGTTGTCTCTGTATGTACGTGTGTGTCTGTTGTTCTTGTTACGGTTGTTCTTGTTATTGTTGTTGTTTTGTTGCTTCTCTTCTTAAAGTTTGCAATTTGTTTTACATTTGAATTTCTTTGATCATACTTTGAATTCTGCTCAACAAAATGTTGCACTTTTCCTATGCGGATAACGCTTATTCTATTTGATTTTAAAGAAAACATTATCTCATAAGTAATATTTGACACAGACACCGGACTCAAGGTGCCGCTTTAGGTGGGAGCTTTGTGAAAATGCTTTGCCGCACATCAGACAGCGAAATTTTTTCTGTCCACCACATTCATATCTAGACAGAGACAAGAACGTTACAAAGAATCATAATAGAATATTAGAATAAAGACATTGAATATGTCAACAGAACAGACAGAGAAGTCAGACAATATATAGGGAAATATATATGTATGTATGTATAACTCACCTGATATGTCGTTGCAATGAGCTGGCATCCTTGTAGCTCTTCAGGCAATTGAATCTGGGGCATTGGTAGCGTCCATCTGGATTTATAAATTTGAATAAATCCGAAAACTTCAGCTCGTACCAATAATCACGGATCAATGAGTGCGCCGCCGTACTGGATGGTGGGGGCGTTTGGCTGGAGTTGGAGGCGTAGCTGCTGGGCGCTACAATAACAACAGAAACGGTAGAAATCAAAGAAAAGATATACACAAAAAGAAAACATATGGATATAACTTTGGATCAGACACAATCAAGAGACAGAAAGAGATAGATAGAGAGAGGTAGATAGATAGATAGAAAGAGTGTTGGCTTTACATAAAACCTAAACAACTTTGCGCCTTTGGCAACACTCTCGATATACTCTTAAGAGTTATGCACAAAAAAAAGTAACAAGATCTTGAGTTAAAACAACTTGATAATAAACCTTTTTTTTTTTTTAAGTATTTTTTAAGTATTTTGCAGTTAAAAGTTGTGTGAAATTAAATCAAAATCAAAATTATAATTATTATTTTATGGTATATTAAGAATTGTATAATAAAAATGTGATATTTACAGTTAGTGTATGGTATGCAACAGTTTATAGTGTTCAATTTGCTTTTTGTTGTTGTTGTTGTTGTTCTTGGTCTTGCTTGATGGTGATGTTGTTGGTGGTGGTGGTTGTTGTTGTTGTTGGTGTATTGTTGATGAAGCATATGAGGCTGAGGCTTTAAGGCTGATGCTGAGCTGTTGCGAATGCAGTTGCAGTTGCAGTTGCGGTGGATGATGATAAGAGGCAGCTGCTTAGGCATATTTATAGAGGAAACTTGCGATACTTTTTAATGAGGCGCTGTGTGAATTGATGATGCGATTTGATTTGAATTCATTTTTTGATTTTTGCTTTTTTTTTTAATTTAGAATGTTTGCTGCTGTAATGAAACATGTTTAGTAATAGCATAAAAGGTGTTAAAGGCAAATGCAACCCACAAGCTATGGAATTAAATCAAATATTGAATAACAAATTCATTTTCTTACAACTTTATTCAGTTACATACAAAAATATCGTTATATGTATATGTATATATGTATATAGTTTATAAAAATACTTAATTATGCTCTTTGACAATATGTGTATAAAAATAGTTTGTTTTTTTTTTTTTTTTAAGTTTTAATGAAAATATAGTTGTGTAAGTATTGGTTGTGTATGTATATCTGTGTGATAAACTTATAAGTATGACTAAATATGAGATTTAGTTGGACAATCTGGAATAGCGAGTCTGTCTGGTTACTGTCACAGTTGAATTTTGAAATTTCGACATGATATGAGTATAAAATGCATTTAAAAATGAAACAGTTAAATCGAATCATTTGAAACATTCGAATCACTCAAAGCAATAAATTAATATTAGTTCGAACTTGTCACATTATACCAAAACCTAGTTTACAATATGCTTATCATTTATAATCATGTATGTTTGTGATGTGTGTGTATGTGTTTGTATCTGCTTAGCGTAAATTCTCTCAATATCAACTTGAAACTGTATAAATTTTAAACTTGAACTAAGCATTTATCTTTTCTTTTTGTTATTAACTGTGCTCACAACTGGTTCAGTTCTCAACTGGGCAAAAATCACATATCACATATATCTCAATCATACATATGCCATAGGAGTGTGTGCTTTCTACCAGTCTCTACCTCACCTGAGCTGAGCTCTCAGCTGGCTGTATTGTAGGTCTTCTTTTTGTATAATAAATATCTTTATATATATTTGAACTATTTGCTGTATGTGTTTGTTTGTTTGTTTAAATTGTTTGTTGTTGTTCTTTAAAGTTGTACTGTTGGTTGCATTCATTTGTATTTGATGAGATCGCTTTGGTTTTTTTCTTGTATGACTAGTCGTACGTCTTTATAAATATCTAATATCTATTTTAATTTTTAACTTTAACTCTAAGCTAGCAAGGAACTTACATTTTACAGCTCTCCAACTAAGCTACGCATCATTTCAAATTCTCTTTGATTTCTCTTTGTTTTTAAATTTCATTGACTCTTTGTTTGGCGTTGCCGTACTTAACTAAACTATATATTTTTTGTCTTTTTAATTTATTTTTTTGTCTTTTTGTTTAGGAATGTGATTGTTACGAAAGTGCCTCTTCTCCTCACATATCATTTAGAACTCTTACTACTCTCAGTAGTCTAGTAAAATATCTATAACTGTTGACTTAGTTTCGGTTTCATTTCTTTGGACATTGCGCTTACAGTACTAAAAAATCTATAAAATATATTTTAAAATTAAGCTTAAGAACCGTTTTCCAACTTATGACTAACAAAAAAGTAAATTTAAGTATGTTTATTTGGCTCTTTTCGTGGAGCTGCAACGCACAAATGTATGAGAAAGCGAAACAAAAATAAATATAAAACAAACATTACTCCACATAAAACTTAATTCAAAAGAGAGCCCAAAGTCGCAGGAATATATTTTTTTTGTATTTTTCTGGTATACAATTTGCATAGATTACATAAATTTATGCAAATCACATACACAGAAATTTTGTGCGGCCCACAAAGTGAAAGTTTAAATATGCAAAAAACGAAAACGAAATGCAAAACAGAAACGAAAAACACGCGACACAACAAGGTAAACATAAATTTTCAGCAAGTGTGTGCGCTTCTCCTATTCATCAAATGTTGTTTAAGTAGAGACAATTTGTGCGTTGCGTTGTCCAGTACTTTAAAAATATAGTTGACGAAACATGTCCAAGCGAAAAGAGAGAGAGTATTTTGCTATAGCATTGCAGTGTGGTCATCAGAGTGAGAAAATTGTTTAAATCGGAAGGAATATCTCGGAAAACAGTATGAACTTGGTAATTATTTGAAAATATATGTCAAACAAGTTCTTTAGACATTCTATAAACGGAATGTGGTTTCTAGTTGGATATGGAAACACGGTTCTTTCATTCCATTGACTGCAAAGCTATGCGAACAACGACAAGCCGTAGTTTAGCTACTCCTGCTCTTTTGCTTTACTTCTCCTCCTTTTCGGCGGCTTCTCTTATGCCGTTTCCCATTTGGTTTGTATGCTTGATGCTTGCATTTGAAATGCCAGCGGCAGAAATTCCTTTTTCATTTTGGCAAAATGCGTTTTAATGTGCTTGGTCAAGTTGTCACTGCGCTTGGCCGCATAATTACAGCTGGGGCACTGAAAGATCGGACGTTCCGTTGTGAAGCGACACTCGAAGCGACGATGGCGACTGAGACTCTTTCGGGTCTTGTAGGATTTGCCGCATTGATCGCATGCATGTTGATACCAGGTGAGTACGAAATCTGTAAGAAATTGTTGTTGGGGCCCAACATGGCGGAAGGGAACACACACATCGAGAGAGAGAGAAAAAGAGAGAAAGACAGAACAGCACACAACAACACAAATGTGAATGAAGCAGTAGGTGAGTGCATATGTGTGTGTGTGTGTGTGTGTGTGGGGTGAGGGAGGAATTGTATTGATGAATTTGAATGTTACATATAGAATGATGTTAAGTTTCGAATATCTGATGAATGAATTTTGACTGAGTTCTTAATATATTTAATTATTAAATTTTCTTTTCTTCTTGGTTTGTTTTTGAGCAAGTCAGACTACATGGAAATCAACATAAAACTTAAAACGAAATAAAGTGTAAATATCAAATATAAATTCATTAACATAAATACATACAGATTTGCATTCCACATAAAGCTTAAAACTATTTGACGGGTAAAATAAATATGACAATAACAAGAAAATAATTTTGATAATAGAAAAAAAACATATTTTGCTTATAGATAGATATTTAAGTCAGGCACGCCCACAAATAAAAAATATATATATATAATAATAATAATAGAAAACCCACAAAGAGCGCAGAAACTCAGCCAAGGTTCTGAAAACAGAACTTTGGCTTCGTTTCTCGAAGAGGCTGTGTAAGAAAAACATCGAGTGTTAAAAAATTTATTATTTGTTTATGAAAGACACACAAATACAATAAATATATATATGTATATATAGTATAAAATATATTAAACTAAATCTTGTGAGTAGCGCAAGTAGGACAAGACACAAAAGCACAAGCCGGCACACAAATACACACACACACAGAGGCGCAAACCAGTTGAGAATTAAAGTTTGTGTAGCATACAGTTAGGCGCTCTATAGGCATGCTTTAAAAAGTTGCTTGTGTGTGTGTGTGTGTGTGTGCGTTAGCATGTTTAAGTGTATGTGTGTAATTGGTTTTGTTGTATGTGCGGCTAGAACAAGTAGAACCCATTAACTATATAAATATATATATTATATAGAGAAAGAGAAATGTAAAGCGACTCGAAATATAGACACAGAGAGTATAGATACTATGTATAATGATATAGTATATATAATATATATATATATAATTTATATATGTTTATATAGTAGAGTGTGTGAGTGAGACAGACTTATTGGTGTTGTACTGGTTACGGTACGGTACGGTATACGGTTTACTGATAGACTGATAGTAGTAGCTGGGTACTGGTTAGATAATTCCTAGAACTGCAGCCAGTACCGAGTAGTAGGTGGTAGTAGGTAGAGTAGAAGAGTTTATCTAAAAGAAATTTAGTAATAGAAATAGGTTAGTGAAATTCTCTGTACAACAAAATTCTTCATGTCATTTTTTCTGTATTCTTCTTTTTTTTACAGACCAAAACGAAACACACAAAACAAAAGCAAAGCAAAACACAAAAGTGAAAAAAAACAATGGATATTTGGATGTGGGGTGACAGAAGGAAGTACATACAAGAGAAGAAGAAGTAGAACATGTAAAGCCGGCTAAAAACAATTAAAATAGTTAAAAAACATATGCAGGAATAAAGTTCTTTTTTCTCTTTTTTGGTTTTTCGTTTGGTATTTTATTCATTATTTAATAATATAATTTTCGTTGGTTGTTTTTTTGTATTAGGTCTTCTTGTATGATAAATATAGATTTAAATATTATTTTAAATAATTCACATACACGTTAAATATCATGCTTAAATTAAATTATTTTGGTTGCATATCATTTGGAATAAGTGCCTTAAATATCATAAGTATTCGTTATTTTTTTTGAGTTTTCGTTATTTGGAATCGGTGAGTATTCGTTTCTCCTTTTAAGTATTTGTGCTTTTCGCCCTCTGGCAACACATCAAAAACCAAATTAACTCTACGCGTAGTAAAGAGATTTGATAACATGGCATCGATCACTAAATTCTTAGTATTAAAAATAACTTAAAATTCTAACAAATGATTTAATAATTAAATTGTTTTCCTTTTTTTAAAGTTTTTTTTTGGGGGGTTTTTTTTTTTTTTTTTTGGAATGACTTAAGCAATAGAAATTCGTGACGGTTTTGAGTTTACATTTTTGTTCTTTTAGGATATATTTATAGTACCGCAAAGTTTCGTAACATTGTAATACAGTTTCGGGGGTCCTGTTTTAAAATGTTCAGTTTTTAAGACACGTTTCGCTGACTAAAGAAAGCACGCAAAAAAATAGAAAACATATAGATAAAATAATAAGTTACATAATTAAATTAAATAGCGCTGGAATGTCTAGGGCTGAGATTCATCATCATACATGGAATAGTTGAATATTAGCTAGCATAATCATCATTTTATATCGTATTCATAGTTTTCATTACACATATAAAAAGCATTAGAAGCTGACAAATTAAAATGTGAATTAAATTATAGTTAGTTTCTTCTCTCTTTAAATAATAATAATAAATATAAATAGCATTCTCTGGAATTACTTCTTCTTCATATTCCTTCAAGTCAAAATATACTTTGGTTTTTACTTTATCATATATCATATCGAGTGTGGGGGATTGTCGTCAAGGGGTTTCTCTAGTAGATAAGGCGCGGTACACAACCCGCTTAGTTGTTGTTGTATGCAAATGGCATTGTATTCATCAGACGCTCCTTGAGCAACGAATTCGATATGATCTGCAGGCCCAGCTTCATGTTCCACTCCTCGTCGAGCAGATGATGCGGCTGTTGCTTGCCTGGCGTCACGGGTTCCGGCTTGATGCCCAGCTCGGCTGCGGCTGCGGCAGCTGCTGCAGCAGCCAAATCTGCGACATTGCCACCCGTTGCCAGATCCCCACTGTTGTTGTTGCCAATTGCAGCTGCTGCGGCTGCCGCTGCCGCTGCCGCTGCCTGCTCCTCAACGACGGCTGCTGCTGCTGAAATAGCTGTAATGGCACCTGTCAAACCATAAGTTGGTATAGGCATCATATGCGGCGGCAATGGCGATGCACAACGCGAACCATCATCACCATCACCACCACCACCACCATGGAGATGCTCATCCCGTTCATAGTGCTCCTTGCGCAACGACAGATTCTCCGGTATAGGACTCTCGCAACCGTTGTGCGTTGAACCGGCGCTACCAACGCTGGCGCTATCGCTGTGATGGACTCCACCGCCCGCACTGCTGCCACCAGCACCAACAGATCCGGCACTGTCTAGTTTCATATCCATGATGCCATTACTGCGTAGACTGCTCGTACGCGAACCGCTGCCTGATGTCTGCTGGGCAATCTCAGGCGGTATGCCATGCTTGGAGATCAGATGTCGCACCATATGATATTTGCGACGGAAACGCGAACTGCAGAACTCGCAATTGAAACGCGGCGGTATGCCAATGCACTCGTCGCGCATGTGTCGCTGCAGATGACGTTTGCGCAGATAACTCTTGCCACAAACGGCGCAGGGGAAACGCTCATGTGAATCATCGTCGCGGTCGCGGTCGTGCTTCATATCGGATCCAAAAACGCTGTGCCCAAAGTCAAACTTGGCATCTACGTGGTCTAACGTCGTTGTTGTCATTGTTGTTGTTTTTAGTTGTGTTTGTTATTGTTGTATGTAGATTATGATGTGATGATTTGTGAATTGTGTTGAGTTTTGGATTCGTTTGATTGATTGGTTTTTGATATTGTGTTTTTTGTGTGTGTTTTGTATGAAATGAAAATGAAAAGAAAAATAAAAAATATTGTGTGAAAAATCATAAACTTAATTCCCTTAAATGTTATGGCAGCACAACTTCTTCTTGTTGTTGTATGTATGTAGAGTGGCAGCTTAGTCTTTCATTTCTTTCGTTCGTAACTTATAAAACTAAACTTAAACTTGAGATTTAATTTGCAATTTATCGTTTTTTTTTTGTTTTTCTTTTTTTGATGAAAGTTGAAGAGAACTAAAACTAAAATACAATTGACAAATACGACAAAACTAAAACAAAACTAATTTTACAACAAATTCGATTTAGCTACAACAATAATCCGAAGAGACTACACAAATACAAATTAGGTTATTCTTATTCTGTGTTTACTCAAAACTCAAAAGTTAACTAAAAGAGAATACAAATGTATAAACAATTTACTAGTCAAATGTGTAAATGTTTTTTTTTGGGTTTATCCACAAACGCGGCGCGCTGTAAATGTAGCTTTAACAAAATTAAATATATATCAATTATTATTATTTTATTTTCAATAACAAAAATCCAAGTTTCATTTCAATAAATAGTTGTACACATATATTTAACTTTTTCTTCGTGTTTTTTTATCTTTTTCATACTTCCTTTAGTCTGGCTAACAATATTTTTGAAATGGCTTCGTATGTACATTGATGAGGTGCAGGAGAGGGTAGAAATTCGGGGTATATAGTGAGTGTGGAAGGAACAACAACAGTAAGAAGATATATATAAGAAGATATATATATATATATATGTTAATCTCGCATCAGTTGTATGCCATGTTTCCGCAACAGATGAAACTTTAGATCGTAGCGCCAACTGCAACCGAAGTTGCAGAACTACCAATTAAATTGTACGCTGCTGCTGCTACTGCTGCTCCCAGACACTCTCAGCATGTGATTGTTGCTATCCATGATGCCATTACTGCGTACACTGCTCGTAGGATAACCGCTGCCTGATGTCTGTTTTGCAATCTCAGGCGGTATGCCATGCTGGCAGATCAGATGCCGCACCAAATGATATTTGCGACGGAAATGATAACTGCAGAATTCGCAAATGAAAGGCGTTGGTATGCCAATGCAGTCCTCGCGCATGTGTCGCTCCAGATGTTGTTTGCGCAGAAAACAGCTGCCACAAACGACGCAGGGGAAACGCTCATGTGAATCATCGTCGCGGTAGCGGTCGTGCCTCATATTGCTGCCAAAAACGCCGTGCCCAAATCTGGCATCTACGCGGTCTACGTTGTGATATGTTCATTGTTGTTGTCGTTGTTGTTTTTAGTTGTTGTGTTTGTTATTGTTGTATGTAGGTTATGATGTGATGATTTGTGAAGTGTGTTGAGTTTTGGATTCGATTGATTGATTGATTGGTTGGTTGATATTGAGTTTTTGTGCGTGTTTTGTATGAAATGAAAGTGAAAAGAAAAATAAAATATATTGTGTGAAAAATCATAAACTTAATTCCCTTCAATGTTATGGCAGCGCAACTTCTTCTTGTTGTTGTATGTATGTAGACTGGCAGCTTGTTTTTCATTTCTTTCGTTCGTAACTTATAAAACTAAACTTAAACTTGAGATTTAATTGCAATTTTTCGTTTTTTTTTTTTTTTTTATGAAAGTTGAAGAGAACTAAAACTAAAATACAATTGACAAATACGACAAAACTAAAAGGTTATTCTTATTTTGTGTTACCTCAAATCTCAAAAGTTAACCAAAAGAGAATACAAATTTATAAAAATTTACTAGTCAAATGTGTAAATGTTTTTTTTTGGTTTTATCCACAAACGCGGCGCGCTGTAAATGTAGCTTTAACAAAATTAAATATATATCAATTATTATTATTTTATTTTAAACAACAAAAAACCAAGTTTCATTTCAATAAATAGTTGTACACATATATTTAACTTTTTCTTCATGTTTTCTTATCATTTTCATACTTTCTTTAGCTTGGCTAACAACAGTTTTGAAATGGCTTCGTATGTACATTAATGAGGTGCAGGAGAATGTTGAAATTTGGGGTATTTAATGAGTGTGGAAGGAACAACAACAGTTAGAATATATATATATGTTAATCCCGCATCATTTCTACTACGCTTTCTTCAACTGATGTATGCCATGTTTCTGCCGCAGATGCAACTTCAGATCGTAGCGCCAACTGCAACTGAAGTTGCAGAACTCGCAATTAAATTGTACGCTCGGTTTCTTGGCCACAGCGAGCAATGCGGCGCTGCTGCTGCTGCTGCTGCTCCCAGACACTCTCAGCATGTGATTGTTACTATTGTTATTGCTATTACTGTTATTACTGCTGCTGTTGTTGTTGTTGAGGCTGCGCATAGGCTTGCTGCTAACGACTGTTGCTGCTGCTGCTGTGGTTGGCAGCAACATGCTCGAGTTGAGCAAGTTGGCCAATTGAAAGGAGGCTGCTGCCGCAGACATTTGACAACCGCTACAATTGTTTGCATTGCAGTGCAGTTTGTTATGTTGTTATTGTTGTTGTTGTTGCTGTTGCTGCCGTGCGCCAATGGTTGCTAGTTCATGGTTGCTGCCTCCGCATTTGTACATTCTGCGTATCGTTACCTCCGGTTCATAAACCTCTCGCATTTCTAAAGCATCTACAGACATTGATGTTGCTGCTGCCTGACAATTGCTGCTGCTGCTGTTGTTGTTGTGGTGGTTAGTGCTGCTGCTGTGTGCTGCTGTTGCTGCTGTCGGCGGCAATTGTTGTTGTTGCTGCTGCTGTTGGCGTCTTAGTTGTCGTTGCTTTGCTGGCAGCAGCTGCCACAACAGCCGTGGCAAAATTACAGTACAACGTCCTTAAATCTGTAAAAAGTTTTGGATTGGGTGGTTTTTTTGGACTCAGAAATTTATCGTCTATTTTGTTGCGTTGAGGGAACATTTCAAGTGTGGGCGTGCTTGCTTGTGTGTGTGTAGGTGTGTCTTGTGTATGAGTGGGTGTATGAGTGGATGTATGTGTGTGTGTATTGTGTGTTTGTTTTCTTGCTTTCTTCGAGTTTCTCTCATCATTTACAACTACTTAGTCGATATTCGAGAATGTGATTAGAATAAGGGGCAACTCTCACACACATTAAAATTAGAGTTAATCAATGATTAAGAACTAAACTAGGAAATGAGGAGGGAGGGGGAGCAGAGAAATTAATTTAAATACTTAAGAGCAAAATGCATACCGCGCCGCACCGTCATTTAATAATAATAAATTACACTCGAATTATTTCTGTTGTTTCAGTTTCTCTTCATACATAAATAGAGAGAGAGGGGAAATATATAATTAAGGGGGGAAAACTTAATTAAATTACACAAACTTTTGCACCAAAATTTTACATAAACTTTTCTGTAGTTGTGGGTTGTGTGTGTGTGTGTGTGTGTAAATCAAATGTTATTTACCAGTTTGGAAGTAAAAAGAAAAGAGAATTAATTAATGAACTTAATTTGTATGCATGGGAAACTTTTTTCTTGTGTCAATGTATGTGTTGGTGTATGCGGCATGGTGTGTGTATGTGTGTGTGTGAACTACATGCAATTGATAATTGAAAAACGCATTTTGTAGCTTCTGTATGTAAAAAATTGCATTTATTATTGTATTTTTTGATTTTGTAATTAGTTTTTTTTTTTTTTTGTTTTTAGTTACTTAATCCTTTTCGTTTTTAATATTATACATTATTATTAAATGAAATTAATTTAGAGTTTAGTTCAACTTGAATTTTGATTTTCGTTGCTGGAAATAAAGTTCATTTTTTGTTTGTATATCATAAATAAAAACTGCAACTGTCGCAAAATACTTTCAAGATACTTTCAAGAAAATGCAAAAATTATAATGGAGAAATTGGCAATGGGAACAACAACGTATGGGGTGACAAAAGAACAAAACCCCATGCGATATTCCTACTGCTCTTTGGTTAATTTGATTAGTAAAAAGTTCATAAATCTTTCCCTTTTTTCTCCCCCGCTACCCTACAAAGGGGGCGCGTCTTTTCTGTTTAGTCTGTTTTGGCATAATTTTGAGAATATTTGCCCGCTCTCAATCACCCAATCAACAATTGAGCGTTGCAGCCGCATCGCTGCTGCCACCTTTGCTAGCCTTGGCCACAACAGCAGCTGCTGCAAGTGCATGCAACTGTTGCTGCTGTTGCAATTGCTGCTGCAACTGTTGCAATTGCTGCTGATAGTAACTAGTAACGCTACCGCCTACACCCTCATCCAGCGACTGCTGCTGCTGCTGTTGTTGATCCTCAAGCTGTTCCTCATTGTTGTCCTCATCATCATCGTCGTCAACAACAAATGTGGGTTGCTGATGCGACTGTTGCTGCTGCTGTTGCTGTTGCTGCAATTCATCACCCACCAACATGTCATCTAGGCCATCATCCAACATATCCAGATCGACTATATCTGCCTGCTGCTGCTGTTGCTGCTGCGTTGTAGCTGCCTTTGCGGCTGCAGCACGTTGCTGTCGCTTGAATATGGAACGCATAGCAATTTCCGGATGCTTCTTGCGCACATGTTGCCGCAAATGATCTGCACGCTTGGTGCGATGGCCACAAACGGAGCACACCATCGATTTACCCTTGCCGCACTCCTGCCGCAAATGACGACGCAGTGTGCCATGACGACGATAGGTGCGATAACATTGCGGACAGGTGAAACTTTCCTCAAGGGGATTTAGATGAAGTATACTCTGACCAAGCATCGATTGAAAACTATCGAATTGTGGAGCTTGAAAGCGATGAGAACTAGCTATTGTTGTTGCTGCTGCTGTGGATCCTTGGTAAGTTGCTGATAAATGCATTTCGCTGAGATTCTCGCAACTGTCGTCCTGCTTGCAACTGTTGCTGTTGTTGCTGCTGTCGTGTTGTTGTTGAAAGCCTGAAATTTGTTTTTGTTTTGGTTTTTTGATTCATATTTCGTTCTGATCAAAATTGTTTGCATAATTCATAGATAATTCATATTCACGTTATTTCGGGTTTTTCTTTTTTCATGCTTTTTCTTGTTTTTTTTAGTATAATAAGAAAGAAAATGCTGCGCTCAAAGTGTTTCTTGGCAAGGCAACAAAACAAGCAAGGATTAGTTATCGTTATCGTTATCGTTATCAATTGAGTAGTTGCATAAGCATTAAGAATTTTTGGTTAATTTTCCTTGCAGTCGTTTATTGAATTAATTATTTAGATTTGATTTTTTAGTTTTTAATTCTTGACGCGCGCTTTTTGTCAAACAAAAACAAATTTCAAACAGGCAAAAATTAAATTAGACGCTGGCAGCAGCGCACAAAGAGAATGGTTAATAAAGAACATAACAAAAGAGAGAGAGATGAGTATAGAGAGGAGGGGGCGCAAATTGACTTTCTTCGCTGCATTGGGGCAAGTTAATTAGAGAAAGCTTTCTTTATGACATGATGCAGTGGTGTGTTTGTTGTGTGTTGTGTATGTGTGTGTGTGTGTGTGTGTGTGTGTGTAAATGCAGAACAAACTGGGAGAGAGACAGGAGCAAGGATGTAAGGGGCGCACACACACAGGCACAAGAAACGAGCAAGAAAGTTATAAAGAAATAAATATAATAAACAAATTCATTTTTGCATTGGTTGATTGGGACTTTTTAGAGCCTGGTAAAAAAAAACAGTGTGTTCGTCTTGGTCAGGGTGTAGTACACAAATAAGTTCAGCATGTTTTAGTTGCTGTTGCCGACAGTCGCTATAGTTCATTTAATTATTAAAATACTTGTAAAATATATATATATAGTTTGCTTTTGAGTGAGAGACATATAATGTTGTATGTGTATACAGAGAGAGAGAGAGAGAGAGAGAAGGAGATTGGGTATATTTAAGTCGAGAGAGAGGTAGAGAGAGATCCTAACACAAATATTTGGTAATGTGCTTCTTGACCTTGCAATGTCGATTCAATGAATCTTTGCGCTTAAAGCCCGCATCGCACACCTCGCAGTAGAAATTCTCCAACATGCCGCATTCGAATTCAATGTGCCGCTTCAGTGCCGAGAGACGCGTATACGCATTGGGGCACTGTGGACACTGCAGTTTGCCATCATCGCGCTGCTCAGCATTGCGCGCCAGCGTTGCTGCTGAACTCTTGCGCTCTTGCAACAACAATGTCGACGATGACGATGACGACAACGTCGACTGCAAAACGACAGACAACTTTTTTCTTTGTTGCTGTTGCAGCATCGACCAATGTTGTTGATGATGTTGTTGTTGTTGTTGTTGCTGTTGCTGTTGTCATCTTATTATTTCTCCTCTTCTTGCGTGAACGCAATTTGATCCGTCTTTGCAACGTTGCCGTTGTCGATCTCAACGGCGGCATCGCTGCTGGCAACTCTGGCTGCGATTCAAGCAGATGCGCCACACTGCACTCAAAATCAAAAGGAAGCTGATTCAAGCTCAATTCAAGCAGACCTGCAAGACCAAAGGCAAAGAGAGAGAGAATGGAAGAGAGAATGGAAGTAAGCATGAAAGAGAGAGAGACACAGACAGAGAGAGCAAGGTAAAAGCTTGTTTTAACTACGCTTTCTATGTGTGTGTGTGTGTGTGTCACACGACAGCATAAAATTTCAAAAGAGCAAATCCTTTTTTCTTCTTCCTAAAGATCCTTCTTTTTCGACTCTCTTTTCGTTGTTTTGTGCAGTTTGTTCTCTTCTCTTTTTAGTTTGGGATTTATTTAACTGATATATATTTGTATGGCTTACTACACTACACTACAAAACAAAGACTTAACATAAACCAGACCAGCACGCGCGCAGCTGCTCTTCTCGCTTGTGTTGCCTCTTCTCCTCCCTTTCCTTTCCTTTTCTGTTTAGTCTCTCTTTAGCATGCCCTTGTGCACATAGTAGTAATGATCTTGCAGCTTGAAATTGTAGTGGAAGCCGCGTCCGCACATGCGACACACATATTTCTTTGGCTGGTTGCACTCTTTGCGCATGTGGCGCGTCAATGTGCCCAGCACTTTGTACCTGCGGCCGCAAGTCTCGCATACATAGGGCGCCGCTGTCGACGTTGATGCAACTGCTGCCGCTGCTGCAGATGTTGACGTAGCAGTTGCTGCAGCAGTCACAGCCACATTTCCTCCACTGGTTATATTTCTAAAGAGAAACAACAACAACAAATTGGACAAAGCTCAGCAAGTACTCAAGAAGAAAGTAGAAAGAGTAGAGAGATAGAGAGTAGAAGAGTTCTCTAATTTACCTGCGCGACGACGACGACGACGTTATCAGTTTGCCAGCAGCGCTGCCCAGTTTACGCTTGCGTCTGGACATGTTGCGTGTGGCAGCCGCCATCGACTGTGTACGGGGCTGATGGGCGAAGCTGCTGCTTGTTGTGGTGGCAGCATTGGGCTTTCTTCGAGCCAAGCGCTTTGACCCGCCACGCACCACGACTGCAATTTGATGGGCCAGCGACAGAGACAGAGGCAGACAAAAGTGCAGATAGAAGAGAGAGATAGAAGAGAGATAGATAGAGAGAGAGAGAGAGAACATGGCTCAGACAAACACATCAAAAAAAAGAAACAACATCAAGAACAAATTGCAAAAGAATTCTCATTATCTTTAAGTATCTCTAACTATGCATATACCCTATAAATATCCTAGACAAAAAAAAACTCTCGCTAACACAACGAAAAAAGCTCTTGAAAACGCTTTCTTTCACTCTCTCGACTTTGACGCTCAACTTTAAAACGAATTAAATTCAACTTTTCAATTTAAGTTGCAAAATTGAGTTTTATTTCAAGTTTTGTTCGTTTGTTTTTCTCTTTTTTTCATTTATCCTTATTTTCTTTAAGTTCTAACAAAGAATTGTGTATGTTTGTGTGTGTTTCTGTGTGTGTGTGTGTGTAGAGGGGAGTATAAGAGTTTAGTATCTGGGAATGCTGCTGGTGGTGGCACTGAGCCTGTGTGTGTGAAGATAATGATCTTGCAGCTTGAAATTATAGTGAAAGCCACGCCCACACATGTGGCATACAAACTGCTTGGGCTGATTGCACTCTTTGCGCATGTGGCGCGTCAATGTTGATATCGATTGATATCTGCGACCACAGGTCGAACACACGTGCAACGACGTTGACGATGAGGATAAGTTAGACGACATCGATTTAGCTGCATGTTGTTGCTGTTGTTGCTGTTGCTGCTGTTGTCGCCTCTGCTGTTGATGCTGCTGCTGCCGCTGCTGATGCTGTTGATGGCGACGCTTTTGTTGCATTGCCGTCGATCGGTTGCTTCTTCTTCGCACATGTTGCTGCTTCAAGCTTGCGTGCATTAACATGTCTGTTACAATTTTGTTTTATTTCGTTTTTTTAGCAGAGCGCAAAGGGAAAGATGTGTGTGTGTGCGTGTGTTGTGCGTTGATTGTGTGGAGGGAGAGAGAGAGAGAAAAAGAGACACAAATAGAGAATTGACAAAAACAAAAAGCGACATTCGTTTCGTTTCGTTTCTTTATTCTTCTAAATTCTTCTAAACCTTTAAAACAAATCTCAAAACTGAGGGAAAAAAGCTCTTTATAACGCTCAATTTGTGCTTTGTTGTTCTTCTTCTTCTTTCTCACTTGAGTTTCTCACTTAATTCATGTTTATATAAAATTTCATTTGCAAGTACAAGTTGAAAGCAAAGGAAAAGCCCAGTTTAAAAAGAAGTTTACACTATTACCAAAACTACAAAGTAAATATAGATGGGAGAAAGGTGTGTGTGTGTTTGTACTACATACATAAAATACTTATCAGAGAGAGAGAGAGAGAGAGAGAACTTAATTCCATGCGGAATATAATTAGAAATATTTTCTGCAAATTGCATTGCATATTTTTCTTGTTTACTTGTTCCTTTTTTGTTTTTATTTTCAAATTCGTATAAGCTAGTTAAGTGCACGCACATACACCCACACACATGCACCTATAGACACACAGATACTCGCGTGTCTGTACAGTTATCGCCAAAAGCTTCCATGGCACATTGCAGCCTAAAAAGCATTTGATTTTTGTGCTTTTTTTATGGGGCCACCAACACACAACTCAAAGTGGGTCAAGGCCAAGCAAAAGCTTTCCGTCAGACAAGGCAAGAAAAAAACACACATCAAACTAAGCAAAGCAGAGAGACAAGAGAGCAAGTCTAGATGAAATCCTCGTTTGAGAATATTCCAGAATAGAAAAGGTATCGATGAACATTTTTAAATTGTTTTTAGACTGCAATTCATTAAAAACAGAATGCATCATAAAAATATACGAAAGAATTGACAACTTTATTCAGGGAATTATTTTGTTAATGTTTTTTTTTTTGCGCGCTATCGAAATTTGTAGACAATAATGCTAATGAATCTGGAAATTCCCAGCCAGCATACACTCTCAACACTCACTTAGAAAAACCCGTTTGCTATTGCAACTAATAAAAAAACCACCCATATCATCATCATCATGATCATTCTCATAATTATCATTTGAGGCGCCCGATGCACACAAACACTGGTTAACACAGAGCAGCAGATCTCTTACACACCAGATGAAAAGATACACATTATCTTCAAATTGATGTACATGTCTGTGTCTGTCTATCTATATATATATATATATATAAAACAAAGGCGCGCACACACACACACAAAGAAACAAAGCTGATTAAGAATCTGGCACACACATAAAACACACAAAAGCGTAGAAAAATTTGTGTCCGACCTTGAACTTGAGCGAATGTTTCAAGTTATTGTTGTTGTTGCCTTTCATGTTGATTAACAATTAACAAAAACAACAACTGCACGACCGATAGAAAGATAGAGAGAGAGAGAGAAGCCAGAGGGAACTACGACATATGGACGCAGTTTGTTGAAAGCCGCTTGGGGGGCGTTTCTTTATAAATTATGAGAAAACAAGCTCCGCACAGCTAAAGGGCCAGGGGGTGCTAGAGACAGGGAAATACACCTGAAAAGGTAAGTGGTTTGACAAGACAAATGACGCACTTACAATGTGTAGCAAAAGGTATAAAAGCTAACTCCCCAACTTGTTCTAGTTGTACTGAAATTCATAATATTTCATCAATAAATTTTGATGACAAGAAAAATGAAATCAAATTACAACAAAGACATCAACAGAGCAAATGAAATGCAAACCACACACAATGGAAACAAAGTTAGTATTGTATAAATGAAATAAATTAACAAAATATAACATTATATGTTCTTTGTTTGTGTTGTTGTTTGTTGGTTTTGTCTGTCTAGGAAAGATTGTTGTGGGGTCTCTCTTCTGTTGCTGTGGCATTGGTACGTATATAAAATATAATCATATGTAGTATGTGGTAAGAGATCAGAGATCAGTATTAAATTGATTTAAACTGCACCACAACAAACAGCAAGCAAAGTCAGAGAAACACATACAACAGAGAGAGACAAACAGACAGAGAGAGAGAGATACGAATTATAGAACTTTGGGGGGAATTGGGGGAGCAGAGAGCGCGGGCAATGCAAGGTAAATTTAAGAAAATAAATGTAAACATGTAATAATAAGATATGTATGTTTGGATATATATACAGTATATATATATATAGTTGATATATATAGTAGATATATATGCATAGGTATATGATATGTATACCTATGTAACTTTATGTGTATACACTTAAGAATAATGCAGAGTAAATTAGATAAATGGAGTATGATTTTATAATCGGTAGATAGTTGGTATGTTTTTTCATAGCTTACCCTGGCCGGCGCTTTATAAAGTACAATAAAACAGAGTCTACTCAGCTTCTGTTTTGGGTACATTACCTGAAAAACGCTGTAATTTTCTTTCTTTTGTTTTGTGGTAGAAATTTTGTTGATGCTTTTTTTGGAAATTGTTGAGGGGGGAAATGTTTTGTGGGAGGGGAGTGTGCTATTTTGTTGAGGATTTGGATTTGGTATCGTTTGGTATAGGTACAAACAAAAAATGAACTTAAAATATCAAAATTTATCTCATTTCATTGCACACTTCGCCCAACCGATACCGTTGAGCGAAGCATACTTACCTGACATACAGATACTCAGATTGAACACGGCTCAATGAAGGGAAGAAGGGGGGAGCCATTGTCAAGTGCCAGCTAAAGCAACAACTGTACCTCACCACCCTCTGGATGGCTACGTGCTTTATTTTTGATGCGGCATTAACTTGACTTGGCAACGAAGACTCCCTTTTTGTTTTTGTTAATCCTTGTTCCGCCACCTTCGTCGTCGTCCTCGTCTTCTTCTTCTTGGCTTGTCTGCTCGTCTTTATACACTTGTTCACTTGACTCATTAAAATTTTTTTTTTTGATATTTTTTTTTAAATTCCCGTAACGCGACACGATGTGCAAAGTGCAATTTGGACAAACTCTCTCAACGCAAAGAGAGAGAAAAAGTCGCTCGACACTTGCAAATGGGAAAAACGAACGAGAGCAGACGAAAATTTGTACTTTCTTATAGACTAACATAATGAAACATAATTGGATATATAGTAGAGAGAACACAAATCAAAGTCAATAAATGAAACAAAAAAGTCCCGTCAACCAAAATAAAGCAAAATAATACGTATATATAGATATACACATACATATGTATGTATGCAAAATGTATCGATAATTATACATAGTATACTAAAATTACAAAATTTGTTTTAAAAACTGCATGCGTATTTTGTTTTTTTTTGTATAATGTAAATATAGTTTTTAAAGAATTTAAGAAATATTAAAACTCAACTAAATTTGTGTACATAATAAAACATTAGCTCGCGCTGAACAGGGGGTGGTGGGGGACGGAGAGAGAGAGAGAAATAGAGAGATAGAGACATGTGGTGGGCGGCGGTAGAGAGAGAGAGCTCTAAACGAAGACGAATCAACAGATAAAATGAATGTGGCGCGAATGTGGCGTGAAGCAATATGACAACAAATAATGATAACATACAGTGGGTCCCACAATAAATGCTAGTGTGTGTGTGTGGAGTGTGCATGTATGAGTATGTGTCTGTGTGTGTGTGTGGTGTGTGTGCGTTGAGTATTTTCAATAAAAAAAATATACAAACAAATGTTAATAAACTGGGGGAAAACTTGTAAATTCATCAAGTTAGTTTTCTTTTTCTTTCATGGTTCAAAGTGCTGAACAATAATAACAAAACTGCACTTGAAACAAATACTGAAGAGCTTTTACGCTGCAGGAGAGAGTGAGAGAGAAATATAGAGAGAAAGCACCCTTTCACGCACACTGAGACGAAAGAGAGAGAGAGACAGAATGAACACACGCGCGCACAACAATAATTAAGATGACAACAATTCTTTTTTTCTTCTTTTCTTTTTAACACACATTTTGAATTTAAAACTAACTTAAAACAAAAACAAAGTCGAAGCTGCAGTGGGCGTGTGTGTTTGTGTGTGAATGTGTGTGTGTGTGTGAGAGCACGTTTGACAAAATGTTGTGGGAGAGAGAGAGAGCGAGCGCAATTCAAGTGTATTCACGAGAGAGAATGAAGAGAGAAGTGAGAGACAATTTGTGGAGAGCAGCTTGCGGCTTATGTTAAGGAACAAAATAGTTGCACTAAATTGTGAATAGTATTCGTGTGGGGGTGTGTGTGTGTGTGTGTGTGTATGTTAAATAAATCATAAATATAGTAGATTTATAATAATATACATTAAAATGTTAAAACCAAATGCGATACAAAATAAACACACCAAATACATAAGAATTATAATGGTAAAGCCAACAGAGATTACAGAATTTATACAGTATATAAAAAACAGTATGTATTATAAATGGTATGAAAAGAAATCAAATCAGTAGAACAAATCATACATAGAACACATTTTATAAAGCGCAAATGAATATGGATGGTTGGTAGTGGTAGTGGTGGAGTTTGAGTTATTATTATTATATTATTCAAGTTAGTTTGATGTATAAAGTGGGGAATGTTGTTTCTTTTGGTGGGGTGGAGAAGTTGGTTGGTTTCTTTGGTAGTGTGTTTGGTTTAATTTTCTTTTTTTGTTGTGATAGATTATGTGTGTTAAAATTAAGTTAAAGTAGTTTAATATAATAAATACAATAATATATATACAGAAAAACTCTTGTTATACGAATTATGTGTGTGATCAAATCATAAAAAATTATAGTGTTAAGTTAGTTATTTAATAAAAAACAAAAAAAAATTGAATAAAATAAATTAAAGTGTAGTACTTTCAACTTGCACAAATTATTCTTTTTGTTGTTAATTATCTTTGACTGTGGCATCCCGAGAGCGGAGAGCAAGGCGTAACAAAAACAAAAAATCAAATCAAAACCAATGACATAGATTATATTTCATGCACCCCTTTTTATTTGGGATACACATTCACATTGTTGTTCTGGTTTTTCTTCATCATCATCATCATTGTTTTTATCTTGTTTTTGTTGTTGTTTGCTGTGCCCCTGCCGCTTCGAGTTTTATTTCAATTCTTTCTTCTTGTTTTTAGTAGTATTTTTGCATATTATTATTACTTCTTGTTGCTTGTTTTTTTATTTATTTCTGTCTATGCTGTTTTCTACCTAACTAAATAATCTTTCTCAACGTTTAAGAGCTTTTTTTCGGAGCACGACTTTTTTTGTATTTCTTTTGTGTGTTTTGTATATTTAAACAAATTGTTTGATTTTAAATGGAACAAAAAATACGATATATGAGAGAGTTGTGTGGGATCTTGAAATACTTGTTGCCTCTGGGAGACCTTCTGTTTTTATTCTTTCTAATCAACTGATTTGCATTTGAAATTTTAAGCTTGTCGTCGTGCTCTGCTAATCATATCTAACTGTATTTGCTTTTTCATTTGTATCTTTATATATATATTTATATAATTTTGTTCATATATCTTTAGGTATAGCTCGAAACTATCTTTCGGTATAGAGTATGGAACAAAAACTCACCTTGTGGATCCCGTTGCTGTGCATCCTGTGCGGCCATTAGTCCAAGTTCGTCCTGAGATCTATCATGTTGCCATGCTGCATATGCTATATATGATCAGAATTGATATGATTAGATATTTGAAAATCAAATTTCAGTTTGATATTTTCTGAAACTCACCTTGACTAGATCCTTCGCCACCCTGGGAAGTGCCGGCCGCTTGGTCGAGCTCCTCCATTGTCATTTCCTCCTCATCCAAAGTCAAATCTTCAACATTTTCATCATGCGCATCCTCATCGTATTCGGCCTTGGGCTCAATTACCATTTCAGTTGAGGCAGTTATGCTATTATCTTTGATCTTTTGTTTATGATTCGACTTGTCGAGTGCCGTCAATTGCTTAACGACACCGGGATGAACTGCAACAGCGCCGCCACTCGCACCACCAGCTCCGCCGCTTGATACGTCCATTTCATCGGATTCGCCTTGGGCGCCTTGATTCTGTTCCTGTTCTTCTTGTACATTGTCGGTGTTAATGGCATCGCTTGTTGTTTGTTGTTGCTGCTGCTGCGGTTGCTGCTGTTGTTGGGCGCCCTGGGCAGCTGTCGATGTTAGTTTAGCGCTTTCAGTCTTTTTGGTAACGTTACTGCTGCTGCTGGTCAATGGCTGGTTCGATATTTGACTGCTGCTGCTACCACATGCGGCAGCATTGCTTGCTGCTGCTGCGGCAACTGCTGCTGCACCTGCACTGCTACCGCTGGCCAATTGAGTGCTGACCAATGCGGAGGCGGCGAGGCTGGCGCTTGTCTGTTGGAGGATTGACTGATTGGAGGCGGCGGCTGCTTGCAACACTGACGAGTTGGAGTTGTCATGCACTTCTGTAATAAATATTAACAAGATAGACCTTAGTTAGTTGATGCCTTAGCATTGTTTGTTATTGTTTTTTACTCACCATTTTCCATGCTACGGCGACGAATTTTTCGACGACGACGCGATGGACTGGACGAGCCTTCACGCGATGCAGACACATCACCGGACACATCCACCATGCCACCAGCGCCAGCAGTTGTGATGCGCGGGCGCTTTGTCTGCTCCAGCGTATAGGGACCGCTCAGCTTGACACGATGGTGTGAATCCTGTTTGGGTGCTTGTGCTGCAGCCGCGGCTGCTGCTGTACCGCTGCTGCCACCACCACCACTGCGATTATCGGATAAACCCTTGATCTGCAGCGATTCGGCGGCCTTGAGCAGCGCAGCCAGTTGATCTTGCGAGATATTTACCTCGCCGCGGTACATATAGTCCATCATGGCGCGCAGTTCTTGGTACTTCACATCCTTGAGTATAAAAATCGGATGCTTGTCGTACTGTTCCTGCAGCAATGTCTAAACAAGAGCAAGAAAGAAATAAACAATGAATTAATATATTTATAATTAATATTTATGAGTCAATTTGAATACTTACAGCAAAGTACGGGCTGCATGCTGATAGTACCACCTTATGGGCCTTGAGAAATTTACCCTCGGCGGCGAGCGTGCAATCGACTAGTGTCTCATTCTCCAGCAATGTATCAAAGACGCTGATCAACGTGCTCTGATGGTTGTTCCACCTCAAACAAAACTGTTGATCGTCATCCATTTTTGACGCTTCTCTTTTCTTCTTATTTAACAGTATTCAGTTTTGATGTGTTGTTGTTGTTGGGAAAGGGAGTGTTTTTTGTGTATGAGAAGGACAGAATAGAGATGGTGGAGCTATTTTGCCGACCGTCGTCGTTCGACGTGGCTTCCCCCGTTTGGGTTGTGCTCTCTGCCTGGCACGGTTTTTTTTTTGCTGTTTTCGGGAAAGTTCTATGTAGAAATCAACTTAGATTTGTTGTTGTTTGTTTGAATGTAAAGCTTTAAATTGGTATTTCTGCTTCCTCTTCTTCGTCTTCCGTTTGTTATCTTCCTTTTCTTTTGCTTGTCAAATGCTGTATTTGTAGTTATATATCAGTTAACTGTAATGACACAAGAAATACATAACATACGTTAGTCAAGTTGCCACAAGAAATAAATTGATAAAACTGCACAAACACACATATCACACAGGCACACACACCAAGCGAAGCGCAATCAATGACAACAACACAAAGTAAAAACGGCAATTAATTACACTCGCTTTTTTATGTTTCGTCTGTAGCAGCGCAGCAACCGCTTCAAGGTCAAGTTCATGTTTTATTTTTTCAACGCCGCTTAATGTTTCTTTCGCACACATAAAGACGACAAACGCACGCTCAACTGTGAGTCCTATTATTATTATTATTATTCTTTTTATATATATTCGCTACATATGCAAATTGCACAGCTCCTCCAACAAACAGAAACACAAACAGAGAGAGAGAGAACATACATTTTTTTCACAACACAAACGCCCTCTATCGACGCCCAAACACAACTGCAAAATGCAATTTTTTTTGCTTTCAAATACTTCTATGTTTACTTTTTCTCTCTCTCCCTCTCTCTCTTTTAGTTCATTTCTCAACTTTGCTCATTTCGAACGAAAACACATACGAACATGCGCACTCCTACACACACAAAGACGCACGTAGCAGTCTTCCTCACTCTTACTCTCTCTCGCTCTGCGATATGAAACTCTCACTCGACGACGCCAAGCGACAGCAACGAGAGCGCAAGTACAAATGCTCAGCTAACGGATTTTGTGGCGATGTTACAGTTGCTAGTGTTGGAGATCGATGGAAACGATAAATGACGACAACGAGACGTTGCGACGACGGCGACGCATCGTCAGCTAACGAGGCAGAGTCACACAGCAGCACAGCAGGCAGCGCAAGCATGAAACATAAAGAGGGGAAGTTTCGCAGTCGCCGTCGCCGCCACCAACGCTGCTGCTGTCGACGTTCGCGTCGTCACAAATACATGCATACGTGCACACAAACACGCGTGCATGATGAACGAGTCGTATGCGTGTGTGTGCGTTCAATGAGGTTTTTACTGGTGGGTTTTTCGTTGTGGAAAATTTCACAAGTAGACACACGCAAACACACACACACGCAAAACAGAGAAACGTTTATGATTTTCTGATAATTTTAAAGTTGAAGTCTGAAGAAATCGCTGCCAGTCACATAATTGAGTATGCGCATATGAATATGTACGTGTGTGTGTGCGACTTTCGTCGTTTGTTTTATGGTGCGTTTATAAATAGAACAGTATTTTTTTCATTAGAAGCCTCACACATACACAATCATACTTGCATATCCACATAAATATTATTATGAGGGGGAAATGCACACACTAAAATGATTTCACAATTTTCTATGTCAATTTTCTTTGCACTTCACAAACTTACTTAAAATGCTCCCAATGCATATACGGAAAAGCGATTTTCTTTTTCGATACGGATTAAGTGTTGGTTTTGGTGTTGCTTATTTCTGTGTAAGTGTGTGTATTGTATTTATATGTGTATGTGTTTGTAATATTGTTGGGCCAGCAAACCGGACGCGTCGCGATCCGCCGTGCACACACAAAAACCAAACAAAAGCTCCAAGCGCACGAAAGCAACTGAAACGACGCAAATGTGCCAGCGACTGAGAGACCCTTTTTCATATTCGCCGCGACGCTGAGTCGACGCGACGCTCGGCTGCGCTCAGAGCAGAGCAGAGCTCGCTCTCTCTGCTGTTGCTGTTGCTGCTCTCACTCGGCGCGTTCGTTTTGGCATGCTCGCTCACTCACTCGCACACATCAATATGGCCGCCCAGTGCGAAGTTGTTGAGAGCGAGCGACATGCTGGACGTGAGTGAGTGCGTTTATATGTGTGAGCACGAGAGAGAGAGAGGCGGAGAGAGTGAGCCTCACATATTTGGGGGCACGTTACGAAATTGCCATGTAGGCAGGCAGGTAGGCAAAAAGGAGCCTTGCAGTGAGCGTGCCAAAGAGCAAAAAAGAGTGTGAGAGAGAGAGAATTGTAACGGGAATATGTACTATATCACATAAACACGTACACAACACTAACACACCAAGTCCCAGGTAAACAGGAGGCAGACACAAGACGAGCACTTGAATTAGCCGTGAGAGAGCCTAATCGACAGTATGAAAGAAAGAGAGAGAAAACGTGGCAGAGTTTTTGGAGTCTGGTGACGATGCTGCTGCTTCTGATAGTTTCGCCACATTTTCATTTTTCAAAATGGAAGCGAAAATGATACGATGAACAAATAAAACAAGACGGAGACACTGCGGCGAATTTGTATGGAAATAGGGGGAGCGAAATTGCATCTTGCTTGTACTGCTGTTTTTGTTGTTTTTTCTGCGTCCGTTTCCTGCCGTAATTTAATCATCAGCATAAAAAAGAGGTGGAAAGCAGCAGCAGCGGCGGCGGCTGCGTCAACAACAGCTGCAGCACGCTCGCTCGTTCGCTCGTTTGCTCGCTCGTTTTTATGGCCCCCTTCAGGCTGACAGAGCCACATAGAGAAGTTCTATAGAAAACCTAACTGTGCCCGTGCACAATTCTCTCAACGCAACCAGCGCGACAGAGACAGCAACAAATGTGCGATACGTGACGCACAAAATCAACGACGACGCAACGTCGACGTCGATGCGAACGATGTTCGGCTTTTCGCTCGGGCTCCCTTTTTCACAACTCGGTTTCAATATTTCGCCAAGTGAAAAGGAAGCAGCCGATCAATATATAAAATATAATGGCGAAAAACGCGGGCTGTTGTTGTTGTTGTTCTCTCTCAGTAAGGGAGAACAAGAGGAGACAAGGTGGAGTGAAAGAAAACAGGCAGGCAAATGCCTAGGGTAGCAGCACCGTTAGGCGGCAACAGCGGCAGCTACCTTGTGTGAGGGATCAGTTTTTAATATTTACTTCGCATATATTTGTGTGTGTGTGTGTGAGTAAGTATTTATATAATGAACTTGTGTGGCCTTTGTACATAAGGTGCAAGGCATGCGCAGTGGCGCCATCTGTTTTTAGTTAGAGTTACTTTTACCCCAAGAGGCAGTTGATAGTGACGGCGACGGCGACGACGGCGAGGCAGATGATGCATTGGCTAGACAATGCCGCCGCTGACGCCGCCGAGGGTTTTTCCTACGCATACAGGCAAAGCAAAACAAAGGCGCAAAGGGGATTTAGTAGTTGTTGTTGTTGTAGTTTAACAACACACACACAGAGACAGAGAGAGCCCTAGGTAAAAATCAGGAGGGAGGGCCGCCTGCTTCGTTTTCGGCTGCGCTGCGCTGGGTTCTGCCAACGCATGCAGCGACAGCAACGTCAGCAGAGACAGCAGCATGAAAAAGGATCTCTCTCGCTCGCCCTCTTTGACGCACGCTCTTTGCACATGCAAGGTTTTATTTTTGCGCAGATGGTGGAGGATTATAACGAAAAATGGGATCCTTTTTTCCCGACGCAGGCAGCAGCAGCAGCAGAGGCAGCGGCGCAATGTTCGCCTCTTTGTTGTCGTAGTTGTTGCTGCTGTTCTCTTGTTGTTGTTGGTTTTATTACTCTTGCTGCTGCTGGTTGAGCGAGAGTTGCTGGGAAAAGTACAGTTGGACCCCACAGCAAACACATTTCGTAGATGACGCGCGCTTTATACGCTTGGGGGTTCTCTCCTCTACTCTCCTCTCCTCCTCTCTCCAACCAAAACGGATGTGGCGCTCAGAAAACACTTAATAGTATAAAGTCGAACATACATACATATAACGTGACTAATGTGGTCACACACACTATATGCATGTGTTCGTGTGAATGTGTGATATTTGCATGTGTTGAGGTCTACTATCAAACGGACTTTGCGAGAATTTTTAGGGAACATTGTTAGCGAAAATCTCAACATGTTTTTTTTTCTTTTTCTCCATAGAATGCAATTGCCCAATTTGTATGTATGGTAGATATATGTATGTATGACAACTGCAGATATAAACAGTATTAAGTTATCTATTGATCGAAAGAAACTACTATATAAAGAACTTGATACAACTTAATACTATTCTGTGCTGGGATCTACTATCAAACTACGTCCAAAATTCTCATATACGGAACGTTGTTAGCGAAAAACCCAACTTATAATAATTAATCTAGCAACAGTCTTTGATCTTAAATTGAGATATGAACCCAATATGATAAAAAAAAACAGTTGCGTATAATATGATAGTATTACCTTTACAGCTGTTGCAAAGGCCAGAATGATTTGTTGGAATGATGTTTTCCTATTAAGGTAGACAAAATACCCATTAAATAATAATATAAATATAATAAAATAACATCATATTTTCTGTCCAGGGATCTACTATCAAACTACGTCCAAAATTCTTATATACGGCACGTTGTTAGCGAAAAACCCAACTTATAATAATTAATAATTAATCTAGCAATTGTATTTGATCTTAAATTGAGATACGAACCCAATATGATCGATAAAAAACCAGTTGCATGTAAATATAATATTATAAAGTAGTATTAATTTTAAATGTCCAGGGATCTACTATCAAACTACGTCCAAAATTCTCATATACGGATCGTTGTTAGCGAAAAACCCAACTTATAAAAATTAATCTAGCAACTGCCATTGATCCTAGATTGAGATACAAACCCAATATGACCCAAGAAGTAGTTGCATATCAATAAAATATTATATATAAAAAGAAAATTATCTGTGCTGGGATCTACTATCAAACGACGTCCAAAACTTGTGTATGCGGTACGTTGTTAGCGAAAAACCCAACTTATATTAATTACTCTAGCAATTGTCCTTGATCAGATGTTGAGATATGAACCCAAACACTCCTTTTACAGACAGTTGCAAGTTTTAAGTAGACGAACATGAGATAAATCAACCCTTTTTTTTGTTTTGTGTTTTACTTGTGAAGAGATCTACTATCAAACGTAGCGTTAAAGAGATTATCACGCAATGTTAGCGAAAAACTCTCCAAAATTTGATTTAGGCACTTGAATATGAAATCACTGCTGAACGGCATCGAACTCATTAAATCAGGGATTCGAATGCCGACAACTTGAGTGCCACGCATATAAATCGGGTATTAAGGTACATATATAGATGAAAAAAGAAAAAGAAAAAAAGGTAACGTTGTCCTAAGCACGCGCCAGACGGTCCCACAGGATCCCACAGAGCAACCCCGAAAACTGGTTAGGCCGGTCGCACACAGGAAAAACAGAGAGGGAGCGAGGAGGAGGACGGCACACCACAGTGAAAAGGGTCCACATGGCCAAGGAGGGTAAACTTTATCATTTGGGGGTTGCAGCGGCAGCGGCAACAGCAACAGAGGCGGCAACAACCCCTAAAAAAGTGATCCCCCCACCCTCAGTGGCAGCGTTCAATCGAGGGGATCATCGAGCGAACAACTGTCGTCGTGTGTTCCCTTTTTCCACAGGAAGTGCGCGCGACAGAGCAGGGGCTGGGGAGAGTGACAGAGACAGAGACAGGCAGATAGACAGACATCCAGAAGGGTCGAGAAGGGCGAGACCCCAAACGAGACGAATGAGTGAAAATTCTTTGCTGAAACTTTTGCTTGGAGCTGAAATTTCAATACGTTTTACTGTCTGCCTTCGCTGCGCTGCTTCTCTGCCTCGTTTTCTTTCTATACATTGTTCAAGTTCGGGTTCGAGTTCGGGTTGGGTTCTGTTTTCTGTTCTGTTCTGTTCTAAAAAGTCAAAAAGAAAAACCGGTTTTGCAAATATACAAGAACTGTGCCATTTCGAAAAACGGGCGTTGTGAGTTGGCAGAAAAACCAGTTTAAAGAAAAATACGCTACAGAAAAATCAACCAAGAGAGAGAGAGAGATAAAGAGAGACAGAGAGAAGACACACTGAAAAACAAATTTAAAATGGAAATAACTTGGCAAGAAGCAGAGAGCAGACAACAATATCATCAAGAAAACATTTAAAGAAAGAGGAGTTCTTGCTAAAAAGAACAAATACGAAAATACACACACACACACACACACACACAACAAAAATAAAACCAAAGAAAAAAAGTTCCCCCCACAAGATTTGCATAAAGTGGAATTTATCTTGTCGCCGCGCTTGCAAAGCTGAGCAAAACACACACACACAGGCAAACATACAGACATAAAATTTGTATATTTACGACGTAAAAATAAACGCCGCCGTCGTCGCCTGGCAATGACTTTCAATAATTTAATTTCTGGCAAGCAGGAGGAGCAAGCAAAGGCAGCGGCAGAAGAGGAGGAGGCGCTGATGCTGGCTGAAGAGCAGCAGCAAACTTGAAGCATTCAAAACAGCAGCAGCAGCAACAACAACAAAGTCTAAAAGCCAAAGAAATCACTTTAACGTAGGCGTTCTCGGACTCTCATTTTATGATATGCACGAAACGGATTTTATTTATCTATACCCTACACAACAGAGCCACAAAGGGTAGCTCAAGTCGTGTTAATCATCTATTGAATATATTTAATTAATTGAATATACATATGTATATAGTATTTGAAAGTAAATCCTGATTCATTTTGCATATAGGGGAATTTTCCATGAGTTGAAAATAAACTCGTCATCTGTACAAAGTGCAGGCATTATTGAGAACTAATGACTTTACCAATACATGTTAATTAACTACTATACTTTTAACAGGAATAAATAATAATGTAATCTTTTTTTTGTGTGTTTGTAACAGAGTTTGTAACAGGGCTGCCAGGTTAGCTTTTTTTCGGACACATCTATCCTTTATTTTTAGTCTAGCCTGTTCTTTATTGCTCAAATATAAAATAATATTGATATAAAAGATTTATAGTCAAATCAGGTTGTTGTACATGAATTTTAAGAAGAATTATCTATAAATTGATAATTCTTCTTAAAATTGATGAACAACAACCTGATTTGACTATAAATCTTTATTCCGATTTTTTCGATTCGATTTTCAATTATAAAAAGGAACATGTCCAAGTAGAAATATTTCAGAAATTTTGGTTAATATTGTAATATTCGATTAGGACAATTTTCAACGTATAAGGAACCAATAAAATTGATGATATAATAGCCTTTTTTAATCAAAAACCTATTGTTCTATTTTAACCTATCCTGGTTAATCAATTGAAGTTTTCTCCCACTTTGATAGAGATTTTCCCAATGTTTCCCACTACAGGCGCATATCGTAGTCGTTCAATTTCAGTCGATGATTATGTTCTGCTTTTCTGCGATCACTTCCCTCCCTTTACTGCCCCCTCCCCGCCGTCTCTACCCTGCAGCAGAAAATGTCGTTTTTGCCATTTAAAAGCCGGCAGAGAAAAACGAAAAACTCGTTTTTATGTGATGTGTTTTTTTTTCTTTCCTTTTTCTTTTTATATTTCTGTCTCTTTTCAAAAAGCTATTTAAAGTGAATGTTAAGGGCTTGTTGGGTTGTATGGCTGTTGTTGTTGTGTGTCTTGCGGCTTTGGCTTTGGCTTTGAACAAGGTCTGAGACGGTTGCTAAAGGGCGTCTGGTTGGATCTCTGCCTGTCTGAATGAGTTGACTGAAAATGGCAAATGAATATGAACGGAACGGAACGAAACGGGTGAGGCATATTTGATCTATCAGAGAAGCAAGTTGCCCATTAACAGAGTTGAATTCAACCCGCAGGCCAAGTTTCTTCTCGCTAAAGCCTTTTCCCCCGCAACTTGTCGCTCTGTGGCAATGATTTGTATTATTTATTTATTTTTTTGGTCATCTTGTAAATTTGAAAATGTGTGTTCAACGGGGCAGGTTTTTTTGTTGAGGAATAGGTGTGTCGCTTAGCTTTAATACATTTATGACAAGTGATGTCGGTGTGAAGTTACCGTATATGTATGTACAAATAATATTTGCATATCTATAAATTATATTATGTGAACATGACAAATGCAAAAAGTGTAAAGAGTATTCACAAAGATTTTCACCACATTTCAATTGAATAAATTCATTATTTAATTACGTTGAGTCGTTGCCATAAATATTTATCATGCTTCGTGTTAAAAATATATGTATATACAACAATTTATGCAAATAATTTACTAGGGCAATTTAGTTAATTGTCGCACTATTTTTTATTTGCAACACTTTTTCGCATTCATTCCCCATCGTCACTAGGCCTCGTCGTCGTGAAAGTGAAATTGCGAAAAAGAGAGACTAAATTAAGCCACAAAAAAAAATAATCAACACAGAAAATAAAAAGAAAAAAGTTCAATGAACTTTTTGGCCATTGACACAGAGACAACAACAATAATAACAACTACAACCACAATTAAAGTGAGACAAGAAACTAGCTGAAGGTGGAACGCGTAGAGTGTAAAGAGAAGCCAACGATAACGGCTGACAAAAGTTTTGCCCCCGCTTGCGATTTTTTGCACAATTTTAATTTTGTTTACTTCAAAAAGAATTGAACGAAGAAGCAGCAAAGAAAAGAAACACACCATATAACAGTAGTAATAATAATAATAATAATAAACAGTGTAGGGCACACTCATAGAATTTATAGCTGACGACAACGTCGACGACAATGACAATAAATGTGTAGGTCAGTGTAGAAACTAAAGAAGACAAATAAAACAGAATTGCAAGGTCGTTTACGTTGAAAGAGACGTGGGTGGTTCAAATTGACAGACAGACGACAGACAGAGCGCGCTCAAAAGTCAGGCAAAGAATGTGATGAACACGCACACCACACACGCACACTCACACAAATACGCTCAAGTAACTTGGCCTATAAATGAGGGAAAACAAATTAAAAGTACTAACCAAAATAAATACTTGAGCAACATTTTTTAGCCTTTTGTTTAGCCATGTTTTCTTCTTATATTCTCTTTTTTGGTTTCTTCATTGTTTCTGTTTCTTTTTTTTTGCACTTGTTGCGCAAAAGCTTTTTAGCTTTTTTTTGTGCGTGCCTCTGTCTGTCTCATTATTATTATTGTGTGCTTGTTATTATTGTACTTTTGTTATTCTGCACATGTGCGTAGAATGTAAACAAATGAAACTTTCAAGCTGCACGACAAAAAGTTCAGTTGCTTGCAGTGTATGCGTTGTGTGCGTGTGAGAGCGCGCTGGCGTCGGCTTGTGCGTGTGTGTGTGTGAAATTTGGCAACATCGCAACGAACATATTAAACATGGCGTTCGCGCACACTCTCGCACTCACACACACACGCACATAAGTGAAAGATTATAAAAGCGACAAAACAAAGTAGGCGTCCGTGTGTCTGTCTCTGCCTGTGTGTGTGCAAGGCAAAAACAGGCCGAAAATATGAAAAATGAAAATGTAAACGTGTCTGTAGAGCACGTACATACATACACAGATCCACTCACAAACACACACATGTACACAGGCAGGCAACGAAGTGGAAGAAGTGTAGCACAAAGTGGAAACAAAAATATGTGGCGGGCGGACGAAAAGCTACAGAGAGCGCCGCGCACATACTACGAACGAAGCGCCAAAGTCAATTGAGCGCGCGACGTCTCTCTTTCCCTCTCTCTCACTGTGTGAAAAGTGCAGAGAGGAAATTGTACGCTTTTTGTTGTTGTTTTTGTTTTCTTGAACAAACATAAAACGAAAAAATAAACGAAGTCAGCCGAAGCCAAAGTGAGAGGGAGTAAAAAAGAGAGCGTAGCCCGCGCCAACAGCAGCAGCAGCCAGCATTGAAAAATATTTCTGCTGTTGTTGTTGTTGCTGCTGCTGCCGCTGGGTTGCCCATAGGGGAAAAACCAAGATGGCGGCCACACATTGAGCTCAAAAGAGCGACACATTTTTTCTTTGATTGTACATTTTCAACAACGTGCTTTTAAGCAGTATTATTACACATCTCATGTGTATAAACAATACATACATGCACGTGCAAGCACACACACACACACATCTGTGATTATGAAAGGCGAAAAATGCAACGCAGCGAAATGCGCGCTCGCTTTTGAAGTTTATGCTGCCTCTGCTGCTGCGCACATATTCGCCAATTAGAAAAAAGCTTATGTAACGACGAGCACTCGCCGTCGCACTCACTCTTTCACAAACACACACACAGGGCAAGTAGGCTGCATTCGAAAAACGGAGAGAACGAACAATTTTTCACAGCGACACTTGACCTCATTTGCATGTGTTTGCCTGTGTGTGTGTTCATTAAATTAATGAAAATTGCTCGTCATTACTTCAAATTACTTACATACATACGTGTGTGTGTTTTCCGTTGCACAGCAAAGCTCTGCAATGCAGTGCAGAAAAGCTTTCACATGAAACTCATGAAAAATCAATATGAAAGTGAGGCGCACTCACTCGCACACACACACGCGCGCACCATCTCGCACGGAAAATGTTGGAATTATTGATTTTATATGCAAAAACGCACAGCGAACGAAAGAGACAGAAACAATCAATTGCACACAATTAGAAAGTACAGTTCTAAGTCTATTTAAAAATATATGTATGTATATGTATATATGCACATACGTGTACATATAATGCATTTAAGTTGCTTGTTTTAAAGGTATACACACCGAAATAGAATCACAGGCAGCACATAGTCGTCGTCGTGTCGTTTTGATTAGATTTTTTCATATTTTTTGTTGTTGTTGTAAGAGCTTTGCACATCATCGAAAATTATGTTGATATATGTACACACACACACATAGAGACGCACGATTTTATTTCATATATTTTTCTTTCATCTGTGGTTGTTGTTGTATACATATGTGTAAAAAAGCGCGCGGCGGGATGAAGAAATATAGCAATAAAATTGAAATTTATAATTTGTTGAATTAAAAAGCCAAGTTTTTCAGTTGTGTGTATGTATGTATTGTAGTTTTCCTGCTGCTGCGGAGTAGCAGCCCGCACAACAAAATGCGAAACGCGCGGAGCCACTGAAGAAAAACTGACGACTGACGAGCGCGCACAAAAAGTTTTCTGGTCTAGCCGCCAACATCACACATACACACGCACACACAGAGCAGAGCAGAGCTAATGAACGAAGTTCCAAACGAGAGCGAGCGAGCGAGAGAGAGAGTAAGTGAGTTCGACAAAAGCAACAGCCCAGTGGCGCGAGAGTAACATGACGAGAGCGCTGCTCAATGCATGACTTTGGCATACATAGAAGGGCAATATATTTTTGGGGGTTAATTCTTGTGCAGGAGTTTATAGGCAATCAAAGAAAAATTATTCTCAATTTTCCTTTCAATATACTTGTAAACGTGTTGGCCACGTTCCAAACAGGCGACAGTGTGTGCGACTGGGCTACTTTGTCGTTCGTACGTTTGCATGCGTGCGGTTGTTTGTGTGCGTGCTTGTGTGCTTTGTATGCTTGGCGCGCGCGCAGAGTTGCCAACACTAATACAAAAAGTACTCAGCGGCGCATGCAAATCCAAAATATTATGTGTTGTGCCAGGCTTGTCAGCATTAATTAGCAGTTTGAGCTTAATTCAACTTACTTTGTTTAATCAACAAACTATCGACTATCGATAATAATAGAGCAATAGTTGTGCCGCACCTTGTGCTCTTTGAGAAAGAGCTGACAACTCTGCCTATGTAGTGGAGTTCAAAAATATCACTCGCCGTGGTCGGTCGTTGTTGTTGGCGCTCATGTAGGGGGCGAGATTTGGTGTATGAGTTTTTTTTTTGCCAAGGCGAAGCCATAATGTTCACAAGAACAACAACAGCCGTTGCTAAGCTATTTTGCTCTCCCTCTCTCTCCCGCTATCACTCTCTCTCTGCCGTGAGCTCTCTCTTTTGGCTGGTTGTGTCTCCTTTTGCTATGCATACTTGTGTGTATGTGTAGATATGTAGGTTCATGTGTTTGTGTGTGTGTGTAGGAGGGGACAGCCTGTAAAATGGTTTGTATGCATTGCATTTTGTACTTAAAAAGTGCAAATTATTTCGTGTGTGTGTGTGGCTGTGAGTGCATTTGAGTTTTTTTAATGATCGCTCATGCACACATGCTCGCACAGACACACACATGCGCAGAGTGCCGATTTATTTTAGGTTCCAGCATGACTTCATCGGAAACATTTTCTAGCACCCTTCGACCCTCCTACCCCCTTACTCATACACCATTGCCTATTTTATTTATGTATGTGCATGACTGTGTGTGTGTAAGTATGCTTGCATGTATGTATATTATTATGTACTTCAATTCTTAACGGTGTTACGTTTATTCCACATACATACATATGTATGCCTTATGTATTTGCAATTAACGCTTTTATGTGAAATTCTACACGGTTGATTAAAAAGCTCTGAGCGACACTAATTGACATGAAACGGAGACAGTTTGAGTGCGAATTTCCAGTTTATTTTAGCGATCTACAGGCAAAAGGATACGTAAGGTAAATTCGTATGTTTGTATGGACGATGGTGTGTGATGTATGCTAAGTACACTTTGTCTGCCTTCACACACGTGTACATACAAACACAAACAAACGTTGTCGCAGCTTACATAGCAACACGTACCGCATAATAGATACATTTATATGTACGTATGTAACTTACCTGCATTCAATGAAAAGCTCTCTCTCCCGTTCCCGCCCTCGCACTCATGCTGTGTAATAAGCAAAAACTTCAAGTCGGTCACGTAGAAGCTTTTTCCTTGCGTTTTGCATGCGCCTCTTTTGTTACATACATACAAGTCAGCGTTGGCGTCGACGTCAACCACGACAGCGGCACTGGCACCTAGGCCTGCTGCTGCGATGCAATGGCAGCTGCGACACTCTCTCACACATACACACACGCATGCGATTGCACGTAAAGCAAACACACAAGGCAAGTGAAATTCAAACACTGACAATTATCTAAATTCGTATGGACACACACAAGCACGTGCATAAGCATGTATGTGTGAGTATGCGTATGTGTGTATGTTTGTGTTATGTTATTTGCTCGTTTGCTGCTTTTTAATTATAATAAATTATATTTCAACTGCGACCGGGAGGGCCATAAACCAAATCGAACGACTTTTGTGTTTGTTGTCTTTGCCGTCTTTCTTCAAGCTCACTTTGTTGTTTTTGCTGCTGTTGTTGTTGAGCTTTATGTAAGCATGTAACAAAGTGTTTTTACGGTTGTTCTTTTCTTACTTTTTTTATTTCCCGCTGGGACGGGACGCGTAGGGGAAATCGCTTACGTTACGTTATGCACAATGAAGCGACACACGCCATATTCCTGAGAGTTCCGTTTGTTACTGCACAATAACAAAAACTGTGCTGCTGCTCTGCTCTACTGCTGCTGCTGCTCTGCTGGCGGCGAGTGCGAAGCCAATGCCAAGCAATAAGAATAAGAGTCGAAAAGACATAACACCAACAAAAGCACAACATATTCACACACGAAGCTTAAATATTGTTGTTTTATTTTCGCTGCATGCGAAAAACGAAGATCGCTTGTGTGAGTGAGGTGGCGACAGCAGCAGCAGCGACAGGGACCGCAGCAATGACTTTACTTTGTGTGTGTGTGAGAAGTAGCGACATTTGCCTTGTTCTTGTGGATAGGGATGCGGTAGGAGAAGGGGTCGAAAGGAAGGTGTTGCTAAATGGAAAAGTAAAGAAAAATTTGGATCTTGCGCATGTATGAGTATGTGTGAAGACATAAATATGTATGTTTATGTACAAACATGTATGTGCTATGTAAAATTTATACTATTTGCTCATGTATAAAGATAAATTACACACATAAAATGTGTACAAATTTATTTATGTATTTGTATGTGTGAGTAAGAAATTGTACTCCAAAAAGATGTACCAAAAGCTTCCTCTCAGTTATAGTACTTTATTTGAGGATACAGTGTGTCAAATAATTCTTTGCAAAGAAAAATATACGATGATAATTCCGGTCTAAATTATGATTCATTTCATGTTTTTTTATTATTTCATTAATTAAAGTTTATTTCATTAATTAAGAAAGAACAAAAACATGTTAACCCCACGTAATGATTCCCTTCAATTATATTTTATTTTGGAATATTATTTATTTTCTTGGACAATTCTCAGCTCTATATATACATACATATACAAATATACATACAAATAATAAACAAATCAAATAATAAACCATACACCATTATAAGCAACTTCAGAATTGACTAAGAAGTGCTTAAATTATCGTATCGTATTTGTAGATAGTATGTAAATTCGCCTGTTTAATGATAGTACTTAGTAAAATTAATGAGCATGTTGAATAAATAAAGATTGTATTGACATGTGTGCATTAAAGCCAATAAATCAACTCATAAATATTTAACGAAACAATCAAAATTCCGCAAATGGAGAAAGAGAAGGTGTCAAGAAATGCAGAGTTCAATGCGAATCATTCGATTTATAATTCAAACAGACGCGCGCACACACACACTTTTATGTGTGTATGCTCATATGCATGTGTGTGAAGTCCATGGGGGATTGAAAGAAACAAAGTGAAGGGCCTAAACAAAAATGATCATTGTAGAAGGTGGATTGGTTATAAAATGGCTATGGGAGATGGCTCTAGCGTCGATTGGATAAGCTATTTAAACAATGTGAATATAATTTATGGTTTTTAAATGTTTAGTAGAAAATATACAGTTTTGCTTTAAAATATACATTGCGGCTAATGTGTTCTTTAAAATATGCATAAAATATTTTAAAGAACACATTAGTCGCAATGTATATTTTAAAGCAAAACTGTATATTTTCTACTAAACATGATCAATACTAATCCAATAAATAAAAACATTATAATTTGGTATATTTAAAAACAAGTATGGTATATTTTAGTATATTTATTTATATAATTGAGTGAATGGTATATTTGATCGTGATCTACCCCGAGCAAGTTTACGCATTTAAATTCCAAACATTTCCCGTGATTACAGACGCCACTTTAGTGGCCATGCATGTTGTATGTTTATATGCACATAGTATATAAATATGTACATACTATGTACATATGCATTACTACTTATCATATGAATCTGTTTTTGTTGTTTCCTACACTTGCGACTTTCTAATGGACCGTCCAAATTGCAAACATGCACACACACGCACACATGCACATCGTATAAATCTTGCCACTTTTTCTGGCATTTTAACATTTATTTTTGTGCATTAACAATTGCTCAAACTTGATTCGGGGATGCTTCTTAAAAATAAATAATGATTACTTGTTTAAAAGTGAGAAGAAAAAGCAACAAAAACCACACGACAACAACAACAACAAAAGCAGAAAACAACAACAATCTAATGGTAACCATAATTGCGTTGCGCTTCTAAAAATTGTTCACAATATTAGCAACTGCTGCCACTGCCTCTGCCTCCACTCTCTGCCTCTGCTTGCGTCGCTATCACAACTTCAACGCTCTCCGCCCGCGCGCAGGCATTGGGGCGTTGATTTTTGGCGCGGCTTTAAAAGCTGCGCTGCAAGAAATTAACAACAATAAAAGTTGAAAATTGTTTGCCATGACAAAGAAAATAATCGTTAAGCTCGAGAGTTTGCGGTCTCTGGACACAGTCGATAAAACTCGAAAAAAACTCGTTTTGCGTTCGCTTTGATTTGTTGCTGCTGCTATTGTTGTTGCGTATTTTTTTCATTTGATATTTTTGGCAGCACTTTTTCGGCTGTCCGCCCATTTGGGTAAAGTGAAAATCGTTTTGGCGCTCCCCACACACACACAAGCACAAAAATACCAAATTTGAAAGCCATTCGTCCCACTGTGCCGACTCGATCAGCTTTTCAATGATTTTTCTATACGAACTTCGAAATGATTCACCTGCTGGCCCAATGATGCGTGCGTGGGAGTGGGATGGCTATGCAAACATGTAAAATACATACAAACATATGTATGCTTGCCCGTGTGTGTGTGTGTGTGCCTTGCCTGTTGCTTTATTCTTGAAACTTCGTTGGGTTTTTCGTCTCTGCTGCTGCTGCTCTTCTTCTTCTTCTTGGCGCACACAGCTGTTCCATAAAAATTCCTTAACGTTTAATTTTAGCAAGCAGCAATTGCACGAGAGTGAAAAATGCATGAAAAAAAGTTTATTTTTATTATTGTGCAAACTCATTTACATGCGCACATACAAAACCAACAACACCAACAACAGCAACAACCAGAGCAGGCGAATGCCAAAGGAAGCAGGCTTACTTTAGAGGAAGAGAGAGAGAGTGAGAGCCCATAAGAGAGTGTTTGAGTGTGTGTGAGAGCGGGGGAACTAGATTGTATGCGTGGGTGGTTGGCAAAGGGGCGATAACAGGGGGGTCAACTCTACGCTCTGCTATGCTTAACCTTGAAGTCATCTCTGTTTCTCTGTTTGTTCGCTATTCGCTCGTTCGCTGCCACTGCACATGCATACAAATGTAAATTTTGAAAATGCAAAAAGCCTAACGGCAACTTGGCTACACACATCAGTGTTGCCAGAATTTTAAAGCGAAAAAAAGCTAGATGATATAAAAAAGAAAAGCTAAATTGTACGGACTTGCAAAAAAAAGCTAATTGTATGGAGTTACCGGTATTTAAAGAAATCTAGATGGAGCAATATTTTCGCTAAACTTTGATAAAAGCTAGATTTGACGTGGAAAATGCTGAACTGGCAAAACTAAACACACACACACACTTGCAGACATCGATGAGAGAGCAGATGTGCTGCGTGGGCTCCCCTCGCTCTTTGCATTTTCCTTGCACATTGTTGGCTGCGGCTCTGCTCTCCCTCTCTCTCTCTCCATTAATCTGCTTTGCGGCTGTGTTCGTGCGTTTGGTTTTTATTCTGCTCGTTGTTCTTCTTATTGTTGTTGTTTTTCCTCCTTGTTTTTTTGCATTTCATGTTCATTTCCTTTTGTCAATTGAATTTAATGGAGTTGCGCCGCCGCCGAGGGGCGACTGCAAATGGGCGTCTGCGCCAAGGGTGGAAGTTGATCGATCAACTTGATCAGAGAACCATGCAAGAAGGGGCTGCACTGCAGTCGGGGCCTTAGGGGTTGCTTGGCTGGTTTCGTTGGCCACAAACCGAAACGGAGGGAGCATCTGTTCACCTCGGCAGCTGTTCCTTTCTACACTCCCTCTGTGTGTGTGTGTGTGCTGCCCTCTTTCTGGGGGTAGGAAAAACTCAAATGCAACAAAAGGTCCCATTTTGCCCAGGCTGCACGATCGGGGCCTGCTGCCTGCAGTCATCGTCATCGTCATCGTCATCGTCATCGTCATCGCCTATTACCTGGCGCTGTATCCAATTAAAGGATCTCGACATCGTCAAAGGGACATTGATGGATACTATGAATATTCTTACATATAGTAAGCTATAATATACCTTAATTCCATAACTGACAAATCAGTTGAGAATGCAAAGAGATCTTTTTGTAGTGTACTTAAATATAATAATAAATTAATAATATCCATAGATAAATAAATAAATAGTTATTTAATTATAACTGGCTATTTACCCTAAGTTGTTACTAAATAAAATACATTTTTAAATGTTTATTTAACGTTGTTTTAGAATAACAACTAAGAACAAGAATTATTCTTTATTTAAATTTCTTAAACATCGTTTACAATTTCAATACAAGGAAGGTTCTTCTATGTTTCTGGATTTCATTTGGAAACTTTATTTCTTATAACTAATAACAAAGTGTATCTCACAATTTTAACTTAGTTTGCACTAGAACTTCAAAATGTGTTAAATATTGAGGTTTCTGTAGGTTTGTTAATAAATTATCTGCCAAAAGAGCACACAACTTTAAAAACATCTATAATACATGTTCGAAAGTTATCTCGCAAGGCCAGAACTGTCGTTTTCTATTTTCCTTTTATTTCAAATTGCTTTACTTTGCACCTTCATCTCTAAGAAGGATTAAATTTCTTTTGTACTCTTCAGGTTTATTTGCCCATGAAAGACAAGATCTTCATGGCAGATTAAGATGAAAAAATCGGAAAAAACTGGATAGGGTAAGGTGACCGAGCAAGAATATATATGGGGGCCAAGGTCAATAAGGTTTTTGATTTAAAAAAAAGGCTAAAATTTCATGAGTCTCCAAATAAATTTAACTTATCATGCCTATTTATCATTGCACATTTTATAATTGTTCTTTATACAATAATATTGAGGATATACCTAATCGAAATATGACAAAATAAATAAATTTCTTGAATAGACGAAGAAATTAAAGAACAGATCTGCCCGGAAAAAGTTTAACCAGTCAGTCCTGCTCCATAAAAGAAATCTTATAATAAAAGACTATTATTGAATGAGAAGTTGACACTTTTCTGATTTACCATTTCTATATTATATTTCATATTATACTATAACAAATTGTGTTTATATTTGTATTTTCTTTTATTTCAAAGCATTTCCCACTATTCCCCTGCGATATTTCGCAATCCATCAACCGCTTCAATTGAGACATTTCAGTTCAACTTGTTTTCCAGGGTTGCCTACGCGTGCAGTTTCTCTTTTTTTTAGGGGTTGAAATGCAACATTTATGTATTTTTTTTGCCAAGTGCCGCCCGTCCGTCCCGCTGTCCCTCCCTCTCTGTCAGTGCCTGTGATCAACGGCAGCTGCCACATGTTGGCGAGTTTTGCTGTGGGGGCCATTTTGGAAGCAGCAGCAACGGCGGCGGCGGCCTCAGCAACCCCTTTGGCCAACTGCGGATCTACGTACGTGCAGCAGCAGCAGCAGCTTTCCACCCCATATACTAAAACTTGCTCGGTCCACCCTCGCACCCTAATGGAAACGGGGCAGTCAGGACGCAACCCTACCAAAAACCGGACCACCCGTTGCCAGCGTCGTCATCATGGTCTGCTCATGATCTGAGGCTGCTGTGGCGGCAGTGGCTGCTGTGCTCCACGTTAGGGGTGGTTCGGTGGCGTGTCCTTGTCAGCAGCAAAAGCTCGCTGCCTTGCTAGGCAATTTCCGTTGCCCGTAGCAACCCCCCCAAGTGATAAACAACAAGGGTTGAAATGCGGTTTACTGCCGCAGAGGGGATCATGCTTCGCTGCTGTCGCCGCCAGACGACCGACAACCGACGCTGGACGCCGGAATGAGCGTACGACACCCGACCACCCCCTCGACTCGGCTCAGCTCAGCTCAGTTCGGCTCATTCGCTCCCTCGGCGGGCGCACGCCACCATCCCCCTCCGACAATTTGCCCTTGTTTTGTCTGCGCATAATGAAATTTCGCTGCTTCCTTTTTTGTTGCTTTAGGGGCTGGGGGAAATCGATAAGCTGGGCGGATCGGAAATAGAAATGTGCGCAGTTGTTTCCTATGCATGTCTGTGTGTTCGTACTGTCATGTATGTGTGTGTACTGTGTGAAATTAACATGTGAATCTGCATAATTAGCTATATTGTTGTTACGGAACAATAAAGTTGTACAGAACGTAAGCTGGGATTACTTTGTTAAATGGTAAACTAGAAATATCTTTAACTGATATGTCTGTATAAAATGGAATAATCAGAAATGAACCAAAAACTAGAGATCTATCGATAATAAATGCGCTATAATGATTAAATCTTCTTTTCTATATTCTATATTCTATATACTTTATTTTTTTAATTTCAACCCAAAAAGATATAGCAGGAATCATAAGAAACGACGGATTAATAAACAATTTAAAAAGAAAGGAAAGGATTTTTAATGTAAACTTTAAATATGCTTTGTTAAATCAATAAAATATTAAAAATAAATCAAAAAAGTAGACATCTATCGAAGTAACACTATGCAATTAAATCGAAACTTTCTTAATTTCCAATAGATTTCAATTAAAAGCAAATTGTTTTTCTTAAAGAATCATTATAGATCAACTATGCAAAAGTCATTGCAGTCTATATGAGACGAAAAAACCTTATAATATAATCCACTGTTATAGGGCAGAGATTTTCCACTCCAAAACAAAAAAGTTTACAATGCAAAATCTGAAGAAAATTAAAATATTTAATGAAATTCTCTACAACTTTTTAATTTCTAAACATAAAACAAATTAAATTTACAAATGATTAAAGTTATAAGATAAATCAAATAATCATACTAAAAAAAAAAATTATAGAATATACTATAGATGGGAGTCACTTGTCACACTTGTATAATGAGTCAACAATTATTTGGACGAGGAAAATATCATTTCCAAGCAAAAACAAGCTACAAAATAGTCGCATTTGAAAGTAAATTCAAGCTAAATATTCTCAAGTTAGATTAACAAAGATTTTCGTATAGATCTTCATATATTACTATCATACAAAATGGGCTCCAAGCTTTGTCACGACTCTTTCATGGTGCCCGTAATCCAGCTCCACAATGTGCGTCTTCCTTTCACTTGATTAACAACAAAAAAAAAAGAAAAAACAGAATTTTTGGTTCAACATTTTCACAAATTGACCTCAAAACAGATACACACACACACACACTCATGCATGGTGTGTGTATGTTGTACATAAATTTGCAAGAGCAAAAGCCAAAGAAAACCAGAAAGTTCCATTAACGAAAATATTTTTGGCAGCCTCATTTGAACGTCTTGTGGGGGCAGAGAGCGAGAGGGAGATAGAGCGGGAGTGTAGGAGAGCCGGGAGTGCGAGCGGATAAGAGTCAAGTGGCAACCGATTGCGAGCATTCTTTGAAAAACCCGAGAGCCATCAATCACACACATACACAGGCACACACAGAGAGAGAGAGGGAGAGTTTGAGGAAGATAGAGAGGAGGCTAATGCGAGTTCGAATGAAAACGAAGCTCAGAATTGGTGAAAAAAGACGCGCAATCATAATGGAAATTAAAGCGTAGAGGCTGCTCGCACACACACATGCACACGCACAGCTCAGCTTAAATGAAGTGTGGACAACAACAGAAACTATGCGAAAGCACAGCGCGAAAGCTTTCGAGTCGACGAAAATCGTTGAAAAACGAAAACATCAAATAAAATTTCAATTACATATCGAAGTCGCTGTTGTTGTAGTTGTTGCTGTTGTTGTAGTTGTTGCTTCGAATTGGAATGTTGCTACGAAATCACGTACAAGTCTCTCTGTCCAAGCGGGTGCGGCATAAATTTTCACTTTACCCGTCCAACAACAACAACAACAGCAACAACAAACTGTTGCCAAAAAACCAAAAACCAAAACGAGTTTTTCGTTTTTATACTCATTACCCATAGAGTAGACGGGTATTTTCACTTTTTACCAACCCAAAAAAGTTGTATGTAACAGGCAGAAGGAGGCGTGGCGCAACAACCGAATGCATATAACAATATCTGTCTATCTTTTTGCATTGCTGTCTGTCCGTATGAACGTCTAGATCTTACAGAGCTGGGACCTTCAAAAGACAGACAGACAGACAGATAGTCAGACATACGGACAGACAGACAGACAAACACACATATGAACAGACAGACAGAGAGAAGAAAGACGGACGGACAGTCAGACAGACAGACAGGCAGATGATGCTGATTCAGAATATATATACTCCAACCCTATGGAGATGTCTCCTTCTGCCTGACAAACCAAACAGACCATGCATTTTTATATAATACTTGGCCTAAATAAGTTGAAAACACAAATTTAATAGCATTCGTAGCGGGTATATCACAGTGGAGCACACTCCACTGTACCTTTCATGCTTGTTTTTGTTGTTAAAACTGTCGTCATTCCCCGATTTTGTCAGGGAATCCAACGCAGACATGTATTTTCTTTGTCATTTCCAGCTTATTTTAAAGCCGCGCTTAGGCAGTGGCTCAGGCGACGGCGGCGGCAGAGGCAGAGGCAGAGCGCGAGCAGCGGCAGCGCAGTCGCTAATAATGTGCACAATTTTTAGAAGCTCAATTATGGTTAACAATTTGTTGTTGTTTGAAACAGGCAATCGTAAGCGTTTATTTTTAAACAACAAAATCAAGTTTTACCAAAAAAAAAAAAGGGAAAAAAATAAAATGGGAAAAAAGTTAATTACATATAAAAAAAGATTTATATTCGCATAGAAAGTTGCAGCGTATTTTAAAATTATTTTCATGTTGTTGAGCAGAGAGAGACAAGGGGGAAGTTGGGGGAGGGACAGCTAGGGAGCTACGACGATCCCATGGTAATGCGGCTAATGGGTGTGTGTGAGTGGGCGCGCCCCGAGGGCGCATCAAATAATGTTTGACATAGCAGAGAGACTACGCGGATAGACAATAAAGTGAATTTCACGTTGTCATGTCAGCCTCAGTCGAGGCAGCAGCAGCAGCAACAATAACAACAATTGTGAAACCCTAAACGCAACACTTGTCCCCCTCCCCCCACCTTGCCACGCCAGGCGACGTGTATGAGATGATCCGGCACTATTTTTCCACCCTAAATTGTGGGATTGCTGAAGCGGGGCGGCATCGATTGAAGCAAATAAAGCTTCAGGGCCAAAGTACAACAACAAGAACACCAACAACAACAACAACTGCAGCAACTAAACAGAAAACTACCCTAAAAGCGATGACGTCGCTGTCGTTGTCGCTGCCGACATCGCTTTGGATCGAGCGACGGCTTTGGGTAACGTTAGCGACGACGCAACGTCGACGTCAACGTCAACGACGGCAGCAGCAGCAGCATTTATGTATGTACATTGTATACAAGCACAGTAAGAGAGCTAGGAGAGGGTGACATAAGATCCACATTAGGAGAAAGAGGGTGGTAAAGAGCAAGAGAGAGGGAGAGAGCGAGAGAGAGCAAGTGCGGGAGCGCGCCATGAAGTATGTGCGATTTTATTTTTATGTTGCTACGCGAGCTTTGTGCTCTCATTTGCCTTTGTGTGTGTGTGCACTAAGAGAGAGAAAGAGAGTGGGAGTGAGAGGGGGCACATTTTATGCAATTTCCAGTAGGCAAAATTAATTGAGCTTGGATCGAATTACGGTTAAAAGTGGCAGCAAGAGAACAACAAATGTATTTATGTATTTTAGTGTGTGTGTGTGTGTGTGTATGTGGGAGAGATTCAACTTCAGATAACTGCTTGGCATTATGTCATGTGCAAGGCGAGTTCTACTTGTGTGTGTGTGTGTGTGTGTGCCACGTAGCTTAATGCGCCATCACGATGTGGTTAACGTGCGCGGAGTGACACATCTGCAACAAGCACAACAACAACAACATGTAGAGTGGTTTATGACAGTTTCAAGAAGAAGAAGGAGAAGAAGAAGAACAAGTAGACACATACGATGATGATGATGATTATTGGCTAAGACTGAATCAGACTTGTTGGACTGCTTGCTGCATAAGAAGCTTTTCGTTAAGCTGGTTTAACTTTAAAGCTGCAAGTGACCCATCAAGGTCATTTCATTATTTTTGGACAATCCGGCTAAGAAAACTTATATTAGAGCTAATTTGTATACCAATTTGTGACCTGCTTAATCGAATAAACCTCAAAAGCAATTAAAATCGAATAAAACTTCAATCTAACCTAGAATTGCAGCGGATTATCATTGTGAATGAGACCTTCTTATGCGATCTAAGTCCAAAACTGGAGTTCTACATATTTTGCTAGTGGATAATCACGGAAATATGGAAATGATTTATACTATAACGAGAGCAACAGTCGATACCCTTCGACTAATGTTCCGACGTAGTTTAATTTTTTAAATTCACACATACATGAGCATGCTTTAAAACTATTCTCGACAGATGGCGCTCGTGTTTCACGCTGGCCTGCCTCTTGTTAGCTAACACAAGCATTTGGAGTTATGCTCATACTTTCTTGAATAACTTCTGTGTTTATTGTCCGAACAAATATAAATTGGGAGGATATGTAGAGATTTAAATCAGCTTAGTATATGTCAAATTATAAGGTTATATCTTTTATACGCCGCTTAAAAACCGATCAAATTATTGATTTGCGGGGGCGGTGGGCGGGGCACCTAACATTTTAAATAAACTTGATCAGTGTATAGTATACAGGAATCTGCCTGCCAAATTTGGTATTTCCAGCTTTTATAATAGCTGAGACTGAATGTTTAAAATCGACTCCGCTAATGATCCTAAGCAAGAATATATATACATATATACTTTATGGGGTCTCCCACGCGACCTTCTGCCTGTTACATACTTTTTCACAAAGTTAGTACTCCCTTTTTTGACTATTTTCAATGGTCGAAGGGTATAAAAAGGCCGATTAAGTTAGTTTGATTGTATTATTTTGACGTATATCAGAAATCGGCCGATAGATTGTATGGCAGCTATACTATATATCGATCTGATCGTCCTTCTTCTGACTTATTTACAGCGTGGAGTAATATGAAAGAGGTTTGGCAGGTCTGTTATTTCAAACATAGCTGTTATCACTTTTTCGGGCGCCACTGTTATTTACATATGTTAGCCTTTTTCAGACTCTGCAGTTCCTATAACAGTGACTCAGATGTGACGCAGCTAGTTTTATTACGTTATGTTACTGTGTAAACTCAACAATCTGCAAGTCAATAAAAACTAATCTAGAAGAAAAGAATGAACAACGTAACGTACTAAATGGGGGCTGCAAAGAGGAGTACGATAACCTTATGATATACAATGGGAGTAAACTAGCAGTGCCTTCGAAAATCCAATATCATTTAATATCTTTCAATTATTTGTAGCCTTTGTTCTTTGTAGAACTTTCTTTCTATAAAATATAAAAATATTTTGCTTAATTTCCCCCCTCTAGTGGCTTACATAATTTATGGCAATTTTATAGCACCCTTTTTGCAAGGTGGCAACTCCACACAATGCGCGCTAATTGCTTTTGCTCAGTTTTCATACTTCCTACTTTACACCAGTTTCTACAGTTTTTGTTATACGCAGCACACAAAAGGGTTCAGGTTTCATTATCAACAACACATCAAAAGCTTCTTCGACTCGATAAGACGAAGATCAAACAACGAAAAGAAGAAAACAGCAACAAGAAAAACAGAAATAGCTAAAGATCGCATCACATGCTGGCGAAAAGCTCACAGTCGAGTAGGCGTTGTTGTTATTGCTGTTAGCACATTCCATAAAAAAATATGGCTAAAGGGCGAGGGCGTTCAAGTAGCGCGACACCTGTCCGCAGGTTTTGAGAGAGACTTGAGACTTTATTTTTGCATATTAAGGTTTCTCACTCGGTGCAAAGAGAAAAAAAATGCAATAAAAAATTAGTTCTAGGGCAGGTTTAACGAGTGTAGAAATATGGCACACACACATACAAATGCATAATAGATAAACCTAACGCATAAACATTTCATGGTTGCAATTTTATGCATTTATGACACACACACACATTGACTACTCACTCACACACACTCTCTCTCTCTTTGGCTGCCAGGGTAAGTGTAGGTGGGTTGGTGTGGGGAGTAAGAGTGAGTGAGGTGTGTGAGTGAGAGTGCGCATGGGAAGCCAAAACAAGAATAATGCAATACACATATGTCGCACACAACACGCGCACTAACACATGCACGCATGCTGCCCCACACACACTCACACACACAGGCAAGTGCAATATTGCAATGTTTAGTTGAAGTGAGTAGAGAATTCCATAGAACAAGCGCTGCTGCTGCAGTGACGTCAATCGTTGCCCAGTATAAAACTTAACAAAACCCTTCAAAATAACAATATGTTATATAAGCATAATATATATTAAATTGTACACATACTTATGTAAACACAGACAGACACACATACACACTTCAACAATTGTATACGTATTTATTCAATTGCAATTGACTGATTTCAGGCATGCTGGCGCCCGCTGGCGGGCAAATTTGGCAAAAAGGGCCGCTTTTCGCTGCTTGCTGTCGACGTCGCTGCTAGCTGCGCTGTCGCTGCTGACCTTAATATGCATTAATTGTTTCAAGCAGCTGTAAACAAGGGGAAGCTTTTCGAGCATTGCATTGAATGTATATGTGTGTGTGTGTGTGTGTGTGTGTGTGTGCTTGTTCTAATGCACACTCTCTCTCACTCTCTCTGTTTCTCTCGCTGTGGCTCTCTTCACGCTCACGCGCATTAAATATGCACAGCTTTCGCTTTGTGGAGCAGGCAGCGGAGCACTGGGGCGCACTAATTTTGATCCCAAGCACTCAAACCACAAATACATACATACATACAGAACAGAACATAGGCAACGACGTTGCGGTCGACGCTAACGGCAGCGTCGTCGTGCTGGTGTGGGGGATCTTTTGTTTTGTTTTGTTCTGTGCTGTTTGCGTCTCTCTAATGGTGGGAGTAGTTGGTTGCGTTGCCACATGTGTGGGGCTATAATTACTGTAAACACATGTATGTATTATGTACACGATTAGGGTTGCCAGATGGTTAAGTAATTTGCCTACCCCAGAGTAATCAGTAATCACTTTACAAAATCAGTTAACTGCCACAAAATCAGTAGATATGACAACCCTATGCATATGTATGTATGTATGTCATAAGTATGGGTACCTATGTACATGCGAGGTCGGCTCGCCCCACTGGAGCCTGCGCACATTTGAGTTTCAATTTTCGATCGATTTTTCACCAAAAGCTTGCGTGTCACTTAATATTATTATTATTAATAGACAAGATTAAACGCGATCTCCAATTATGCACAGGCCAAACAGAGCTATTTGCATTAGGGGGGAGAGAGAGATAGAATATACATATGCAATTATTTTAATGTATTTAGCCTTGATGCTCATGAATGTCAATTAGCTTAATGCATGTGCGAGCGGGAGAAGTATACAATGAACACTCGCACCGCCACTCGCACTCCTAACTGAGTGTCACGTAAGCTTCGCTTGGTCTGCAAAATGAGTCGCTTTGTATGCGCCAACAGCCCATCGACGAAAGCTTTGAGCGCGTTTTCGTTTGCCACCCACTTCCGCACCCACAGCACACACACAGGCACACACACTCACACATAGGCACATGCAGCGCTCACTTGCGCATTCAACAGCAAAAAATTGCAACTCATTTGAATTGTTTCGCCTTCTTTATGCAAATTGCGAGTTTGGGCTACGAATTTTTATTTGCTAATTACAAAGTACATAAATAAATGAAACTCGAGTCGAGCATCCGGCAACCCCACCCACTCAAAGCTCATCAAATGATCGCTGAACATACATAACTTGACCTTAAGCTCTCGAGGTATGCAAATTGTTGTAGAACCAACAACTGCACTTGTAAGTGCCAAAATATAAATAATTCATTTGCCAATAACAAAATTGTTTGTTTAATATCATTTGCAATTTGAAATTTTTCAACGTACCGCCAACCTTCGATAACAATTATCATTTGTTCACATATCACTCAGCTTTCTGTTCGAAGCCACCTTCTTCGATAAGTGTGGCAACGTTCTTCGGCAGTGTGTACACATCAAAAACAACAGTAACAAGTGCAAAGTCGAATTATAAATATATTTCAATTCATTTAAAAAAAATACAATGCTACAATAATTATATTAATAATCATAAAACTCCATTGAATTGTTATTATTTATTTAAAATTATAATGTACTGTCGTTTTCACATATAAATTCAAATTGCGCGCGCTTATTTCAATTCCAGCTGTTTCGTATTCTACACAATAGTGAAAAAATCAATGGCGGAGATCAATGCGTGCGAGTGGGACAACTGGATTTACAATAATCATAATATTGCCAGCTGTTGCAATCATGCCGCGACTTAAACATTTTTAAAAAATTACCACGGGAAGACAATCTTATTTTACCTAGCAGAAATCAATAAATATTCCTATAACTATCGCTCCAAACCAAACCCAAGTTCCCTCTTATTTAACTTGATTTCGTTGGCATTTTGCGGCTTCTCAAACATAGCACCACAATCTGGCAAGGCCAAAACAATACGAAAATGGCGAACACGAGCAAACCTACGATGAACGACGAGTGGAAAAAATAATTATTATTTTAAATTCCGTTTTGCCAGCGAAATTCCAACGCGAGTCAGGTACAAAAAAAAAAAAAAAAAAACAAAAGTGCGGAAAACAAACAAATGTATATCTAAAGTATGAAACGAGCAAAGTGCAATTCGTTGTGCATTGATATGGGCAGCTAAATAGAATAAATTAAGTATTTGCAAATTACGAAAAAGCAGCAGAAAAACCAATTGAGTCGAATGTGTGGCTACAATCGTGTGCGTGCGAGTGTGTACGAGTGCGAGTGAGTGAGCGAGCGAACAAGAATTGCGTTGAGCAAAAGGTAGCGGGACGGACAGCAGCAAATAAACGAAAGGAAATAAAAATAAAACGAGAAATTAACAGTGCAAAAAAAAGGAATACGACATAAAACTTGGCGGTAAACTCTGCACGCATGCATGTGTATGCGTATCTCTCTCTCGCTATGTATGGAAGTGTGTTGGTGTGTGTGTGTGTCCGTTAATGTATGCCTAAATGTGCATAAAAATAACCAATAAACTGCGCAACAACAAAAACAACAATAACAACGACAACAACAATACCCAAACGCACCGCTTACTGTAATCGTAATCTCTATGCGTACACTACGTAATACAGCCATACGTAACGTAAACAGCGAAGGCGGCAAAAAGCAACAAATTCTACAATTAGATCTATTACGGCGTGTGCCATGTGTGCAACCAATTATGCAAAAGAGCAACAAATTGAACGACTGCGGCAACGTCAACGCTGATGTACACTTGCAACAACAACAACAGCAGAAGCAGGAACAAATTGCAAAGCGCTAAATTTAAATATAAATAGACAAATAAAAAAAGGTAAACCAACAAACAACAACTAAAAATAAGAAGAGCAACAGCAGCGAATGCGAAAAATGAAGAAATTTCAATTGGTTTCAATTGCCACAATGTTGAAGCATTTTACATTTATTTACATGTGGAAGGGGGAGGAGGCCGAAATGCGGTGTGAATTTCCATGCCACCTGCACTTCGGCCTCTCATTCTCACACATGCACACACAGACAAGAACTCTTGGCACGCGCTCCCTCTTTTGCTCTCTCTTTCTCTAGTTTTACTTCAAAAGTTTCGCCCCCTCGTTGCTGTGCGACAAGAACAATAATAATCAAAACAAAAATGTTTAAAATCCATTTTCGTTGCTTCTTCACCCACCGTCGCATCAGCGCTGTTTTAGTCTGTCATTTATCTTGTGCTTCTTCTTTATCTACTTCGTTTACACACACTCACACAGACAAATACTTATGCAAGCGTCAACGTGCAAAACAGCTGTCTCGCTTACTCATGCAGGGCGCACAGTGGCGCCAAAAAAACAATCTTGTTGGACAAATTTATGAATTAATAATATTACAATTTATTATAAGAATTCGGTTTTCAAAGTAACCAAAAGAAATGATTGTTTAAGATTTTTTTAATTTTTTCTTTTGAGCATTGCACACCTGCTATTGGAACACTGTATCAGCGCATAAGACAATAAAAAACATAGACAATGCCAGTACAAATAAAGTGATGTCTGTGCAGAGAGTGAACAGTAAAGAAGTGAAGGATTATAATAAGAAATATTCTCGTTTAATCATCTAGACCACTAATATACTCCATGGAAACATGTGCAGGGTACACTGAAATTGTATTCAAGTGCAAACGAAATGTAAAAAGAAAAATCCATTTGGCAAACAAAGAAGCAAAAGGAAAAAGGAAAACGACAAAGTAGTGTGCAAGCAAACGAACGAAGGCTCCAAAAGGCGGCAAACTTAACTTCTCACGTGTGTGTGTGTATGTGTGTTCCTCTGTGTGAGTGAGTGAGCAACAGGGGACGGCCAAACAATAGCCATAGTGAAGGAGGAAGGAAAAAAAACGTGGATTGGTCGCGTAAATGTGGAGAAGAAGCAGAGGTAGAAGCAGAAACGGCATCAAAACAACAAACAGGCCGCACAAAATGCACGACTGATTATAATCTCGTTCGCTCTTTATCTCTCTCTCTCTCTGTCTCTCTTTTGCGCATCACAAAGGCTTGAGCTTTGTCAAAGAGCGCGTTCGGGTGTGGGTGGTGGTAACATTTTCCGCTTACGGCGCCTGCATTTGCCTTCTCCTCCTTCTTCTTCTCATCTTCTCGTTTTTTGCTCTATGCTCTATTTGCTCAATTTTTCAGCATTTCTTTTGCTGTGCGCTCTTTATTGTTTTGATTTCGCGCTTTTTTTGGTCAGTGGTTTGTGTTCCACTCTTAGCTTGCTTCTTTGTGAGAAGCCAAAGCGCAGCCACGGCACGTTTAACCCATTGCTGACTACGTGTATGTTGTTTGGCAAAAGAGAAAAAGAAATTGCTATTTTATTGATTCCCTTGTACTGTGGAAATCTTATTTGCCACTTTATTTGGTCTTTTTACTGATCAGGTACCGTGGTCTATAAGCAGTTATATAATTAATTCTTTTATTAGATATCTATGATAAAAACAAACTAGAATGGGGCAATTTGGTAATCATACTTCTCTAAAATTCAAGAAACATTATATATTAACTGTTGAGACTATCCTTCTCTTCAACAAGAAGATAATGTTTTCAAATGAAATGTGATACCCTATGGAGGTGCCGTAGTTTATTATAAATATTACGAATATACTTATTTAGAATAACCACAGTTGAGTAATTTGGTAATTAATCAAATTTAAATTTTGTACCATTCCCTAAAAATTACCTTTAACGAAGATATTGTTCTTCGGAATAGAATAGGAGAATTATGACCAAATTACCCAACTTTAGTTATCGCTTAAGTATATTTATTTAATTAAACATTTAAATAAATATACTTAAGCGATAAGAGTAACTAAAGTTGGGTAAATTGGTCATAATTCTCCTTTAAGTTTTATACTTCTTAAAAATAACATTATTCAAAAGTTTCTTTACTTAAATTAAATACAACTTTAAAAGTGATACGTTAATCAAGTGTCGTGATCTATTAGGATAATACAAATAATTTAATTAATTTAATTTAATTAATTCGATCTTTTATATAATAAAAGCTAGAATGGGGGGATATTTGATTATCAAGGTACTTTTTAACCTATTAAAAAATTTGAGAATAGTAAGAAAAATAAGCTGGTTGCAGATAGAGTTATCCTGTGTTACTAATCCTCTTTACTTAATTATTGTTTTTTAAAACGTATCACTCTTAATTTTAAGGTGTAATAAATAAGGCCAATTCCTCGTAGTCTCTTCTAGAACCTGATTCCTTGCCTTATTTTGAGCGCATTAATAACGCACAGCGTACTGTCCTTTAAGCTGCGACGCGGCAGTCGTTAAAACTGCAAGTCAATGTTGGTTTTCTGTGCAGTCTGTCTGGCTGTGTGTCGTTGTTATTGTTGTTGTTTGTCTGCGCCTATGTCTCGTTGTGGTTATGGATCCTCCGGTACCTCCGTACCTCACCGAACAAGTCGCACGTCGCCTAAATTCTATTAACTGCATTGGCTTCGGTCTGGTTTCGATTCTCCATCCTTTTCGTAGTCGCCTCAGCATCCTTTTCTGCATTCCTATTTGGTCTTTTTTGACAATACCAATACACGCGGTCTAGAGCAACAACATGATGTTGTACGTGCCATTGAAATCCGTAAAAAAGAACTTAACTTAAAACAACAACAAAAACAACAAAAAAGGAAGAAATAAATGTAAAGAGTGTAAACTCAACTTGAAGCGAAACTGGTTTCAGTTTTCTTTCTTTTCTTGGCCCGGCCAGGCAGCAGGAGCAGAGCAGGGCCGCCACATTTAACATTTTCATGCACAAAACTGAAAACTTTTCTGAATCGACGTTGTCCGCTTTGTGTGCAACACCATAGGCTGAATGTGAAAAGTTTTATTGCAAAATAAACGAAACTACGAAATGCTTAAATTACGAGAGGTTTTGTCATGGGTTAAGCATTAAATTTAATAGGATCAAAGCTAGAAAGTTCTGAAGATAGTTCAGGAATTTATTGGGACTTTCTTAATGGATTAAATACTGTTTTTAAAGTGAAAGATTATTATTTTGAGCCGATTTGCAGCAACAATAAATATGTTTGTTTTATGAGATTTAGTAGAGGACCAATTGTCTAAAAAATATATATAAATCGACACTTATGTTTAGCCTAAATTGATTGTATCTCTTTGGAAGATTTGGTGAGCACATTCTTTCGGTTCTTAGCATGACTATAATCATATTACACAAATTTATAGCAATGCATATTTTCATAGGGTATGTACAAGTCGACCCCGGCAAGTCAGCTCGCATCTCTACCTGTTTTTCAGTCGGTGGGGGCAGGCAAAGTTTGCTTCTCAACGCGCTCTTGACTTGGCGGCGTTGTAATGCGCCGCACAATGGACTCCTTTTACATCTCTTGCCCCAGCAGGCGGTCGGTCGGTCGGGGCAAGTTGCATGGATGGGTTCGCATTGGATGCAGGCGACAGCCTTGCAGCGTCTCAGTCGCAACTCGCGTTGCATTTGGTGAAGAGGCTGCAGCAAACGGTTGCCACCAACACAATTGGCGGGCGGGTCGGATCGGAACGGATCGGAGATCGGGTCGTCGTCGGGTCAGTCTGGGTCGGTCGATCAATTTACGCTCTTCCTCTGTCTTTCTGTGTGTGTGCGCTGTAATTAATTAAGACTTTTTGTTATTATGGAATGAGAACAAGTGAAAAATTGTAATGTGGTGCGTGCGCAGGCGCAATTGTAATTTATTCTGTTTTACTTTTTAACTAACGGTATTTCAATTGCAATTTCTTTGCAGCGTCGCCAACAGCAGCAGCAACAGGACGACAACGCCAGCGTCGTCGTCGTCGAGCTGAGCGAAAGTGAATACAACAAACAGCAAAGTAGAGAGCGATAATAACATCACACACCGCAGAGAGTCAGGCTCAGGAGAGTGGGAGAGAGAGAGAGAGAGAGAGAGAAAACAATCGGAGCAAGCTGAAAGCACAGAGAGCAGACTCTCTTACCTACAAAATGGCTGCCGTGCGGGGACATCAGTACTTTAGTCTGCGCTGGAATAACTATCAGAACACGATGACGTCAGTGTTTCAGCAACTGCGCGAGGATCTCTCCTTCGTCGATGTGACCTTGTCCTGTGAGCATGGCTCACTTAAGGCGCACAAGGTGAGTGCGGACTGTTTATCGATATATATCGATACAATTGTTTATTGAATTTCATCCTTTCTCTTCTCTTGCTCTCAGGTTGTTCTCTCTGCCTGCTCAACGTATTTCCAAAAGCTGCTGCTTGAGAATCCATGCAAACATCCAACAATCATCCTGCCCGCCGACATCATCTTCACAGACCTTAAGACAATTATCGATTTTGTTTATCGCGGCGAAATCGATGTCACCGAATCGGATTTACAGGTGAGCAAACAAATAAATATAACCTAGAGTTTATCGTTGTTAAGTTCTTATTTTTAAGATCTAGATTAGAGAGATTAAGAATTGAAGAAAGGAAGTTGTGATCATTAATTACAATGCTATTTTCAAGTTAATCAAATTTGTGATAAATAATGCAAATATAGTAGATGATCAATACTGGATTGGGTTTTGGTTTGTTCTCTGCGATAATCTCTTTAATCTTTATCACAATTTACATATCCCAATCCTTATCTTTAATATTTTCCTTGCTTGCGATCTACATTTTTTAATCTGAACAGTTTTCTGTGTTTCTTGTTGCTGTTTTTTATTGATCGTTCAAAGCAAATATAGAATGAAACCAGAGACATGCCCAATACTGAGACAGGGTCGTTACAGTTCTGTAAACTCTCTCTCTCTCTGTCTGCCTACAATCTCTTTGCGCGATCACATTCTCTGGCATTTGCCCTTTGTTAGTGCAGGCTGTGTTCAGGGCAATACATATACCATGATAATACTATATACACAGATTGTGTGTGTAAATGTCATGTGTGCTCGCTTCATTAACTGTTGATTACTGTTACTGATGTTGTTGTTGTTATTATTGACTGTTTTTGATAAAGAATGCGAACAGATTTTAATTAATATTGATTTCCATGCAAGCATTGTAAATTATTTAAAGCAAAATTCAATAAAGAGAAAAAGAATGAATAAGGAGAAGACAATAAAAGAAGAGAAGGAAGTATTAATTGTATTTTCTAATACTATTTAAATACATTTAAATCCATTTAAATTCTACAGCGTTAATCTACTTACATTAACTTAACGAAATTCACTTAACGAATTACCGCCACTTAACGCATTAATCTTATTTGAGCAACAACCATCTTTTTAGCCAAGACACCAACCGCGCTTACAGTAGTGGCTGCGCATTAATGTGCTTGTGGTGGGGTGTGTGTGCTCAGCACACACTTGTTTCTCGCCCGCACGCTCACTCAATGCACACGAGGCGGCAGCTTGAGTCGTTGGTGCTGCAAAAAACTGTAATGAAAAATAAAAACACTCAAGCTGACGCAACTCAAACGGCGGCCCACCCTCACAGCAGCGCACTGTACTGCCTTCTTGTGGCGGTGGCTGTCAGACGACGACGCCGCCAACGACGACGGCGACGCCAACGACTTCCCATTCATGCTGCAAGTTTTGTTTTTGCTTTTTCTTTTTGTTTTTGTCACAGACGTGCGCTCCATTTTTATTTTCGCTGCAAAACTTTGCCGGCCATCTGTCTGCGAGTGGAAGGGGGAGGGGAAGCCCCTTGTCGTCTCTCACTATCTCTCTCACGCTCTCTTTTTCTCTCACTCATTTGCTCCTTCCCTCATCCACAAGTTGCCAATAAGTGGGGACAAGGTGGCAACGATGGGGCAACTATGCTTGTGTTTGTAGGTGTGTGTGTTTGTATCTCTTTCGTCGTCATCGCCGTTGTTTCTGCACATGTTCTTGGAGTTTCGCATGGCTCCTCCTGTTCTCCTCCTTCTTCTTGTCGTATCTCTTTGCCTCCACTTTATGTATACAACTTTTTTCGCCCATTTTTATTTTGTGTCTCACTGCTTTGTTGTTCTTGCTGTTGTATTTGCCCTTGTACTCTTGAATGTTTTTGCCGTTGTGCGTTGCGACTTCGCCGCCGCCGTCGTCGTCGTCGTTGTCGTCGCCGTTGTCGTTGTCGTCTACGTCGGCGTCGTCGACCACAACTTCAATGGCGTCGCTTTGTGCATGGGAGCTTTGCGGAACGTCAACGTTGACGTCGCCTCGTCTTGCCAGCGCGCCTGCTGCGTTGTGGATGTTGATGTTGTTGTGCTTTTGCATGGTGGCCCCCTTTTTTTTGGCGCGTCTGCATCGCCTTGAAAAATTTGTATGGCTGCCGCCGCTGACTGCGACTGCGACTGGACCTCAAACTGGACTTTGGCTGAGTGTACGTGTGTATGTGTGAGACGGCACTATTGCGCTGTGACTCTGTCGCACTCGAGAGCAGTGTTGCCACATGGTTTAGTTTTCTTCCTTTTTTTTTCGCCTCAAGCTTAGATTCGATTTTTGCCAGCGTTAATTATGCTGAGCACTGAGAGCTTTTAGCGAGTGTGGTCACCTCGCTCTCGAACACACACACAGACATGTGCATATGTGTGTATGTATGTAAATGATTAACTGCAGGCCACGGCGCACACACATACGCACGTACACTCATTAAGCGGCAAAGCCGTTACATGTTTGTACGTGTGCCTGTGTGTTTACATATGTTTGTACGTATAGATGTATATTGGCACACACACACACACGTGCGACAACGGCGACGCCATGTGCTTGGCTATATTTATTGTATGCCTGCCTGCCTGCCTTTTTTTTTGCATGCCAACACTTGAGGGTCTTCCCAACGCGTCGCCTGCTGCTTCTCCTCCTCCTCTTGCACCCCACCTCCCTGGTTGGCCCCATTGCATGCCCCCTTGTGCCATCAACGTCACCTTTATCTTCGGCCAACTATGTGAGCAGCTGAAACTGACACACACGGACACAGCAGAGCAACAACAGCAACAACGACAACAGCAGCGACGTCGACGTCGTCGTGGCTACGTTGGACAGCAGCAGCAGCAACCCAGTTAATGGGGTGGTAGGGGAAGGGAGGTGGCGTTGGAGACATAGCGGGCACACCCAACAAGAGCCAGCATGCTGCGCTCACCTCCACCTTCCTTACACTCTTCCCCTCTCCCTCCCACCCACTTAGACTGCGCCCAACAACCACTTGGCTTGCATTTTTTCCGATTTTTTCTTTCATTCTTTCTTGCAAACAATTTTTATTTTTCTGTGCAGCAGAATTCGCTTTTTTTCCTTCCTTTTCCCTCTGCTTTCTGCCTGTGCTCTCTGAGTATTTTTCCTTTTTTTTTGCCCGCAGCACGTCGCCAAAGTGTCTCAGTGTATGTGTGTGAGTGAGAGCGCAGCCCGCTTTGGCTTGCCACTTTGAACTTTTTGAAGGAAACAGCAGCGGCAGCAGAGGCGAAGGCAGAGACGGAGGCAGTAGCGGCGGCGGCGGCAGCGACGTTAGTCCTGCGCTGCTGAGCGAAAAGGAGGCAAAATAAAAAAAAAAAATTCGAAATTGAGTGAAGCGAAAAGAAAAAATGCTTTACACGAGCGCCCGCCCGGGCTGTGTGTGTGTGAGCGTCCGCCAACAATGGCCCAGCTGCTGCTCCACACACTTACGACTGCTACGTGCGCTTGTGTGTGTGTGTCCCTACTGAGCTTGGACTCATAGTACACTTTCATTCTCAGTCTCTTGCTCTGGTCCAAGTAGCTTCCCCTCTCACGGCAGCGCCAGCTTGGACGTCGCCGTCGACGTTCTGTCTGTCCAGTTCCGTCATGCATTTTTTTCGTGTGCCTCTTTCAACTTTTCGTCCTGTTTCTTGTCTTCGGATTCGCCTGCTGGCCAACCTCGCTTTCAGTGTTGTTGCTGTTGTTCTTGTTGTTGTTGCTGGAGAGCGCAATTTTTTCTTTTGAGCGGCGCATTGTTTTTGTTGCACAGTGGTGCAAGGGCTGTTCATTGCATTCGAAACTTGTCTAAACTTGTGGGCAGAAATATTGTAAGAGTGTAAGATACAATTATAATTAAAATCAATAGATTATTAAAGAAAACAAATGAATTGAAATTAAAAAACTGAAATTATATATAATAATAATTACACACATACTTCAAAAAAATAAGTATTTAATTTCCAATTGTTTAAAGATGTCTATAAAATAATTTTCCCTGAAAAAATATTATACCTGGCATATATTTTTAGTAATAAAAATGTAGTTCGTTGATTGTGTTTTCTTGCTGATTGCTATTTCAATAACCAAATTATTTCTACTCCTGAAGAGCGCACTTATAATGATAAAAATATATACAATCCAATCAATAAATATATACTAAAATGTACTACTATTAAAGTATTAAAATATATAAAAAAAACATAAAAATTATATTTTTTTTTATATTACTGCAAATGAATAGTACATATTTATTATTTTTGGAATCTCTTGCGTCCCATTGCGATTAAAACAAATACATTTCTAGTCAAGCAGTTATTCTTCACCTAATTTCGTATTTAAATATACAAAAAGTATTAAAAATATCGTAAACGGTCACTCCTCTGTCCACACCCCCTTTAAAAACATGCATGTTGCTTGTGCTCACTGGCTAAAAACAACATGAAGAAAAAGAAAAATAAGAACAGCAGCAGAAACGCTTCTTTCTGTCCGTCCATCAATTGCTGAAATTACTTTTTTATTTTTTTATTTTTGCCTTTGTCGCTTCAAAATGTTCCATTGTTTTTACTGGTTCCGCTTGCAACGGTGCCTAACTCATACTTGCAGCAGCCCAACCCACTCCCTACCTCTCTCCACTAGCCCAGCACAAATCATGGCCATGCGAATTCATCTCCAGTTAATGGGCGTACATCGTCGCAGCATTTGGTGGCCTGGTCTGGGTCTGGTCAGTAGTGCTGGTCATTTTCTAAGGGTGTTATATACTTGCCACCTACCGTTAGGATGATGAAGAAGTAGGAGGGCAGTATGGGGTCTCTTATGTATGCGCCATTCGTTCGCTGTCGCTATCTTGCTCTCTCACTCGCACATGCACACTAACTCGTAAGTTTGCCGCAAGTTTGTTAAGAAATGTATGTGTTGGGGCGGTAGGGAGAGGGGTGGAAGTGCGGAAGGGGCGTAGGTGGCGGTGGTAGTGTTGAGAGATTTTGGGTGGTCGCGCGCATTCTGCTCATCAATAATGCAAATTGTTGTTGTCTGCTAAAGTTTCGTACATGTTTTGCGTTAGCTCAGCCCACGGTGCGCTGTGCTGCGCGCGTGTTGTGCCGCAATTTTTTTCAAGCTTTCTTGCTCAGCTTGTGCTGTTGTTGTTGTTGCCTTGCTCCTCGTTGCCGGCTCTGCTTGCTGCTCTCAGTGTTTCTTCTCATTTTTTCGCTGCTTCGATTTGTTGCTGCTTATGTTGTTGTTGTTGTTGCCGTTGCTGTGCTTGAGTACGTCTCTGGCTCTCTCTGTGTGTGTGTGTGAGTTGCGGCTTGCTTATGTTTTTTTTCTTTTTCTCTTTTTATGTGCAGAGAGCGGCGAGCAGCGGCGGCTACGCTCTGCAATTTTTTCCGATTGCGACCGATTTTTTCTTTTCGCTGTCGCTGTACGTGAGCGCGCGCGTCTCTGTGTGCGTGCGTATGTGTGTGTGTGTGAGTTTGAGTGTGGGTGCGCTTGTATGTGTGTGCTGGAGCTGGTGTTGCTTTTGCTGCTGCCGTCGCAGTTGCCGTCGCTGCCGCTGCTGCTGCTGCTCCTTGCGCCTGGCTCTGTTTGCTAATCGTTGTCGTCGCAGTCAACGTAGACGTCGTCGTCGTCGTCGTCTTTTGGCATCATCTTTTATTTGTAATTCGGTTCATCATCATCGTTCATCGTTCTGTCGCATGTGTCTGTAACTGTGTCTCTGTGTGTGTGTGTTGCGGCGCTGCGCTCGCTCACACGCCGCCACCGCTGCTGCCATTGCTTTTCTTATGTGTGTGTGTGTTTGGTTTTTTTTTTTTGTATTTTTCTTTCTTTGCGCCGCAGCGACGGCAGCGACGACGACGACGGTCAATGCTGCCAACCTTTGCCGTTGCCTGCCATCAGACAACATTTGTACTCGGTGGGTCTTGCTTCGATCGGACACTCGCTCGCTCAGTCGCCGTCGTCGTCGTCGTCGCGCTGTTGTAATTATCGCGTACTCTCGTAGTCGCCTCTCCCTCCCGTCCGCCGCCCCACTCTCCACACGTTGCCGCTTCCTGCCTACACACAGTCAGCAGCAACGGCATTTTTCCAATTGGATCTCATCAGCAACGTTCCAATTCCCTTTAATTACCTCACCTCCTCTCTCTCTGTCTCGCTCACTGCAGCTGCAAAACTACAAAAATTCGTAGCCCAAAAACAAAAAAGTGCTTAAAAATAAAACTCGGTCCCCAGTTTTGCCTGCTGCTGCTGCTGCTGCGTTTTGTGGCGTGTCTCATATGCAATTTTGTATGTGGGGCCGCCTTTGCTGCTTATTTTAGCATAAATTCAAGTTCGCGCGCACGTAAAAACAATATATTTACACACACAAACACGCAAACACACACACAAACACACACATAGAGCAGACGGTGCCGCTGTCTGGCTTCATTTCCAATAAGAAGCAGCGACGCAGCAGCAGCGGCAACATGAAATGCCGCGAAACGTATGAAAAATTGAAGCAAGCAAAGCTTAAAACGTCTTACGAGTCTTTCTTACGTTCTTACGTAGTAAAGAGGCATTCCCGCACCCACACACACATACAAACAGGCAGGCAGACAGACTTACACATACACACAGACAAACATCAACGGGGTCTGGCCTGCATACATCAAACACATGTCGCTGCTGCTGCTGCTGCTGCCGCAACATTCCTTTTCGTATGACGTTGCCGTCGCGTCGCTGCCGCTGCCGCTGCGCTGCAAGCAGCTTTTGACATATGCTCAATGTGTGTGTGTTAGTGTGTGTGAGTGCGACAAGTGCTGCTGACTGCGCGCTTTACTTTTTATGATTATTTTTATACATATATAAAACGTATTTCGTATTTATTTTATGTGCATTTGCCTTTTGCCGCGTTATTCGCGTGTGTTTTGACTCGCCGTCGCTGTCGACGTTCCTCCAGCTGCTCCGCATTACGGTTTATTGAACTAGCCCCCACACACACGCACACACAAACAAACACACTCGGGCGCGCTCCAATTTTCGCGTTACTTTTGTAATCTTATTAAATATTTTGCATTTTCAGCAGATTAACACAAAATTAATTCATAATTTCCATTCTCTTGTGCAGCATAAAACAGAATAAGAAAAACAAAATATAAATAGTTAAACAATTTGGAATAGAAACCCAAAAGAAACTTGTGCAAACTCAAAGAAAAGAAAAGAAAAAACAATATTGGTGCTTCCTACAACTGCAACTCTGTTTGTCTGTCGCCCCGTCTTATTCATACATGTATTATCTATCTCACTTGAACCTTATGATAAGCATTAACTAATCGCAACGATAGCGTCCTTTTTGCTCACTCTCTCTCTGTCTCTCTCTCTGTGTCTGTCCTTGTCTTTGCAATCATTCGTGCGTGTTTTTCAATCAAATCATAATCTTTTCTCATAAATATCTTATCTAAATCAAAAGAAAAAGCATAAAAAGTATAAGTTAAGAGTCTGTTGAGAGAAAACCAAGTTTTCTCTTTATAAAACAAATATACATATATATTACTTCCCTATAACATATGAAATTTACAATAAATATCATATGAAAATTGATTCCGTCACGTCGTCTACTACAATTTGTCAACTACGTAAAAACTAACTACGAAACTACTGCGATAAATATCGGTATATATCGACAAAAAGGCCACAAGGATTACGAATTGCAATATATTATTTAAAAGGTATGTGAAGAAATGTTGTTTAAACTGATGAAACTGTCAGAACAGTAGTAAAAAAATTGTTAAGTATAAAATATTCACAATTTTCTATCAAAAAACCACAAAAAAGTCGAAAAGGACAACGGACTATAGACAGACAAAACATGGAATATATTCTTAAGTCTCTACACAAAACGTAGCCTACTTGCAGGCGCTTTTCAAGTTCAACTTTTACTTGCGCTTTCCGCGACTTTCTTCTAAATTAGCTTTACGCACCTTTCCATGGGCTTGGCCCGAGCCCATCAAATAATGCCATTAATTAGGCACAAACACACACAGACATTCACACACACACACACTGGGGCACACTCAACACACCCTTAATAACCTCAGCAGTCTTGCCCTGCCTCGCCCTTTCCCTCTGCCGCCCGTGCACGCGCTCGCAATTAGCGACCATCAGAAACAAAACTGAGACATAATAACGGCCAACAAAAGAAAAAAAAAAGAAAAGCTTAAAAAAACGTGAAAGCCAATGAAACTAAGCGAATTTTTTCCTGTCCTCCCCCGTCATCTTTCCCTGCTGCCCCTGGCACACCCAAAAAGTAACTTGTTTGTTTGTGTGTGTGTGTATTTCTTTTGCTTCTTAAGGTTTTTCCAATAACCATCGATAGAGTCGCCGTCGCCTTCGTTGTCGTTTGTCGTTGTGTTTTCAACTTTTCGGTTCATAATGTGAAAGTTATGACCACTAAAAACCACTAGAAAAATCATGTGAGCAAAAACTTGCAGCATGTGTGTGTATATTTGTGTGTGTGAGTGTGTTATCTAAGTTTTACAACATGCAAATTGTCACAAAATACTTTGGCAACTGTCAAGCGTCGAAATTGCCAACTATTTTGGATTAGGGATACGAATTCAATTGGGAAATCTATAAAGAAATTTTGTATACAATATTCCTAGTAAGTTGGCTAAGATAAACAGCTTAATTATACATTATACATTGTATTATAACAGGATTATCGTACATAAAGCAGACATACTGGCGAAAGTGGTAACAGAGTCTGGCTAAGGCAGAAACACTATAAAATAAGTGCATTTTCAAAGATTTGTGAAACTGAACTGACATTATGCCAATCAATCGAATCGAAGTTATGCTGCTATAACTTCAAAAATATGAGTACATGATGAAGTGTTACAAGAATCCCTTAAAAATACTTAAAGGTCGAAAATTCAAGTGTTGACAACATGTAGACTCTATGTCTGAAACATCGCCGTCAGAGGGAGATGATGATCTCTAGTCAAACAACTTCTCAGAGTTGACGTGATAAGTTCAATCAGTCCTGTCAATGATTTCTTGCAAGAAACTACACTGGAAAAGAAGTTCTCAGCTTAGCAAGGGCACAATGAATGTATAGATCAGTTTTTCCTTTTCAAATTCTAATAATAACAAATATAGTAAGTAAATGCTGAGTAAAATCGGTGTAGATGGTATGAGTTGAACATAAAACAGATATATAAACTTATAAATGTACATATATAAGTTGAGCTATATACCCTTATAAATGAACTTGGATATTTATAGATAAACTTATAAACGATCTAGTATATCATTTAGTACTTTCAATTACTCCGATAAGCTGCAAACTCTTAAAAGTTAAAAGAAAAGCACAATAATCTAAAAACTAATTATTATAACTATGTAAAATAATCTGCAGGATTATCAATTTTAATAGCTACGCATAGTTTGAACAGTTTTACAGTGTTTTTGAAATCAGAGTTGATGAATACAGAGCTTCTTCTTACAGTTTCCCCTGCTTTTCCCTTGAAACAAGCATCACTGACCAATGCAGCGTTTAAGTTTTCATCTGAACTTTTGTATGTTCTTTATTCTCGGCTTGAATCGATTTCCGGTCGAGTGCATCCTTCTTGAAGCATTCGTCGTTCAATTCGTATGCCAATTGCAAAGTGCATTTCGGTGCATGCAGAGCTCAGAGTTAATCGATATTCTTCTTCAAAGTGCAGTGCTGGAAAACAAAAACTAAAGAAGAAGCAGCTGAAGAATAAGTATAAGAAGAGGCGCCAAAGTTGAGCAAAGTTGTGAAGCCAGAGCCAATGAAGCTTCTCTTCTACGCTGTTGAGTGAAGGCAACAGCTGCCGCAGAGCGTGAGGCCTCGATAAAGTGGAAGAAGAAGCGTGCACAAAACTGTGTGTAAGAAATAGAGCAAAACATTTTGAAGAGTGCTAGAAAGTGAGGTTAGACAGGCTACAGAGATATGCTAGGAAAATAGATGGGAAAGTGTTGATATATAAAGAATAACTATATAATGAGGTTATTCAATTACAATGTATATTCTAAGGAATACATCATAATATATAATATAAAATATGAATGCAATTGTATATATCTTATCTGCATGATATGTTCTTTATAAGTAGTTCGATCTGTTAATCAAATTTGAATTAATTCAGTTTTCAATCTACACAATCTTTGTGTTTCAAGAGATACGAATATAATAGAAAGATACTAAATATAATAAAGCAGTTCGACCTAACCAACACATTTAAGTGTATACTCTCTCTAACATCTAACCTAAATACTCCGCTTACACAGTATGTGCTAGTCATGCCTTTAAACTGAATTAACTCAGTTTAAATTTTATGCAGATGTTGTGCTAAAACACACACCACTCAGTTGCCTGCTTACAGGGTATACAAATCGCGAATCCAAATCAAATGATCGCAGCAATAACGGCAACAACAACACAGCCAACAACAACAACAACAACAACACCAACAACAGCAACAACTCGAGCGATATAAAAACAAAAGCCCAATGGCTTTTAAAACGCCGCACAGCGCCACAGAGCAAAATCGGTTTGTCTGAGGCTGCGAGCCTGACATGAATTGACATGAACGAGCCCCAGCCGTAGCCAGAGCCATAGCCATAGCCTGAGCCGGACAGAGTGCTGGGCAAAAGGGGTGAGGGGTTATGGGGCTAGGGGGGGCTGGGCTGCTCTGCACTGGAGGTCGCATTGGGGTCGAGTCGGGCATCGGAACTGGCGTTTCTAGAGAGGCGGACACAGCTGTGCCACAGCCAACTATGCTGCAAGTCGAAGCAGAAGACACTGGCGTAGTTGGAAGGGGGCTGCCCTAAAGGGTACGGGAAAGGGAGGGGGTGGGAGTATAGAACGATTATGCGCCGGGTTTCTCTACAGCTTTTGTGTATACAATAGCGGGTTATCAAGTCCCAAACAGCGGACGTACGCGCCCCCCTTCAGTTGCGGGTGCATTGTGCACAGTCTACACTAGCGCAGAGTCTCCTCCCCCCCTCTCTTCACGCTGTCCACTATAAGGGAAGCGAGGGGCAAATAGGGAAGGGGGGAGGGGGTAGATGAGGCGCTTATCACGAGGCCTATTGAGCTGTGTGCGTGCGGAATGGAAATGGAATTGTAGGGCGCCTCTTAGTGTGTGTGTGTGTGTGTGTTGGTCTGTGTTGGTGTCTGTGTGCAGTTTGTAGTTGAGCTGAGGGCGGCTTACACTTCAACACACACACACAGACAGACACATTTACAGCCGGTCTCGCACACAGCTTATACAGATAGCGTAATCAGGGTATTTCCGAGGCTGTGATTTTTATATTTTTCAATTTGTTTTTTTTTCTCCTTCGCTTGCTGCGAGAGTTCTTTTTTTGTTCTTCTTATTTTTCTTTTACATATTTTTTTCCTTTTGCCGCCCACTCTCCCTTTGCCTCGCATTCGCCTTATTTTATTTTCCTTTGCATTCATTTGCGCGCTGCAAACGGCGGCTACTTCTTAATTTCTTTTTAGTGCTTAAATGAGTTGCTCAAGGGGCAGAGGGGGCGGCACAGTGGGCAGGGATGGCCACCCCCTTTTCTGCGGCACTTGATGTTGCTGCTGCCCTTTCTCTCTCTCCTCCTCTCGCTCTCTCTCTCTCTGTCGAGTGGCAGGCAAATTTATTTAAGAAAATCACAAGAAATGTAAAACAACTGGGCAGCGTTTTCCTTTTATTTGTTTTTTTTTTTTTCGCTTGCCTCAGATTTTCCAATCCCCTCCCCCCACCAGTCAACTTGTTTTAAGGGTAGGTTTCCTTCTTCATTTATTTTTTTTTTCTTTTGGGATTTTTCTTTCACTTTGCTGGTTGTTTTTTTTATTTCTGTGCCCTGTAAAGATTTCTTCTCATCGTTAGTTTCTTTGGCTCGCTTCGGTTTCGCCTCTCTAATCGATCGACTTATACGCAGGGGAGGGGGAGGGAAGGAGCTGGAGGTGAAGGCGGATGTGCTGGGTTGGGGTTGGGGTTGGACACGCTTCCAACGCGGGCTACATCAATCACAGTTGCTCAAAGGCGACACACGCTGTGAAATTCTTCAAGTTTGGGTTATTCAATAAAACTTCTGTTTATCACTAGAGCATCTTGCCCGAATGAATTTGTTTTCTGTTTTCCTTTTGAGAGATCTTATCATTCAAAGTTTTTCAATTCGCTGATTTTGTAGATGTGCAGACAAAGCGCCTGTAAGTAGGCTGTATAGTTTGCGTGGCAGAGAAATGTACGAAAAGTCAACTAATAATAAACAAAACATTCTATATACATATTATAATATAAAATACATCATTGGAACACGCACTTTAGTAGAATTAGACACCTTAACTGCTTTGTAGTAGTCTGGGAGAGGCAACTATACAAAATAATCATCCCTAGTTTTAATATTTGCTTTAATAAATAACAAAGTGGTCATTTTATATAGAAAAGGTATAGGAATCAAATGAAACAACATAGTTTATTGTTGCAGAATTATTTGACCAGTTGAAAATGAAACTGTGAAAGTTAATCTGTACTAATTTGATAAGGTTTGTTTTTTAAAATGTTGTTTTGGCTTCATTGGCTTCACATAGTTTTAATTTATATAACTATTATATTAGCTTGTGTATTTTGTGTTTCTTTCTATTATAATACATATCATTTGACTAGAAAAGGGTTTAGGATACCCATCTAAACAATGTATCTGTCTGAGGCTGCAACTGAGCAAACGTTACAGTTTTATTTGGTTCTGTTTGCTGTTTAAACTTTCTTCGACCATTGACAATAGTTTGCTTGGGTCTCTTTGGGCACCTTTGCTAACTGTTCGGGTTTGGTTTTGCTTTGGCCAAGGCAACAGCTAACCAGGCAGGCGGGTTAGGTCGGCCATTGGGGGCAGCTGCGCTAAATGAAGCACGGCGAAAATGGGACGCAAAAAAAGCAAACCTTTTTTTCTTTACATATTTCTATGTATACCTAAGAAACAAACAAACATACAGAGACAAGCGAGACTATATAATATATACTATATATATATACAGCATTTTGTAACTGTAAACAACACACAAATGTAATCTATATCTTTTGCCAGGCAACAATAACAACAGAAGCAACATTTAAAAACGACAGAAAAAAGAATGAAACAAAAATGTCGACGATGGCGGTTGGTGGTAAAGTGGGCGCGGTGTGTGAAGGTGGGCGGAAGGCGTCACGAAATCACTGGGTGTGCCATGTTGCAAAGAGTCAGAGAAGAGATGGAGAAGGCGACGGAGACGGAGGTGGAGTGGCGCGAGGTCTGTGAGTGGGTTGGGGGATTAGTTGAGAAATAAAAATCCACCCAAAAATCGACGAAAAAAACTGCTGATGAGTTGAAACGTACCGAAAAAAAAAACGGTTATTTAGTAGTTGTGTGTGTGTGCCAGAGGGAGAGAGAGATAGATAGAGCGTGTGTTCTCTGTGTGTGTGTGTGGGCGTTGTTGGGCGCATTTTTCTCGCTCTGTTTCAGCTTGAGTTTTTCGATTTTTTTCTCCCTTTTTTTTTGGGTGCGCTGTAGAGAAATTAAAACGAGGGATTTTTCCATTTGGCGCTTTGAGTTTTGGTTGGGTCTACCAAACCACCCACCCCCCGATCTCTCACCCTCAGCTGCTGACTTTTATGTAATTATATAGCATTGTGTCTGCCAAGGGGGGTGGTGGAAGGGGCGGGGTCTAACGTGTAGCATCGATAGAAAGAACTGATAAATTTAAGAAGGTTTGCCTTGACCTCAAACCTGCTTGAAATAAACTCGAAGAAGTTGTGCGAAACTCAAGTGATATTCGTTACGTGCTTTGATTCATCATTAACTGAAGTTGTTATATATTAGTGAAAATTGTTTTTTTCTTTCCGCTTTGTGGGGTTCAACGAACTGTATACTTGTATATTATAATTGTTTCTTTTGCTTACGATTTCAGTTTTACATCCGTTTCTTATCGCAAGCTACTTGCCTGCCGACGATAATGGCAAGAAATTCTATTCAAATTAATGCAAATTTCATCTAATTATTGTAATATTTATCACTATATTATATACTTGTAGTAGTATATATAACTAGAGAATCAATATCTTAGTAATAGGCTAGTTTATTGTTTTTAAATCAAAAAAAATCAGTTCCGATTTGATTATGCCACTTATTTCCTATAATACTGTTCAAAATTGATCTAGGTTTAGTGCAGAATCTTTAGTTTATGGCTACTTAATTTAAATCGAGTTTCTTTATTACTAACATCATTTTGTCTTCACTTTTCAGTTATTTGAGGTTTATCTCAGGCAGTTCTCAGTGAATTCTCTATATAATTTATATACATATTAGAGTATAGTATACATAAAAGAGTCTTTATAAAAGCAACCTATTTATAAATAGGTTTAAATCGTGGGAAAAAACACAAAATGGCGACCATTATGCGTGTCTTTGTTGCTGTTGTTTTCGTCTCGTTCATTTTTCATTATTTTTTTTGTCCCAAAGTCCTTTTTATTTTGTTCTGATTGGATTTTTTTATATTTTCATTCTTGTGGTTGCAACCCTTTTGAGTGCCCCCTTTCGACTAACAACAGCCAACTTCAACTCGTTTTCTGTGTGTGTGTGTGTGTGTGTGTGTGCGGCAAGGATTATTAATTAGTGTTGCAAGTGTTTCAATAAAATTTAATGCAAACTAATTCAATTTGGCCCATGTACTCCACGTGCGCCTACAAATAGGCAATGTTAAATTATGAAAACGAAAGCGCGGTAGGGCAGATAGAGAGAGAGAAGATAAAGAAAAGACGAGACAAGACGAGACGACCTAGAGCAATAAAAGCGCGTGGGGAATCAAAATAAAAGCGAAATGTGAAGCACACACACACAAAATAAAGATAGAACGCGTTTAACAAGAGCATAAAGTAACGTTACGTTAAGCATAACGTAACGCGTAAAACGTAATGGTAAAGTAAAATCGAGTAAAAGCAAAAGACGCGAAACGTCGCTGCCGTCGCTGCTCATGTGACCGAGTAATAAAATAGCAAAAAATCAGCAGCAAACGTTGACTGCGCGACGTCGACGGCGACGTCGACTGCGAAGCCAACAGCGTCGCACAATGTAAATAAAAGTAAAGCGGAAAAGCAGACAGAGAGTTGAGCGCAGCGAACGAACGAGCGTGGCAAAGCGGAATACACATAACATAACATAACATATAATAATAATAATAATAATAAAAATGCCGGCCGCTTTTAGCGGCTGATTTTCAGTCACACACACACACACACACATACGAAAATGTTTGCCATTTTTGCTTTGGATTTTCTTTCCTATCGCCTGCTTACTATTTTCGTCAGTCAGCTGCTTCTCTCACATGTTTCCACTTGTCTGCTTGCTGCGTGCGTGTGTGTGTGGGGTATTTTGATAATTCAAACTTCCTCAATGTGCAGCGACAGCGAAATCAGCTGCGACGTCGCGTCGTCGTCGTCTTCTTTTCTTTACCTACGCGACGCGTCGTTTTATGTGCAGCAGTTTTCTTGCTTCCTCTTCTTCTTTCTCTTCTTCCTCTTCTTCTTCTTGTTTGCTACTCTTCTGTTTGTTGTTCTTTTTGTTGTTGCTTCTCTTGAAGTTTTTCATTTCATTCATTGCGAGCTTCGTCGTCGCTTTTATTGCTTAAAATCCTCAAGTTCAAACGTCACGTTTATTTTTGTTATTTTGTTGTTGTTTTTGTGATTTCTATTGTTATTGTTTGTGGTCTGTGATCTGTGGAGTAAATGGTAGCAGATGAAGTTTAAGCACACACATTAAAGTAGCAAAGAGGGAGTGTGTGGGAGTAATCTTTATAAAGTTGTTCAATTAGTTAGGGTGCTCAGAATGAAAAACACATCTAGTTGAATGAATAACCAGAACAAATGCTACTTTCGGCATGTAGAAGGTTCTATACACAGGTTCTTAAATCCTGTGATCGTTCCAATACAGTTATATATGTATAATGGTGTTGAATTGAATGGAATAAATGTGTACATATATTCAATATTATGTCTCACATTGATTGGCACTGATAAGTTCAGTTTGCATTGCAACAGACGAACGAACGGACACGAGTAAACACGGACACGAGGACACACACACACGAACAAACGGACTAAGAGACAGGGCTAGTTCGATTCCTCTGTTTATGCTGATTCAGAATACATATATTTATATACTTTATGAGTTCAGAGATGTTTCCTAAGGTGCGTTGCAAACTCCTGTCCAAAATTAATATACTCTCTCCAAGGGTTTAATAAAGTCTAAAAATAATAGAAAAGGAATGGAATAGAAAAATCTAACTTTACACTATAAAAAAGTAGTTTAAAATATACAACAAAATATAGAAATTAACTGGGTTTACCAGGATATTCAGAAATAATCGACAAATGAAGCTAGGATTATTCAGCACAGCTGTAAATGCAAATCTTCATGAACTTTTTGAAGTTATCCTCAATAATTTTCTTTCTCAGCATACTGAATACCATATGTACATATTTCTACATATGTATATACCACAACATTACCAGAATCAATATCATAGGGATAAACATATTAAAGGTTTATGTCTTAGTTATCTACAACAGTTAGGCTTATTAATTATCAAGATCTACCTTAAACTGTGCTGCCAAAGTCTTTACTACGTTAAGATTAACAAAAAAGAAACGTTATTTTGTAGAAAAAAGAGCTTGAGATGCCAATTATAAAGACTGTTGCATGGAAACGGGGAAAATATTCGCTTTATCTTTACCCACGAAGGGATTCAATTTACGAAGAGACCACAGGAGAATTAGAGATTCCTGCATAACCAGCTGCTGCTTATACTGTGGGCTGTCTATCCCTCTCTCTCTCTTTCTCCCACTTTCTATGTGTGTGTGTTGGCTGTCTGGCAAAGGGCTGCAGCAGCAGTTAAATTAAAAATATGTGGTCTACTTTTAGGTGGCAAGCAGCAGCAGCAAACAAGAGAAACAAGAGAAAACAACAACAACAGCAGTTTTGCAGGATATTATTGGTAGAGCCAAAGCGCAAACACAAAGCAAATTTTTTGAAGAATTTTTAATTAAAATGCAAGCAGGAACAGCAACATCAACGGCTGCCACTGCCGCTGCCGACTTCAACGTCAACGTCAGCGGCAGCGTTAGCTGCTCACATTGTTAGCTTTGTTTTTGTAAACAGGCAAAAAAAAAATGAGAGAGTAGGAATCAACGTATGAAGAGAAAACAGCGTGCAAAAGAAACGGCGACAAATGTTGCGGTTTTTCTAAAGCTCAACGCGAATGCGCGTAAAAGCAGTTAGTAAATTGCAAGTACACATGTGTGTGTGTGTGTGTGTGTGTGCCAGCAGACACCTGCCTGCATATGCAAGCAGTGGAGAAAGATTGGGCAGCCTGTGCTGCTGCTGCTGTTGCTGGTCACGTAGCAGGAAGCCACGGCCCAAAGCCAAAGTCCGGCAATGTTTTTTTTTATGCTTCTTGGGAAATTGTACTAGAGAAAGGTGTGGGGGAGGGGCACAGGAGTATAGCTTTGGAAATGGGCGACATAAGCTACAGCTGTGCGGAAACAAACAACATGGCGGCGATGCCGTGAGTAACTCTGCGTGTGCGTGTGAGTGTGAGTGTGTGTGCTTTATGCGTGGTCCACGGTACGCCATTTAACCTAAACATCATTCACTGCGTCTGCTTCTTGCACTTGCAACACGCCCCTTCCACCTCACACCCTATATCCTTGCACTAACTGTGCCTGCCCCCTCTGTGTGCCTGTGCTTTGGCAACGCCCAATTGCTCAAATAGCTGCAACTGCGCCCAGAGAACCGAGCTGTAGTTGGAGCTGTAGTCTCGTTGCCGGGCGCGTTACTCTTGAGCCCACACAGACAGCAGGAGTCGCTAGCCTTGCCTGACGTTTCATTTCCGTAACTCAAAAGTTGCTAAGTTGTTGTTGTTGCTGCTGCTGCTCCTGTTGTTGTTGCCACACAGTGAAGACACTTTACAGCCGGGGAGAATCTTCATTTACTTCCGCGCCCAGGCAATTTTTGCTGCTATTCTCTTCTGCTTTGCTATGCCCGGTTCTGTTGTTGTTGTTGTTGTTGCTGCTGTTGTTGTTCGGTTTCTGTTTGCATTACGCTGCTTGGTTGCGCATACGCCCCGTGCGACGAGGAAATGTTTGCCTGCCTTGTGACAATGGGCAGCACTTTTTTTGTGGGTGAGGCAGGCAAAAGCACTTTGAATGCTTATGTTGATGCCACAAAAAATACTGCCACATTTGTTTATGATACCATGCACTGAGGCACTGGAAAATACTACGACTTTTTGTACTATGTACGTGGTTTATCTAAGTGGTTTATCTATCATGGAATATGGAATATTTGTAGGGATTAAACAACTAGAATTACTGCTGGAAAGGAATCTATTTTTATTACGCCTACAACTATTAGTACTTCTATTATAATTACTGTTTCTATTACCAGAATCATTACTAATACGACAAATACTACTACTTTAACATCTAGTATTTAGTAGTAACTATTACAATAACTAAGACTACAAATACTACTTTAACTACTGCAAGTTACACTTCTACTTCTAATTTTACTATTCCTGTATCTATTACTTCATAATTTATACCTACACTACTACTAACTCACCCCTACACCTGCTACTACTACCTACACTCTACTACTACTACTACTACACTTCACTACTACTACTACTCTACTACTACTACTACTACTACTACTTCTACTACTACTACTACTTCTACTACTACTTCTACTACTCACCACTACTATTACCTCTAATTCCACTCTCTACACTACCTACTCTACTACTACTACTCTACTCCTCCCCCCCCCCCCCTCCCCTCTCCCTCCTCCCCCCCCCTCCCCCCTCACTACACTCTTCCTACACTCTACTGCTACTACTCTCTCTACTCACTCTACTACACTCTACTCTACTACATACTATTACTACTACTACTTCTACTACTACTTCCACTACCTCCACTACTGCTTCTTTTTCTGCTAATTGTATTAATACTACTCTACCAGTTCGTATAATCCTACTACTATTACTGGTACTTCAAACAATACTTCTTTTACTGCTACAATTCCTACTACTAAGACCTTTACTCTAGCATAAATACAAATAACCTTTATACTCATACAACTGTACGGACACTCTATTTATCTTCCATTTTAAGACGCGCTTTTACCGTCAATTTGCTTCCAAGCAACTGACAATTTCTAAGCCCACAAGAAGTGCATAAAGTTGTACATTCAACCATATAAGCATAGATGATATTTCTGCGGAATATCTTCCGCTAACGCATATTCAAAACGCGCTGCCCCTTCAAAACCCAAAGCCGCCAGCCAAGAATTTTGGCACTTGGCCCAGCTAAAATGCCAAGCCATTGTGCAGCTGAGGCCGGAATGTCCCCATCAGCATAGCCAGCATCATCATCATTATGATCTAGTGGAACATCATGATGATAAGGACTCGCTGCTGCCATAAAGGAAAGGGTGAGAGAGCCAGCTGACAATCAATGTTTGGTTTAGCTGTGCAAAAGAAAAAGGAATGAAACAAAAACAACACAAAACACATCGAGAGGTTATAGCAAAAAAAATGGCAAGAAAATAGCAGAAGAATGAGTGAAGTGTAAGGGGAAGAGAGAGGGGGGAAGAGAGTAGGCAGGGGATGCAGTGAAAAAAAAAGAAATTAATTTCTTTTGTGTGTTTGGACGACGACGACGACGACGACGTTATTTAGTTGCCAAGCTTGCCACAGCAAGGGGGCAGCAGCGAAGGAGCAAAGGGGCAATTGTAGTTGCAGCAGCAAAGCAACAACAGCAGCAGCAGCGACTCCAATGTTCATTTCCGGCAGTCAAAGCTGCGCGTCCTGTGCGACATCCCCACTGTGCAACCTGTGCCTGCCGCCGCCGTTTGCCGGTGCAACATCATGTTGCTGCTGCTGCTCAGGTGGCTTCGCGCTTCGAGTTTGAGGTAGTTGGCATCTTGCAACGTGCTACACATTCCCTAACCCCCCTTGCTCTTCCCAGAGGGGCTACAGCGCTTCATTTCACTGTCTTTTCATACGCTCTATCCACCTCCCCCCGCCTTTGCTGCGCCATCCCTCTTGCTTCCCTCCCCTGCCTTGTTTTGCTTTTATTTTTTTTCGCCACATTCTTCTTGGCGTTTGTTCATTTACCCGCAACTGTATCCATGGCATGCAAGCAGCACTGGGCAAGTAGGCGTGGCTGCTACATAAGCCGCCCGCAACCGTCGTTTCGTCTCTTTAGTTTTTAGGTTACACACACACACACACACACACACATAGAGCGCGTTTTTTTCCATACTCTCTCCCTATCTCTTTCTGTCTCTCTTTCAAATTGCTGTGTATGCTAATGAATCCTCTTCTTTGGCTGCTGCTGCTTTCAATGGGCGCACTGGACGCGTCTCGGGTTTGGGAGGCTACTCCGAATGAGCTGAAGTTGGAGCTGGCTCTGGCGCTGGTGCTGGGCTTGGGTTTGAGTTTGGGGCTCTGGTCTGTGCCTAAGCTCATGCCATTTGGCTCACTGTTAATCCCTGCCACTAAAGACCAAGAACGACAGACCGTGCAGGGTCCAGGCCAGACCAGCTCCGTGTATACCCTGCGCAGGCTCACAACTCAGAAATTCAGGACTCGCAACGGAACTGAGCTACAGCTCGAGCTCTGTCTCCTTCACTGGCTCCCCTCTTCTCTCCTCTCCTCTCCTCTCCTCTTCTCCTCTCTGTCTCTGCTGTCTTTGCCTCTGCAATCTGCACGCCTTGTTGCGGTATTAGTTTGCTTTACGTGATTTTGTTGCAACGTTTCTTTCTTTTTTTTTCGCTTTGCTTCTCATCTCTTACTTACTTCTCTTTCTCTCTCTCTCCCTCACACATTTTCTTTGGGGCAACAGAGTTGGCGTTGGGGTGGTGGGGGGATGTGGCGCGCGAGGCTCTGTGGGAAAACCCCATAGATTTAATTACAGTTTTCCTCTCGCAGATAATCGAATTTTTTCTCTTGCAAGCCACGTCCGCTGCGTGTCCTGTGTTGCATGCAACTTCCCTTTAAACTGCATGTCGATTTCCTTTGCACAGATTCTTTTTCTCTTTCGCCATTGCGCAGTTTTTCTTCTGTTCTACTCTCTATTTCTATCTCCCTCTCTCTCTCTCTTTCTCTCTGCTTTTACCATTTCTATTTTAGGTTTTTTTTTGACCAAGTTTGCACATAAATTTCAGTTCAGTTGTAATTAAAAATTGCTTTTGAGGCTGCTGCGTTTCTTACTCAAAATTAGTTCCCCTTCACATTTTTTTCTAGCTCTCTCTACTGCTGTCGTTGGTCTGCTTCTTCTTCTTATTTCACTTCTTCTACTAGTACTTAATCCAGAAGTTCTCTGATGAGTATCGTTCTGGTTTCTGAGTTCCTTTGACGTATATCCTGGTAGCCCCTTTGGGCGCTGCCAAAGATTATTGATTGTAAATTAAGAAAAAGGTCGAGAAAGCAATTAATTCGGACTCTCTCACTCTCTCTCTCTCTCTGTCTACAAAATGAAAGTCAAGTTTGGAATGCAGATAAGGGTTAAAGTTCTGCATATATTGAAAAATATTGAAAACAATTCAAAGGGAATCCAATACAATATTCCCCAGCATTTCCTAAACCTAATTATGTTTACTGTTGAAAAAGGAATTAAACATTTCCTAGAATTCCCTATCCTAACTTAGTTAAAGGCCCAATTAAAGCATAAAATAATTTCCCATTTAGGTTAAATTTAAGCAAAGTATTCTTTATTATATTTTTAAGTGATTTTCCATTGCAAAAACCTTTTACTAATGACCTCAATTCGTTTTGCTCTCTTTCTATCTTTCTCTTTGGCAGGTAAGCAAAAGTCGTGACAACGTAAAACGACCAAAAAAATGCCAAAATAAAGCAAAAAAAAAAGCTAAAAAACTGCAATAATGCAAGAAAGTAAAAACGTAAGTTTCACTGCGCGCAGCCCACTGATTGTATCAATATAAAAGTAACTATATACAACGCATACACATGCTACAAACACACACACATGCACGTATGTGTGGACCCTGTGTGTGTGTGTTCGTGCGAGAAATGCCTACAAAAAATGCAAACTGAATCACAATGCAAAAATGTTGATCGGACTTGAATTTCGTGTCAATAATAAAATTAAAGAAATGTGAGTAGATACGCGGTAGTCGACCTGTGGTATACCCTGTAGACTGTACTGATTTGCATTTCGTGTTCTACTGAGGGAGAAGTCTTTAAATTAATGGGGTCATGTGACGTTCATCAAAGAAATAATTAGTTTTGAATAAAAATACCTGTAAGGTTCCTCTTATTTAACATACTATAAACGACGAAGAGGATCCTATCAGGAATATACATGATGTATTATAGACAAGGATCTCTTAAAATGTCAGAAAATTATGAAATATTCATGGTAAAGAGAGTTATCCAATGAACATAAATTCCAAATAACTATAAAAATATCACCCGACATCCCCTTTGCTACAGATGTTCAAGCACTGAGTGTTCCCAATAAGTAAAAATTGAAAGCAGTTGACTGAATGATGCCTCCACCGTATCAGTGTTTTGAGTAGGTCTCTTTTCACCCCCACACCCGCGCTACCTGTGTTGCCTTCCCTAAGTATGAATACACCCAAAACTCGGACATACATATATATTCGAATATATACTATAACGATTACCTGTTGGCATCGGCACACTGTGCTCTGTAGGCATTCACTTTGTGCTCACTCGCACGGTCGTTCTGTGGGCGTGTCGCTGCCCTGCTTTGGGTTACGTCGTGCCACCACTTGAGGCACTTGCCTCTCTTTATTGTTGTCGATGCGCACCTCGCTCAGGTGAGCTGATATTATATTATATTGTTGTTTTCTTCTACTTCTTTTTTTTGTTTTTTGTTTTGGCCCTCACGATTGTCGATTCGGCTTAGGGTGGACGGGGCAAATGGATCGTCGTCGTCGTCTCGGTCAGTTTGGCCAGTTTCCTGGAACTGACTGAGCCAATCGACTCGCTCTGCTGTTCTTGTTGTTGTTATTTCATTTGCTGGCTGAGCTTCTGAACACATGTACTCCATCCAGCGTGTGCTCGTTCTGTATGTCAGCATTTGTATACGTATTTTGTATTTGTCTGAACGATACGAAACTTTAACCAACTGCCAACTGTTATTTTGGCGTGCTAGAGATGAGCGCAGGATGCGATTATAAGGCACGAGACGAGATATTAGGGGAAACTATTGTAAAGCACAAGGTGCTCAGAAACCACAAAGTGTCTAGGTCAGCAACAATTGATCTACTTATCAGTCTGTATGAACCTATTTAGACCTATCTGTATGTAGGAACCTATTTAGACCTATATTTATGAATCTCTTTAGTGCTATCTGTATGTATAAACATTCAAATATCATTACCGATAACGACTAGAGACGTCAAAATTTGAATTAAAGTATCTGTATATAAAAAAAAAAGTTGTTTTTCATCAACTTTGTGCCACGCCATACACTTAAATCAAGAGTACATCAATTTATACTCCAAATTACAATTGAATCCTACTAATGTTTTTCGAGTTACTTATTTTCAATTGGTTTTAATTCCAATAGTGTTAATCTCATGCATTCAATAACCTTCTATTATATTTGTACGAAAGCTCATTAATCTTGTTATATCCCGTCCGATAGCTCGTGTCACGTGCCCATCACTAATGCACGATATTGACAGTCTTGCAGCAGCCAAAAAGTTTACACGATGTGCTAATTGAGTTAGTACTCTCCACATGCAACGATGTGGATGTACAACACACACGCACACAGTCACACACAGACACACACATGCATATCCAAACTTGCATATATATATCCATATATATGTACATACATATACATACACATATTTATGTATGTATGTACATAGCAAGACTCATGACTCGTGAGTGGCGAAAAATTTCGAAAGACTTTGTAAGTAGCTCGGGCTGGGCAAAACAGGCGACAACGTTGGCGTCGCTGTTGCTGTTGTTGCTGCTGGCGGCGGCAACATTTTGTGTCTACTTAGCAAGTTTGTGAAAATAACACCCATGTAGAGAGTGACCCCTAATCCACCCCTGCCCTCTACCCCTCTTCCTGTTGCTGTGCTACATATTGTTAAATGGGCTTAGGGCTGCTGCACACCAAGGCGTTGGTTATTATTGTTGTTGCTGTTGTTGCTGCTGCAGTTGCATGTTTTTCTGTGCTCAATTCCGCATATGGCATCGAAAACCGATAATTACCAAAGCCAGTCAGTTGCACACACACAAACACTCACACACAAACACACACACACATACTCAATGCGTAATCTGTTGTGTGTTAGTTAGGTAGCTCTACCTGCAGCGGAAGCCTCACAAGAGACAACAAACAGCAACAACAACAACAACAACGACAGCACAACACAAACGATGACTTGTTGTTGTTGCTGTTTATGTGGTGTTGGTGTTGTGCTCGCATTGGCAACAAATTACTCACGCGCAAAAATTGTTGCCGTGACTTTTTTTCCACATATAATTTCACTAATATATTGTATATGACGTATGCTTTCTTGTTGCTGCGCTTATGGTATCTATATGGCTCTGCAGGTTGATGTATGTGTGTGTGTGTGTGTGTGTGTACATATCGCATGTCTGTGTGTCGCTGTGTCTGTATGCATTTGACCCCATATGCATAAAACCTTAAGTTTACCTGTGCGATTTCATTAGGGTGACACACTATGATCGTATTGTTGAAAAATAAAAATTACTTGAATTACAAAAAAAAGAAAAATAAATAATATCAATTATTAACACTTTGAAAACTCGTTACCCAACACTAACACATAATTTAACAATTTAAATACGTTTTCTTTTCCATAATTGACTTAAAATTTGTGAAAAACTAAAAATTTGAATTGTCAACACTTTTGAAACACGTTAATAAACACTAGACATTAATAAAAACTTGAAATATGTTAAATTTTCTTATAATACTTATTATTTAATTCAAAAATTGGAATATTTTACTGCAATTTTGTAAAAAAACTAAAAATATCAATGGACAACATCTTTGAAACACATTAACCAACACTAAACATAAACAAACGCTCGATATATGTTACATTTTTTAATATTATTGATAATTTAACTCAGAAATTGAAATATTTTACTGAAAATTTGTAAAATAACTAAAAATATTAACGGTCAACATCTTCGAAACACTTTAACCAACACTAAACATAAAAGAACGCATGATATATGTTACATTTTATAATAACAATGATCATTAACTCAAAAATTGGAATATTTTACTGAAAATTTATAAAATAACTAAAAATATCAACGGTTAGCATATTTGAAACACGTTTACCAACACTGAAACAATAGTAAAACCTTTCAAATATTAGTAATTTTACTCGGAAATTGTTTTGAAATTGATTTTCATGCACATTTGTAGTTTGCTAATCTAATTTTGACAGTGTTAAATGGAGATTTGACATTAATTGTTGTGTAACTGATCGATAAATTCATAAAATCATAAATAAATTAAATGAAACGTATGAAAAACAATCAATTTTTGACAAAGTTAAGATACGATCCGATCGTACGTGTTTTCTTTGTACTTCGTCCCGTTGTTACCCCATCAATTTCGCCTCAGTGCCTCGGGCCACTAAACCGACTAATCTTCTAGCACCTTTTGGGTAGCCAAAGATTTGTTTTCGTTTATTGAATCACCCTAATGCCGATATCGTGTATCCGTGAGCCGTATTCGTGTGTGTGTGTGTGTGAGTGTTTGAGTGTCTCTGTGTGCGCTTGTTGTTTAAGCCGCAAAAACGAAGTCAGCGTGTGCGACGACGCCGCTGTCTCAGTCGCTGCCACCGACATCGGCGTCGGCAATGCGGCACCGGCAACGATGACGCCGCCGACAAAAGCAACAACAACAGCAGCGACGACGACGGCGTCGGTCTACCTGTTCGCAAAGTTGGACACATTTTCTTTCTTCCATATCGTCGCTTACCTAAGGGACACACACAGACGCACACACTACGTGTGAACACACACATACAGAGAGACAGAGGCAAACGCACGTTGATTGCGCGAGTGTATAAGAGTGAGAGAGACTCACACGTTCGCTTCGTCTCGCTTGCACGCGGCGAAGTCAAGCCAAGCTGAACGAACGGGCCACGCTAAGCTGCTGTTGCCGCTCCGCCGGCGGCGATAACCAACAACGGCGACGACGACGGCGACGTCAACGTTGCCGCCGCTGCTGCTGCTGCCGTCGACGCCAACATGAACTTGTCGTGGACGTCGTCGTTGAAAGTCTTCGTCGCTGTCGCTGTCGCTGTCGGACGCCGTCGCCGAACAGAAACGAAACGAAACGAAACGAAAAAAAGTTGGGTTTTGGAATTTTTTTTGCTCTTGCTCTTCTTTGGTTTTCAGTTCAGTTCGATTTTAATGCACAGTCGCAACGTACGTGGTGTGTTACCTGTGTCTGTCTCGTCTTCGTCGTCTTCTGTTCGTTCGTTGTCGTCGTCGTCGTTGTCGTCTTCTGTTGCTTCTTCTTCTTCGTCTTCGTCTACATCTTCGTCGCCGTGCGTTCTGCTTCGTGTCGTTCTACTGCGCGAAACGTCGGCGCGAAAATACGTAAAACAACAACAACAACAAAAAGTGCAAGCCAAAGCAAAATATAAAACAAGTGCAACAACAACAACAAGAGAAATAAAAAGCAACAACAACAATAAATACGAATATAACAACAACAACAAAGTGAGATCACTAAAGAAAGCCAAAGAAAGTAAGTTGCGATCGTTGCGACGACGATGGATCGAGTTCAATTGACAATTCTCTCCCTCTCTCTCTGTTCTATGCTGTGCAATATTGTGCAAGCTGCACTGTCTGCTACTCCGTCTTCCCCCTTTCCCCGCTCGACAGGTACCATAAAAAAAAAAAAGAGAGAGTATGACAGCACAACAATTGAGAGCGAGAGAGCTGCAGTGCAGAGGGCGAACTTCGCCGCACTCGCCGCACTTTGTGTGTGTGTGTGTGACCCAAACCGATCACCGGATGTGTCCGGCTAATGTGACGGCCATTTTGTATTTTGCCTCTCATTAGTAATACACAACACTCTCTGCTGCGCTCTCACTCGCTCTCTCTCGCTCTCTCTGTTGCTCTCTTGCTCGCGTTGGTGCTGTTGGCTGCCTCAATTATTGATTGATTAATTATTGCTGACGCGTATGCGTCGTCGTCGTCGTCGTCCGGCTCGACCATTCGACCCTTTGCAAACCGGTTCATTGACGTCGCTGCTTGCTGCCTGCGTCGCTGCTGGCAGCGTGCGTGTGGCGCACACTCTCTCTTTTTGTACTTTAGACCCGCAGCAGCAGCAGCAGCATATAAAACAATAATCCAATTGCTGCGATCATCGATTACACACGCACATAGATAAGCCCCCCTCCCTCTCTTCCCCACCTCTCTTCTCCTCTCCCTCTTCTCTCTTCAGTCTCAGCTGCTGTTGCTGTTGGCGCCTGCGCTGCCAGCCTCCTAAGCTGCATTTCAATCAACACCAGCAGCAACAGCAGCAGCAGCAGCGGAAAACGGGGTTGACACACACACACACACACACAGACACTGAGGCACAGCCCCTCTGTGCCCCCCTTTGACACTCTTCCCTCTCTCTCTCTCTCTCTCTCTCTGGTCATTTGCAATTAACACTTTTGCGTACGTGCCACAGGCGACTGCAGCTTAATCAGCAAACAGCTGGCTGGGGCAACATTCACATACAACATGGCTAAAGCTTTCTAGCTTCAGTTAAAGCTGCCACAGCCTCTGCCTGCCCCCTCCCCTCACCTGCGTCTGTGCCACTGCGCTGCAGACAGACCACAAAGCTAATCAGCGTGCAACGACTTTCTCGTTATTTCTCTCGCTTTACAGTTTTGCTTTGCTTTTTTTTTCTGTAATTATTATTTTATAATCAACTTATTAGCGCTTGTTGGACATCCCCCCTTCCCTCCTTGTACTCAGTTCCCCATAATGCGTTGCTGCAGCTAGACCGAAATTCAATTAAAAATCTTCAGCATGTTGCGCTGTTGCTGTTGTTGTTCACATTCTATTTCTTATTGAGGTCTTCCCTCTCTGCCATACATACATACATTTATATCCCTGTAGTAGAGGGAAGGGGGGGGGAGTTGAGTTTCATATGGTTTTGCCATTAGTTAATATGAACTCGAAATTAGTCTTAAATCTAATAGAAAATTTCACTTCACATGTGTTTCTAATGTACTTTCAATGGGGATTACACTAAATTGATTTATGAAGCTTTCGTTCATTAACAAATTTGAGTGGCACAATAGAAGAAAGCGATCTAGCTAACAGTTTATGAAGGTGATCTTCGTCAATTATCGATTATAATCAGGTATCATACAATATCATAGAGTTCAGATCGAGGCGTCAATATCTGATGTTGTTGGTTTTCTTAAGCAAACTAAACGCACAATAAATACTTTATCTTATTTCATATGCCAACTTAAAGCAAACATAGTGTGACCATAGTCAAGCATTAAAATATCAAGCATAACTTATCGGAGGCTTTATCTACTAAACTAATTCAAAAATTAACAATTTTTAGTTATTATTTTCGTCTTATCTCGTCGAGTTCTATAAGGAATCTCCAGCAACTGCCAACAATATATAGTAGTAATTCAAATTAACCTCAAATTTACAAAAATGTACCCCTGCCTTCCTTATCGACTTGCCTGCAAACTATCGTAATCCTTATCGATAATCTTTGCTTTACATATAAACAAACAGAGAGACATTCCCTTTCTGCTTATCAATCAGCTAAAACAAATCGTTTTCGGTTTTGCTCACATATCTCTACACACACACACACACACACGCATATGTACACACACATTTGTATATATACAGCCAAAGAGATACTATATTATACGGCTATTATAAATACCCCCATTATATTTCAATAATCATTTTTGTTGTGCTGGCCCCCCAAAGCAAAATGAGCTCATATCAAGCTTAAACTCGTCCCGTAACAAACACACACACAAACACACACACATAACGTGAATACATATCCATACCGAACCCAACCGAAATTCATAAAGCTTATGTAATCGTTTTGTTTTTACAAATATTTTGTCGTTTTATTTTCTTGCGGGTTTTTTTTTCGAAAGTTTTACGAAATAGTTTGCAAAATGTTGATAGACGCGATTTGTAATTAACACTAATTAATCACGCGAGATATTTGGCAAATTTCAATTTGCAATATTGTTTGCAACAATAGCAACAAGAAAACGTTTTTCCATTTCTTGTTTCAGTTTTTGAAAAACCTTGAATTTGTCTTTGATCTTAAGTTGCTCTTAATGATCATTAAGCTCGCGCAGAAACCAGAATTAAATTCATTTCTTCATTTATTACCATGATGTTTATTATTCTTATAGCTAGGCCCATAACTATCTGCCTCTCCTCCCTCCCCCACTCCCCGTCTTTCCACCTGCAACTCATTATATTTTCAATGGTTTTCGGTTGCTCTCAAAGGTGCTGGTACTGCTGGTGCTGGTGGTGGCGGCAACAAACTCATTAGACCTTGAAAATAATTTAGTTTTTCTGTCTGTCTTCGGTTTAGGCCGAAAATTATAGCGACAAGTGCGTGGAATTAATTATCAAAGAAGGAAAAAATGAGCGTATAATATATAAAAGTTTAAATACAGATAGATGAAGAGAAATAATAATAATGAAAATAGAATAAAGTGCGGCTCCCATGACAATTAAAGCGGCATCAGCATTTATGATAGAACTCGAAATCTATGCGTAACTTCCCTGAGCACATTGACTTTACAAGCCGCTTATGAAGACCCAAAGGCAACGATGAAGAAGAAGCAGAATAGTAAGGAAAAAACCATCTTCGATGTGTGTGTGTGTTTGATTGCGATCGCATTCCAAAAAAATGACTTTCAATTTTACTTGTTGTCAGCTTGTGGTTGCTGTTGTTGCAACAGGTTGCGGCAGGTAGAAACCTTCGTTTTGAGGCTGAAATACATTGTACACTGTGCAACAGCATTGGGGAAATATGCTGATATAAGGATTACAACATTAGATCATTGCAAACAATTCAAAAGAAATGAAATAATATCAAAAATCAATTATTACCGGATAGATTATAACACCAATGAAATCAAATGAATCAATCAGTTAGAACATAAGACCATTGAAAATTAGTAAAATAATAATATAATAATCAGTATATCTAAATAAAAAATAAGTTTAAATGAAATCACTGATATAACTTGTTTATTTAGGATATAACCTTATGCTTTCCCATCTGATTAGTTCAAATTAATTGTTATACTTAGATAAGCTAAATTTCTTAGCTGTTCTGCTTTGTTTAGGCATTCGTAAACGTTTCTAAATGAGAAAACAATTAAATCTATTGTTGCACAGTGTCTTAGACTGGACATTAGAAGAGTTGCTCACAGAAGGCAGGCCAAAAACAGAGTCGGGAACCTGTTTCGGCGTAGCAAACACGTTTCAATGCTACAGTCCTTATTTCAACTGTCTTAGAAAGAGAGAGATAGATATAGAGAGAGAGGTAGAACTCCTGCTGCTTCAAGGTCATAATACCACGCAGCAGAGGTGCAATTTACGAGCAGACCTTGACCTTGTCTGCGCGCTCGAACTATCTCTCTCGATCCTATTTGTACCTTTCCTTGTGAGTGCGACTCTTCTATTTCTCTCTCGCTGTTTCTACTCTATTTCTACTGCTTCGTCTGCTTGCGATTTCTTGAATAATTTATGTCTGGGGGAAAACTGGGTTAACAACACACACACACACACACACATACAGGCGAACAGTCTCATGTGTGTGTCTAGGCCCTGTTATCACACCGTTTGCTCTTCACATTATGCGCACATCTTTTACGACGCCCCCCTCCCCTTTGTTCCATTCTCCTGCTGCTGCTGCTGCTGCTCCTTCTCCTTCTGTTTGTGCTTGTCTGCGTACCGTAACTTCATTTATTTCTTCTTTTTTCTTTTTCTATTCGCGTTTTTTTTTGGTTTGTCTCCTTGGCGCATTTTCAAACGTTTTGCTTTTTGATTAAATTTTATGTTGTTGCCGCATTGGCCAGCCAGACTTAGCTACATTTTCAGTGGAGAAGTGGGCGAGAAGGGGCGTGAGAAGGAGGAGGAGGCAGATTCCTGTTGCTGCTGCTGCTTGAAACGAGTTTTTCCCTACAAAAAGCAAGTTTTCCACATCTCCTTGTGCCGTGTGTGTGTGTCTTCACGTAGTTGTTGTTGCTGTTGTTGTTGTGCTACATCAAACAGGTCGCGTTTTCTTTACCAACGTCGTCATCGTCGTTACTTTTCCCTCCACCTACTGTGCTCCTCCTCCTTCACCTCCTCCTTCTCTCTTGACTTTTACTTATTTGCTTTAGCCTGCTTTACTTCACTTTACTCTGTTGGCCGCGACGCTGCCGCTGTTTGCTGCTACTTTCCCGACATCGTCTTCCTCCCTCTGCCTCTTCCTCTCTCTCTCTCCTTCTCTCACTCTCTTTGCTTGTCCTCTCTTTCGCTTTCGTCGTCGTCGTCGACGTCGTCTCGCATATGTTTACCTTGCATACGTCCTTGAAGATTTGTCTTATTTTCGTTTTATATTTTGTTTATAGGTTTTTATGTCTTGTCTTTGTTATTGTTGCGCCTTCGCTTTCTGCACCTCTGCTTCTTCTCCTTATGCGCTGCTGTTGCTTCTGTGTCGCCCAGTTTTCTTGCTCTCTTTTCTTCTTGTGTTCAGCTGTTTAAGTGGGTCGCCTGGTCTGGGCAAGATAAGGAGTAGAAGGAGAAGACGCCAAAGGAGAAGAGCTTAACTCATAGTTGAAATTCTTGTTGGCAATCTGTTTTTAGCACAGATTTTCTGAAGTGATTCTTCTTCCTGTTGAGAGACTCTTGCGAGATTCTTTATTGCATATCCTGCATATTTTGAATAGCTTTGGGTTGTGTAGTAGAATTGTTGGGAGAGTGTGTTGGGATTTCAAGTTGTTTGTGCAGAGAACTTAACATACTAAGTAGAGGAAGAACTGGAGAAAAGAACTGTACTGCAAGAAGTGGAGACTTGAAAGATTGTGGATTAAAGATAAATATCAAAATTAAAAATTAAAAAAAAAAGAAAAACTAAATAAAAACAAAATAGGTTAAAGATTAGGTTACAAATTAGGTTAAAGTATAGGTTAAAGGATAGGTTAAGGAATAGGTTAAATAATATGTAAAAGAATATATTAAAGAATAGGTTAAAGGATAGGTTAAAGAATAGGTTAAAGGATAGGCTAGGAATAGTTTAATGAATATGTTAAAGAAGAGGTTAAGGAACAGGTTAGATAATAGGTCAACGAATAGGTTTAAGAATAGGTTAAACAATAGGTAAAAGAAAAGGATTATAAACTTTTCGATCCTTCAAATATAATATTGAATCATTACATTAATTACATTACATTCAATGATCTTTAAATCTGGATTGGCAAATTGAATATAAACTTGACTTCATAAGATTGTACCATGATGATCCTATGATCTTATGCTGCTAACGTACTCTACAACAGTTTCCATTCAGAAACCCAGAAACCTTCATTAGTAGAAAAATCTACAACAACATTGTGTATCTTTCTCTGTGTACCACAAGCAGAGCTGCCTCACAAGCCTGACCTGGGCTTGGATCTGGTTCTGGCTCTGGGCCTGGGCAAGCCACTCGTGAGTTCACTCACTTTATGCGCATGATTACTCAATTGTGGCTCGAAAAGAATTAACAACAAATGCTATAAATAACACTTTTGCCGGTTGCTGTTGTTGGCTATAATGTGTAAGCCAACACTTGAGTTAAGTAGAGAAGGAAGAGAATTAGTAGGCAGTATGGAAAAGGGGAAATGAGTAAGGAAGGTGGCAGTGTAGACAGTAAAAAAACCAGTAAGGTTCGTTCTGCTGTTGGCCCTGCTGCCTGCTATTAACTTGGCTACTCGGCTTCGCAGCTTGGGCTGCGGCTTTAGCTTGGGCTTTTGGCTATTTTACGGCTGGCCATAACCATGACTTGGCTTGGCTCTGACTTGCCACTCTGTGACTCTGACTTGGCTTCGGCTTCGGCTTTGAGGTCAACAAACAGCTGCTGCTGAGCTGGGAAATCGAGTAGCAGCCGACGTCGCTGTCGCTGTCGCGTCCGCCTTGTGGTTTGCTGAAGTCATGCGTTTGCCTATGCCTTGCTCTTTCGCACACTCACACACACACTCACACACATGCTTTGCCGGCAACTGGAAACCAGTTTCTTGTCTCACCGGCGTCCAAAAAAAATCAACCTACAACAACAACAGCACAACGTGTATGTAGTATATAATCTTTATACGAAACACGAACAGAAACGAACGTAAAAAATTTAAGTTTCTCAAGCGCGTTCGTCTTGTTCTTGTTGCTGTTGTTGCCCGGTGTTTTCTTGTTTGTAAGTTTAGTTCGCACGTTTTTTCCGTATTTCTTTCAGCTTCTTCGTCTTCTTCTTCTTGCTGCTCTCCCGTTTTGTATTTTGCTTAGCTTTGACTGATTTCTGATCTGATCCATCGTCGTTGTCGTCGCCTTTTTCTCACCAAAAGGTTCTGTATTTCCGCTTCGTATTGAAAGGTTGGCAATATCTTTATTAATCTATTAAATATGATCTTGAAACGGAAGTTTACAATTAGAATATAGTTATATAGTTGGGATATGTCTTGTTAGCTACTATTTATGTGAAATATTTACATGTTTCAAGTATTGCCGAATTGGTGCCTTGGCAACCATCTTGCGAAATTGTAATGTTCTTCTTTCACATTGTCGCACACCAAATGAATTTCAATTTGTTGCGCTTCAATACAGATATACATATATATATAGTATGTATAATGCGTCGTTATATATAGATATGTACATGAATTTACGTATATCAGTTGGTCGGTATATAACGAATTATATATGTGTAGCAGGCAGTTGTACCTGGCAGATGGCCTGTCTTTCTGTTTGAACTGTACGTAAATGAGTTCGTGTGATACACTATCGGGAATAAGAGCGTGTGGATTTGAATATTTGAGCATGATTGGAAGTAAAAAGTTATAAAGATGCATCTAAATTCACTTACTTAATACTACAAGTAAGTTCTGCAAATATTTGTGATAGATAAGGCATTGGCGCTTGGATATTGCAAGAAGATAAACTTTTCTACGTATCTACATAAGACGGAAAATTAAAAACAAATACTTTATATTAACATGCTGGTATTAAAAAGAATACTAATGATGATAGATCATCAATACCAGCAAGACGATCTTTAAAAGAAACCAAAGACATAGAAGATCGAGCAAAGTATGTTTAAGTGAAAAATATTCTAGAGAAATTTATAATTACCATTTAATGTATATTATAGAATTTTTTTACAGTATGATCTTATAAGAAGATGAATAATAAAGAATAATCTCAGGTTCTTAGAATACTCGAAGATACTTGTGAATATCTTTATAAACACTTGAGAAAATGATAGAGCAAACAAACTTCGTTTTACTTAAGTTCTTTGTTATTCATTCCCCTATAAGTGTGTGTGATTTGGCTTTGGTGTGACTGCCAAAGAATACAATTAACTTAATTTAGTTACCAATACAACAGCAACTCGCACACACACACATCACACGCCATCACGACTGGCTCGTTGTCAATTTGTAAGTTTTAGCAAATTTGGCAAATTTACTGTTTGTCGTCAGTTTTTGTGGGTGTAACAGGGCAATTGAGGGGTACAGAGAGAGATATATATAGGGCGACTGATTTGTGCGGGGGGCACTTTGGACAGTCAAGCAATTTGTAGGTGTTTAAGCTCGTCTTGGCTGACAGTTTCTTGTCCCTGTTCGTGTTGAGTTAGTTGAGAAATCGATGTCGTTGCAAATTTACATTATTATTCTAGGAAGTTGTAGGAGGGGGACGACTTGGCATGGGCTTACAACCCTTTACTATATCATGCTCATATACATATAGCATATGCTTAGCATAGCGATAAGCAGCTGTAAAGTTGCGGCCCTTATCAGCAGTCGCAGGAAGTTTGCATTGTGATCAGGCTGCAAAATGCAAACAAAACAACAACAAAATCGAAATAAAATTTCTTCTTCGTTTTTCATAAATATTTCATTGGAGAGTGAGTGAGAGTGAGATAGCGCGATATCGCATATAAAAATCGGCAAGAAAAAGTTCCAATCACTTTTATTTTTCTTCTCTCCACTCATCTACCCCCCTTGGCTTACTTTTTTTATTATATGCGTATTTTTCATTTCGTGTGTTTACTTTCAAAAAGAAAGAAAGTTTTATACGTATCTGTGCGTGTGCGTGTGCGTATTTCGTATATTTTGGAAGATGGCAAAACTACAATTTGCAATGCAAAGGCAACAAAAGCAACAGTTGCGCGCACACGACCTTAAATTACCCTACAATTTTAAAGAAAAACTTAAAATTCCCAACAGCAAATGCTGCACAAATTATTTTATATGCAAGAATGGGTTTTGCGAAGCAGATTGTTAATGCTTAATTGATATAAAATAATAAATACAGTCTCTAGCTCAAATTTACTGATATCAGAAAATTTTGAAAAAAAAGGAATGGAAAAAACATTGATTTTTGCTTGCAATACTTTATTTCTTTGGAAGTTCAATCTTGTAAATTAGCTAGATGATTTGATCTAACGTATAATTGGCAGCCCTTCAAATTTTTCCAAATTCGGTAGACGACGCATAGTCTCGCTAAGGAAAGTGGCGGGATCTGAGTTCTCATACAGCGGATTGCCGCAAAAAGTGATCTCTACTAATAAAGGAGGAACGTTCATGCGTGAGAATTCAGCCCAATCCTTAATCAAGTTCTGCGAGATGTATAACACTTTGAGAGCCTTCATTGCTTCAATGTTCTTGATTTTCTCAATGCTATTATAGCTAACCCACAATTCCTCCAATGTGTCGGCTAATGTTTCAATGCCATTCAGATTCTTCAGATAATTGCGAGCCAAACTCAGCACACGTAAATTCTTCATGCCCGATATGCCCGCTATCTTCTCTATCATGTTCGAGGATAGACTAAGTTTCTCACATGCCACAAGGGTGCTCAGTGTGGCGTCCATTTTCTCAATCGGCAGATACTGAAACTGCAATCCAATGTCTGTGGCCGTGATAGCCTCCTGCTTGTTTTTTTCCTCCCAGCGTGCCAGCGCATCTTTAATTGAAGTCGGCTTGGCCATTTTTTATTAAATTATCTATTGCTGATCAACAGTTTCAAATAGAAAATAAAAAGTTGCTGTTTACTGTATTAAGGTAGCCTTTATACTAACAAATTTTAACTAAACAATTTATACATATTTTCACAAGCTTACTATGCACAAAACATTTGAAATTTACTTGAACAACATATGATATATACAATCTACAGGCTAAATTTGATATGTTACACTTTTATGATAGTTAAGTTACCTGCCTTCAAACAGACATCCTCTGTACAAGAATATATATTTAATATTCTTAATGTTACATACATTTTGACTCACTATGCATACCCCTGTGCTGACCATTTGCAATGTTTGAAGGGTATGAAAAAAACCCAAAAAAAAAGGGAAAAGGGACGAGGAATACCCTCGAATTCGGATTTGGGGTTTCAGTTTTTTAGTCTGTTGTTTTACATATGTAAATTTATGCATATCTATGTTTTTCGTTATACATATATAGACAGACATAAATATATATATATTTCAGTGTGTGTGTGTGATGGCACACGAAACTGTCGTTTCCATATCACTGCCTTAAAATCTGCATAAATGATGATGATTTTTTGTGTGTTGTTTTCTTGTGCTCGTCATTTGAGTTGTCTTTATTGCTGTTGCTTTTGTTGTACATCCAACTTCTTATAAATGTAAAATATTTTGCATACACATGGGCTCCACAGAGATTGCTTAAGATGAGAGCGAACGCAGTCGATGTCGATTGTGAATTCAGTCTTTGTGAGGTCCTCAACTGCCCAAGGGAGAATTAGCCCCGCTCCAGCCAGTCCCGCTGTCTGCCCCTGCCTCTACTACGCCCTTAGCTTTTGAATTGAAATTTGGTAATTTATTTTTTCAGTTTTGATTACCCTGTAGCAAAGCTAGTGCACTAATAGGGTATATGTAAGCAGTACATTAAAGATAATGATAAAATTATAGTACTGTATGTCTTTAATGAAAAAATAACTTATAATTGTTTATAATTTGAAAAAATTTGGAATGTATAATATTTTACAGTATTTTATTCATAAATACAGCTTAAAATTGAGAATAAATTATATAAAGTAATGGAAATTAATAAATGTATTGTAGGGTATTTAATATTCTATAAAAAATCAATCCAAGTACATTTTGTATGTGCTTGAATTCGTTTTGGATTTTTGCATAATCCCTGTGCATACACAGAAAGCTTGGTACAGAGATTCAAGAGTGGAGCTCCCTTATCTCTCGATGGTTTATTTTATTTAGTTCGCTTTATGATATTTACCGCGAGTTTATCCCAGATTTTTTTTTAGTTTTAGTTTTTTCATGTTTTTCGAGTAGTGAATTCTGTTTAGGCTAACCAAAGGCATGAAACCATAAAAATGGCAAATTAACCCGTTGCTTGTGTGAGTGTGCCTTATGTTTCTGTGTGTATTCGTGTGTGTGTTTGTGTGTGCAAAACCTTTAGCCAGTGAAGCCACAAATAAAACAACTGCACACACACACACAGACACACATCAAGCTGAGGCAGCTTGAAAATGGCACGTTTTGAGGTCCGTCCAAGTCCAATCAAGCAGCGACTGAGAGACCTGTCGCTGTTGCTGTCGCCGTCATCGTCGTCGTTGCCGCCCCTTTGGCATGTTGTGTTCAATAACAGCGATGGCCCTGGCCTGCTGGCTGCATGCGCTGGCTCTGGCTCTGCTTCAATCAGCGACAACGACAGCGACGACGACGACGTCGCAGGCAGCCTAGCAATTTATCCAGCCATGCATATTAAGCCTCACGATTTGTATTTGCCCCACTGTGTCCGTCCGCACTGTGTCTGTCTGCGCTGCGCCTCGTGTGAGTCAGCGAGCCCTCACGACAACGTCGACGACGACTGCCAATTCGCCCTCTGCCACCAATTCGCCCTCTGCCTGTCACTGTCGGCACTGCACTCGCTCACTCACTCACAGAGTATCCCTTGCACGCTCTCTCTCTCTCTGTGTGTGTGTGTGTGTGTGGGGATATGTGAGAGTTAAATTTCAGTTCAGTGCAGCTTAAGCTTATTCTGTTTTTATAAGTTTTCAATTCAAACTCGCCTTGCGGTCAGCCTGCTGTCTCTCTCTCTTTCTCTGTGCCTGTCACTGTTCTGTCTAAATGATCAAATGACTAAATGACCAAATAGTTTGAGCACTTCCGGGGTGTGCTAGGTGTCAGTGTTGTTGTTCTACTCGTTGCTGCTATTGCTGTTGTTGTTGTCCTTCTTCTTTTCATTGTTGTTGTTGTTCTCGCCGCATTGAGTTTGTATATTTTAAGCTTTGCATAATTGAAGCTTTGATTTGAAATCGTTAAAAGCATTTAAGGGACTGCGAGAGTAGGCAAAGAAAGAGAGGGAGGGAAAGCGGCAGAGTGTGAGGTTATGTAGTCAATATAGGTAAAGAGAGAGGCGTAGAGCAATTGTAATGTTATGTTGTCATTAAAATGCATTTTCATTAAGTTGTATTTTGGGTTTGTATTGATAATTCTGTACTTACTTGTATAAATCAATTTAAAATGGAATCAGCTGAAAGGTTTTTTTGGTTAACATTTAAAATTTGCATTGTTTTTATTCACATTTAAAGTATTTCTTTGTCTGTGTCTGTGTGTTCCCATTAAAGTTCGAGACCATCTGCTTCAGCAGCAGCATCAACAAGTGAAGCCTGAACTCAATTTTTGCCTTCCTGTTCCTCTTCTTCTGTTATCCTCTTGGCATCGTTTAAACGGTAAAATTGCTTATTTTTGACTCAAGTGACCAATGTTACCGTTATATGCTGCCTCTGCTGACTGCGCTGCTGTCGTTGTCCATTTAACAGCTGCTTAACATACATGTACACACACACACAGGCACAAACTTTCTGTGAGGGAGAGAAAGAGTGAAACACCTACACACACACACACGCACACATGTGTGTGTGAATTAAATCGGCACTTGTGCAACTTCTCAGCTGCTGCTTGGCTCCACATGTTGTCAGTTCCCTTTTGCGCTGTTCCCTTTCCCTTCCCCTTCCCCCGTCACCTGACTGCGTCTTCCTGTCTGAGACAGCGCGTTTTCTATATTTTCTTATGCGCTCCTCGTAGTCAAGGCTATAAAAATTGCTTAGTTCTTAAAGCTTTTTACGCCACGCTTTGTGCTCAGTCGACGGCAGCAGCGACGGCGGCTGCTGCGTCTGCTTGTCTGGCGCGTTGTTGTTATGGGGCTGCCTCTCTCCCTCTCTCTCTCTCTCTGTCTGCTCACTACTCATTCTCCCACCTTACTCAGTCTCCGCTATATTTCTCTTTCTCTTTTTTTTTTGCTTCTGCCTGTGCCTCCCCTTCCCCCCACCAACACTTACGTCTTTATCTCATCTTCTTACTCGCACACGCTTCCCACACGTTATTTGTTTTGTCGACGTCGCTGCCTCTGCCTGCGTCGTCGACGTCGTCTTTGTCGCTTTGCTTTTCTGCTTGTATTTTATTATTATTATTTTTCGCGTTATTCTCTGTTTTGCTCGCCAGTTTCTTTGGAAAAATTCAACTTTTACTTTTTTGTTTTCTTTTATGTGTATTTGCCTTCTGCCTTCTGCGTACGTACGTACGTGTGTGTGTGTTTGACTTTGAGCATTTTTTATGATTATTTTTCGTTTTTGTGTGTTGCTTTTTATATATTTTTCATTGCGCCGTTTTTTGTTTTGTTTTGCTTGTCGCGTTTACCGCTCGTTGCGCTTTCTGCCGCATTTTCAATGCCGGCATATGGTTCTCCCCCGTCCCCCATACACCTTTACTTTTGTTTTCTCTGTCTTTCACTCTTCTCGCTGTCTATCAATTGAATTTGCGGTGTCTCTCACTCTCACTGTGTGTGTGTGTTTTTTTTTTTTTGCACTTCTTTTTATTTGTATTTCTTATTTTAAACATTTCTCTTGCACTCGAATATCACAAAAGTCGCGCTTTACGTTTACGTTTTACGTAGCGCTTTTGTTTGCGTTAAGTCGCGTCGTCACACACATGTCCGCGCTGCTGCTGCTGCATTCATTCATACGTTTTCACTTCGTCATATCATACATGTGTGTGTGTGACGGCATTCGCCGGCCGCTTTCAATCTAAAATTGCGTTTTTCCCTTTTTATATGTAAGTATTTATGTATATATATGTGTTTATGTGTGTTTTGCCAACGCTTTCGTTCGCTTGACTTTCTTTATGACTGCGCTGCTGCCGCTGCTAGCGCTGCTGATGCTTCTTTTGTGTGTTGATGTTTTTATTGCTTCTCATTTTTTATGATTGAAGGTCGTTTGTTGGCGTTGTTGCCCTGTTTCTGCCTCTCCTTTTCACACTCAATTTGTTTACATTGCCCGTTACATATGCGGCGACATGCAAGTTAGCCTGTTACAGTTTGACAAGTATTGTAAGGTGGAGTTGAGCAGCGACGCGTCATGGCGTTGCCAGACGCAATTACATTGTGTGCTATATTGTTGTTGTTTTATTATTTGATTTGCTCACCACTTTGCAATTTTGCACAGTTGTTGTTGCTGACGTGCTTTCAATACATTTCTTTTCTACGTTGTCGATTCGTTAATTTATTACACACACACATGCAAAACTCATTAATATGCGTTTGTTGTTGCTACTTTATTGTAGTTTTGTACACCTTTCAAGTCACCACACACACACACACACATCACAGCAGCAACAACAACAACAAATGGCATAATGAAGCTATAAAAGCAAACGAAACGTCGAAAAGGTTCAATAAACTTGACGTTGCTTCTTCTTCTACTTCGCTTCGCTTCTTTTTTTCGCTCAACATTAGTTTAATTCAACTCTACCTCTCCTGCGCTCTCACTCTCTCTCTCGCTCTTGGCTCAACTTACTCGAAGCTCAGTTTGGCAATTTGGCAAATTCGCCGCTTCGCTTCGCGTTTAAGTCTCTCAATCAGCACTTGAGCAATTCCGTAATTTACCAATTTCTGTTTCTTTCTTTGCCATTTGAACGTCGCTGCTGCTGCGCGCTGTCGCTGTTGCTGGCTCTGCTGTTGTTGCTACAGTTGTTCTTGTTGTACTTTTGCAATAGGGCACTTTGAGTTTTGGCTCAATTGCTGTGCTGTAAAGTTCTAAGCTTGAGTTTAATTTAATTAAGGCTGACAATTGCATTTTCCCAGGCCAAGTGAACGAAAGTGGGTGTGTGTGTGTGTGTTTGTGCCTGCAATTGCCACAATTTTCATTTAGTCATTGGGATGAATTTTTTCTTGCCTTCTCTTGTGCTTTACTTTGGCAAATAGTTGAAATTGTTGCTGTGCTCCTCTCTCACTCTCTCATTTTCTCTCTTGCGTGATTGACAATGTCGATCTGCGTCTCTCTCGCATAATGATGATGCGCCATTCAAGCCAAGCCAAGTTAACAAGCAACTGGTTTGGTTCCGCTTTCGAAAAAGCCTCAAAAAGTTTTACACCGCGTGCACCCCTGGAATTCTTTAAATATACACGCGCACACATACAAGCACACTTTGCGAACACACACACAGACACACATAGACAGTCTCTGTATATAGTTATCTTTAATTAATTATACATTTTTAGCTAATTTGCAAATTTTCTCTTTTCTGTCTCGTTACAGGTAAATATATCGACAACAACAACAATAATAGCAACAACTACAACAACAATAGCAACCACTATTGGCGAATTTATAAATGTTTTATGCATTTTGCAGTAGCGCAAAACTTTAAGCGAAAAGTTTTTAAATTTATTAATAAGTCTTTAAAATCTATGCTGACGTAAGTTAAAAGTGAAGTCTATTGTAAGTGGGCGAGAAGATAAAGAAGAAGAAGACGCAACAAATGAAATACAATATGAAATGATGTCTATTTTAGTATATGTTTTAGCTAGAGAGAGGGAGGGGGAATAATGACTTAGACTAGTTTCAGATTAAAGTATTGTAGATTAGAAAAACATTGTAGATTAAAGTGCAGTGAGAGAAGAAATGTAGCAATCATTGTCTTCAGTTTGTCTCTACTACCTTTTCTTGTCTGTCCCACCGCTCTCACACTCATTCTCCTTCCACCTTCTCACTCCTACTTCCAACCTTCAAAACGCACATAATCTATATCCATCCGGTTGTCCCGATAATCAGAGTGAAAAACGAATCTTACACATTTCAAAAGCAGCTCATTTGCATGCAATTATTTTGCTTTAGTTCTAGCTAAACCCCCTCTACCCTGCTACCCCCCCCCCATCCCTTTATCAGCCAACCCCTGACAGTGGGTAGGGAGAAAAAAAAAGCGACATGTACTTGAATTTTAATATTGATGCCTTGTAATTTGCTAGAAAATCAGCTTCAATGGACATTTCATCAAGTTGCAAAAGAATAGGGAAAATCCTTTGGAGGAAAAATTTCCAACATAAATGACAAATGCACGCAACAGCAGCAAAGAAGCAGCAAAGGAGAAGGAGGGGGAGTGGAGAAGTGGAAGAAAAAATGCTAAATGAAATGAAATGAAATTACGGTATACTGCTGCGAAAGTACATGGTATGGTGGGTTACAGTATATGGCAGTTTCCCAGCAGCATCTCCATCTCTCTCTCTCCCTCTCTGTCCCTTACTCTCTTCTTCACTTCCTCTCTGTGCTGCCCAGCTATGTGGCCAGGATGCAAATGCTGAAATTTTAAACCCTTGAATGTGGCCATTGTCTTTGATGAGAGCAGGGCAGGCAGGGAGGTCGGTGGCAGGGGGCAGGGGGCAGGGGGCCTCTGTTGGAACTTGCCTGCTCCCATATTTACCTACACACTTCACTAACGTCCCCCCTCCCACATTGCCACGCCCCACGCCTCTGCCCATTTGCCAACTGGGCTGTAAGTAAGCGCTTTTAACCATCTATATTGTTGTTGTTTCTTCTCGGTTCTTTTATTTTCTTTCTGTTTTTTTTTTTGGTCTTCCTTCCGCTCATTTGTTCGGCCGCGATTTTGCTTCTTTATGTTCTCTCTTTGTTATACATTTTTTTCTTAATTGTATTTAGTTACATTGGTAATTATTGATTTTCTTTTTTTTTGTTGCACACTGTGGGGTACAGTTTAGTGCTTTTGTTTAAGGCATATGACAGTTTCAGTGGTGGGAAAGAGGGGGAGGAATCGTATAAATAGAAATGTATTGCAAGTATGTAGTTGGAATGTGAAATGCAATTATCAAGACCTTAAAATCCCATTTATATCAATAATAATGAACATAAGTTCTATCATTTTATCGATAAAGATCGATATTGAATTGAATACAACTTACTCTGAGTAGTCTAGAAATACAAGTAGATATAGACAATGGCTTAAACTACTTTAGAAACTTATTGGCAACGTTGTGTATAGATTATTCTCTATTGATAGTGGCATTCATCAGCTTTTATGATAGTTTTTCAGGATTCAAACGTTAGTTGCATCGATTATTATGATTCTCTAATTTGCAGCATACCATCGATATAGTTATGGGTACATTAAGGTGACCATATTGCCTTTCTGTATTTGAGATCACTAGCAAATTGTTATATTTCTACGTTATTCTGTTCTAAGTTATGTTTGGATTAGTGATAAAATTAATACTATTGAAATTAAAGAGTATTTTGTTGCGAACCCTTAAAAATATGGAATATGCTAACTATCGATAGTTTCCTTTCGATAGTAACAAAACCATTTAATGTTTATCTTCATATAAATAGATTTATTTACTTTGTAAGGTATTCCACACTTGATTACTGCTTTTCATCTCTATCAGTGCATCTAGGGTATTCCGCAGCTATGCACTGCCTTCTACCATAAGCCATATACAATATTTCTGCTCATTTTTTCTTCCGCTGCATTTATGGTTTAGACAGATTTTGCTATCTGCTTTGCCTTTGCTCAATTCTTTGCAAATTCAGCTTCCACTTGCAGCCATTTTTTTTCAGTTTTCAATTATGTGTGTCTGGTGTGTGTGGCCTGGCATGTGCATGTGTGTGTGCTGTTGTGTTTGCCTTTGTTCTGGTCTGGCCAGCATTTGCTTGTTGTGGATGCTGCGACTTGTTTCAGCTTGTGCCATTGTGCCATTTAAGCTATATATCACTCATACGCAGCGTTGGCGCTTCATTTTCATGCACTAATTGCGTTAGAATTTCAATGGGTACTATATTTTTCCAACTGTCTCTCTCTCTCTCTCCTTATATACGTTCCATTGTGTGACTTTCCATTCCTCTCCTATCCATTTCAGTTGAGCTTAACCGGTTCGCAACCATTTTGACTTTGGGTCACATGAAGATTTTTTAATTGGAACTTTTCTCTTCACTGATAATCGAACTCTGCTCGTGCGTGTGTGTGTGTCTGTGTGTGTAGGGGCGTGGTCAGGCTCTGATTTTGTTATGTCTATGTGTGCGTATTTCTTTTTTTCTCCCCCCCTTCTCTGTGTTCTTTGCCTCCATCAATACGGGTTGCTAACTGCCATTTGTAACAGTTTTTTCGCTTTCCCCTCCCACACCTCCTGCTCTTGCTGTACTTGTTAAAGATTTCTTTGCAACCTTTTTTTTTTGGTCGCACACTTCTTGTTCTTTCTACTATTTTTTTTGTACATAAGCCCAAGTCCAAGTTTCAGTTAAAAAACCCTTTTGCCCTCCCACCTACAACGCCTTCGCCTTCGGCTTGAACTCTCTGCTGGCCATTAGAGCGTCAGCAGCGTCGACGTTGACGTCGGCAACGTAATTAAAAATAAGAAATTCTCAGCAACAACAACAACAGTAGAAAAAAACATCATCAAGAAGCGTAAAAAAATGTGCCAAGAAACTGGCCAAGGAACGGACAAAGTTCTTCTGCTGCCTTGTAGCAACAGAAAGGGCTGCAAATTTATTTAAATTTTGTGCGTCAAACTCTTTTTTTTTTTTTTTTTTTTTTTTTACCTTTACGCTTTTGATGCTCTGCCAAGGGGAGGTTATATTCTCATATTTGGCAAGCTTTGTAGGGCTGGAACTAGTCAGGGAACGTGGCAAGAAACATGTTTTCTTTGTGTTTTAACAGAGATTGCAAGAGATGCTGTAAGAACATGCAGTTTATAATGGAATATTGATGGTGTTTTTAGAGGAGAAATGCGTTAATCAATAGGGATTTATATTTCTGTGATATCTTATCATATAAAGGTCTATAAGAGATGTTGCACACTAGAAAGGCAGCTTCTTGAAAGTAAAGGAACAATGCATTTTTAATGAAGCTTTAAGCTCAGCAGTGATAGTATAATTCTTATAGGTTGCAGTTAAGATTTTCTATATAAATAACAATAATTATATATAGACTACTAAAGGATTCTTTAATATTTGCTGTGCCTAGTGTATTAAAACTCTCTACCAAGTCATAGAACTACATTTCTTTCTCACTCTTTACCTCGCTCTCTTCCCCCTTCCCCCTGCCTCCCTCTCTCTCTGCCTGCCCCACTCGCTCACTTGCCACCTTCTCTTCAATTTGCTTGTTGTTGTTTGTTAATAAAGTGCCGCACGGCACAAGACGTCGTGGCAGGGCCCAGAAAAAAGGCCAAGAAAAGTGCGAGTCGCTGCAAAAAAGTTGCGTAAATTTGTTATGTACTTTTCCTTACGCGTCTTATTTTTTTTCGGTCATATATTCTTATATTTTGTTTTTGTTGTTCTATTTTTTTCTTTTTTTCGTTAACTTAAATAAATAAATAAGGCGTTGGGGCCTGTGGGCTGGGCGCGCGCTCGTCGCGTTGATGAGTCGCTGCGGCAGCGGAGCAGCGGCAGCAACAACCACAAAACCCCAGCCGGAGCTGCCGCCGCACCACAAGCGAAGCGTACCCTTCCGAGCAATCATGCATCCTTTACTCTGACAGCACACGCTGCCCGCAGCCGTCACCGCTCCTCCTCCACCTGCCCCTTGCCATCGTTCGCTCGCTCTGTCCCGCAGTTCCGTTTCCGGCGCCAGCCATTTGCATCTACAGCGAAGCAGCAGTAGCGAGCTTCACAGAAAAAAAAAAGAGAATTTCTTTCATTTATTCGAAGGTTTCCCCCGCAACCCGCACTCACCCCCATCCTCCTGCAATTCGCTTTTTATATATGTACATATATTTTTGTCGTGTCGAAGAAGAAAAGATTCTTTTTTTTTTTGTGAAACTCACACAGCAACTGGCGAACTGGACGCACTGCTCGGGTCAGCTAGAGAGACAGAGAAAGAATTGAGACAGAGAACGAGAGAGAGAGTATCTGGGTATGTTGCTAGGGGGGGGAGGCGGAGGTGGGGCTGTGTGTAACGGGTACACAAATTTTCAACCTACTCAATTTTTCGCCTTAATTTCTTTTTTGTTTCTTCGACTGCCAAGGGACACCGCAGCAAGAGGCGGTAATAAGAATTTTTTCTTTCGCTTCTCTCTGCAGCAGGAGCAGGAGCAGGAGGAGGAGGAGCAGAAGCAGCAGCAGCCTTTTGCTCCTGTTCTCCATCTCTGCTTCATTCCATTCCTCCTGCAACTTTGCCTCTGCTGTGCGTGTGCGCCGGAGTGTTTTTTCCGTATTTTTAATTTAAAATGCGAATGTGCTTGGGGTTGGGAGAATACGAAGAGGCTCTGAGACTGTCCAGCAAAGAAAAAAATAAGTAAAAAAAATATGAAGAAAAAACAAAACGTAAAGAAAAGAAAAGCAGCTCCGTCGCACTGCTTAAAAGAAAAACTTCTGAAGTAAATATTTGTCTGTCCAATTGCTGCGACGACTGCCAACTGCAACGGGCGGAGGGAGGGCTCTCCCTCTCTCTCAAGTGGGCGTGTGCCCGGGCAGGGAAACTTGTAACTGGACTCAGTTCCTCTGTCAACCAATGTTGACCATGCCAAAATCCTCAACTCAAGCCAAAACCAGACCCAAACACGAACACGAACCCAGACCCAAACTCAAAACCAACCTAAACCCAAACCCAAACCAAACCCCAAACCCGAATCCAGACTTAAAACCAAAGCCAAGCGAATGCTGTAATGACTGCGCGCTCGTGCTCAAGGCCCGCAAGAAAAAGCACCAATTTTTTTTCCACAAAACTGTCTGTCTGTCCGTCTATCTCTCCGTCGTTTGGGTCGGGCCGTCTAGCCATGTACCAAGTGTAGGTGCCAAACTACACTGGGTGTGGCTATGGAACGAAAGGCTTTTAGCTTGCAAAGAGGCTGTCAGAGAGGCTCGACGAATGCGCTGGCATTTCGGCAGCCAAAAACAACAGTTCTAATTTGCATTACAATTTGACAACTAAACTGATCCGGCAGCCAGTGGAAACGTTTAAGGTTAAAGAAAAAATCAACTAACATGACTATGACTGAAAGACAGATGTCGAACATAAGGATAGACGAGCTATAGAAGAGAGAGAGAGAGAGACGCAGAGACCTCGGCAGCCAGCAAAACGTTTAAGGTTATTGAAAGAAGTGAACATAAGTTGATTAAAGTATGTAAAGAATAGCTAATGATTTTAGCAAGTAATAAAAAGAGAGAAGATAAAGAAAAGGATATAACGCAACGTTAGAGAGAGAGAGCTGTAGTAAGAGAGGCGAGAGAGATCAGCAGCCAGTAAAACGTTTAAGGTTATAAGAAAACGGGAGATAATACTTTTTAAAGACGTTTCTGCATTGCATGTGACGATTGTAGAGAGAATAAGAGAAGCTAGAAGCAAAGTTAGAAGGAAGAAGAATAAGCAGAAAAAACTTGAAAGTCGCAGCCAGTAAAACGTTTAAGGATACAGATAAAAAGTAAAACTTACGCGACTAAAATGGATAAAGGCATTGCGAACGAGAGCATATAGAGAAACATACATAAAAAGAGAAAGGGATTATGTGAAATGAGGAGCAAGGTTATACAAAGAAAGACAGGAAAACAATGAAAGAATATACCGAACACATAAAATAGAAACAAATAATCAAGAAAATGTTTAACTTAACTTCAACTTTAACTGTGACTAAAAACTAAACAAACAAATCTCTAGCATTCTTATTTTTATAAGCGACTTTAGACTAATTAAATGAATTTTTTCTTGTTATTTACAGGGTCTGTTACGCACTGCGGAACAATTGAAAATCAAAGGACTCTGCGAGCCGGCTGAGAATGCTGATGATCTGAATGACGCTGCATCTGCGACGATAACTGTGTCGGAGAACATACAGCAGGCAGTGGTTGGGAACATTGTGAACGCGAGTCTTGTGCCCGGTGCACCCTCGCCAACGCTCGAACAGCAGCAGCAACAACAGCAACAGCAACAGCAACAGCAGCAGCAGCAGGCGGCACAGCAGCAGCAGCACCATCAGCAGCAGCAACAGCAGCAACAGGAGCATCAGCAGGTGCAACAGCAGCAGCTGGTTAACAGCGCTTTGCTGGCACAGCATAATCTTGCAACAAACAGTGGCATACAATTGGCCAATCCGGCCGGGCAACAGCTGTTGAGCAATACAAGCGGCAGCAGCACCAGTAGCAGCAGCTTGCAACAGTTGCAGCAGCAACAACAGCAACAATTGCAGCCAACGCCGCGTAAAACGCGACTGCGTAAACGATCTAAATCGCCTGATTTGCAATTATCAAGCAGCGGGCAACAAACACAGCCAGCACATCACCAGCAACAACAGCAGCAGCAACAACAGCAGCAACAACAACAGCAACAGCAACAGCAACAACAACAGCAGCAACAGCAGCAACATCATCATCAAGCACAAACGATAGTTATTCAGGGACAAAATCAAACATCTATCGTGAGTCTACAGCAAACAGCCGACGGCAATTATATACCCGTTACATCTGGCGACGATTCCGATAGCGATAATAAACCGCAAAAGATCTGCAAAACAGAGCAATCGGTGGCCTCGCCGGCATCCACATCGTCCACATCGAATAATGCCGCTGCTGGCGTGAGCGGCCAAGCGATTGTGACACAAATTGTAGTAGCGCGCGACGGAAAAGATAATAAAATGACTAGTTTAGGCATGGGCATGGTAAGTGTCGCCGCAGCGAATCCCAGCTGCGTGTCGTCTCTATATCTCTCTCTCTCACACACACACTCACAGACTCTCTCCCACTTCCTCCCCTTCCCCTTCCTTATTATCACTTACGCTTTCTGTATATGTTTTAATTCATATACGTATAAAAAGCAATTGATTGTACTCCTTCCTTCTTCCTATCCATCCAGTCTCTCTCTCCCAGTTTATACACCATATTTGAACTTGATTTTAACATTCTCTTTTTCCCCATTTGAATTTTTCCCCATATATTTCACTGGTTTACAGAACGGCGGTCTGTTGGGCGTGCCCATGGGCTTTCTGGACTTCACACCGGAACCACCAGCACCATCGGCCACACCAGTTACCGTAACGGAACACGTCGATTTATCGTGCAACCCCAGCACTGATACACGCGATCTATCAAGTGAGTTTTGGTAGTGTTAGACCCTCTAAATATATACAGCTATTAATATGATGTGTGCATGACTAGTAGATGTAAAATATAAATATATATTATTCACTATTGTACAGCTCTTGTATGGTAATGATTTTCTTTAGTGAAGTATTACAATGAGTTTTTACTTTGATTTTCACTCTGATTTAAGTTTACTTAGTTGAAGATTGTTCAAGATCTATTATAGTAGTTTGATCTTTAAATACAATAATCGTAAATAAGAAATAGATCTTTATTTTAATCTGTACAATAAAATGAATTTTAAGCAGTTGAAAATGCACTTTAACTTGTATTTGGTTATGTTATTAAAACATATGTGCATGATAAGTTGTTGTAAGATCTATAATTGATTCATTTCTGGTCTTATTTCATTCATTACAAATAGTTTTTACTTGCTGTTATTATCTTTTAAACAACATTTAGAATTTACTTTATAATGACTTAAAGTAGAGTGTAACTTAAAATATATACTGTATTAACTTGACAATGTATCTTTAGTCTTGATCTAAATCTTAAAGTCAATAGTTTGCAAGTAGAAAATGCGTTTTTATCTTCATGTTTATTTACTCAAACATTTGTTTAACAATCTCTACTTTCTTTGCCTGCTTTCAGATCCCACCGAACCGCTCGACATAGACAATCATTTGGCTCAGCAAATTCATCGGCTCGATCAATCTCCCATGCACTCGATAGCGCATCATCATACGACCGGAGACGAGAGCAACTCGAATCTGGTGCAGCACATCAAAAGCGAAGTGATTGAGGCCAAACACTTGGCGCATGTGCAGCAGCAACAGCAACAGCAGCAGCAGCAACAACAACAGCAGCAGCAACAACAACAACAGCAGCAACAGCAGCAGCAGCAACATGCACATCATCATCAACATTTGCACGCACAGCAATTGTTGGCGCAAAGTCAGCAGCAGCAGCAGCAACAACAACAGCAGCAGCAACAGCAGCAGCAGCAACACCAACAGCAACAGCAACAACAACAGCAGCAACAACAACAGCAACAGGCAGCGGTGCATGCTGCACATGCAGCACATGCCACGCATGCGGAAATCAGCGGCGCCACTGTCATGGAGATTGATCCGAGCCAGATCAAACACGAGCCGGGCATGATTATAACGCCAGAGATTGTCAATATGATGTCCACTGGGCATATGGGTAAGTCAAACAAAACGAAGAGATTAATTTAGAATCTACAACTAACAGTCTTCTATCCTTAACCTAATACAGATATGTACAACTCGGATACGAGCGAGGATTCGATGATGATTGCCAACGGTTCGCCGCACGATCAAAATGAACCGCACTATACGAATTTGGATCAGCAACACGGCGGCTTGGGTGGCAGTGTTTGTGGCCCCGGCGCCGGTGGTGTTGGTGGTGGTGGTGGCGGTGGCGGCATTGGTAGTGGTGGTGGTGGTAATGCTGGCGAGAAAGGTCAGTTTAATGGTCCCAAAGCTTGGACACAAGATGATATGAATTCAGCTTTAGATGCATTAAAGAATCAAAACATGAGCCTGACGAAAGCATCTGCCATTTATGGCATACCCTCGACAACATTATGGCAACGTGCACATCGTCTGGGCATCGAAACGCCCAAGAAGGAGGGCGGTACCAAATCATGGAATGAGGATGCCTTACAGAGTGCACTGGAGGCATTGAGATCGGGCCAGATATCAGCTAATAAAGCATCCAAAGCGTTTGGTATACCCTCATCGACGCTTTACAAGATAGCGCGTCGGGAGGGCATACGGCTGGCGGCGCCATTCAATGCCGCACCAACCACGTGGACACCCGAGGATTTGGAGCGTGCATTGGAGGCGATACGTGCTGGCAATACGTCGGTGCAAAAAGCGAGTGCCGAATTTGGCATACCAACAGGTGAGTTCAGACTATCCTACTTTATGCAACGAGTTAAGATTTGGGCTTGCTGTGTGAACTGGGAACGAGTTAGACTTCCTGCTCGTTCCAAGGGTGCTTTTTGTGGTTTGCACTCGCCATTTTGGTATTCAATTGATCTACTCGTTATTTGTTACTCGTTGCAAATCGTTGTCATTGTTTTTCTACTCGTAACTGACTCATCTTTTAAGGTTTACATTTCCTCTACCCGTTACTTGTTCTCGTTATACCATTGACTGACGACTCGTTAGTTAAGCTGTAATGCTTTCAACAGTTACTCTTTGTTGAATTCTCGCTACAAATTGTTGTAATTGTTTACCTTAGTCGCGTAACTGATACTCGATTTATAAAATCAATGTATTCATTCTTTGTACTCGTTACTTATTCCAATTAAACTATTGCACTGACTACTCGTCAGTTATAATGCCTTAATAGACTACAGTGCTTTTTACAGTTACTCGTTACTCGTTGCTTGTTACTTCTTACTTGTTTGAAACAATTTCCAAGTTGCTTTACCTACTCCTCTCCTCTCTCTCGCTCAATCTTGTGGACTACTTCATTGAGATATCTCTCACCCCTGTTTTGTATTCCTTCTCCCTTTTCATTGTGCTAATTCGTATACACTTCTTAATGCCAAAGGAACACTCTATGGACGCTGCAAACGGGAGGGCATCGAACTTTCACGTTCGAATCCAACACCTTGGTCCGAAGATGCCATGAACGAGGCATTGAACTCAGTGCGGTATGTCAAGTGCTTTATATACATACACATATATGTACATATATGTATTTAAATCATTCAATCACTAATCAATTCATGCTTCTTCGTACAGCGTTGGCCAGATGTCCATCAATCAGGCGGCCATACACTACAACCTGCCCTACAGTTCGCTCTACGGGCGCTTCAAGCGGGGCAAATATGATGTGGCCAACGTCAGCGGAGTCTCGTTGCTTAACGCTTCGGGCAACACCACCGGCAGCATTGAGATTATTGAACATAGTCAGGAGAATTCGGTAGGTTAAAGGAAGGAACACTAACAAGCAGCCACATATGCACACATCTACATGCAGACATCAGCAAATTAAGAAAGAGATTCAAGTAAAATGGAATTATTCATTGAAGATAAGTTCACCATGTGAAGTGTGAATTCATTTCTCTCTTGCAATTCACACATGAATCATCAGCATTGATCGTGACTCTCTTCTTTCCATATACGTATTCGTGTCTATGCATTTGTTTGCCTGTGTATCTGCATCTGTTTGTTCTAATCAGTTCTCATTCCATTGTCATGGACACTTCAATAACTTGCACATGCAACTGCCAGCTTTGACTAACCAATAACAAATCTATTTATGCAAAGTTGCATATGTTGCAGCAACAGTTCCCGTACAGTCCGTCGCCCCATCCGCCGACGCCGCAGCATCACAGCACGCCGCAGCATCATAGCTCGCAACAAGGGCCACCGACGCCGCAGCATATGCAGCAGCATGTGGTGCACATGCAACAACAGTCGCCACATCAGGCACACCATCAGCAGCAGCACATGCAACAGGATGTGGTAACATCGAGCAGCCAAGTGGTTCACAGCCAGCAGCAGCAGCAACAGCAGCAGCAACAACAGCAGCAACAGCAACAGCAGCAGCAGCAGCTTCAGCAGATCTATCAGCATCACGGCACGCCCGAGCGTAGTTGAGAATCACTGCACGCTGCGGCAATGTTAGGCGGCGGCAGCGGCGGCGTTGGCAATCCAAACACAGCAACAACATCAACAATAACAGCGGCAGCAGCTGCAGCAGCGGCGGCGGCAGCAGCAGCAGCAGCAGCATCAGCAACATCACCCTTTGCCAGCATTACGCAACAGGGCAGCAGCGGCATCAGCGCAGCAGCACCGTCCGTAGCAGCAGCAGCAGCTGGCACCAGCAAACGTAAAAAAGCTGCAAAACAAAAGCGTTGAGAAAGTGACGAGAGAGAGCAGGACGACGCCAGCAGAAGCAGCAGCAGCAGCAGCATTAGATCAGTCCATGCGAACGTTAATGTCAACGTCAACGTCAAAGCCAACACCGATGCCACCGCCGCCATTAAATTTCGCTTCAATTCGAAACATTGGAAGCGCAAGCTGAAACAGTTTCAGTTGCTGGTGTCGAAACCCACTTGAGAGAGAAAGAAGAGAGATAGAAGAGAGAGAGGGGGGAAGAGAGAGAGAAGAGAGAGAGAGATAAATTTTGGCAGAACATCATCAAAATATGAAATCAATCAAAATTCAAACAAATCTACCAAGTACAGCGCATTAATTACACAATTTGAATGTGTATCAAATGTAAATAATAATCATAATATAAAACACTTAATTATTAATTAATGTATATGAAATATGCTTTATACACAACACTACACTAAACTACACTACACACAACACTAAACTACAACTACAACTACAACTTCAACAAATTAAACATTTGCGGCCACAGTTTTAGAAGCAGTTTGTTAATTATCCATAAAAGAGACAAAACTACGAGAAAATTGTAAATTGATTATTTTTTTGTTGTTTGTTTTGACACAGTTTTTCTATTTGACACGAAAGCGAAAACATTACATACAATTTAAGTGAACCACAAAATGAATGAGAAACATTTTTAGCGGAATTTCTGATATACATTAATATACAAATTATTATTTTCTGTTCTGTATCTAATTAGTTAAGTGTGAGACTGAAAGAGTGCGACAACTGCAACAATAATAGCGGCAAACCACATACACACACACATACATACATATATAGTATATACAGATATATATTTATATAACTATATATATACATATATAACATATATATCATTGTATGAGAAATGCTTTATAATTTTGTGTAGAGAAGAATGAGAAGAATACCTTAAAACTAGAATTAAACCAAAATCATCAAGGTCTTAGCTCTTAAACTCATTAGCAAGTAAAGACCTAAGGTAAAAAAGAAAATCACAAAACAAAACAAAACAGTTATTTGAATTTTAAAGAAATGCGTGAAGCAGAAGAAATAACACGAAAAATGTAGCAAATGCATAAATAAATGTAGAATTGAAGTTAAATGAAGACAAAAAATATGAAGTCAAATGTATTTTTGATAAAAGAAAACTGTAAAAATTGCAAATATTGTTAATATGTTAAAACAAAGAAGAATACTAACAATGTATCTAAAGAAATACACACACATACACGAACACTCACTCATCCACACACAAACACACACACACATATAGAAAGTAATGTACAATTTTTGTAGTGTAGCCTAACAGCATAAACATTTTGGAGATACCCTGGAAATAGTTTCGTATTTTTCTTTCACAACAAACTTATATCTCAGTAAGTCCATAGGAAAAGTAAATCAGAAATTGTAAGGAACTTAAATGAAAAATGAAAATAAATTAATGTAAAAAAATTCAAAAAAAATCTAAAATTTCAATTATAAAAACCACAAAAATGAAAAACTCAGTATAGCTTCCATTAGAATAAAGTCGGATAGAGTGAAGTATAATAAAACACATTCTGATGATAAACGAAACACACACACACATACATATACACAAAACAACTAAACATATTTTTGAAGCTGCTTCAAGTTTTGGTTTCAAGGAGAGACATGAGAGAAAACAGGAAACTTTTTTGAAAAACATTGTAAATATATAAATATTTAGGCTAGAGTCGGTTATATCTAGAGATGAAATGGAAATGGAAAAACAATGATGAGATGAAGTAATCAATTCGAAATGTTTGCACTTATTGCTCCTAATTTATTTAATGCATTATTTAACCCATAGTGTGTTTACATACCGTAGAACTGAAATGCAATATGCTTACCTTAACTCAATATAATTTAATTCCTATTATTTTTAGTTGATATTTTTCATAACACACACATACATACATATTATAAACATATTTCGATTTTCGTTTGTATAGGCAAAAGAAACTGTATATCATTGTAAATTAATTAACAATTCGATGGACAAATGAACAGCAAATGAAGTAAAGTCTTTAAGAGTTAAACAAAAAACAACAAAAAAGAAAAGCCAATAACTATACATACATATATCAATAATAACATTGTTAAAATTGTCGCAAGAACAATTAAAAAAAAAACAAACGAACCGAAAGAAACTTGAAATCAGATCACGTAGTATATGAAATCTAACAGAACATTTAAAAAACAAAAGCAAATATATATATATATATACAAGGATATATATTTATATTGTATAAGCTTATTAAAAGTGTAAGAGTGTATTCATTTAACCACACAATATTATAGCACATTTCGGATTATCAAGTACATATACGGAAAATATCGATAATATACTTAAATGTTAGCCCAGACGGAACCATACAGACCTAAAGAATAATAATAATAATTACAATAATGATGATAAAATGTAATGATAATGCAAATGTCTTAAGACACATGCAAAAAACAATACACGTAGCTCGATCTATGTATATGGCAATTGGAAGGCAGTTTAAACAGCAAACATTTAATGTAATATTGGTATAACGTAATTTTTAAAGTGAGGTACTATAAATAAAAATTATTAAATAATATAAACAATAATTATGTTTCTGTTTTAATACATGGAATGAAATTTAACGGACGGTTAATTTGTGTGCTTGAATAACAGACAGTTGCTCTGAAACTGTAAGTTATGTTGTCTTTGGGCATTAACAGCGTTGCTCCTCACCTAACAGAGATGTTCAAATTTAACGCAGTTCGATTCAATGAGGTTTGAATATTAATCTTTGGTTCAATCATGTTTCAGTTAAAATTTATTGCTTTCAGGTTTCTGCTGCAGTAAATTATAATTTAATATATAAGGGACAGTTCAAGCTCTGTTAATCTTGAACGTTGCTTAACATTAGAGCAGCATGAGTGAAGAATAGCCAAATTACATACATACATACATATCTATTTAAAAAGAAGCCACATTTCATGGAGAAACAATAAAAAAGATTATTCTAAGGGGGTTTCCGGTATTAAATATGATGAATTTATAACCAAAGCCAAACTTGTTGGTAAAATAGCTGAATTCACAGCACTGCTTAACATATTGGCTGCCATGGAAATGTTTTATTGTGAATTGGAATATTCTTAAGAAATCATAAAGGGCAGAACATGTTTTCGTATGGAAGAGATAAATTCCATTTGAAACAAAAGTCCGTTTAACAGCCGACTGTGCGTTTGCAAATTATGCTTTTGCTCTCACAGCATTGCGCTCTCACAGCGTTCTTGAGGCGTAACATTAACATGGATTCAAGTTAAATTCTCAACCTGTTAACATTAACAGATAATTTCATATTTCAGTTGGAGTTCTGCCTTTCACTGAGACGCTTCGGTTGGCGCGTATTGCGTTTTCTCTCGTCTTCACTTTTTATACACAGAATATATTACAATAAAAGGGACAACAAAAAAAAAACACAGAGCCACGGCATTTTGGTGTACAAGAAAAGTGGTGCGCGAAACAGGATTTTCGCGTGGTTCCTTTTCTGCACAAGGTGTGTAAATAATAATGATGCTAAAGGGCAGGTGTGTGTGTGTCTCTGTATATGTGTAAGAGGGTTTCAGTGTATGTGAGATGATATTCGAGAAAATTCAAACAATGCAAATGAAACTGTAAACAAACGCGCGCAAAATACACAGAAAACACATTCAAATTCCCACACACACGTGTGTTTGTGTGTGTGTCTGTTATCAGTGCGTAATTAATTAATAAAATTGATTAATCGCTAGATTAAACGGCACACTTAATGTTGAGCAACTGTTGCAAGTGAAAGTGAACACAAATTGCACGATTGAATTTCGCAATTTATTTCACACAACCTTGGAACGAGAAGTGACAACGGAAGTGTCAATTTATACTTAAAAAAATACTATATTAACACAGAATTGCTAAAGTACTTTCTACACTGTGCTGGCAGACATGAATATGTATATTTGTATGTAAATTGACAGCTCTGCTGTATATCTATATTAGGTCATTCAGGGACTCGTCTATAACCCACCATACCAAGCCCATCCTAACTAGACAGCAAGTGCTTCTCAGCTGGGCTGTGCTTCTTGAAGTCTCTGAAAAAGCACACGGCGTTAGCCAAGAAATTATAGGCAGTCCCCCTCGCTCCCTCCCCCTTGCCATAAGTTAACTGCATAAACAGTTTATTTTTATATAGGAGGAGCAGCTGCAAGTTCAGATTCCATAACCCTTGGTAAATTACATTACGTACAAACACACGCACACCCACACACAGTGTAAAAAAAGCTAAAGCGTTAACCGTTCAACACGTTTTTAAAAATTGACTCAAAGAGAAAACAACAAAAATACTTAATAATAACCGCCAAAGGCAAAGAACAGAACAGAACAGCTACAACAACAACAGTAAGAGGAACAAACAACGTGCTAGTACGTGCTCTCTCATTTGAGCTTACATAAAGAGAGCAAGAGAGTGAGAGACGGAGAGAGAGGCTGCCTGAGTACTGAGAGAGCTTTTTGGCACAGCTGATTATCGCATAGCATGAGAAAGTGCGAGTTCAAGTGCGACTATGTTAGTATATGTATATGGGTGTGTGGGTTTGCTGTTATCCTGCTGGTCGGTCGCTTAATGACAGCAACAACTTAGCGATTATGTGGGGCAACAACAAGTGCCATTGCCTCCTTTTACTATGTTTGTCTGCAGAGGGTTAATTAAACCGTTAGCCATAACTACATAAAGCACATGTATGTACTGTATGTGTGTGTTGGCCCTCAAAACAAGCACTGGCCAACAAGGTCTAGGTAGCGGCGCATGGCAATCACATTGACATACTTTTTGTCTTTGCTATGCTGCTGTCAAGTTGCCAAAAAAAAAAAACCCATTTTGAGTTTGTCTACATTAAATACAAATTTCGCATAGATAAATACGCATCAAATATTTGACACGAGACGAAAGCTTACAGAGCGTAGGCAGTTAATGTTAGCACGCTGTTAAGGCTTAACAGCGCCGCTGTTAACGGCAGCTGTTGCGGGTGCTGCGAGATGTAAATAAAGTCAGGCGTAAATTTGAAGTTATTAAATAACTCGTATAATTTATTATACACATTTATGTGTGTCTCTGTGTGAGCTTTCAATACCCTTTCTCCTCTTGTGTCAACCATCAGAAAGCATTTTATAAAGCTGTCAAGTCATGCCTTTGCATTCGAGGAAGCGTTTTTCAAACGGCAATTAACATTTTGATGGCCTTCGCGGAATTCACTCATCAAAACAAAAAATGTGAACCATGAGCTGTCATGACAGCTCCAAGAGTAGAAGAAGAAGATAAATAACTGTTAAAAAAACATATTGAAATTGTTTCCGAGAAGTATTGATTGTAGTCGAAAAGCCCTGAGGCTGCTTTATTAATTCCCAGCGCATTTGTATGTAGTGTGAGTGTGTGTGTGTGTGTGTTTGTGTAGGCAACAGCTACAGCCATCCCTTAACCATACCATGTCCTCCTCCCTACACCCTTCTCTTGTTGCCCCACTGTGCAGGCTGCTAAACAGACTCCCGTTGATACTTCAACAGTTGCTCGCTCTGCTATGCGACCATTTCAGTTTCGACCGGCAACAGCTTCAGGTGGGTGAGTGAGTGTGTGTCAGGCAGTGTGCACTGGTGTGCACTCCTGTGTGTGAGTGAGTGTATTTGTATAGTGCATTTCCTGCTCTGCGACAGCTTAGATATTAGTTATGTAAAACAATTTAACTTTCTGCCTGAGCTTGTATAATATTCATTTTAATTTTTAATTTAACCACTGTTCCCCCCTCTCTCTCTCTCTACCTACCTCCCTCCCTCCCCTGTCTTTCTCTTGCATTTCACAGCAGAACGTGTGTGTGGCAACAGCAACTGTAAATAGAACGCATAGTTGGTCGGGTAACCACTGTACAAGGTCGCCTCGTCGCTGCTGTATCGAAGAATAACAACAGGAACATTTCTAAAACTAATCCTCGCACGCACGTAAGTTTTAGCCCCACCTTCACCTCAGACACAAAACATGAAAACAACAGGTAAAAGGAACGCTAAGAAAAAAACAATTGCGTCTATTGATTGGCAAGCAATCAGCAAAAGTGGAATTACTTTCGGGCAAAGCAGCTGAGATTAAACTCGGTTCGATTTTCTTGCCATGTTCTCTCGTTTGTTCTTTTGTTTTTTATTTGCCGTTGATTTCATACAAATTTGCAGTTGTTTTTCTTTTTCCTGATAACGGTAACGGTTACGGTAAATACGCACTTGTCAGTCAAGTTAGATTTAGTCTTTGAGCTGTTTACGTATACCTGAATACAGTTCATGTAGGATCACAGAGCACAGAGAAAAACGGTCTGATTTGTATTTCATTTGGTTTCGTTTCGTTTTGGTATTGGCTTTTTTTCTGTTGTTTTTGGGAATTTAATTTGTAAATAATTCAGCAGTGATTTGTTTTATTTTTTTGCCTTTTCCGTTTTGTGTTCTTGTAGGTAAAGAAATGAAGGTAAAGAAAGAACTGTGAGAACGCTGCACTGAACCGTTACGTATACTTAATATGCTAATCAAATTTTGCCCAGCGTCGCCCCATGTGTGCCCGGGCGGGTGTGTGTGTGTGTGTGTCCTAACTGCCGCTAACTTTTCGTACATGTCTATATTTTTGCACATACGTTCTCTCACACACACACACACAGACACACACGGGCAAAAAACTCGTTGAAGTTTTGCTTGGGCAAGGCACGAAAATGTTTCTGGCACACGCCGTTGCTCACTTGTGGCCCCCGGGGCGGGATTCAGCAATTTTTGGCTTCTCGACCTCAACGACGAGCGTTGCCACAAAGGACCTTACATGCTGGCCTCGTCACACACACAGACAAACACACAGACAGGCACAGAAATACACGTGTCTTGCCTCTCTTGCGCAAAACGATGTCGAGGAAGCATTTATCAATTGACCCTTGACTTTATTTCTTTCAGTAGATGGTGTCTGCTCGAAATGAGGTTCCCGTTTTGGGTTTATTGCCTTTGTCTGGCTTTTGCCGTTGCCTTTGCCGTTGCCTCGCTGTCTTCGCCCTTTGCCTTTGCCTTTTGTGCACCTTCCTTGTTCCTTAGGACATCCTGAATAGTCATCCAATTGATCAGGTCTCGGTTGAGTGTGCTGCACTAGATATACTACAACGATACGTATGTATGTAGTTCCTACGTATCCTTGGCATTTTACCTCTGTCTCTGAACTTTATTCAGGGCTATCGGACAGCGTTAACTCGGCCAAGTGCAACGACGCCGTTGTGAACGTGCTTTGAATTGATTCCCTCCTTAAATTGATTTCCTTACACAGTTTGGAATCGTGCCTTAATTAATTATAAACTAAATTTAGGCTCTATGTGGGAAATGTATTTTAAAGCATAAGGAAAGAGTGGGAGAATATATGTACTTGTTTTATCTATAGATTAACCGCAGTACATTACGTATACGCAGTGTAAATTGTGCTTTAACTTTTCCATTGAAGGGATTCCTTTCAATTAAATTGCTTCATAGCTGATGTAATCTACTTTTACGATTCTACAGATATAAATCATACCTGCCAACGCATTTATCCCAATTCGCTTTTCTTTTTTTTCCATTTCGTTCACCTTTTACTGCGCGAGCTTTGCTCATTTCCTGTCAGTAATTTTGTGGTTCAACTGACGGTAAAACCACACATTTTTATGGCTTATACACATACATATACATATGTATGTAAGCACATACATACATATGTATTCATATGTTCATGCACGTGTAACTGACGTCGTATTCGATTCCCAGTTCGATTACGACCTTGTCTGCTCCGCTGCGTATACGTAATGTGCATGTAAATTCATTCTTTCATTATCACTGCCAATGCGGCAATTGCACGCACCATACGCACACGCATTTCTGTATCTGTATCTGTATCTGATGCTCCCTTGTTTTAGCCGCTTTGCCTCGAGATTTGATGAGGCATTTTGGTTTGATGAGCGCATATGACACAAAAATAGACATGAAAATAAAAGTATGTCGTCGTTTTATTTATATAGCTTGATTGATGATACTATAGGGTATTGTCTAGCGTGCAAATACGTGTTGAAAGTTAATTAAATTTAAGCCAAAGGTGTTCAGCAAAGACAAGTTAGAAGTGAAGATGGAATAGATGATTTTAGACAGTTAATTGGGTATAAAGAGGGTATATAGTGGCAGCAATATTTTGAATATAATGCATAGAGTTCTTATAGATATTTCGAACATCAATTGTTACTTTAATTGAATATTAGGCAAAGGTTGGAAGAGTAATAGAGTTAGAAGGAAGGCTTATATAATAAAGGGGGTACATAGCTGAAGTATATTAAATATATGTAAATGGAAGAGAGTTTTTGGAAGCATTTCGTCTCTCATTTGTTACAGGGTATTCCCCATTTTTGGCCGTGTAGCTTGAAATTGTTGGCAATTTTATTTTGTTGATTTCGCACGCACTTATCGATATCTTTGTTTATACACAATTAAACAAATAATGCAATTTTGTTGAGCGATGCTAACTGTGTGTGTGTGTGAGAGAGAAGGGGAGAGAGAGTGAATATTTGTGTGTGTGTGTGGGGGGAGAGAGTGTGTGACTGTCTATTTATTTGTTATCTCCCCTCTCCCAATCTTTCTGCCTCTCAGTGACTATCTCTGGTCTTTATTTCGTTTTCATTTTCATTTCGAGTGTTCTCTCTCTCTCACTCTCTCTCCCTCTCTGTGAGTGGCTCTTATCGTTTGTTTGTTTATTTGCTGCATTGAAATTATTCAATTTGAGTAGAACATTTTGCATTCACGAATCATTTTGCATTTCATTCGCCCATTCACGCTGCAGGTGCGACGCGCGTTCCCTCGCTCGCAATTTGTAAAGCAAACAGTGCAGAAAAATACGAGAAAATATCTGAGGAAAATAAATAAATAATTCGTATACAAATTTGTTGTGTTCGTTTTTGTTTTGCGCGCGTTTTTATTTTTAGTTTGTCGCATAAATTACGAAATTTGTTTTGTTTTGCTTTGTCGCGCGAACACGTAGAATGCGCCTACGTTGTTGTAGCTTTAGATATGCCACAAATGTGTTGTAAGTTGTTGTTGTTGTTGTTGTTGTGTTGCCTTGCAACATATTTATTCTTTGGTTCTACTCTGCGTGCAGCGGCTGCAGGATGAGCAACAACAACAAAAGAAACAGCCTGAATGACGGCGGTGGAGGAGGAAGCGCTGGCGGTGGCGTCGGAGGAGGAGGAGGAGGAGGCGGTGGAGGAGGAAGTGGAGGTAGACCATCATCACCAACACCGACACCCACAACAGCAGCAGCAGCAGCTGCAACTGGAGGTGCCGTCTCCTCCAGTTCCAGTCGCCGCTTGGTGCACTTGACAGGCGGCAATCGCGGAGCAGCCATGGGCAATGTTGTTGGCTGGCTGAAGCAGGTTTCTGTTTACCCAACTCTTATTTAGCTGGCTAAATATTCCGCTATAGCTATATCTCTGTCTATTCTATATGTATTATGTGTGTGTTGTTCTTGTTGTTGTTGTTGCACACTCTCGGAGATAGTAGAGCAGTTATTCAGCTCTAATTACAACATTAAATTACACACACACGCAAGCACACGCACACACGCAGCACACACGCACACACTGTGTACACCCCTGTCTAGCAAACTAATCCTGCACAAGCTTATACGGAATGCAAGCGCCCCCTTCTACCTGACACGCCCCCTTCCCACTACCCCCCGCCCCTCTTTGTTTTGGTCTTATTATTTTGTGAAACAGCAGAAGAGCCTTCGTGGCTGCCACGGAATACTTGTGCTTAGCGCTCAAAGCGCAAAATATTTTCCGAATTATTAAGGAAATACCTTTGAAATTAAAAGGGTCCTTCTAAAATGCGGCACTGTGGAACTGCTCTTTAACGAACATTCAAGAGAATTTAAGTTATTTGAATAGAAAATGTTCAATATACATTTGAATATTGAATGAACTTAAGAACGTTCGTTAAACAGATCTTTAACAGGTATAATATATTAATATATAAAGTGTAATATTTAATATTATATCATAAAATTAAATCTCTTTTAAGTTGGCAACACAATTTAAATTAATTTGATATCTTAATTTACAAATATACACATATTTTAGTTAATATACTCTATGACTTTTTAGAGTCTCTGTCCCCTATGCTATGATTATTATTGTACCCTTCCCCTGCAGATCTAGCACATGTGATCTGTCTCTAGCCTTGCCTTGCCATGTTCTTATCAATCGATGTGTGTCTTCTTGTCGTATCTCTGTCAGATTTCCGCTTTATGTCTGAGTGTTGCTAATCTCTTTCTGATTCTCTCTCTTTCTCTTCCTGATTCGCAGGCTTCCATTGAGGTGCGAGACGCTGGCACTCGCACGCTGTCCATGCTGCAAAGCACAAATCCAAATTTTCGCTCTCTAGACTTGTCATTAGCACCGACAGTTGCTGTCTCCGCCTCCTCTGGCAGTGTGCCGACGGCATCGAGTGCTGAGGGTTCGCTAAGTGGTTCCATAATCTCTACTGGCTGCATTGGCATTGCACAGGACGAGGATACTTGCGATACGAAGCTGCTGACACGCACCCGAGCCTACGCATCCGTTAGTCAACCGCAGAGTCCGCGACATCGTGTGCGTCCTACACCCAACGGCCTGCACGGACGTTCCACATCGATTTCATCGCAGCTTGAGAAGACTAAGAAGCTGCTTAAGATGACAGAGGGCGAGGATAAACCCTTGACCATATTGCACTACAACGATGTCTATAACATTGAGTCCATGGCCGAAACGGAGCCAATCGGTGGCGCTGCACGCTTTGCTACAGCCATCAAAAGTTATGCGCATCTGAATCCTTTGGTACTCTTCAGCGGCGATGCCTTCTCGCCAAGCATGCGTGAGTAGCATATGGAATACACTTATCTATCAGTACAATTGATGTTGTCTTTTCTAATCCACACGCACACACAGTGAGCACCTTTACACAGGGCGAGCAAATGATACCCGTGCTCAACCAGGTGGGCACACACTGCGCCGTCTTTGGTAATCATGATTTCGGTAAGAATTTGCATATCCTAAACGCAGTTGGGTTTCTTATTGATTTGTCCATTTTCTTGCCCGCCTAGATCACGGCCTGGATGTGCTAGTCAAGTTGATTAAGCAAACCAATTTCCCGTGGCTGATGTCCAATGTGGTTGACAATGAAACTGGTCGTCCCTTGGGTGGTGGTAAAATCTCTCACTTTATACTACATAATCAAATCTCGATCGGCCTCATTGGTCTTGTGGAGCGTGAATGGCTGGAAACATTGCCCACAATAGATCCCACCGAAGTCACGTACATCGATTATGTGGAGGCTGGCAATCGTTTGGCTCGTGAGCTGCGTCTCGAGGGCTGTGATCTGATTATCGCCCTCACACACATGCGCACACCGAACGACATCAATCTGGCAGAGAAATGCAATGGCATCGATATCATTTTGGGTGGACACGATCATGTGCGTGAAGTAACTGAAATCAATGGCAAAATGATTGTCAAATCGGGCACAGACTTCCAGCAGTTCTCTGTCATAACTATCGAGCGACAGCCCAATAATCGCACACAGTTTACCACAGATGTGCGATGCATGGATGTAACGGCCAAAATACCTGAGGATCCGGTGCTCAAAGAGGAACTGTCCAAATATGCCAGTAAGTAGTAGGTAGTAAAGAGGATGATGTAGATTAATCTATCGCATTCTCTTCCTCTTGCAGAGTTCATTGAGAGTAAGCTGTCGGATGTGATGGGCGTGTTCAGTGTTGAGCTGGATGGACGCTTCTCTCGTGTGCGCACACAGGAAACCAACCTTGGCAATTGGGTGTGTGATGTCGTCTTGGCTGCTGTTGGTGCCGATGTGGTTATTTTGAATGGCGGCACCTTCCGCTCGGATCGTATACATCCTGTGGGTGCCTTCACAATGGGTGACTTGGTTAATGTTATACCCATGAGGGATCCATTGATACTGCTGGAGGTTAAGGGCCGTGTGCTGTGGCAGGCATTGGAGAATGGCGTCTCTGCTTACCCCAAACTGGAGGGACGCTTTCCTCAGGTGGCTGGCATTAGTTTTGCGTTCGATCCACAGGCTGCACCTGACAAACGTATCGATCCGCATCTCATACAAGTGGGCGATGAGTATCTAAATCTCGATCAGACCTACAAACTGTGCGTCAAGAGTTACATATTCATGGGCTGCGATGGCTACACGATGTTCAAGGATGCCAAAGTGCTGGTGGGTGTTCCAGAAAGTCTACTTGTTCATGGAATTGTCTTTAATAATAAATATTTTTGAATGCAGATGGATGATGATGCCTGTCCCGAGTTGGGTATAACGCTGCAGAATCATTTCAAGGCCATCAATTCACGCAAATGTGGACAGAACACAAAGCATCGTCAGTCGTTGGTAACACTTTCGCGTCGCCACAGTCTGGTGCAGTGCCTGGACAGTTTGGATCTTGATGGTCCGTCGCCCATACGCAAATTGTCGGTGGGTCATCACAACAAGTCCATGGATCTGACGCATGGCAATTCGCAGAAGGTAAGTAGAGCCTGATCACTTAAAACTAAGCAATGTGTAATCAATGTATTATCCTCTATAGATGCTACGTCGTGCTTCGCTGGATGATTTGGAGCAGTCCACATGCGATTTGGCGCCACAGTTGGAGCATCGCATTGTTATGATACAAAATGAGGAGGTAAGAGAAAGAGTGAACATTACAGAGAAGTTTCAAAAACTCATTTTCCCGCTTTGTCTTACTGCACAGCATCATCGTCAGCTGCTGTACAAGAAGGAGACGCACATTATGAACTCAACGATCACCGAGGCAGAGGACGAGTAAAGTTCTTCAGTTATTTATTATTTTATGCGTGCATTTACTCTTGATTTCTCTCTTCTTATTTCTCTCTTAATTTGTAGTTACAAGTGTAGACAACTCGAAACGAATACGAGTAGTAGGTCAGTTACCGATTCGGAAAGACAAATATGAGTTTAAGGGAAGTACAAGTTTAGTTATGGATCGATGGAAATCGTCTTGTTTATATGGTATATTTAGATATGATAAGATATACGTTATTTATTGCTGTTGTTATAATGTATTACTAATGAAAAAAACAAAAAACAAAACAATTACTGTGAATTTGTCTAAGTTTGTTAAAAAAAACAAAACAAATCAATTTAAGACTTCTTTAAAACAAACCACGAACTTGATATTAACATTGTATGTACCTACATTAGTTTAGACAAACTGATAAACTTAAGTTAATGAAATATGAAGTTTTAATATACCTCTTATTATTTATGGTTATTAACTTTTATTCTCGCCGAGTTTGTGCCGAGCTTTAGAATTATTTACCGTAACATACTCACCAAATATTCCGATTAAACATTCCAACACATCTCGATTCAGCAAAGGTTGTAGACAGATTTTTAAAAGTATTCTGTTTTTTTTTAATGTTCCCTCAGTGAAAAACGTCTAGATAGTGTAGTTTAGAATGATAATGATGAGGATGACGATGACGATGATGGGGTCGGTTCAGGTTCGTTATGTAGTATGATAACTCAAGAAAGTAAGCAATATTTTACACACGTGTACATTGCAGATTGTAACTATGTAGGTATTGTATGAGCGTATATATTTTTATGGGAACTTTTGGCGCGCTTAAACTGAATGTTGAAACTGTTTAAAAAAGAGAAAACAACAAACAAAGGAAATACAATCATATATAAATATGTACTTCAAGAGCACAGGAAATAGTAGTTCTTGCAATGATTTTAAATGATGCTTTTGGCAGTTCCTTAACTAAGCAACAATGTAGCATTCCTTACAGATAGTGACAACAACATATAAATAAATCGGTATACTATATATATATGCGTTTTACATAGATAATGCAGTGCACAATATTTTAAACAATTAAACAGAGCAATTGAATTGCCAACAAAAATATAAATAATATATATATATGTATGTATGTTTGTGTGTGTGTGCATGTAAAACGCAGAACGCAAAACAAAATCAAAACAGACCAAATGAAATCAATTACATAAACTTAAACAATAGAAAGGGGACACAGTCGAATTAGTCGAGAAGTTCGAAAACTGATGACAGACAGTATGATATGCATAATAAATGTCCATGCTTTAAATACAAAGTTAACTAAATGTACAATATAGAATATATATGTATGTATGTATAGATATTATAACTACTACAACTATAACAGCCGCAACAGAGAAAGAGTTGCCTAACTTCTTTATGAAACTTTGATACTTTCCTTTACAGCACTTCCATTCTATATTAAAATACTTCTCCCTTAAGTCCTTCCCGTGCTTGGCCAAGCTAAAAATCTTCATTTCCGATAACTGAAAGAGCTCAACTATTTTACGAATTGGTAAAAAGAGAAAACACGTATAAATATCTATTCCTTTTCAATATGTTAACGCATTTTGTGTATACTGAACATATTGAGAAATCGCTTTATGTAAAACATTTATTAATATATAAATAAAAGAAAACTTTTTGCTTCATTTGGCAAACAAATTTCATTTCGTTAATCAATTGAAGGAAGCACTTGGTTAGTGGGTCAGCTGTCAGGGGCAGGGGTCAATACTTGTGTGTGTGTGTGTGTTATCTTCGTCTTTAACTCTGATTGGCTTAAATGCTTTGAAACACTTTGGACAACTTAAGATCTAACTGTTATAACTCCATCAGTAGAACTGTAGCACCAGCGTCTTGATGGCACTTGCAATGTGGAAAGCGCAGTCGCGCACCTCGATTGTGTTCTTATTTATGGCCTGTTGGTCCTCTGCCTCAATGCACTTCTGCAGATTCTCGCACTCGTGCTGGATGAGTATGTTCTTGCGTGTCAGCTGCTTCAGAGTCTCGCGTGTTGTTTCGCTTGCATTGGGTGGCTACAATGGAATGAATGATTCAGTTTAGCAACAGCTGAATAAACGATTTGAATTTTCTGCAGCACTCACCAAGTTGGCATACAGAGCAATTAAATCTGTCACCGCGCTGCGTATGCGTTCGCCATGTGGTGCTATCGATTGCTTCTCGGCCTCTGTGGCCGGATGCATGGCCTGAATGAGTTCCTTGAGTCTACGTGTCACTAGATCGGAACGTATTTTGACCTCCTCGCCAAAGGGTTTGCCATCGCCAGCCATTTGGTACATGCTGGTTGTGTTGCGCACATCGTTGTTGCCCTTGGCCAAATTGGAGGCCAGACGACGCTCATACATGCTGGCGGGTCGCTTAATAGTCGACTGATTCGACGAACCATTCGAAGATGAACTATCCGCCGCAGCAGCTGCTTCCGAGTTGATGCCTACGGGGAGTGACATTGGCTCGTGCTCCGAGTCGGGACTGTTGAGGCTCAAATCAATGCGACTAACCAAAAGAAAATAAATCAATATAACAAAAAAAATAAATAAAAAGCATAATCAAATCTCACAGTGGCTCATCGTAGACGCTGTTGTTGGAGGTGCTGCTGAACTTAGACTTCAGCTGCGAGTTCTCGCTGGACAACTGCTGCACCACATTCTTCAGTTGATTGATTTCGGATTTGTAGTCGTTGAGCTGCTTGCGCAGCGTTTCCATCTCATTTTGTGAGTTTGCATTGCGTGGCGGCGTGTGTACAATGGCCTGAGAGTGCAGAAATAAACGAAAAACAATAAGTAAATAATAAGATAACACATAAATTTAACATAATAAACTATGAAATTAACAAGAATGATTCTAATTACATTTAAACTACAATTTCAGCAATAGCAACTAATTTTATTTGGACTAGAAAAGCTTAACGCTAATTGTAGTAGGGTTGTCTACTTTATCGACTGCTTATGAGGTTTGCATATATATGTAGATGTATATTGGATCTAGGCACTACATTGACCAGTTGAACACATGGGAGACAGCACAAGTGTTTGTTTGATTCTTAGTCTAACCGAAGCTGTTGTTCAGCTTGAGTATCTTTTGGCGCATTAAGTTTACCTGCTGCGCCATTGGTGGCACTGGAGCATAGTCATCATCACTAGCCACCGGATCGTAAATGGGTTCATCGTCCGATAGATTCGGATCATGCATGCTCTGCTCAAAGGAGCTGCTGTACATGGTAGAGTTGTTGCCGTAGGGCAACAGTTGCAATGATTGTGTTGGCAACGGCGTGTCCATTGGACGCAGGTTGGCCATATTCTGGCGACGCAGTGCATCGATTAGCACATCAGTCAGCAGACCAGCAAATTCAGCGCGATTAAAGCGTGCCAGCTTCTGACGACCCTGTAGTTTAAATAAATGATTAGGTAACTGCATCAATTAGCAGCTAGTTCTTTGGCAAAACATACCTGATTGCGTGTTGCGCTCAAAAATGGATTTGCCGGCAGAAATGGCACAGTTGCATGATCAGCGTTCAGTGTGCTGGTTGACCAAACTGCAAGTTGGCGAAAAGTATTAACAAGAGTTGCTTTTAACCAATCATTAATTGTTTTTGACACTCACTGGCTTCGCATTCGCGACGATCAACCTCATCGTATAGATCCATGACAAGCTCTTCGAACATTTTATTCGGCACCAGTTGCAGCTTGCCACGTGCTATTTTCAGCTGCTCGCTGATCTCGGCGCTGTTCGTCTCCGGTATGATCAAGTGACGACCAGTCTGCAGGGGTTAATAGAATCAATTAATTAAGAAATCAATAATGATTGTTGTTGCTTTCCAAACATACAGTATGATCGGGTTTCTTGCCACCCATGAACATAATCAGACGATCTGTGACATCGTACATGGCATCTAGCAAGCGTTCGGCTATGATGCTGTGATTGTTGGCCTTGGCCAGCTCCAGCGGTGTCATGCCGTTGCCGTCCAATGCATTCACATCCGCTCCATAGATGAGCAGCATTTCTATTTGCGATGCCTGCCCGAACTTGGCTGCCATGTGCAATGGTGTTGAGCACTTTTCCTCGTGATAGTAATTCGGGTCGGCACCTTGCACCAGGAAGCGCAACGAAGTCTCGAGATTACTTGTGCGTACACTTGCATGCAGCTGTCGACTGAGCTCCTGCTCCAGATTGCCACCACCACTCGGGTCGTCGTCATCCAGCAAACTAGGCTTTAGCACAAAGTTCAAGTTGACATGTTTGGCCTTGATGAAGTCCGATTTCGTTGGGTGCAGTGCATCCTTGGGCGACGGCTTCCGCCAGCGTGGCAAATGCTTGCCACCGGAAGAATTTGTGCTGCCATCGAGCAGATGGTGCTCCCACACGCTGTTCGCACCATGAGCATTGAGAGAATTGACAAAATTCAGCACCGAAGGCTGCCAGTTGCCTTGACGCAGCGACTTCACAATGGAAATGTGGCGACCCAAGCTGCGATGCACCGAACAACAATCCGCACAGAGCAATATGCCACGGTTTATGGAAGCCCAAGAGGGATCTGATTCAAATAGTTTATATAGTTGTTATTTTCACGGTTCTCAGTATGGACATTCACTCACCCGTTGCACCGCAATCGCCACAGACTTCTGTTTGTAGTCGAGACTTGCTGCGAGACATTTTGATGGCCGAAATGCGTCTGTTAGAGGTGGAGGGCGTGGCACTGTCTCTATCTCTGGCCTCTACTTCTGGCGCTATAAATAACTTCTTATGCGCTTCGATTATGCTGCTGGCGAAACACATTCATGCATTTTTCCCCTAAGGTGGTGATGAAAGAAAGAAGTTAAATAAATAAAGATGCAAGTTCCGAGTGACTCAGAGAAGCGAAAAACTACGAGCGCCCTATGCGCTGTTTGACGTTATACTGAGGCTTGTAACTGAGCCAAAGGCTACAATCGAATCAATTATGCAAATTACTTTTAATTAAGCGTTGCCTCCCCGATTCTAGCTGCACTTTTAACAATTGACGGCTAAATTTTTCCACTGCACTGACGGACAACACAAGTGTACATACAAACAATGTTTATTTATAAACAGTGTAGAGTTGCCAGGTCGTCGAATAAAAAATAAATTACATATCACTTGCAGCTGTTTCAAGCAAAATACGAATATTTTGATAATACAATCTCTTCTTGAAAATTAAATTAATTTATTTTCTTATATTTACATTACATTCATAGTAATGAATTAAATGTTTTGATTTAATTAAAAAAATAAACAGAATCTGCACAGGGTGGCAGCTCTATTGATGTACACCATAGTGTTGTCCCGCTTGCACTGTAGTAACAGCTGATTGAGCAACAGCTGTTTGTAGCCACAGTTTTGCAAGGAGTGTGCGGCACAGTAGACGCACGTGTATAACAACAAAATAAATTGTGCTGCAAGTGGAAAGTGAAAAATAGCATGAAAATTACAAACTTATACACCTCGGTGGCATGTAATCGCACCACAGAGTGCGCTGATTGGGGCCCAAGTGGCTTAATTGCTTATGGCGCCTGCAATGCGGTAGCTGTGCTGAATCCGAGGGTAAGGCCGTAGCAACAACAATGAATAATTTTAAGTTGTTATCGAAATCTTGTTTTAATTTCAGTACAATAGAAATTCGGCAAAAATATTGTATACGCTGGTGGAGCACACAAAGCGTGTGAATACAGTAAAGTGGCTCGATGAGCACAGATTGATTTCTGGCGCAGATGACGCCAACGCAGTTTTGTGGAAACTGGACGAAACTGGGGCTAAGGAACGTATTTTACTCAAAGGGCACGAAAGCGGCGTCAATGCGGTCGATGGCGTGCTGCGTCCAACTGGCATCTGGTTGCTTGCAACTACAGCTGCTGATAACACAATTAAATTGTGGCATCTACAGTCTAACGACGAACTCAGTTGCTTTCAAACTGTGCAGTTGGCAGGCGGTTTCTGTTTCTCGTTGCGTCTCACATTGCTGCCACAAAGCAAGCAAGTTCTATTGGCTTCCAGTGGAGACGACGAAACAGTCTCATTGTGGGCAGAACAGGCCAGTAATTCCGGTGATGCTAGCGCTGGAAAATTCGAAAGGGTTCACAAACTACTCGGCCACGAGGATTGGGTGCGTGGCTTGGACTTTGTGTATGACGGCGATGATTTGTTGCTGGCCAGTGGCTCACAGGATAACTTCATTCGCTTGTGGCGCATTGCACCACGCAACGAGGAGCAGCTACTCAAGAATCGCGTGGACATTCTGAACTTCAGCGAGGCCGAAAGCGGCGAACTTTGCGTCGAGGAGAAGATTGTGCAACTGGGCGAACAGGCCTGGTTTGCCATCACCCTAGAATCAGTTCTTTATGGCCACGAGGGTTGGATCTACGGTGTACACTGGCACAAGAATGCTAAAGATGGTAAGTGAGGAAAACATTTATCTTGATAAATTTCAATCCATTAATGATTAATTTCAATTCAGAACTGCGTCTGCTTTCCGCCTCGATTGACAAGACACTCATTATTTGGGCGCCCATTGAGGAAGGTGTCTGGCTGGAACAGGTGCGCGTTGGCGAGGTAGGCGGCAATTCAATGGGCTTCTTTGGCGGCAAATTCGCCCAGGATGGTCGCTCAATTATGGCACACAGTTATCAGGGTGGCTTCCACATCTGGAATCAGGATGTGGAGAAGCCACAGTTTTGGACATCGAATGTCATTATAGGCGGTCATTATGGCGAAGTACGCGACTTGGCCTGGGAGCATGAGGGCGCTTACTTGATGTCTGTTTCCGCGGATCAAACAACGCGTCTGCATGCACCTTGGCTGCAGTCCGCTGAGGAGTCAACGGCGACTTGGCATGAGCTTGCGCGTCCTCAGGTGCATGGCTACGATATGCAGACACTGGCATTGCTCTCGCGCTACAGATTTGCCAGCGGTGCTGAGGAGAAAATTGTGCGCACATTCCAAGCACCGGCAAACTTCATTGAGAACTTTCGACATCTCAGTCGACTGGAGAATGATACGGCCGGGGATGCTTTGTTAGATTGTGAGTAACAGATTGATAAAGACTGCAATTTTATAAGGATAGATTCTCATACAACATGCTATCTTTTAAGCTCTGCCCAAGGGCGCATCGGTGCCTTCGCTGGGACTCTCAAACAAGGCAGTTTACAAGGTGGACACACCCGACAAAGAACTCTCTACGGCGAAGAATGACTATCCTGAGAACTATTTTGTGCCCATAACGCTGCAAACGCCACCGCAGGAGGAGACACTGATGCAGAACACATTGTGGCCCGAGTTGCAGAAGCTTTACGGGCACGGCTACGAACTCTATGCGCTGGCAGCCACACCAGATGGCCAACTGTTGGCATCCACTTGTCGTACCAGCACAGCGGAGCATGCACAGATTATACTCTGGTAAGTTGAGGCTGTAGCACCTGAGCACCATCTAAATCTAACCTTGCTTGTCGCTCCCCGCAGGAATACAGCCAACTGGAAGCAGCTGCAGAAGCTTAGTGGACACCAATTGACAGTGACACAGCTGCGTTTCTCGCCTGATGCCCGTTTTTTGCTCTCGGTTTCCCGGGATCGTCGCTGGTCACTCTATGAGCGACAGCAGCCAAATGAGCCGCTCAGCAGCTACGCTCTTGTAGCCAATACAGACAAGAGTAACGGTGTCCATACACGTATCATTTGGTCCTTGCGATTGGTCGCATGATGGCAAATACTTTGCAACGAGTTCACGCGAAGGCAAAGTGGTGCTGTGGACGCTGGGCGAGAAGAAGACAGGGGCGGGCAGCAGTTCCCTAAATGGTTGGCAGCCAGCTGGCACACTGGAGCTGAAGAATGAATCAATAACTGCGGTGAGCTTTGCACAACGTTGTCTGGACGAGGATTATGTGCTGGCACTGGGCACGGAGAGTGGCCTTGTCAAGATTTATAGATTCAGCAATGGACAATGGCAACTTGGCTGCGATTTGAGCAAGGAGTAAGTTGTGTAGCATTACGTCAACAATATGAGGTCTTAACATCGTTTATTTCTTCTTTAGCCAAGCGCATCATCTGACTGTGAAGCGATTGCAGTTCCGACCAGGTCAACAGACGGCACTGCAATTGGCCAGCTGCGGGGAGGATCACCTGGTGCGCATCTATGATATTTCACTGACATCAAATTAAACTTGGCTTCGATTTCGATTCTAAAACAAACCGTGTCATTCATCTCTTGTGTTTAATTACAATTTCCCCAGCAGGCGTCTGCGTCTTATCTAATCACTTGTAATTGGCCATGCTACCAACTGTCGCTTGCTGTGTCAGGTTCTGGGTTTCCCTCCCCCTCATTAGACTCTTTGATAACACTTGATATCGCTGTCTAATTAACCTGCTGAACTTGCAAAAATAGGAAACATTTGTTTTACGGCTATTTAAACTGCCACAGAGTCAGTAACAATTCATAGTCTTTCCGTAGCCTTGGCATCGAGATGAGATCCATAATTTTCGTAACTTTGCTTGCACTTTTGGGCAGCAGCCTTGCCCTGCCCTGGGAACGTACTGTCCCCCGCACCAAGCCAGCTAAACTTGACGCGGCTGTCCCCAACTACGATCACATCTTTGCTGAGGTGCGTCCACTGGGTGTCAAGCCACAACACGTTGAGTTGGAGCTCAATCAACAGCTGGAGCAGCAGCCACATCAAGTGAGTCTGGAAATCAAGCAACAGCAGGCGGCAGAGAAGCCTCAGCTGGATATCATCAAGCAGCAACAGGCAGCAGAGAAGCCTCACCATGTTGAGCTGGAGATCCTCAAGCATCAGAAGCCGCAGCACGTTGAGCTGGAGATCAAGCAGCAACAGGCTGCAGAGAAGCCTCACCATGTTGAGCTGGAAATCGTCAAGCATCAGAAGCCGCAGCACGTTGAGCTGGAGATCAAGCAGCAACAGGCAGCAGAGAAGCCCCACCATGTTGAGCTGGAGATCGTTAAGCAGCAGAAGCCACAGCACGTTGAGCTGGAGATAAAGCAGCAACAGCAGGTGCCACAGAAGCCACAGCACGTTGAGCTGGAAATCAAGCAGCAACAGCACCAACAGAAGCCTCAGCACATTGAGTTGGACATCTTTGCGAACCAGCAGAAGCCTCAGCAGCACTTGGAGCTGGAGATCAAGCAGCAGTTGGAGTTCAACCAACATCAGCAGCAGCAGCAGCCGCAGCTTATTGAGCTGGAGCTGACGCTCTAAGTTGTTGCAGGCAAAATACTAAATATATATACTAAAATACTATATAGTATTTTATATATACTGTCCATAATTAAAAGAGCTTCGTTTTCTTACAAAACTTTGGCGTGCAATAAAAGAGACAGAAAGAAAAAACTGTCCGCAGCAGCCGCCCGCAGTTTGCAATTTCCGTAGCCGGCGAATTTAGTGAAAAGCTGTGAAAATTGTGGGCAAAAGGTTTGCAGGCGAGGCGAGGCAAGGCAGGAGGCGTGGCATGATGGGTTTGGGGGCGTGCTTAGTGCCACGTGCCATTGCTGACCGCAGCTTGCAATTTCCGTGCGGCAAGTGACTTTATGATTGCCTTGCCTTTTGCTCGGGTTGTTGTTGCAGTCGGAGTTGCTGCTGCTGCTGCTGGAGTTGCTGCTGCTGCTGCTGGAGTTGCTGCTGCTGCTGCCGTTGCCATTGTTCAATGTCGTCGTCGGCAGCGCGACAAAGCGACGCGGTTAATTGGCTGTGGCTAACGGCATTTGCCATATTTCTTTGGCACTTTAATTACGCTTCGATGCTGCAAAGCGTTGCAAGCAGCTCAACCCTCTCCTGCCTCACTCCTTCCCCTCTGCTCCTGTCCACGCCTGCTTGGCCACCCAGTTAAGCATACAGATTGCATTGCGATCGTCCCGAGTCGTTGAACTGTGCGGGATAAGCGCATAAAGTTGCATTGTTGCTGCCCCAACTGCCTCTGCCTCAACTGCTGCCCCTGCTGCTGCTGCACAATGGGGCCAAAAGTTAACTATTGAATCGCATTTAGCCCACTTCTCTGTGTGCACAATAAAACATTTGTATTCTGCTCTTCGTTTTTTTTGCATCTTTCTTCTTCCTCCCTTACATATTTTGAGCAACAAAAGCTTTGCCATGGCGCAACATGCGTTTCCGTTTCCGCCCAAAAAAGTTGCATGCAACTTTTGTTTAACTTGCATTGTATTTTGCATTATTTGCTCCCCCCCCTCTTTGGCTCTCTTTGCCCTCCCCTCTCTCTCACTCTTTCCACTGTTATTTATGTATACTTTCTTGATTTCTCGCATTTGTTATTGCTGCGCTTCGTGTTTTATTTGTTGTTCTTGTTGCTGTTGCTGTTTTTCGGGTGAACATTTTTGCATTTCATAAGTTTCAATTGCGCACAAGTTGCTGACAGCAGCAACAGCAGCAGCAGCAGCAGCAGCAGCAACAGCAGCCGTGGTGGCAGCAGTGGCAGCTCGTGCCGATCCCAGTCGAGCTGTTGCCCATAACATGTGTAAACAGGCCAAAACCAAAAAAACACATGCAACATAAGCCTCGGCTGCTGTGCCAACCTCTTGCCAGCCCCTCCCCTCTCCCTCCATTGCCACCATATTCTGCCATGCTGCCTGTCGCTGTGCTATTTGTGTCTCTCTGTCTTTCTCTGCTGGCGGCTCTGCTTTCTTCTTTCCGCATTGCCTGCGCCTGTCTCCTACCTCCTACCTCTACCCCTTTTCCTTCCTCTGCCCCCTCTCCATGCACTCTTTCAGTGGCATCCGACAGCATTCATATGTGTGTCAGTAGTCGCCTTTGCCTCGTTTGTTCTGCTGCTCTTTTGGCTCGCTTTGCATACTTTTTGTTTGACACCAACTGAATGGGCATCCAATTCATACCCTGTAATCGGGCAGGGCAAATGCTAAAGGAAATATCATGCTGTCTTATTGTATTAGCGAGAATTAGCCTTTACATATGTTTACAGGGTATATGTAGTCGAACAACACACTCATTCAACATTAAATAAATTGCAGGCGCACATTTAACTTGGTGTAAATGTAAATGAAGTGTTTTCTACAGAGTATTATATAGTTCAGGCAGCGACAGAAAGAAGCAGAGACAGTTAGATAGAGTGAGGAAGTGAGAAAGATAGTTTTTTAAGTCCCTCTGCTTGCTTATCTTCTCTTATTTATTTGCCACAAAACCCTTAACTGTCTACAGGGTATCTGCCAGTCGTGCAGTGCCAACAATGCCTTGTTTCTCATTTTTTTTGCAGGATTTTTGTTTGCTGCCAACCGTCAGCGCACTCGCATATGTTGCACGCATATTTCCGTTACGTTTCGCTGCGTGCAACAAAGAGTTGCACGTTCGTGATTTGTGCATTTCCGTTTTCGGCATAGCGAAACGTGCAAATGCTGAGAGAGAGAGAGAGTAGAGAGAGAGAGAGAGAGCGCTCGATTGTCGAGGCGATAAGGCAGTCGGATGTGGTGCAGGCAGTTGTTGCAGCCACTGGGCAGCGGCAACTAGTCCCTCGGGGGCGACACTCTGGCAGTTGGCAACGTGTGCCCTACTTTGGCCAGCCTAGCACAGCTAACAGTAACAGCAAACGGTAAGTTGGTAACTTAAAGCGTCAATTGATTAGGCCTGAGCTTGTCCGGGAATTAAGTTGCAATCAAAAGTTTGCGCCCTGCGCCAAGACCCGAAAGTTTTTCAATTACCTGACCGCTGGCCATATCCGATTGCCTGCCTTGCTCCCTCTTCCTCCTCTCTCTCTCTCTTCCCTCTATCCCTCTGTCTTTCTTGCTCTCTGTTGGCCCTAACAAATTTCAAATTTCGCTGCACTTTTGTTTGTTCTTTTGGCCAACAACGCACCACAAAGCCAAACAGCGGCGGCGCTTTGCGCGGCTGAGCAGCAGCCGAAGCAGCAGCAAATTTAACAAGACAACCAAACTAGAAAGTGGCAAGCTGCAAGTGGCAAGCGGGTGGCAAGTGCGGCAAGTTCGTGGCCAAAGTTATGAGTTTGCCCTTGCTGCCACTGATGAATATCGCGCGCGATGAGTTTATTAAGCCCACAAAAATTTCTCCATTTTCTCCTATCATTTATCATTTTACCTCTTTATGATTTTCACGTAAAATTCTTCCATTTTGCCCGCTCCTTCTTCTTCCTTCCCTTCTTGTGTTGCAGCTCTCTAAATCCTTTGACTTTGTGGCCCGTCAATCCCGGCAGCCACGTAGATAGTTGCATAGTTGGCGTGCCTTAATTGTTTTCCAATTAGCGTGCACCGCAAAAACTTTAAAGTTCATTAAGTTGCACACGTTTTTTCCCGACCTGTTTGCTGTTGTTGCTGTTGCCCCGGCGCCAACATGGCGTATGATGAATTTTTAATTACGCGTGCTCGGCCAAAGCAAAGAGAAGCAGAAAAAACACGCGCTTCGTAGCTGTTGGCAAATTGTTGTGCATAGAAAAAACCCACACAGAACGTTTCTATTTTTTAGATATTTTATCTGTCTGTGTGGGCGCAGGGGCGTGGCAACGGCAACGGGGCTGAAGTAATGCCACACGAATTGTTGCCGCAATTGTTGTAGCAACAGCGCTGCAATTGTGTTGGCCAAATGCCAACAGACACTGCTGGAGCCACGTTAATTACACAAACAAAATGAAATGAGAATGGTGTTAGGTGGGGGGGGGGAGAGGTGAGGATAGAGCAGAGGGAAAAACAGAGTAGGCTGTCACTATCGGAAAATTGCAATTTTGGCCATGCACTTGACAATGAATTGAAAATCCTTTTGGCATTCAATGAGACTGGCTGAAAGTGAGAAGAACCACGGGTAGAATTATTTTAAAATAGAAACATCATTGACTATTTAAATTGGGTGTGCAGTGCAATGTGCAACCAACAACGGATTACAGACAATTAACAGGCAGTTAGACACATTAACAGGTGTTACAATTAGAATTACTAAGTGCTTAATTAAGGTAATCTCTGATTAACAGACAAATATATTGTAATGGAACAAACTTGAATTGTGGTTAAATATTTAAATAAATATAAAATGAGCAGGGTATAAAAACGAGGAGGAAACGCTACCTTCGGCATGCCGAAAACTTGATACCCTTGCAGGGTTTCTAGTTATACAAAATGGTGCAGAATTGAATGGTATAGTGCATATACAATATTATGTGTCAATCTGATTGTCAACTTATCAAACTTTTATATGCATATTATATATATAGAAAAAGTTCGTTGTAGTAAGTAAATGCAATATCTTGACAAATAACAAAAATCTGCGGATAGTTTGTATGGCAGCAATAAGATATATTGGTCCAATCCGGGTAGTTCCGATTAATTTACAGCATGAAGCAATAAGAACCATGAGTGCCTAGTTTCAGCAAAATAGCTTTAAAACTGAGAGCCTAGTTTGCGTTGCAACAGACGGACGGATAGACGGACCGACATACAGACATAGCTAGATTGACTAGGTGACTTAAAGCTTTCAAATGATCTGTTCTATTTAAAGAGTTTTAAGATAAGTGCAAAATAAGGCATACATACATACATACATATACATATATACATATATAAATGAGGCTCCCGCTAAAGCTTTAATGTGCTTTAACGAGTAAGAATTATCTGATGAATTTCAAGGCAATCTGAGATTAAAGCCAAATACACCAACTATACGGACTAAACTTTTAAGCTGTCCAACACTTTGAGAATAATCGACACCTTAATCTGAGCGTAATAAATTAAGCTTTAAAGCTTTAATGCGCTTTAAAAGCGAGTGCAAGCTGTGCATTGCAGGCGCTGCAATTGGCGGTTCACCGCGTAACATTTTTTACGCCATTTGCATTTAAATAAAAAATCTCGCAGCTATTAAAAGCAGGTGTAATTGCTGTTTTCTTGTTGTTGTTGTAATTGCAGTTGTTGTTGTTTCAGTTTCGTTGTCATTGTTGTTTGCGTTCGCAGCTCGTGCAGTGAAAACAATTTGTTTGTGTTAAGCGTGAAATGGTGAACACTTTTTGTTTATTTACGTTTAATATTTTCTTTTTTTATTTTTCTGCCTGATACAGCAGCCTGATTGCAGCTGTAAATGTAAATGTTAACAAAAAATGGCGGAAAAAACGAAGAAAAGCGCGCGATGGTAAATGGAAAAAAAATGTCGCATTGTCAACAGCATCGAAATTCAACATCAACATCAACATCATAATCACCATCATCGTCATCATCATCGTCATCGTGGTCGAGCTGCATTGCCATGCAATCGCAATGTGTGTTTGTGTGTGTGTGTGTCTGTGTGTTTGTCCTATCAACCAACCCCGCCCCCAATAGCCACAGGCAGCATTTTCCCGCATTTATAATTTCCCTTATTGGTTGCATATTCTTGCGTTCACTTCTTCATTTTCGCATTTCTCTGTTGACCATTTTATTTTTATTTCTTTCTCTCTGTCCCTCTCTCCTCCTCTGCATCTTTCTCCATCTCTCTCCCTCTCTCTCTGCAACTGCCTTCTCTACTCTCCATATCAATATGGAAGTGAAGTGCGGCGCGTCAATCTGACATCTGTATGGCATGTTAACGCTTGTTGCCTTCAAGCACATTTACTCACGTGTGTGTGCTTGTGTTTGTGTATGTTTGTATGTGCGCTCTACAAAGCAGGCAAAGTGCAATTGGATTTGTTAGCGCTTTTCTTTCGCTCGCTTGAGAGCATTACGTTATGAGGGGGGAATGCACTGAGAAAGTTCTTTAGATTGGCATTATAACTTTCATTGCAATAACGATTATTCTATTACTTTTATTGCAATAGGGGGTATGTTGAAGTTGAGTTTATGCAGCAAGTTTATTAAGAATTGTGCAAGGATTACAGCAGAGGCTCACTTGTATACCCTTTAAAGCACTTGAAAATGGTATATATTATCATAAGCCTGCACAATAAAATGGTTTTTAAAATCGATTTATTTACCAATTTCGACCTGGTTTAAAAACTAAACATATAAAATAAGGTTTTAACTTTTTAAAATTGTGCATATTACAATTTAATTAACTCAAATCTGAAATACTTTGGTGTCAAATCAATAAAGAGATTCAGTCATATTTAAATAATATCGGTTGGTTCGAGAACAAGTTATTCGACTTGATTAAGTTTAATTTTATTTTATAAAATGTATTTTTTTTTAATAACTGTGTCGAGAACTGCCAAACATGCCAAATAAAAATAAGACAATTTATGATAAAGTACAGAAGTGGATAACAAGCTTTATGCCTTTAGGGTCTGCACCCTTCCCACTTACAACAACTTAATATAGTCTTTTCTATACACCTCCATTGTCTGCGGGGTATTATTATTATACATTTTTCACCTGATTTCGCTCAGAGTGTACTGCGTGTGCTCTTGGTCATTTCGCTTGATGTGGTTAGCTTGTTGCTTATTGCACTACTTATTTTTCCTGTTGTTTTTGTTGTGATTATAGCTGTAGTTGTTGTTGTTGTTAGCCCAGATGAAGAACTACAAAGCAGCAGGCGTTAAGCTGTGCTCTCTCCAAGGGCCAATGGTAAATGGGGCGTATGCGCAATTTCATCAGTCAGCACACAAATCAACTTAAGACCTGATGGAATTAGAAGCGACGGAAGAAAAGGGACAGGGGTGCAGGGGAGCAGGAGAGCAGGGGCAGTGAGTTGACTGCGCACTTTAAGTGTCTTTAAGTTAATATTTCATTGCTGGAGAAGTTCAACGATTCAGCGGGGAAAATGATAAATTCTCGGGCTCAGCAAACTGTGCAGACAACTTTGATAAGGCTCCAGCTCGAGCTTGCTTTGTACGAGTGTTTGTTTGTGACTGTGTTAGTGTGTGTGTGTGTGTTGTACTCTAGGGCTACGAAGAGTTTGTAGTAACAACCGAGCCGCAACTTTAACGGCGACATTTCCACTGGGCCTTGAAGCAAATTATATGCCACGCGGCACCTGCGACGCGGCGGCGTCTGCTCCTTGGCATCCTTGAACTATGGCACGAGTGAGCGATGGTTGTTGAGGACTTGCCAGAGCTGTCATATTATGCGTGTCATGTAATTTGTATAGAGACAGACAGACAGGCAGATAGGCAGACAGACTGAGGGAGGGGCAGACGGAGGAGTAATTTATGCAATGCCAAACATATCCCTCAATCGCACGACCTGCTGCAAATTGTTATTACATGCGTATCAGAGCACGTATGTACCTGTGTGCGCATGTGTGTGCGTATGAGCAACGCACGAGTGCACGCAATAAACGCAATTAGCATTTGCATTTGCATTGCGTTAGCATTAAAATCGACAATGGCATCTGAAAGCGTATTAAGTGCGTGGGCTGCGTGAATGAATTTCAATTTTGTATTTGCCGCCCAACTATTTGTTTAGATAAGTGCAAAAGCAGATTTTTCAATTAGCAAAAATGCACATGCACCTTCCACTGCCCTTCCCCACGCTCTACACTGTCATGTTGCAATGTTGCATGTGTTGCTGGCGATGTCAAAGTTCAAATTATGAGTTCATCAGAATGTCAGAAGGTGCTCACAAAGCACACATGGGGGAACAAAGCGCAAATACACTCAACGACAGACAGCTCGAGTGCATTGTCTGTGCGGGGGTCTGTGTGCACGTCTGTGTGAAAGTGTGCAAGCGAGTTTGAGTTCTTGTTGTTGTTATTGTGTGTGTGCGTTTGTGGAGCCTGCTGGATATTGCGATACAATGAGATTGTTTTAAGTTCAGCGTGGAATAGCAAGACTGACACCTGATTAATCAGGAGTTTGTAGCACTAAAAAGTCACTGAGCGATGGAAACTTTGAATTGAAAAGGGAGAGAAGTGGTTGTAGTATGAAAGAGAAATTTGCAAATATTATAGATTAAATGTATATGGCAAATGGATAGATGAAGATATAATTTACATGTATATATTTTCATCTTATCGATTTTTTTAATTTTATTTTTATATTATTCATTTTAATATGTATTAATTAATAATTAATCTACAGGGGTCGGCGATGTATGATATTGATTTTAACAGAATAAATAACAGATAACAAACTGATTTTGTATTGCATACCCTGCAGCGCTTATTTTCTGTTAGCGTCAAAAAAGATGTCAAATTTTTTCGAATAATGGCATTTTTTTCATTTTTCAATTCGAAATTGCAACAAAACTAGAGGTGATAGCGACTTGCGGTTTTTTCCATTTCGTCTTTTTTTTCTTCATTTATCAGTACACACCGCTTTCAAGTTCGTAAAGTGTACAGCCCGCCCAGGAAAAGGCTCCAAATTTGTAGCCTGATATTGAGTTTCTCTCGTTTGTTTTAAATAAAAACCGTTTTATAACCCTCCTTTTGGTGCCAAGGGGCGGCCGGAAGGGGAAATTGCAAAATTTAACATTTCACTGTTAACATCTTTTAAAACTGCCAAAAAGTATGCAACACTTGGCCCTGTATACACTGCAATTTCAAACGGCGCATAAAAGTAGGCAATCGTTTTTTCATTTGCATCATGTGGCAATTGCGCAGCTTGCTTCCACAAATTTACGACTCCCACGGCTGACAGCAACCTGCCACGCAGAGTAGCTTCTCCATGCATGCCACCTACTGCGTAAACCATGCACATTTTCCACTAGTTAAGTTCCCGCTGGGCTATGCAACACTTTTTCAGCGTCTTGTTTTGTGTTGCCCCACAGAGATAGGGAGACTGAGAGAAAGAGAGGGCGAGGACGGGGGAGAGATAGGAAGAGCGAGAGCTGCCTCAACGCGGCCGCAGACTCCGACGCTGCACTTGATGACGTGTCTATGTCAGGGTTGGGCTGGGGCCGTGTCATTCATTTGACCATAAACTAGCTGCTAGGAGGAAAGGGACTGTGTTGACTGCGTTGACTGTGCACTGTTGATTGTTGAATGTTGATTGTTGTTTGTTGTTTGTGCAGCTGTTTGTTGTTTTAGTCAAGCTGACAAATGTTGTTGTTGCTTTAGTTAAAGTTGCCGCCGTTGTCAATGCACCTGACAAGGACGAGTTGTCTGCCTGTGTGTGTGTGTGTTTTAATGACAGCGGAAGTGCACTTAATTTAATTAATATGTATTTAATTGCAAAGCGAAAGAGTTGGCAGAGCGAACTGCATACATGGCAATTTATAAACTCACTCTGTACAGAAATCTCTCAACTTATTTTCAATATAAAATTAAAACTTTTAATATTGTTAAATCAACGGAATGCGCTTTTAATGCAATTTATTATGTTTGTGTACCTTTTACTCTCAATCAGTAACATTTTTATTTTCATTTAGAAAACTTACTAACTCGTTGGGACATCTGTCAGAAGTGCCATCTAGTTTGTACATTTATATATGTATCACTAGATATAAACAGTCTATACAACAACAAAAATCAACAAACACAACAGCAACTTTCAATAGATATTGTAAGCTTCAAGCTCGAGAATTTCTGACTTTAGTTTTCATTGCTTTTCTTTCCACAGACCTGAAATTTAACTAGAAGATGACCTCCGGCTCATCTAACATCGACCCCAACGAGTTCAACGACAGCCAGGAGAATGATCTCATTGTCGACGGACAGTCTACATCGACGCCGCAGATGCGTACATCGCAAATGCAAACGGTTCGAAATCGTCGGCGTCGTTCACGGCGGAGCCTTCAAGTGACGCCAGCATCCACGCGACCTTGTCGCATACGCATCTATCAGTCGATAAATGATCCAATACCAAACCGGCAGGCATTGAATCGCATCATCTTTGCCATTGCACGCGCCCTGCGCCATCGGCGATCTGTGGTGGCAGGCCCGGGTTCGCGTCCTGGTGTTATCTATCATCGGAATAATGATTCAATCGATATCGAAGTCATACTGGAGGAGTAGGAGACGCGAGAAGAGAGAGAGAGAGAGAGACGAAAAGTGAAAAGGAAGCTGTGAACAAGCAAGGAAGTTACGCCCTTCCCCCAACTTCATTGTTACTGTTGATTGTCTGCGAGGGCAGTTCATTTTTGTGTAGGCGTTGAATATACATAGTTATCTTTGGTTTATTTTATATTTATATTGCCAAAAGTAATGAGAAAGTGAAAGACTGTGTGGATTTTAAATGCGAAGGTGAATGAAAGGGAAATGTTAAGGTAAGGAAGGTGTTCGCTTTTTATACTTATTATAATTGGTATGAATTAGTATGCATAGTATTATATTTGGTATGTAATATATGTTATTACATATATTATATACATATTATATTTGATATATAATGTACTTAGCTACTCGTAAGTGGAAGTGAAACTGTTTTAGGCTTCTTTTCTAATTCCTTAAACGTGCCTAACTGATATAGTTTGTATAGAAAATAAGTAAAGGTAGTCCAATTTATATAGCGAGATATGTATATAGCGTATATATTTATTTGATATACTAGTAGTAGTATATCATCATGCATAACCATAATAATCTACAACAGATATGCAGTCCACATATATGTTTGTTATATATTACTAAAAACTTGTATTATATTTTGTAGAGCACTCAAACATAACATAGTTTTACTGTGAGTATAAATGGAATGCTTATCAAATTGTAAATGTCAGACACGCTGAACTACATCGAATTAGTTTGTTATGCAGATACAGCAGCAGCAGCAGCAGCAGAATAAACCTCATGTGAACATACTCGAATGTACCCACACATGCGGCATCATCACCAGCATCACCACCTACTCCATGTGGACTGACGCTGAATCAGAAATTTGACTGCCAATTAATTCCAATTATTTTCTAAAATTCACCCGTAAGTGAAGCTAGTAAGCTGCGACTAATTGGCATTATGAATTGCTCTGCTTCAATCAAAAGTTCTTCACTCATTCGACGCGAGCTCGTCACGGGGAGATTACAGCAAGTTGTGGCGCAACACGAGGGAACGTTGCGCATATGACGATTGTTAAATCGAGTTAATTAGCCAACACACACACACTTACTCATACACATTCAGTATCAATTATTCAATTGGAAACATGTGTACAGTGCATGGCAGGGGGGATGGTTACACAACTTACCAAGTTACCATGACAATAAACATAATTTTCTTGTACTTAATTTTTAATTCGAACAGCAGCTCGTCTAATGTGCTCAAGGCATTTAGCAGGCGCCAGCGGGCTTTGCCGCCAAACCCATTAAAAGTTACTGCAAGTAATAACCAATTAATGTGCAAAAATAAACATCAATTATGCGGGGGAGAAGAGGGGGAACGAACTTGCATTTAAAGTCGAACGTGCAACATTTTGTAGCCACAACTTTTGTGCCGGCAACTTTCGAGGGCCGCTGTACTACTGGTCGTATAAGTAATATGCATGTGGCATGTTTGAAATTTATGCACATTGTTGCATAAGTAATCAAGTTGAGAACCCTCTCCCCCTCCCTCGAAAAAGTGGCAACTACAACTGGCCAACTGGCAAGTGAATGCCGGCAAAATGCTTAGCAAATACCAGCAATACACACACAGACAAACATACAGTCACACACACACATGTAGATACCTTGCTAAGCTGTGGCATGAAACATGGCAGCGTGCAAGCATGTGTTGTAGTTGTGTGGCAAGTGCACTTCGTCTTTGTCGTCGTCGCCGTTGCGCCTTTTGCATAAGTCACACCTTGAGGCAGCCTGAAATAACGGCACTTTAAGGATTCACACGTCTCCGATAGTTGCACGTCGAGATGCAGCTCGAGTGGAGTTAGTTGAGCAGTTTGAGCGCACCCTTTCTCCCTCTCTCTCTCTCCTAACTGCCACATGAGCTGGTTGAGTGTGTTTAAGTTGCTTTAATTGATACGCTCCCTCTGTCTCCTCCCTCTTCCGTTTCTAATACTAACAAAGTTTGCGCACTGCTGTGTCCAGTTACTGCCACGCACAACGAGCCCAACAAACTTGCCAACAAGTTAAACACCTCACAAGACAGAGGGAGAGATAGAAAGGAAAGGATAAAGATAGTAAGAGAGAAACGAAGAGGTGGAGGTAGGAAGTACATAGAGAGGCACAGAAAGACCCCGGTCCGAGTAGTGTGCTCAAATTGTCAAGCTGCGCCCTCAGGTTGAGCAACGGCAGCCGAAAGTCAGCGCGAGCCTTTGACATTCGCTCTTTGCTCTCTTGCGGTAGCACACTTTGCTGCGCATTGTGCATACGCCATGTGGGCAGCAATACATGCAGAGCAACTGCAACTGGAAATGATTTATTTCTTTATTTCTTATAATTTAACATTTTCAACTTTATTTAAATAAAATTCAAACAGAAAACTGAGAAAATTCGGCATTTGTATTGTTTTTTTTTTAGGCAATTTATCAATTTACCACAATTCGGACTGTTCACACCTGCATTTAAAATGCTTTATTATAACAAATCATTTGCCCTTTTATTATTATTTATGTCCTCTTCTCTCTTCCCTCTTCCCTTCGGCTCTCTGCCTTGGCTCAGCTGCTTACAGCTTTAGTCATTATTTGCATCATTTAAATGTTAATTAAAGCGCTGTAATTGCCAGCTCAGTTGCAGCTGAAATCAAAACTCAGCACAGTGGGAAAAAAACAACAAGGGAAATTGGGAAAACCAGGAAAAGTCAAGAGGAGTGCGAGAGAGCATGCAAAGGTGGTCGAGTTCCCATGTCGCAGGCGGGTCAAAATGCAAATGTTTGTCATGTGTGAAGGCGCCACTTTCAGTGTGTGTGTGTGTGTGTGTGTGTGTGTGTGGGGAAAAATTGAAAATTGCCAAGCAACGACGCAGCTGCATCAGCAGCAGCCGGAGCAACTACAGCAGCGGCACGTGGCTTGGCTATTTGGACGTTTTGGCTGACAACTGGCGACATATTCCCCATGCCGGAATGGGTTCAGGTGTCAGCATAATTGATGGCAAACTGTCACTGCTTGCGGTTAATTAGTTGCAGCACACACACACACACATACACGGAGAAGGGCAGTGACAGCAGATGGCAAGAGAAGGCCGGCTGCTGCATCTCATCCTCCTTCTACTGCCTTTGCTGCGCACAATGAAAGCCAAACCGAAAATTCAATTAATCTGTGAATAAACGCAAAATTGAATTGCGCACAACCACTCCTCTCTCCCCTCTCCCCCTTGCTCCCCTTTCCCCGTTGCAGTCATGAGCAACAGCAAATTGCCACTGACGTGGGCCGCACTTGTACTTGATTTTGTGGCACGCTCAAGCTGCGCCTGCACTCAGCTGCAGCAGACGCGCTGTGTGCCGACGCCATCTTTGGCATCTTTGACGGCTTCTTAATTAAAAGACTGTCAATCTGTGTGTATGCATTGCCGGTCACAGCGAAGAGCAGCCAGCCAGGATATAGGCGGCAGTCAGGCAAGAACTGCCAGCAGGCAGCAAGGGGCAAGTGGCAGGCGGCAGGCAGGCGGGCAGCTTGTCAACGCCTGCATCCGGGAGTGGATGCCATTGTTAGCATCAAGTCATGCGCGCACCCAGCTGAAATGGTTTAAAAAAATACACAGCAAGAGGGGGGAAGCTGGGCAGGAAGGGGGAGGAGATGCTGCTTCGTCAAGGGGTGCTGCATGGCAATGCAATTGCACTTTACTTATAAGCAGGAAAAAGCAAGCTGAGAAGAACCGGGATTCGCTGTGTAAGAGAGCAAGCTACGCGAATTGCAAAACAGATACCCATAAAAAAGGGCGTGTTCTAGCTTCGATATACCCTGTAAAAGTTTCAGTTGTTTGATATAAAACTGTTACTTATTAGCTGTCTTTGCTTAACTTAATCTTCTTCATTTCATTTGTAGATATCTTTGATTAAGTTTCCAGAGATTTTAAGCAGTTGCAGATTAAAATTGTTTCTTTTTCAAGATGCTTTGTAGATTCTGAAATGTCATATTATATTCCTTCTTAAATTTCGTACGAACTCCTTTCAATTATTAATAATATATTAGTTTCTTTTGATATATCTTTGAGTTACAGCTTAGTTAGATTTGTTACTTCACTTACTTTTTATTTGTTACAATTTTATCTGCTACAATTTGCGTTATACTTGTATTCAAAGTAAATCACTATTCTCTTTTAACTATTCACTATTTATCAGTTGATATATTCTATCTCTGATGTCTCTGATATTATATTATATATATCAGTCAATTGCAACCTTTCACAGCACCTCATTCCTTTTCTGTTCCTTATGCTTCATGCTCTTCAGCTTTCCACAGGCATTTCAGCATAGTCTCGCATTCCCTATGGCATAATTTACACTTACAGGGTATCGTAATGCAGAAAAAATGACTTATAAAACATGTGCAGCCCTTGCGCTGTCCCGCTGTGGCAGCAGGCAATACACCCACACTCACACACAAACATACACAGGCACAGGCAGCCACACACAGAGACACACACAATGTAAGTGCTGCTCATTGACAGCGCGTTGACGTGATGTATTTACGCCTCAGCCTGCTACGGTGCGTGTGTGTGTGGGCGTGAGATTGTTTGATGCTGCATGCTTCTAGGCGCTGCTGCGGCTGCAATGATATGCCTGGCAGAGGCAGAGGCAGCAATAGCAGCAGCAGCAGGCGTGACTGCAACGACAACGTCAACTTCAACTTCAACGTGCCACAAATATCAATATAAGCGGGGGGAAGTGGAAGCAAGCGGGGTGAAGGTGGATTGAAGGGAAGATGGAAAAGGGGAAGAAGAACCGGCAAAGTATTCGAGCTGTGAAGTTGCCACAGAGGACAAACGAGACCGGGCCAGGACGCGCCACTGTATCCTGGCCAAGAGCGTCTTGAACACGTTTCGCACGTATCTCAAGTGCTGTAGTTTCCCACTCCCCTTCCCTCTTCCAGCTCCTGTCTTACTCCACTCACCTGCCCTGCCCGCACTCCCTTTGCAATGCGCGCTGTCGTCAGCAACTTTGTTTTTGCATGATTTACCGCACGGATACTCATTTATTTGTCGTTCTCAGCGTAATTTGCATATTATTTACAACGGGCAAACTTTTAAAGCATCTTTCACACCTGCTGGCCAAATACACCCGCTCCCCCCACACACACACACACACACACACACCCGCAAACACACAAAGCACTTTAGCGCGCCACTGATGATGACTCCTTGCTGGGAAAGCACTTGCTGCCGTCGCTGCTGGCATCGCAGTGGGCAGAAAATATTTTTAAAGTTTTTGACATAGTTTTTCTGAGGCAGCAGTGTCGGTGTGCACCAGCCACGCCCACTTAAGCACGCCCCACAACGAGCAGGCATGCACTGTTCGAAGTGCAAAGCGCGCGCGAGGCTAATGAGCTGCGTTTTAACTGCAGCTCCAGTTGCACCTGCTGCGCAGCAGTTGTTCTTGTTGCTGCTGCTCTTGCAGTTGTTGCTGTTGTTGCTGTTGCTGTCGTGTAACGGAAGCTACGCCTAATGCACTCGACCATGCATTTTTTATCAACACTTCGCACCTAAAAAGTGCGCACAGGAAATGGAAAAATTTGCTGCAAAGTTTGCAGTTTGGCCGAAGGTGTTCGCGACACAGCGCCGTGTGGCCTAATAATGAGCAGAGGCCGAACAGCGAGAGGGCAGTGATGAGGGGTGGTTGGTGAGTAGGCGTGGCATAGCTGCTATGCCTGGAGTGACCACACCGCAATGCTTAATGACCTGGCAAATAATTTATTTTAATTAATTACGAGCTTCCGCTTCGCCGTTGGCTAAAAAGTATTTTGCATTTTGTGATAGACTACAAAAAGTTGAGAAAATATGTTGGAAAATAAATAAAATATTGTAGAATATTTATAATATAAAAGAAAATAAATATATAAGATTATGCGAAATTTATGAAAAATTAAAAATAAATATGAAAAATGTAAATAAATTTCATTTAATAGCCGTTCAATAAAATATTTATTTATTTTATTTTTTTACAGTCATAATCTCCAGACATATTTCAAATAAGATACTCAAACATAACCTTACTTCTCCAACGCATTTCACTTGCCAATTGATTTGTGATTTCAGCACAAAATATTTGCTGAAATATGCCAAATAAAACATTTGTGATTGCTGGCAAAACTTCAGCGCCTCTAAATCGTCATAAATATACGAGCTGAGCTGAGGATCTACTTGGGAATTGGACTCATAAGCAATTTGAATAATAATTGACGCATTGCGAGTCACGCAAAATTCATAGCATGCTTTCTAGCGCTTCATTTGGCTTTGCCTTTATACGCTCTCTCTTTCTCTCTCACTCTTCATTGCTCTTTTCTCGCGCGCTGTGAATATATTTAAAGTTGAGTTTACAATTTTTCGGGTGGGCTAGTCATTTCCATATCAATAACAGCGGGAAGTCAAAGCTGAATCACCCACGGGGGTAGGTCAAGAGGAGGTAGGGTGGGAGAAGGAACAGCAGCAGGAGGCAGCGACTGTGGCAGCAGCTCCACTAAAATCGCATTTGGCTCCCAGGATTATTTGCTATAATTCATGCTGTCAATGCAAATTGAAATTGTGTCACGCAGTCGCGAGGGGCACAAGCGGCACGGGGGCGGGCGGGGCGTGGCGAGGGCGCTATTCGCCTGGCGCAAATTTCCATTTCTCGTTAGTTTTATTCCATTTTAGTCTTTTTCTGTCTATTATTCTATTTTTATCGCTGTTGCTCCTGCTGCCTCTGCTGCTACTGATGTTGCCTCTGCTGCTCGTGTTTTTTTTCTGGTGTCACCGCAATTGTTGCCCAGCGTCCTGCCGTGGGACAAAAAACGTTGCTGGCGAAATCTCAAAACACAAATGGATTTTTAAATTACCCTCGTGGCAGACAGTTGGTGTGGGAGTGGCAAGGGGTGCAAGAAAGGGAAGAAGGACTGCTCGAAAAAGTCTTAAACATTTTCGTTTGTTTCGCTGCGCTGACCTTCTCGCGTGGCACGTTGCACGTTGCCAGTTGCACGTTGCACGTTTCGCTTTGCTTCGGTAGGTGCATTGAATTATCTGCCGCAATTCGGTTGCAGTTGGTTTAATTCCACTACGAATTTATGCATATATCCACAGTGAAAGTCTCCGAGTTTATTTTTGTGTGTGTGGTGTGTGTGTGTGAGTGTGTATCTTCTCTGGCTTGTCGAGCGTGAGAACGTTTAGCAATTTTGCATAGAAAGCACAAGTGGTTTTACTTTATTTTTTGTGTTGGGATCTCCTTAAGGCTGCGCTTTTTGCTGCCCCTCGTTGAGTTATGTGTGTCCTGTCCTGCCGCCTGCCCAACATTCAGATGCACTGAGGCAACTGCTGTCTTTTCCTTGCTGCTCTCTCTCTTCTCTCCCACCACCCTCCAGTTTCCCTTGCTGCTTATCGCTTTGAGTTTGGCTCGCTTGCATAAAACAAGCAGGCAGGACAAGCAAACGGACCTGGTACTTGGCAGTATTGATATTTAACTTGCAACGACGCCAACTGCAAGTGCCACAAGCAATTGCATGAGAGCAGGGAGCGAGTGCAATATTAAAGCTCTCAACAGCTTTTAAAGCTCTACTAAGGGTACTTGTTTACTGAATAAGCGTTTGTTTACAGGTAAGAGGTGAGAATGAAGCTTTCAGTTGCTTTAAATGCCAAGCTTCTGTTTAACTTGTGCCGTTGCTATTCAGTTTAATTTTGCTTTAATTAAAGTCAAGTTTTCAATAATACACGCTGATTCTTTACAAGCAAACACTTAAGTAAATTGCTGTTGTTTAAAGCTTTCGTCAGCTTTAAAAGCTCCACTAAGGGCTTTCGTTTACTGATAAAGTACTGATCTTTACGCACCAATACAGTTACAAGTCTTACAAGTGTTATAATTTATTTATCTCAGAAACAAAAAACTACAAACTAGTACAAGATAAATTAAAGCACATTAAAGTTTCTATTGAGTCTAGATTTATTTTTCAGCTTGTGAGGAATAATTATTCACAGCATTCACGAAATAATTAACAAATAGAAGTCAAATTAAAGCACATTACAGTTGCCACTCAACAGCTTTCAAAGTTCAAGTTGTGCTGCCAGGCACTTTCAACGCCAACTCAAGCGTCATTAGAACAACTTGAGTGTTACAAGTTGGCATTAGAAAAGGCAAAAGGGAGAGCGAGGGTAGGGGGAAGGTGAGGGTGTTCCTCGTTAAAACAGATTTACTGCATTTGTTTAATGTCAGCGCTAAGTAATTGGAAAGCGTTGCCACTTGATAAGCAGGCGAACAGCTTGACAGGGGGCAACATTCGAATTTATTACCACAAAAAGGTAAAACCGAAGAAAGTTGCAAAGCCAAGTGAGTTAAGAAGGAAGAGGGGAAGGGAAGGGAGGGGCGATACGGAAACAAAAGGTGCTACACACAAGTGGCTGTTAAATTATTCCGAATCAATGAGTTGAAAGCCAAACTGAATGCAATTAATCAAACGTGAGGGAGCCCAATGTCAATTGCAAGCACAATGTAAACACACACAGACACACACACACTCGGCGTAACAATAGATAAACCACAAAGACAACAACTGAGGCAGCTTCCCCTCGCTGACCCTTTGCCTCTGCCAACACTTTCTTGACCCGCACAACAAGCAGCGCAAGGACGAGGATGAGTAGAGGGAGGAGAGAAGGTCTACACAGCTTGGTAATCTATAAATTTAACACACGTCTGTGTGCGTGTGTATCTGTATCTGTATCTGTGTGTGTGCTCTGCTTTTAGGCCCTGTGCCTACGTGTTTGCAGTAACACATGCAATTTGTTGCCCTTGTTTGCTGCCAAAATGTTGTACGATTTCTGGTTACCTCACAGCTGCAACAGCTGCAAGCATTATCTTGTGTGTGTTGTTCTCTTAGTATTGGGTGTCTGCGCGGTGTGCCACGTGCAACACACACACACACAGACAGTCATCGAGCTAGTTAGCATGCCTAACTAGTTCAGCCTGAAATAGCATTAGTTAATTTGAATAATTTTGGGCTAGCCTAAAATTAAATCGAATCGGATTCCACCTTTTGGGTAAATTTGTGCGGAATGTGTCATATATATTTGTGGCTCGAAATGTTTGCAAATGTTTGCTGATTGAATAATTAACTAAATGCTGCTGCATACCGTGTCAAAATAGGTATTTTGCATTGCATTTACATAGAATATGAGTTTAATAATGTAGTATCACGGTGCATATATTCATGCATTGCATTGAAAACTGCGTCTGCTTATTTGGAATTATAATATAATAGAGACAAAACATGCCAAAACATACATTTATTTTACCTCAACAACGTATGTATTGTAAACTAAAGAACGTATGAACAGAATTTGAAAAATCGCATCTTAATATCATGTATAGTTTTCCTGCAATAGATTGTTGTATATTTGGTATTCTAGTCCAAGAAAATACTGCTAAATTGTAGTTGGCAACATTCTTATGTTGCAGGCACACTGCTTTCAACATTGTCAACATCAGCTCAGCAACAATATTGACCAACATATGTAACCAACTTCTGCTACTCTTGTGCCGGGTACAACAGCTGTGTATGTTCACATTGCATTTACAATGTGTCAAACGCAGTAAAAAACATTAAATAATTAATGCTTTAATAGTTAAATATATTCTTGGAACTACTACAGTCGAGTAGGTGCACAGTTTTAGAGCCACTTCACTCCAAATTGAGTTGAGCTGATGCTTAAGAGTATTATGCCTTCGTTCGACCAACTCCAATTGTCGCTCTCATTTATGTATCCACCACGGAGACCAAACTCACCACTCTTTCGCATGTTGTTGTTGTTGGTGGTGGGTGACCATTGTTGCTGGAAGGCCTGCTGCTGCTCTGGCAGCACCTTCACGTTTTACGTTACGCCAGTTTACGTTGTGACTTCGAGCCGTTTGGATGTGTGAGCGCTTCGTCTGACTGCACTGCAACAACTGTATACGGTACGCGTGCGCGCGCCCTAGCAAACACAAAAGGCAAAGCCAAACGCAAACACAAAAGCAAATTAAAATACAAATGCAGAAGCAAACGCAGAAATAACAACAACAATAGCAAACGCTGTAACTAGCAGCATTTCTTGTACGGCGGCAGCGACGAATTACCGGTTTTGTTATTGTCGCCGACGTCGACGTCAACGCTGCTGCTGCTGCTTGTTGTTGTTGTTGCTTAGTGTCGCGACGCTTGCGAATAATTGCACGTTTTTGTCTGTCTTTGTCTGCGTGCGTGTTTATTGTTGTTGTTGTTGTCAAGAGTTAAAATTCAAGTTGGAAAAGTGCGTTGGCTTTTTGGTTTTTCACAGCAGCAGGAGAGCAGTGAAAATCAGGGAAAATACAGAAAATGCAGACAGCTTGCTGCGCATTAATCCTAAAAAGCGACAACAAATAAAGTAAAGCAAAGCTAAAGCAAAAAAAAGAAAATAAACCGCGTAAAAAGTGCAAAGAAAAAAGCTTATTAAATATTTAAAACGACGCATAAATATTGTAGAAAAAAGTCTATAAAATATTTACGTGTATCTGTATCTGTGTGTGTGTTGCTACAATTTAAATGCCATCAATAAATACATGGAAAATGCGTGAATAAAAAAAAAGAAAGAAATTACAAAAAGAAAATGCCGTATTGTTGTCATTGTTTTTGTTGTTGATCTTCAAAGCGGATTATTTGCAGTGGCGCGTTAAAATCCAAGTAAAGCAAACAAAAGCCCGTAAGTTTTTACCATTAACCTGTCTGCACTTAGTGGATGTGTGTATGTGTGTGTGTGTGTGTGTGGGTGCCATGTTGTGGATGCTGTTGTTATTTCTGACACTGCCGCTGTATGGGAGGAGGCAGAAAGCGAAAAATTGTCAACAATTTTCGATGCAAAATGAGAAATATGTGAATGGGAAACATTTACTTTTGGCTGGACAGCAAAATAATATTGGCTCTAACTGGATTCCCTGGACATAGTTTGGAGAAGGTTGAACAGGCAACTAACGGGAAGAGTTGTGAGAAACTTCTACAACAACAAAGAATTATGAATATAATATATGGAAATGTACTCTTTAATAAGTAAAAACGATAGAAAGTCAGTAGTTGATATGAATAATAATAATAATAATATGCATTATAAAATGTATATAATATATGAAGTAGTAGTAACAACTAAAGATACACATTTGTCTATGGATATATATGAATTTGAATGCCTAATGAATGTAAAAGAAACTAAGAAAGTGACTTGTGCAGTTGCTGAAGTTAAAGTTCTACAACATTACAATCTCTTGAGTTTAGAGAGCGCTCAGCTGAAGCAGGTGAAAGACCAAGTCAAGACAGAAAGTTCTTCGCACACTTTAATGAGTTAGACTAGATGTAGTTCTTGCCCCTTCGCAGCAGCTTTCGCAGTCGATTTACAGTCTGAATTTCAGCTATTTTTCCGCTAAGCAGCCGTAGTTTAGCTTAGCTCGCTCTAGATTTTGTTACTTTTCCGCTATGGCTTCTGTTTCTTGTGAGAGGCTCTAATTAAGTTTGACAACTAATCCTAAATACACACACACACACACACAGCGCACATTAAACAAGATATATAGAAGACCTGTTGGCCAATTAGCGTTGCCCTAAACTGAAGAATTGTTTGGCAAGAAGAAGAAGAAGAAGAAGAAGAAGCGTAATAGAATCGTAGTATTTGTTTCCTTTTTGCCGCTCTTCGTTGGTTGATTCACACTTTGGGTTATCCAAAGTTCAGTTCGCCAGGTTCAAAGCAAAGGCAAACATAAAACTTGAATACCAAATGAGACAACAAAGCAGGCAACACAATAAAAGTCACATTAAAACGTGTACGGGGGAAAACAGGGAGCGAGAAAGACAGAGAGAGAGACAGAGACAGAAGGTATAGAGCAAGCGAATCCAGCGAATTCTTAGACAACAACACTATCAAATGCACGCGAGATACAAGCGACAAGATACAAATGTATCTCAACCGAAGGAGGAAGCAAAGCGCAGTGTTTTGTCTTCGTTTTAGTTGCGTTTTCAGCGTTTAGCTGAAAACGTTGAGCGCAATTTACACCATTTACGCGCTGTCTCCATTAATATTTCAGGGCGCCGAAACTGGGCTCATATAGCTGTATCTGTCAGATACATTATTCACATGAACATTTGCTCGGACAGCTGGCGATTCATTTAGATATATCAACAGCTAGTTGCAAAAGGAAGTAGAAGCTGTAAATGGAAATGTAAATGTATCTGTATATGATCTGTATCTGTATGTGCTGTATCTGTATCTGTATCTGTATCTGTATCTACAGCTTTTTGCTCTGCTGTTTTCGGGGCCATATGCAGTCATAAAACATAATTGCTTTATGCTGGAAGATACATCTTCTGCCTCTGCCTCTGACTCTGCCTCTGCTTCTGCCAGTGCTTGTGCCACTGCTCCGGCTTCTGCCACTGCCTCTGCTCGCACTCCTTCTGGCACTGCTGCTGCTTCTTTCTAGTTGGAATGTCGCGCCAATCAGAAGGCAAGTCCAGTTTCTGGCCGCACCATCGAGAGTTTGTGGCAAGTTGCGACGACTGCGGGCTGCAAGTAGCAGCAAATTGTTGTAAAACGGGTTTTTTGTTTCTTTTGTTGCTTCCCTAATGCTGTTTGCTACTAGTTGCGGTCTCTCGCTCTGTCGCTCTCCCTCTCTTCCCTCGCTTCCCTCTCTTCCTTCTGCCTGGCCTGCCTCTCTTTTGTTCTCTCTCTCTCTCTCTCTGTTTCCACTCTCTTACCACAACAAGTTGGCCGGGAGCAACCTTTTGATGCCACCAAAATGAGTTGCTGCCTCTGCCGTCGCTGCCGCTGTTGCTGCTGCTGAAGTTGCAGCTGTCACTTAACTATCCTGGCCAGAACCTGTGCCCCTGCCCCGCCTCTGACTCCGTCTTCGTCTTCGCGTTGCGTTGTGGCTAATATTTATTGTAAATTGCAGCGGCAACCTGTCGCCCAAGCCGGTTTTCCCATGGCAAATAAACTTGAGTTCTTTTTTTTTATTTGGCCTGGGATTTTTGTTTTGTTCTCGGAGCTCCAGCAATGTTTTAAATTGTTTGTTATCAAGCAACGAAAGAACACAAAATTATATGTAATTTCTGTTTTGGGAGCTAAGAAACCTTTTGCTATGTAGATTTTTATGCGCGTCTTGTGCAATCTTGATAGAGAGCAATCGAGAGCAGAGCCATGGTTAGCTAATTTGGCTGAATCGATATATTATACTAACTAGCAGAGGGAAGAGACTGTAGCAGATACATTAGGCAAATTTCGTTTATATATTCCATATTTTATTCCACTTTATTTGCTCACAAAGAGATAGTTATAGGCTCAAGATTAAGCTGGATAGATAAGCGATCATGGTGGAAGTTAAAGCTGACTTCAAGAAATTCTTGTTTAATTGAGATTTTATGTTGATTTTGTGTGAAACTGGATACGAAATAACTGAGGATAGGTTGGATATGAGCATGGCTGGGGTTGGCCTAGGGCTTGTCTTGGGTTGGGTTTCTGCTGTGGACTTGTCAAACTAAAGCTGCTGCCCAATTTGACGAGTTTGTCTTATCATGTGGCACAGAAATGGCAATTCATGTCGCTGGGCGCGAACTAACCTCAGTCAAGAAAGCGCATGCCGGCCGGTTTTCCTACCTATATATCGTATCTACTATAGATGACTGTTTTAATAACTCGTTTGTCGTGTTTGCGACCACAACAACACACGCATACACACACACAGGCACGCACAACCAGCCTGCTAACGTCGCCTGCTCATTAATTAACATGAAAATGCGACAGAGTTTGCGTTGTTTCTTGTTGCTGCTGCTGAGGTTGTTGTTGCTGTTGCTGCTGTTGTTGTTGCAGTTATTGCTGCTGCTGTTGTTGCCTCTGATTAGTTTCGTTGCGTGCCGAACACGCGCTGATTTATGCCGGAGCTGAGCCTCCTAAAACGATCCACAACGGTCTTTGTTAAGTTAGATTTATTTAGCTGTAGATACACAAACTGAAAGATACATTTGCCTAAGCTTCTTTTACATTGTTCTCTTTGCAGATATTTACGTGGCGCCAGCCCTGTACAAATGGTAAGTTAAGATACGCGCTATTAATATTATATATCTAAGGAAAATACTTATGCACAGTGTAGTTTTATATTTGATCAACCCACATTGCTGACCTTTGACCCAAACAAACACTTTAAACAAGGCCCACACTCACACGTATCCACGTATCTATGAGATACTTGTAGCGTTGCTGTAGCTGGGCGCGTAGGTTGGCTTTCAAATAACCATTCGACATAGAAACCGGTTGTGTTTTTATTTTTCGGGCCGCAATCGAAATTGTTATGTTATGTTAGAATGAAAGCCTAATTGATGCATAGGTTGATTTTTCCTCGAATATAGTAGACTCGAGATAGAGAGACAGACAGACTTAGAGGTAGGGAGAGAGAGAGAGAGTCGTGGGGGGAAGGGAGACAGAGACGTACTCAGACAGCAGCTCGTCTCACAGCTGGATCGGTTATGTCATGTGGCGCGTAGCGTATGATTGATGAAGAAGTCTCTGCGCTTAAGGAAACTTGAGATACAAATTCGATGTGATTCGATTGGAACCGAAAGCAATTAACATTTGTCTTTGCATTACAACCTGTAGGTTGACTAACGGTTAATCGTGTATTTGCATAGTTTGTGTTTATAACTCCCAACTGCTTGTAGGCGGTTAAGCTTGAGCTTTGTTGTGGTCTTGCTCTGAACTGTAATGTGGCTTATAAACGCAACATAAATTATGCCCGCGTAGTAGTTGATTGCCTTGGGGCAACTCTAGAGGATATTAGGTACGTAATCAGGTATTATTGTATATCTGGCATTTAAGTGGGGATTGTGGAGATATGTGGAGATGCTTCCACATGGTTTTGTTTTATATGTATGTTAGGAAAAGAAACCTTATACAATACTCTCAATTTATAAATGTTATATCTAGCAAATTAATTATTGATTTGATATGCATTTATTATTTATTGTATAAATTTATTTAGAGCATATCGATATTTATTTATTTGATATATCTGATATATATTTATTTGATATATCTGATATTTATTTATTTTATATATTGGTATTTAATTTTGAATCATCAGATATGATATTAGTGATTCAAATGGGAATTTTACTTAGCTTCATATAGAGTTGCCTATAACATAACATATATTTTTATCTGGACAAATAAATATATAAGTTATATATATTATATATATAATATATGCCATATAACAGTATGTTAGGTATTATTTATATTTACTTTTATAAATCACTTTCGTAAAATCTTCTCAATTTCAAATTCATTAATGACGCTTGAATTCACATTTTAACTTGATTGATTGGTGTGCAAAGTGAAAAGCTACGTCGTAATCAACTTCAAATTAGTAGATCGCCAAAAATACCTGCCACTCCTGCTGCTCCCCTTTACACTCTTCCATCTCCCTTCTCCCTTCTACCTCTCTGTCAGTCTATATAGAGCGTATTGGCTTATTAGTATGCAGCATCGATGGCAAGTGCTCTACTAAATGTATCTCTGTTTGTGTGTGTGTTTATGTTGAAGTGTGTTTGTATTGCTGCAGCCAACCATGCAATGCGTGTGGCGTGTGTGTGTGGCATATGTGGCATGTGGCATGTGGTGTCCAACTACTCAGCAAATGTCCACAGATGACTGCGCAAATTGCTTAATTGGCGAGCACTTTTGGCTCTGTTGGCGAGCGTTCGCTAATTTAACACCTATGCACACACACACACATACATAACTTTGCCAGCTATATATGTATATCTGTATCTGTATCTGTATCTGTATCTACAGCTGCCACTCTAGCTGCGTATTCTAAATGTTTTTTTTCGTTAGTTTCAACTGGGTCACAGTTCAGTTTTCATTTCACTTTTTTGCGGAAATTTATTGAGCTGTCAATGGCGAGGCAGAATGTGTGGCCAGGCCATGGCAGGCCAGGCCGGAGCAGGCTGGGCCTTGGGCGTGCCGGGAACTGTGTCAGCATGCTTACAGCTTTCCATAGGATACAGATACAGATATAGATTCAGTTACAGCTACAGCAACAGCTACAGTTGCTGCGGGCTGCGAGGGCTGTTGCTATAGTTTCAGCAGATCATTAATGTTAATTCAATTAGGCTTGGCAGCTTCTGGCACTATGGCTAATGAGGCAGCCAGCTGATGGAGGGAGGGGAGGAGGCAATGAAAAGGGGGATGGGGAGGAAGGTGGTGAATGCTGCTCAATGATTCGATTGCGGCTATTCAGGCGAGTTCAACGCAATTTGTTACAATTGCATTAATTAGGCGCAACAAATATGTGGCAAATAGACAGTGAAATGACAGGGATACAACATAAATAATGAAATTTATTGATTCATTAATATTTAATATTAATAAATCGCAATGTTCGCAGATCATTGTATAAATAACAGAGATACACGAAGCTACTAAAGGAGAGAGCAGAAACGCTGCAGTTCAAATGCATAATTACCTTTAATATTGCACTAACTACAAGTGCAGGGTATCTGCTAGTCAGCTGCGCTACCCACATAGTAGAACTGCTGTCTGCAACAAGCGACACTTGCAACTGATTGCATAATTAAACGCACAACTTGCGCGCATTCATTTGATTAAAACTACAATAATGAAAGCAAGAGAGGGAGTGAGAGGGAGCGAGAAAGAGAAGGACAGAGAGGAACAGAGAGATAGAGATGCAGAGCGAAAGCCAGCGCAAGATAGAGTTGCAATTATGTTTAATTAGGGTATAAATTCAATAATTAAAGTGCCGTGTTTGTTGTCATTTTATTGGCCTAATCAACTTGACCGACCCACTGTGCGGCCCACTGTGCGCCAGTCAATTGCCGATGACTCAATCGTGAAAGTCATGGCATGTGTTGCCAGCCACGCCCACAATCCGTCAAGTTGCCGCTGCTGCTCAGCTTCAGCTTAATTTTTAGCTCCAACTCAAGCTCTGACAGGCATCAAGTCAGCGCAGCGTGGCTGCTTATCAAAACGTCAAAGTTGACGTCAGTTGGGCAACCCTTCAAAGTGTAGTCTGCCTTCCTCGCTGCCAGCTTCTTCATCCCCCTGTGGGAGTTCATCCCCCCACCCCTTGCTCGTTCATCTAATTTATCACAATTTGCATGTCAGTCACGCTCTTTTGTATATGAATTGCATGCAATTTATCAGCATTTGCATTATCTATTACTTTGCACAGACCCAGAGACCCAAGTTATTCTTATCGGGCTGACCCAATTTGCTGTTGGGTCCTTGCAGCGCCACTGCTACAACTACTACTAGCAGAGCGCAAGTAATCTCTATGGCAACATGAAGCACGACAATTATTATTAAAGAAATGCTGATTGAGGCAAACTCGACTTGACCGATACCCTGCAATGAAGACTGAGTGTTGACGCAAATATTTAGCACTAAAATTGCACAAACATTCTGTAGTCAACACTAGTCTAAAACCCTTTTTAACTAGTGTTGATGGGTATAAGAAGGAGGGCGCTCAAAACTATGCTATGATTTTTTCGGCCTTTGCCAAGCTCTGCTCGTGTGCCTAAAAAACAAGAACTCCATCTCTCCACATTCTATATATCACTGTCAGTATTCACGACTAGCACTGCCCACGTGTCGTGCGTGACACGATGCGCTCTCAAGCATGTTAAGGTGATTAGAGCAACGTAACTTGATATCAAAGTTGCTAAAGTGGATTTGCCAAAACCAACAAAATACTTGTGTTTGTATGGTAACACAATAAAAAATACATCTTTACACATGTGCGTATTTGTATTTAACAAATTAATTTCGGAAAATTCCTTCAATTTTGTCAAGTTTTGTCAATTAAATTTGAACCCAAAGCAAAATTGTAAACGAAACTTGTTAACTTTTGCTGCCAGCACTATTTGAAATAACTGTCAGACGTGACACACACATGCACACACGTGCACAGACACGCACATGTCCTGCGGGCATATCAACACACCTCTGCAGGTCTCTGTCCCATTTTCATTATCATAATGATTCCGATTCCGATTCCGTTTGCAAGACTGCCGGCAATTTTTTGTCTGTCAGTCAGTCTGTCAGTCAGTCAGTCATTGAGTCAGTTTTATCAAATGAAATTCACATCAAAGTGCGGCACATGGCAAAGGTGTGACTTACACACACACACACACTTACACGCATATACACAGCAAACAGCGTTTACATAGATTCCGCATTAATGCTGAGAAACGCCAACGCAAGGGTTTCTATTTCCAACAAAGCAGAGGGAAATACTCCTTGTATCAGGACTATCGCAGCAACAGCAGCCATAAAAGTCAGTTCTGTTTATTGCCAAACTATTTGTATGCTGCAGACAACGCGGAGGGGGAGGGAGGAGGTGGTGTATGCTGTATGAGGAGAGGGGAGGCGCTGTAGGGATGCTCATGTAGCTGGGCCATTTAACCAGTGTGCGTGGTGTTTGCTTTGCTTGGGGCTGCGTTTTGCCATTGTTTCGCCAGCTTCGCAATCTTTGTTTGACTGTGTGTGTATATGTGTGTGCGTGTGTATGCGAGTATGCGTGTGTCTTTCCGCTTGTAGTTTCATATTGCAATTTATTTTTATTAGCCAACATCGCATCGCAGCATCGGTTTTTATGTGCATTTTCTTGTCCTTGCGTTGCAATTTCCTTGATATTTATTTATATTCATAATACTCTTCGAATTTCAAAGACTGAAAACGCCCCCCACCCCACAAAAATGACGAATGAAATACTATATATGCATGGCGTTACTATATGCCATGGATAGAGCCATAGCTTGCCTGGCAACGCTGCCTGTGCAGGGTGTGGGGAATTAAATTTAAATGATATTTGACGAGCGAACAATGTGGCTGGGAAAAATCAACAGAAATTGCCGAACGAGAGAATCAACACTCAGCCAACGACAGCGGTAGCGCCACCACGACGACCACCACCACCAGCAACAGCAGTAGTAGCAGCTGCCACAGCACCACCTACTCGATGGGAAAACCTTGTAGCATCCTCGCCGTGTCACAGGAAAAATGGAAGGTCGTGGTGAGCAAACAAGTAGGGCGACCAAATTGGGAATTACACATAGTCGACCTGGGGATGCGCTATAAAGGAATAACTAAGCAATGTTCTTTATTAGTTTAATATGCCCCACAAGTCGCCCATTACAGAGTATACCCTGTACACGGCGACAGAGACAACGACAGTGACAGCAGCGCTCGCGTTGGTGAGCATAGCTAAGCATAAATAAGTTGTTAAGCCGTCACTGAACGTGCTTTTCACGCAGTTGGCAACACTGGCGAGTGTCTATATTTGGCTGGTGGAGTCAATGCGGCTGTATGTGTGTGTGTCTGTGTGTACGTATTGTGGCTGCTATCAATGCGGAAGTTCAGCCGATGCAGCCACCGAGTCGAGTATTCAATTTGAGTAAATTGAATTTTCAGTGCGTTGTAAAACCTTCTCGAGAGTTGCCAAACCGCACACACAAAACACACACACACAAAGACATGCACAGACACATACACACACACATCATACAGAGAGCTAACACACGCATGGGTACGCGGCATGTTTATAGCCTTTATGCGATTAGCAAAAGTTTAACTCGTTGATGAACTTTCCCATGTATTTCGACTTAATATTCAACTCTCATTTTATTGTCTGTTTCGTGCGATAAGCGTAAAACGGAGTAAAAAAGCGCAGGCAGAGACAGAAAAACAAATAGAGAGAAAGAGAGGAAGAGGGAGAGGGCGTGAGAGACGGGAGAAGTGGGGTTACAACACGTTCAGGGCGCTTAACTCGACCTTGCCGCCATGAATTTATTGCCTTTAACAATTATGAGCGGTTTAGTGGGCCATTTTGTGGCCTGCTCTCGTCAAGAGGGGGCAGCAGGGGAGGCAGATGGGATGCGATTTGTCAGGCTTAAACTTGATGATGATTTTTGATGGGTAGATTCAAATCGCATTCAATCTGATAGGTGGCAGCAGCAGGGACTAAGGCTAAGCACGCTACATTTGCAGCAGGGCATGGAAAGTTTTGATGAGATTTGTGCTATGAACAGAGTGAGTGGCGGAAGAAGAGAAAGGAAAATGGCAAAGGAGAGACAGGGAAGAAGAGATATAAAGTATAATGAACCAAAAGATACCCTGTTGTAAGTCGGCTGACAAAAGTAAATACTTAGTTTATCATGGTATTACTAAGGTGATAGAGATTTATGAATTAAGAAAAGGAATATAATCTAAAATGAATAATATAATGATCACTATATTATATATAAAACTGTGGCGAGTACATAGCGATAATGTTTCTGATTTTCCGACTTTCTCAACTACTAGACATCTTTTTTCTATATACCCTTTTATTTGGACTACACACAATTGCAGGGTATAACACAAACGCCTTCTGACATCATTCGCAATGCAAAGTTTTTGTCAGTTTTATGCTGAAACTTGTAATTTAACAGATTATTTGGAAAATTGTAGTGTCTCGTTTCCATTCGCTCGTCGCTTGTGGCGCTTGTGTCTCTTGCCATGTATCTCTTGCATCTCGTGCCCCAAGGACGCGCGCAAGTTTTGCCCTTTCATTTATTTTTTGCCAACTTGGCATCCTTTTAATGACAATCTCCTGGAAATTGTCAGCTGCTTTTTGTGCTGCTGCCTGCTGTTTACGCTTTATGCTGCCTGCGTCGCTTCTCTTCTCTTTGGTTTCTTTTTTCGGGCTCGTTTGACGCATATCTTCGTGTCAATTGTATTTCCTTTTCAAATGTGCTCTCCCTTCTGTTCTCTTGCTCCTTCTATGGCAATTATGCTTTCCGTTTTTAGCCAACAATTTCCTGTGAAAATGCTGAAAAGCTGAAAAGTTCATTGCCGTCAAATGCAGGCGACACACAGCTGACAGCGGGACAGTCAGGCTGACAGACAGACAGAGAGATAGACAGACAGACAGGCAGACTGACCAAAAGGAGCAGCAGTTGTGGCGAAAAACATCGCCACGCTACGCTACTCAGGCAGGATATGCCCAATGGGAAGCCTTTTAAACTGGCGGCGCCACATGGACGAGACACGAGCAGACACAGCCAGACGATGTGCACGATGTAGACGACATAATGATAACCCAGTTGAATTAAGCAGAACATGTCATGTCTGGGGAATGCATTTCAAAAGGGCGTACTTTATTCATTCATATTCAGGGATAAAGCCAAATAACGGTATTAATATAATTAAATGCGGCTAAGAAGTTATGTGAAAATGTGCACATGTCAGAAATGGAAAAAGATTTCAACCGTTTCAACTGAGAAATATGCACAGGTATTTCAATTAAATATTAATTGAATAAAAGATATTATTATAATGATAAATATTTTACTTTATGAAATGAGTATTAAAATACTTTTTGATTGTAGATATCTCTTTTTTCATAGAGATTTTAACACCAGCAATTTCTTTCTGATATCAAGAGTTTTAATGAATATCAAATTCCAAATATCAAATTCCAATTCATTAAATCGAAGGATTTTATACCGAAATATCGCTTACCTTCCTTTTGAACTTTTCTTGCTTTGTAATTATAAAGCAATGTATAAATTATTATTAATTATTCTTTTCACTTTAAATTTTCAACAATAGAATTTCAAAGTATTCACATTAAATAGTAAATTCCAATACAAATTTTCTGAAATAATTTTAATAAGCATTATCGATAGTTGCCAGTAAATGTTGGTAAACACTTTAGAGTCTTTATGTCATTTTAATACTTCTCCTAACTTGTAATCAAAAATGCAGTTTCACTTTAGATTTTATCTGTCTATACTTATCTCAATTTTGGCAGTGTTTATTTTTTAAATTTAAAGACTTTCTAAATGTTAAATACCAAACTATTCGGTATTAAATCTCCACTAATGCTACGCTTCAACCCGTTGCCTAATCCAATTGGAAACGCATTCGATCGGTTTCGGCCTGGCCTGTCTAACTGGTTGTTCTGGTCAGTTTTAATCAATGAGTTTTGCAATTGCTTGGGTAATGAGTTAAGGCACTTGTTCGGCTCACCTGCTCTCTTTTTCTCTCCCTCTCCCTCTCTCTCTCTCGCACTTTCAGAGATTTTGCAATATTGATTATATGTCTGGCAAATTAAGAGTCTTATGCAGTTTTTCTTGCCACTCTCGCAGTTGTTGTTGTTGCTGTTCTTTTTTTGGGCTATAGACTGGAGTCTGTTCCGGGCGGTTTGTTGCTGGTGATGATGGTGGTGGTGGTGGTTGTTTTTCCACACTGCAACCCACTGGGGGTGGTTTTCCTTTAGTCGAGCTGACTCACGTGCTGCCACAGCCGGCGGGCACTGGCTGCCGCTGCAAGGCTGCCGCACTGTTCATTATATTAAACAAGTTTACGCCATAAACGACGATGCCAGAGGCGCACAGACAGACGGACAGAGGGTGGGACAGAAAGAGAGAGAGAGAGAGAAGGACGAGGGACGAGGAACGAGGGGACAGCTGGTGGCACGGACGAACATTGGCGACAGAAGCCGGTTTGCGTGCAGCAAACACGAATAAACACACACACACACAGATACACGGGCATAGGTATACGCTCTCACACACACACACACATTCGCACATCTGCCGAAGGGGGTTGCTTGTTATCCTGGCTGCTTTTTGGTCATAATAAAGCCGAGTCGAGAGCACATGAAAATGGGCATGACTCATGCAAGCAAGGTGTGTTTAATGTGCATTTTTGACAAAAGGCGGAAGCAGAGGGGGCGTGGCTGCCGTGGGGCCTTCACGTTGCCTTTGGCTTTGACTTGGGCGCTTGTGTCCTGCTTGCCTTAGCTTGTCAGACTGCAGTTGGTAAAAGGCTTTTTGCAGGCACTGTAGCTGCATATCCTGTGGAAGCAGATAGGAGAGAGCGGGTATGTTGGACGGGCAGCATGCTGTAGGCTGGTGTATATTTAAGTGGTATCTGCCAGTTTATCAGCTAAACAGATGAACTAAAATTCTAAGCAAATTTATAGGTGACTCCAAAGTCGATCTAAGTGCAGATTCATTGCAAGCCAAGCTCATTTAAGTGGAAATTAGTAGCAGCAAGCGAGACCTCTTATAAATCTTAATGCGGGGCATCTGTAAGTCGTGCTCGTCGCATAATCGTTCTACGTTTTTCTTTGCCTCGGCTGCTTGTTCATTCATGTGTTTGTAATGCAGGCAGAATGCTCTCTGTTTGTTGCTGTTGTTGTTGTTGTTGTTGTCGTTGTTCCTGTGTTGTTTCTAGTAATTTGCCGAGTTTCCTTTTTAACACACACACACACAGTCACACACACACAGAAAAAGAGAGCGAGGCAGACAAGGCGTCTGTCTGGCCCAAAACACTTGTAGCCCCATTGGCCTGCACGTTTTGGTTGTTGTTGTTGTTGTTGCTGCTGTTTCATTTGGCATGCGTACACTGCGAGAAATGCCATGCAATGTGCAACAGCATTGGTGTGTATGTGAGTGTGTGTGCGTGTGTCATTTGACTGACCAAATATTTGCATCTCATAAGGAACATCAGATCTGTCGTTGGGCAGGCCCAATTTGAGGCCAGCTGGACACGGCTAAAAGTCAGCCTGCCTGCCTGCCATCCACACACAGACACGCACCCACACATACATATACACATACAGTCCACACATGCCACATACGTTCCACACGAGTCGTAAGCCAAGGAAAACAGCTGGACCCACGCTGATTGCATTTGCTTTGTTGCTTGGCGCGGGGGGAAAACTAACAGGAAACCCACCCCGTCAGCAGAGGCAGCGGCGCAACGGGGCGCGTGGACGGTGGTTGATGCTACCGTGACAAAAATCAATATGCGACAGAGTCCTGTCCGGATCCTTGCCGCGTTTTTCGGGGGCAAATTTTTGCCAGAGGCAGCGGCAGAATGTTGATGCGCCACCTCATGTTGCTGCTGCGTCCTCTGCCGCTGCCTCTGTTCCTGCTGCTGTTGTTGTTGTTGTGGTTCTTATGCTGCGATGAACATGCAAACACATAAAAACACCCACACACACACACAGACACACAGCGGTCTGGCGAGGGTGAAGTTGTGTTAGGCTTTGCTTGCCGCAAGAGTTGCATTTAAATTCTATTATAAAATAGCAAAGGGTGCCTGCTACACGGCGTGGGGTGTGTTTGTGCCTATGTGTGTGGGTGCTTTTGTGTGTGAGCTTGTTTGGCTCTGCATGCCTGTGTTTGTGTGTGTGTGTGTGGGCGTCCTTTGACGAACTGCATCAAAAAGCGCGCGCAGGCCACAAACAAATGTTTACGTTCTTTTCTCGAGCTGCCTTTGCATTTTTATTTTTACTTTTATTTTTTATTTTATGGTTGTTTTTTTTTGTGCCTGCTTTCCTCCCCCTCTCCCCTGTGCCGCGCCTTAGAGCGCCTTGCGGTTTTTTTCTGGAGTGCCCCAAACAGAAATCAAATGATTCATGCGACGTTGTTGGCTGTCTTCTTTTTGCCGGAAATGAATGCCAATAAATAAGAATGAACTGTGACATTTCTTTTGGCTGTGTGTGAGCCAACTTAGCATACTGTCATCCCCAAGGCCCAAGCAGGGTTGCCAACCCCCTCAAGGGGGAGAAAGCGGGTGCAGCCCCTTAAGAAATTGCTTGCGTGCTAATGAAAAAATAATCAGCAGCTCATTTCGTATGGATTTTGATTGTGTGCTAAAATGTGCTGGCAAAGGGAGTAGGGAGGGGGTGGAGAGGGGGAGAGAGGTGGAAGTTTCTTTCACTTTTAATGATTCTATCGCTAGAATGAATCATCATCAGCGCTCGTCCGTTTTGCCTGCTTTGCGTCAGTCATTTGTCAGTCGTTTGCCGGCACTTTCACTGATTGAATCTTGAAGAATATTTTGACAGCCACTTGAAGATACTTTTTGAACTTGAGCAGTTATCTTTGCCCTTCTCTCTCTCTCTCTTGCTCAAATGTAAAACAAATATTACAAATTAAATAGAAGTTGTGCAAAAAGTTGTGCAATAATGCATTTGGAAATGTTTTATGCTTTGCTAAGCCGCAAAGTTTAACTGAAACTCGGAACGGGAAACACCAGCAGCAGCACACATGAGTAAGCCTTGCCTCTATCTGTCTCTCTCTCTCTCTCTCTCTCTCTCTCTCTCTGCCTCTTTGTGTCTTTGTCTCTTTACTGCTGCACACCTTCCCCCCTGCTGGTGCCTGTTTTTGTTTCTGCTTAGACAGGCATGCAGAATTTATGGTATTCAAACACGCAAAAGTTCAGTTGGAGTCAAATCGAGAACTTGGGCGCATTGAAAGTGCTAAACACACACACTCATACATACACACACACACACACACATGCATACGATACTTGTGTGTGCACGCCATTTTGCAAAAAGCTTCGAGCCCAAAGCCCCCCGAGGGTTGGCCTCACACACAACAATTCTTGGCTGGGCTTAGAAGCGAAGCCAGCTCCAGCTACAACTTGTCAGACACCTCCCCACACACACACAGCAGTGGGTGTGAGTGTGTGAGAATGTGTGTGTGCTGGTGCGAGTATGTGTGTGTGTGTGTGTTGGGGTGATTAACCTTTGGTCTGCAACCACTTGCTGCCAGTCGATTGCCATCGCCGACTGATCCCAGCATATGGGCAAATACTCGCACCAGCTTGATGCCTCCTCCACGACTAGATTTGCCCCGCATTACCCCATCCACCTCATGTCACCTCACCTTACCTCCCTGTGGCCTCACCTCGCCTCAACTCGTCCTACTCCCGCTCGTCTTGCCCCGCTCGCCTCACCTCGCCTCACCTCGTCTCACCCCGCAATCGCTATTCACATCGCCTTCAACCTTTCATGCACTCTGCCTACAAATCTCAACTGATTGGCCATTTTTTGTTGTTGTTGTTGTTCTTGTTACTGTTGTTGTTGCTGTAGTTGTTAGCTAGATAATGGGCCTGATTGATTTCCATTTAAGTGGATTTGACTAACGGTAATGCGATTATTGCCATTTTGTTTGGTTGCACACACGTACATTGAATACGCAACGTATTCCCATATTCCCATGCTTCCTTTGCTGCCCATACGCTCGCCCCTTGCTCCTATTTCCTCCTTCCTCCCTCCCTTCTTACACTCCCCATCGTGCATTGTTTATCTCGTGTACAGCACGTAATCATGTGGTCATAGATACCATAGATACCCAGCATTAACATCCATGCACATCTATCAGATAAGCAAGCTGTGTGAATTGTATTGCTACTCGAGGGAACAAGGGCAGAAGTGTGGAAGAATGAAGAGAGAGAGAGAGAGGAGATGCAGCAATAAAATTTCTATGGTAACCAAATGAAAGAACAAGAAAGAACTAAGCTAATGAATAGAGTGGAAAATAGCAATCTTAAAGTGCTTACAACATTAGCAAATACAAGCGAAAATTTGTGGAGATTATAACATAAGATTAGGGGAACCACTTAGCGATTTCACATGGAATAATCCAATCAGTTGCCAAGTAAATTGAACGTGCTAAAGCGCAAACTAAATAAATATGCAGCTCAAAGATCAAAAAGAACTGTATTTATTTATTTATTTGTAATTCTCTCTCACTCTCACTTAACTTGTTGCTTAATCTATTGGATTAATTTATGATTGATATCGTATGCTAGACTTATGTAAATGCAAATGAAAGCGAAAAGTCAAATAAAACAAGCAATGAAAGCTACAGTTAAGTGCGCTCGACTGTGATATACCACCTACCCACCAATATATTTTGTGTTGCATACTTTGGGAGCAATTCAGAAACGGCTTCGAAATAACGATTTCTTAAATAATTTCCATGTAATTGATTTGATTGCAATCAAATATTCAGAAATCATTTGGTTATAGATATTTATTGTTTTTACCAAAAAATAAAGTATCCTACATTTAAAGTACCCTTGGAATTCGATTTTTATTGGTTTGCGAGGGAGGTGAGGGGCGTGGCTAAAATCTAAAACATGCTTGATCTATGTTCAATAATAAAACATATTGGTAGCAAATTTTGTAGCGTTAGCTATTATAGTCTCTGAGATCTAGATTTTCATACGAACGGCGCAGACAGACAGACAGACGGACATGGCTATATTGACTCTACTGTTGACGCTAATTAAGAACATACAAATTGTATGGGGTCTGCCACGCCTTCTTCTGCATATTACGTACAATTTCGGTTGGCACAAAAGATAAAATACCCTTCTACTTCTATGAGTAGCGGGTATAAATATATGTATGTATTCCTTCGTCGGCATCATTGATATTCACTTTTATTATTATAGGACTCACTTCATTAGCATATCGATTCAATTGCGACTGGATTGGAAATTGTTAAAATATTGCGATAGAAATTGTGCTGTGCTGGCCTTTTAATTGCAAATTAATTTGCATTCTAATTAATTTTTGTGCCGTAGTTCATTGCCATAATTCAGATATTGGGGGGAAGAAGTTTGGTGGCCGTTGGCAGAGAGTACTTTCATTATGGAATCACTTGTAGATCGAACGCAATTATCAGACAATGAATCACTTAAGAGCATCGAAGAATGAGGCAGATGTTTTGCGCAAAAATAAACAAGCTGGAAGAGCCTTTCAAAATTGAAAAATTTACAATTGAATTGATTCAAATGCTGCCTTCTTAGATGGGGAGGGTAGAGAGGGGCTGCCCGGCAAATGAATATGTTTTCAAAATGAGGAAGCGAAAGGAAGCATCGCATAGGGGGGCAACAACATTGGGGGTTGTTTTTGGGAGTGCGCTTGTAAGCAATTAATGTAATTTGTTTCCCTTTCGCTTCCTCTGTTTCTCTCTGCTTCTCTTCATCGGTGCTTGCCTTTGTTGTTGCTGCTGTGTCTTGCGTCAATGCACGCTCTAATGACATACCAATTGCGTATACGACGCGTGTGCACAGCTCCTACAGATTAATAGGGGTGCGCATGCAGAGTGTGGAGTGTTTTCCTTCACGCACCATTTAATTTACGGTAAATATGCCAATGAAATTTGAAACATGATGCTGCCTAAACAAATTTCAAATGAATGTTTGCTCAACAAAAAAGAGGCCACAATTGCAACTACCTAAAAGTGCCTGACTAATGGATACTCTGTAGCTGAACTGTAAAGCAAGCTGGCATAGTTAACTAGAGTTTTGCTGGTATATTCCTTATTAAGAAAACTGTTCAGGGCACTCAATGCTTTCTTGACATGCAAAAGTTTCTCAAGTTTCTTCCTTTCTACACTAAAACTAACCAACAATGCTCGCCTTGCAGGGCAGTACAGGGTATGCGACATAGATGCTCTGAAAAAAGGTCTTTAGGCACTTCAAATTGCCTCTGTCCGGTGCCGATAACTGTCCGGCGCAAATGCGCAGCGTCGCACATTACCTCTAATTAAAGCACTTTGAGGGCCCATCAGGTGTCCAGATATTTGCACAACAATTGTCAGGCTCTGTATGTGTCTGTGTGTGTGTGTTTTCATATTTCCTGTGTGCACATTAACCACAGAGGGCATTCGCCACATAAAAGTCAATTTTTAATGTGATTTTCATGTAAACGAGGCGAACGAGAAATAAATTTCCATTTTTAGTTGGGTTTGGTTTTTTTTTGTGTTGCCTCCTCTCTTTGATATATGCGCGATGTGCTTGAAGTGTGCAAAACTTTGCACTAAATAAAGTTAATAAGTTTCAATTAGTTGGGAAAGGCTTTACATGTGTTGTTGTTTGGGGGGTGTTCAGCTTAGGCAACGCAATTTTCCGTAATTTTGCAACTTGCGTAGTTTTTCCTCGTGGTTGAGGAAGGAGTTGGGTTACTTTCTGTGGCTACACTGAATTATTTACGCCTGTCAGGTAAAGCAGCAGCCTCCTTCCCATTCCCCTTTGCAGCTTAGGCATCATAATTAACTGCGACATTTTTGCTGCTGCTTTAGCGGCATTTTTCCTTTGCAATTTTTGGGCTAAACCAATTTGCCAGGTCTCAGATTTTAAGCATTATTAATGGCAACGTTGTAGCCCGTTGGCAGTTCCCGTTACCAGTTGCCAGTCGCCAATTTTCCAGGCTTTTACTTTTTATTACATTTCATTACCTTGCATATTTAAATTTCATTTTGTCTCGCAACTCACAGAGATACAGTGAGAGAGAGAGAGAGAGAGAGAGGGGGATCATAATGTAGAAGAAGGTAAAGCTCAACTGGCAGCTGTCACAACATAAATGTCTGTCAGGACTTCGTTGAGGCGTGTAAAGCCAAATGAGCTAAACATGCATACGTTACGGTCACAGGACGAGGGTTGCCCAGTGTGTTTGTTAGCTTGGAATTTAATTTGCTTTTTTTGTTAAAGGTTAAGGCAGCTGTAATTTGAATACAGTATAGCACACACAATTTAGTTTTCGAATTGTGAATTGAATTTAATAAATATTTTGGTTTATTTTTCTATTGAGTTGTAGCTAATTCTGTTATCTTTACATGCCTCAATTCCTTTATTAACTTGAATCTCTACAGCTTTAAGGCACACTCGAAGTGTTCTCTCATCTTTAATTTCTTATGTTGCATTTTTTCCGTTTCATTAGTTAACTAACAACCCGCTGACCTACACCCGAGAGCAGATTTGTCAATCATAAGAGCGTCCTATGCAACTATGGCACGTTGACGATGGCAACGAGAGGGCGCTCTTGAGCTCTTTGACTCGTGCGGCATTTCAATTTCCTGTGCTGGCGATTTGCTTTGCTTTTTTTATGGACTACAGTAAAGAAGTAGGCCGTAACCCAGTCCAGTAATAGGAAAAAGGGGCATAATGAACGCAACCCTAACTAGAAGCGCCTACAAACTTTGTTATTGCATCTTTTGTGTTTTTTCCCTCTTCAGTTAAGAAATCTTTTAAAAGCTCTGAGTTCATAAATTGATTGGGGGGCGGGGGGCGGGCCCCCCGGGGGAAAGGGCCCCCGCCCCCCCGGGGGGCCCCCCCCCGGGGGGGGCCGGCGGGGGGGGGGGGGGGGGCCCGGGGGGGGGGGGGGGGGGGGGGGGGGGGGGGGGGGGGGGGGGGGGGGGGGGGCCGGGCCGCCCCGGGGGGCCGGGGGGGGGGGGGGGGGGGGGGGGGCCGGCCCCCCCCCCCCCCCCCCCCCCCCCCGGCCCCCCCGGGGGGGGGGGGGGGGGAGGGGGGGGGGGGGTTTCAGTCCGACTCTATCCCTCTTTCCGCTTTCCTTTACGAGCTCAGCTGGCGGGGCAGGGTTTTATGGACGCGGCGTCACGTTTATAAATGCAAACATTTAACATTGCTCTGAAAGGGTCTCTAAACAGAGGGAGGATAGGAGGAGAGGGAGGCGTGGCTGTATTCAACTGTTAACTATTTAACAGTCGGGCAGCGTTTTTAGTTTCATTTTCGTTTTCATTCACATTCTGCGACTGCGACTGCAGCAAGTGAAAGCAATTTACACGCATTTCGGCGAATACGAAACGTGCTTTGGCCCTAAAAATGTTTATGTGCGTGAATCTGCCACAGTACTCGGACTGGGACCGGTCAAGGCGAAGTAGGACAAAGGCCATAAACAGGCACAAAGCTCACACACATACACACTGACAAGCACACATATACACAATCAGAAACACAGTGCGAAATTGAAATCGTTTTGCTTTTGGTCAGCGCAATTCGGTCAACAAAGAAAGCCGCAACGGATGCAGCCCCCTGGGGGGAGGAGCCCGTGCTGAGTCTTAAAAGTTGCCTTGTTTAAGCTGCCTCATTCAGTTGCACTTTCACGCCTTCAGCAGCCTCAGGCGGGCTTAGCTTGCAGTCTGTTTAGATATTGTTGCAGTTGTTGCATTTGCTACAGCATTGTTCAAGTGTTTTTCCCTTGATGTGTTGTTGCTTTTGTTTTTTTAGTAGTTCTTGTTGTTGCTTCTCTACTACTAGTTGTTGTTGTTGTTGCTGTTACTGTGCCACTTAGCTGTTATGTTCATTGGGCTTTGCACTTAAATTTGTTGCCTACTTATGCAGGTCATGAGCTTGGACATAGCAGCGTAGTATTTTCAGCTATTGCATAAGCTGCAATGACACTGCCTGCAAATGCCACTTACAGAGTTAAAGTTGCGGGTGTAAAGTGTGCGAATGGCGTAGGTAGCGAATTTTAAGTGCCCGTTAAGTGGTTGAAGTAAGAAGCTGATTTGACGATCATTTCTAAAGGGGAGTTTTAAATTTAACGAGAAAGGTTTAAAGAAAGCACACTTAAGTTTGGCCAGATTATAAAAAGGGTTCTTAAAAGCTTAAGTTAGGTATATAGCATATTGATATTGCATACTAAAAATCACATTAATGTTTTCCCAAATTCTTGAATGGTTGTTGAAGCTCTCAGTCAATGAAAGTAGAAGCACATTCAAGCTTAGTATGATGTCTAGGTGGCTGTAAGTTAAACAAGGTCAAGGCACATTCAAGCTAAAATCAGTATGTAATCAAATCTCTGATTGCTAAAAATCACTTTAGCGCTTTATGTTTGCACTTAGTTAGATATTCAAGCTCTACACTAAAATGCATTTTAAATTCTATTTCCGCTTCGTTTAAACTTTAAACTTTGATTGAAAATACTTTCAACTATGGCTTTTAGCTGATGTAATTTTCATTCAATTATTTTGTTTATTTTCTGGAAATCAAATGGTGTTAATTCTTTATTGATACTGCCAATTGTTGCACAGAATTTATTCAATACCAAATGGAATGAAAACATGCTCAGTAAATAATCAATTTACACTTTGAATTGTGTCAGAAACACGGAAATGGGCGCGGAAATTGAAACAGCAAAAGCATTGAAATGCGCTTTTGCAAATTGAAATATTAAATAGAGTTACCATTCGCAGTTATTTTATAATTTATTTATTTATTAAATGATGCTGTCAATGTCAACGCTTTCTTTTTTGCGATCGGTTGCATCTTTTACTTGGCAGATTGCAGAGCACAGAATGATTCGGCAAATTGAATTACTTTTGCCGAGAACTCTCCAGAGAAACTTTAACTTCAGCATCGACTTCAAAATGGGGGGTGAGTGCGGGAGGGAGTATTGAAGTTTGCAACTAAATCCTATTTGCAATGTTTTCATCTTGCCGTACAAATTGAAATACTTTTTCAATTGTTGTCCCTGCTGCATCTTGCGCTGTGTTCACTCTGTCATTCGATGGTTAAACTTTAGCCATGCTTGATACGAACTGACGTCATATACTGTATATGGACAGCAGTAGATGGGAGTAGACACAGAGCCAGCTAGAGGGATAGCATTAGGGGTAGTTATACTATATGTAGCGCATCCTGCGTTGCAATTAATGTCAAAATTTAATTTCTGTCACGTCGCAGACATGGAAAGAAAAGCTGGCATTTTCCACTTGCACATTTCCACATATTTCAGCTGGACAGCCGTTAAAATGTTTGTCATTTTCATGGAGCGAACAGTTTTTGAAAAGTGTTTGATGTGCCGTACGTGATGTTCGTCTTAAACTGCGGCAGGCAAGCGCGGTCACGTGGCCTCCTTGAGAAGGAAGTACAAACGGACTCAGCGAAGGATAAACCACGCCGGCAAGTGGCGGCAGTTAATCAAAGCTGATTTTTACACTCTGCGCCTTACGATCTCATACAGTGAGGCATGTTCGACTCGAATCAAGCCTTTGTTTGTCTATCAAATTGGGCAATAGGTTTTTATGCATGTGGGCATTAAAAGAGGCTAGTAAAAATATATATCAATGTTGGGGATAGAATATTAATGGTATATCAGCTTTATGTATAGCGTAAGTTGTTATGTTAGTGGGTTGTAAAAGTTTAGTTTAGAATTGATATTTAATGTTGGCATTACTTAAATGCAAATATTTAAAGGCATTTCATTATGTTAGAGTCTCTAGATTATCTCTTGGGATAGTTCGTCTTTAACTTGGCTTACTTTAGTATTCTTTTACAGTAGAATAATAGTAGAATCTTTTACAGTTCTGCACAGGCCATTGTTCTTAGGGTATTCCAACTGCGACGTTTCGTAGTTGTTTTATCTTTTTCTCCCTTGATCTGCGAGTTCATTCACAAAGTGCTCTGTCTGCGCCAGTGGCAGCACTCGCAGCATTGCCGTCTGTCGTAATTTAATCAATTAATTTTTAAATCATTTAATATTAAATTATAATGCAATATGTAAAGCCCAAAATATTATTCCCGGAGCTCAACTGTAAATAAATATCGTAAATAACTGGCTCAGCATTGCGTGTAAATATAATACGTTAAATCGGAATTGTAAATTGTGAATTCCCATTTTATGGCTGCTAGTCTGAAACCCTAGCTGAAGTTTGGGGCATGCAATCTATTAATACAAACAGAGACCGACACACACACACACACACACTTACAGAGCGACACACAGCGTACTTGCCTTGCAGCCAAAGGATTTCTAGGGAGAAGGACGCACAAAAAAAAAAGAAAAAGCGAAATTGTATTTCATGGAAAATTAAATTTTCGGTACACAAATTCAATGGTCAAGGCATAAACATTTTGAATCTCTCTGTCTCGCTGCCTTTCATGCTTGCTCTCCCCTCTCTCTCCCCACCGCTTTCCCTCTGGCTGCTGCCCTATTTCGTGTTCGCTTTATGCATGTGTAATAAATGCCCCGTAGGGTTTTTCTTGGGTTTCTCTGCTCGTTTTGATGGGTTGTGTGGGCGTTTTGGGAGTGTACTCGTACATGTGTCCGTGTGTGTGTGAGTGAGAGCAAGCTGACAGCCTGGCGAAGGGCTAGGATAGACATGACCAATAGCTGCACGTGCAGTTGCTGTAGTTGTTGCTGCTGCTGATGTTGCTGTTGCTGTTGGTTTTGTTACTGTAGTTACATGCTGTTCCCATTGATGGAAAATCAATTCAATTTTGCACTTGCTTCCGTTTTTCGGTTAGCTCACTTCCTTCCATCTCCCCTTCCCCTCAATGCAATCAATTCATGCTGCAGCAGGTTCATTTCAATCTTGCTGCAGTTATAACTTTTCTCAGCAATTACTTTGCTTACAATTTCCATACAGTGAAAATCTTGCTCGAAGCTTGCTGCCTGATTTCGCTTCCATTGTTGCCGTTGTCATCGGCTGTTGCTGCTGCTGTTGTTGTTGCTATTGTTGTTGTTGTTGGTAATTTGTTGGACATTTGTTGCAGCAACGTCAGGAGCGTAGCAAGTTGGGGCATGTGCGAGCCGTAATATGATTTACGCCTGCCTGCATGTCCGACGTATCCGACATATCCTGCAAAGGATGTGCGTCTCTGCGAGTTAAGCCAATAAAAATTCCAATATGTCTGTCTCTGTCCCTCTCTCCCTCTCTCTCCTTCTCTCTCCTCCTCTCTCCTTCTCTCTCCTTCTCTCTCCTTCTCACTGTGGCACTCTCAGTTTACCAAACTGTCAACGAGTTGTTGGCATATTGCATCAGCTGCCACTGCGAGTCGCAAGTTGCAAGTTGCAAGTTGTGCCAAGTTTTGGGCTCAGTTTCAATCACTTTCTCACAAGGTTGCGCCCAACCTTGACACATGTCACGCCTACAGCGCGAACTGTAAAATGTGTCTTTAAAGTTGAACGCTTCGCTGCGCCGTGGTGCGAGTGTGTGGCATGCGGCATGAGTGTGTGGATTTTCTAGTGCGCAACCCACAAAATTTTCTTATTACTTTACGCTTCAAATAATTTTCCCACACTTGCGCTTAATTTAATTTTGCTACCCACTTTACGTTCTTTTCGCTTTTAGTTGCAAGTAGCGCGTAGCAAGTTGCAAGTTCTGCTGCTGCACATAGTTTGACGTGGCTGTAAGTTCCGCAGCCGAGTCCCGCCCTTGCTCGAGTAAAAGTTTCTTACCTCCATCAACCTCCGTTGCGGGTCTTAGCTCTTCCCATCTTTCTGTTTTTCCGTCTTTCCGTCTCCCTGTTTTCCCCTCCTCTTACTCCTTTGCTATGTTTCGAGTAGTTTGTCTGTCGGCATCTGCTTAATTAGTGCTTCATATATGAAGGTCTGCGGGAAAAACTTTGCCCCGACATCTTTTGTTTAAACAAACTTAGCTTTGCATATGCAGGCTATAAAAAAAAAACGAAACTATGTGATGCGTGTGGAAATTATGGCATAAATTAGTGGAAAAGGGAATACCACTAAATATGGTTCTATATTCATATAAATTTGATACTCTATAAAGAAGCTAAGTGTAAATTTGTAATAGCTGTCAGTAAGTTGAGCTACCTCCCTCACTCCCTCTCCTCCAAACAGACAGATTGCACCAGCTTTGACTGATTGTTTTGAGCTGCAAACTGCTGCCAAGTGGGAGGAAGAGAGAGAGAGTATGATAGCAAGAGAGTGAAGGAGAGTTGAGTGAAATTGAATATTATATTAACGTGTATAAAGGTCACTTAATGGATTACTATTAAGTCTGCGTATGACTTTATGAGCTCTATTAAATTTTTTACGAACTTTAATGGATTTTCCCCAGCGTGTATTTGTGTTAATTTCTTCATTCTCTCATATTTCTCTTTATCTGTCTCTCTTTCTTTGCAGGCGGCAAACATTAACATACAGTTTACAGTGCGGAAATGTAAGTAACCAAAGTTAATGAAATAATTAAGCACAACTGCGAGTCAAGTTCCATCGAGACAAGTTCACACGCATGCAAATCATTGGAGGACAACAAAAACTATATAAATCATGTCCAGGAGAGAGAGGGAGAGGAATTTGAATTAATTTCGCTGTGAACACACCTTCATTAAAATCCATTTAGTTTTATAATAAGCGAAATGGGAATTCTCGAAAAGGGAAAGAAACGAAAGACTCAAACAACGAACCCCGAACGACCGATCAGCTTTACGTCCTCCCTGAACTTAATTACGCCCAATGATGAAAATTACACGTAATACTATGTTGTCTATCGGGAGAAGAGAGCACACATGTGCGTTTTTCTTAGCCAGCTCGTTCGTCTTATGGCACTAGGCACGCAAAGCTGCCCCTTCTCCTACCTCTCTCTCTCTCGCTGCTCTCTTTCTCGCTGTTGCCAACCTGTTGCTGTTAACGAGCATTCATATTCATACGGTTAATGTCTTTTTGTGCCGCAGCCTCTGCCCGGGGGCATTAAATTGTAGCAGGCACTGTAATGCTTTTAGAACATGTTTGTTTTGCTTTTTCGTGCTGGAATGGTCGCTAGACCGTTCCCCTGGGTCACTGACCACAGACAAATTCGAAACACTTAATACAGATGCCAAGTCCAAGCAAGTTGAGCCAAGTTGGGAGGCTTAGCTCATCCCATGTTAGCGCGTTCACTTGATCAAGAATCCTGTTATGGCTGCAGCAGACTGAGCTGAACAGTGAGAGACTGCAGTTTGATTAAAATAAAGTTGATTTATGAGGCGCAAGATTAAAGAGGATTACAGATTCAGCATACTGATTTAAAGGCAGTTTAAGCAAATGCTCAGCTCAATAAACAATGCCAATGCGATTTAAATTAATGCAAATAGTTTCACTTTGTTTCGCAGACTTTATGAACTTAGTAAATTCATTTTAATTAACTAAAGCAGCAGCAGTAAATTGTAAATTGTTGTAATTATTATGCATTTATGATGCATTCACCTGCGGTTAATTCACATGGCATTTTGTTGCCTTCATTGTGTTTTATTGTTAATTAGCATATCGAACTGGCGATGATTTAATCGGCTATAATGCTGCATAAGCTTGCTTTATAATTTTCGATACTTTGCGATGATTGTTAAGCACAGCAGGAGCTGGGGAGGAGGGGGGCAGATGGGCGACCCCCCTGGGTTAGGTTGATAAATGAAATGTGATTAATTATAGGCAGAGGTTTGCTCAAATTGAGTTATCAGTCAGAGCGAGATAGAAAGATGCAAAACCAAAGAGATGCAGAAATAGAATAGGAGTGGAGCGAGACAGACACACCGAATTGAGGCTGGTAATGAGCTGATTGTTTTTGCGGCTAGCACACTTGTTATTGTTACTGTTGTTGTTGTTGTCATTGATATTGTAATTATTGCAGCAAGTGGCGTTAACAGCATTTAGGCAGCCACAACAACAACAACAGCGACAGCAATAATAAACAACAATAATGTTGCAATTCATTTAAGGGCATTTTGCGAGCAAATGTTTTAATTTGTTTTGCGGCAGAATCAACTACAAAACCAACTACGTATCCAGGCCCTGCCCCGCCCTGCCCTGCACCACCCCCTCTGCTCTGCCCTGCAACAACATCAACCTCAACGCTTGAGTTTGGTTGTTGTGGTCGACAAAATGCGAAGCATTTGAAATATTTTTGCAACAAGCAACAAAAAAAATACAAAATAAAATCAAAATAAGTAAAACAAGTTGAGTGAGAGTTGAAATTTCGATACCAAATTTGAAATTGAGAATAGTCGAAAGGGTAAAATGAGAAAGAGGAAGGGAGACAGAGAGATAGACGGGGACAGACATGAGAGAGAGAGAGAGATATTCCCTGGGAAATGGGAGTGCAAAATAAATAAAATGTATTTTTCTATCGTGCATAAATAAATAAAGTTTTCATATCGCAGCCAGACATGATAAATGACAGGCAACTTTCTGGCTGGAAACTTTACAGGGTATTTAACACACTGGAAATTGGGCAGAAGTATTTGCACAAGTGTGTGTGGGCCTATCTACACATCGTATAAGGACCAACTGCCACCGCAGACAGTTGCAATGCAGCATCATAACGGTATCTCTGACTGCGTGTGTGTGTTTGTGTGTGTGCTGGTCTGTTTGTGTTTGTTTTTGTGTTTCCCTTTGCAAGTGTAAAAAACGTTGAAACATTTAAATAAAGTTTACATGCCTCACTTGCTGTGGCTTCTCTCTCTGTGTTTGCTTGCGCTTCTGCCACACACTGTTTGCCACTCAATTTGCGCCCATGTTGTGGCACGTTGATGATGCAGCTACGTGCAGCAGGCACATGATTGAGTTGCCACAGAGTCCTTATACACACACATATATTATATATATATGTTTACTATATATCTGTTTATTTTCGCTATGAAGTTGCTGGAGAAAAGTTTTCGCATTAAAATGTTTGACAACAGCTGCGCGCACACTGAGAATGTTCGTGCAGTTCCAACTAAAAACCCAAATGAATCAAAGCTAAACGAATTTGTGCTCATGCAACTTTGCAGCAAACGAGAGAAATTTGCTGCAAATTAATTAACAGCTGCCAATTCTGGATTCTCTTTCTCATTTCGAGTTCTCTTTCTGGTGCCGAAAAGTGGAATTCGAATTAAGTTGACTTTGGTTCAGAGTTGAAAAAGGAGTTTGACATTTGTGGGTTTTTTCTGTTGTTTAATTTTTTCGAAAGTAGAAAAGTTTATTTTTCATTTGTTATTGTTGTTGTCGCCTACTCAGCTGTTTTGTGGAAGGGTGATGTGGCAGGGGGGGGGGTCGTTGCTTGTGCAAGTAATGTGTTTCATTCAATTACCTAATAACCAAAACCTTCGCTGGGTGTGAACGTCACGAGCGTGTTGCATGTGCAGACTGGTATCTGGCAGATCATGCAACATTCACGCCACAACAGCAACAGCAACAGCAACAACAGCAATAACAGCAATAAATGATATCAACAACAACAGAGACAACAACAACGCATAAGAGTCGCCATTCAAGTGAACTGACCAAGCTGAATTGCCTGCGCGCTGTTGCATTTCGATTGGTTTCGTTTTGGTCAGCAACGCGTTGGTCGATTAAGCAAATATAAAAAGGAGATGGTAGATTGATAGACTGTGAGATACCTTAAGAAGCGAGTGCTTTAATATATGTCATAAATAGATGTTAGACTCTAAGATACCTTAAGATGCGAGTGCTTTAATGTATTGTGCATATGCAGAAAGTCTGTAAGATATGCCAATAGATGTTGAATTGATTATCTTAAAAGAGACACCTTTATATACATACTACTTCATCATATTCTCGTTCAAATATATTTCAATTTCTCTTTACTTTTACCTTAATCCTTTGCCAAGATTCATTGACCAAGATCTTTTGCTCTAAATCGCACAAGCAGCGCACTTGAGACACCCCTTTTGTCGCATAGCCTCTTGCTGGGGTATGATGAATAGTGAACGAGTCCGCACCATTCACCCAGCCAGGTCAGTCCGGCTGGTAGTCCAGCTGTCGTGTCCGCCAGTTGGTCTGCAGTTCCCTCGTCCGATGGCGACGAAGGCCTTCAAAGCGTGCATTATAAATTGGGCGCAGTTCACAAGGGGCGCATTTTTCTTTTTGCTCAGCTGTGGCTGCTGCACAGATCGAAAACTAAAAGGCGAGGAAATGTTATAAGCAGCACTGAGGGAGGGGGAAACTGGCCTAGGCAGGGCGGAAAACTGGGCATGTTGCTCAACATGAATTGCAAAATTTGTAACTGAAACGCGAAACGGTAAAGTCCAAATAAAAGTTGACTGCCAAAGCGAGTCAAAGAGAAAAACAGATGGAAGAGAGAGAGAGAGAAAGAGATGCGGGAGGAGGAGAAGTAAGAGAGAGAGGGAGGGAGAGCAGAGAAGCAAGAGCAACTGTTCCAATCAATTGAAGTCAAAGTCCAAGTCGGGGCTGCTGCTGCCGTTGCTGAGGAGCAATCAACGTTTGCCACAAAGGAGCGCGTTGCGAGTCAGTCAACTGGTCAAACTGGTTGACACAGTTGGCCAACGGCAATGAGAAGCGACGCGAAAGGTGTGACAAGAAGGAGATGACAGAGGAGGAGAAAGAGGAGGAGGATGGAGGAGGCGTAGAGCGAGCCACTGCAGAAATGCAGAGTGACTGTGGATGGTCAAGCAAAAAGTAGTTTATAGATGTGTTTTGCAGTGGCTCATCATGCAAATAGGAAGAGAGAGATAGAGAGAAGAGAAGAAGAGAGAGAGAGAGAGAGGCAGAGCACGCAACGTGATGAAGCAAAAAGCAAAAGAAAAGTCAAGCCATGCAAATTGACTGAAAGAGTGCGCAAAACTGAGAAACGAATATCTCAGAGAAACTTGAGATTTGCAAGAAGAGAGAAAGACGGTGGAGGACAGAGAGAGATAGAGAGGGGAAAGGGGCAACGCGAGTGAACTGCGATATTTGAACTGGCCTCTTGTCACTCTTTGGCATGTTGTCGATTCATTTGAGACGCCATCAAAGCGCCATTTGCCACCGGAGTCGTCAGCCAAACTTTGTCTTCGTCAGTGTCTTTGCTGCAAAAGTTTTGTGTTTTGTGTTTTGTGCCACCTTTGCATCATTTGTATGCCATGCATTTTAAGTGCCCGGTCATGGACACGCTCTCACCTCGCTGCCCCACTCTCGCACTCTCCAACTCCTCTCCTCTGACCCCCTTTTTAACCCTCCACTCTCTACTCCCCCCTTAATTATGTACATTTTCTTCTCTGATGCTAATTGAGAACTTGTCAACGTCACGACAAGGACGAGCTGAAGCAAATCTTTGTTAGTTTTGCTCTCAGAAAGGTGTAATTGCATAAGATTATATAGTATGAGTTGCTCAAAAGATCTTTTAATAAGAGCTAAAGTTGTAAAGGGCAAATATATCACTACCTCAGCTCATTTCAACTCTTGCTTGCTAGTTTGCATAGTATCTAAAAATCTGTTGATGTTTTCAAGTGTACATGTTTTAACTGTGGGGATATGACTTTCTTATTCTTATATTCCTTGGCTTTATTTATTGTTATATTCTCTTGGCTTTCTCAAGCAATATATAATACTTGCCCGCTCGTTGAGCGTTATTTAACACTATTCTATCGATAGTAATATCGACAGAGTTATTGTTAACTAAGTCAACTATGGACCTTATGACATAAGACTAGACATAAAAACATATCATTTATCACAATATACAGTCATATTAATTAATGCCATACACTTTCCTCTAAGCTTTGACATAAGTTAAATACCCTTCCTTTACTTGCAACTTGTGCAAAGAGGAACATGAAAATTAACCGAAAAATCTACACGTTCAAAAACTGTTCTATTTTTCAACAGCTTTTTCCTCTCTTTCTCTCTCTCTCTTTCTTTCTCTCTTTGTCTCTAGTTTAGTGTCCCAGTTTTGCATGGTGTAGTGCATTTATAGTTTTCATTTTTCAGTTTTTCAGCTTCCCTTTTGCTTGCAGGCCAAAAATTGTCCAGCTGTGACGCATCTAATTGGACAGCAAACCGTTGGCCACTAATAAATATCGTTATAAATGTGGTTGGTTTAAAGCCAACTAAGTATTATGATTAGCCTGAATTATGCTAACTGCTACTCGAGTTGGCCAATTCACCTGGTTCAACTGTTTTCCAAACCGACAAAGGACACTCGAAAATGTTGCAATTCTAACGAGGGTTGCTCGAGAGATTAAGCAGTTAATTAAATGAAAGTAGTCACTAATTAAATTCCTTTTGTTAGAATATATTTAACTGGAAATAAAATGAAGGGAAGTATTAAATGTTAATGTTAGTTTGCTGCTCATTAATGACGGCACAAGTTGTTGTTTGTTCGATCTCTTCAGGAGTTATGGATCACTCTACTTACTCACTGACTGTCTGACTGGCTGACTGGCTGGTTGGCCTAACTAGTTAGTTGGCTCAGCAGCAAACCAGTTTGTATTATTGATCTACCCACATTGCGGATGTTTATGCACGAGTTGAGTAATTGCAAAATAAATGCAATGCCTGATGCACTCAATGCACACAGATTCAGTTATTCAGTTGCTGCACAAACAGAAGAGCAGTAGCAGCACACGGGGGGAGAGATGGAGGAAGGGAGGAGAGGAGGCTTTTCAGCTCTTGTCGGCTCTGTTGAATGAGCTGGCTCAAAAGCATCTGCATGCAGAGCAAGCGCGCTCGCGCTGCACTTCAAATGCCAAAAGGCAGCCAAATACCTGAACTGGAACTGAAACCGGAGTCGTAGCCTTCACCTGGTGCTGCCCCAAGAGGCAAGGAGTGGGAGTAGAGGAGGAGAGAGAAAGAGAGAGATCCAAGAGAGGGAAGTGAGGCTCTGCCATTAATACAAATGCGGCACTTTTGCCTCGCAGCGCTTTGACGGCTACACATCCAGGCGGGAGCAGCTCCAGCACCAGCTCCACCTGCAGCTGCTTCTGCAGCCTCTTTGGTGATTATGTCTGGAGTGGATTATGCACTGTGTAGCATGCAGCGGCACAAAGACTGGTCGACTGAAGAGCAAACGAGCGACAACTGCTCAGTGCATTAATTAAATGTACAAAAAAATCAGCTCTCTTTGCATGCATGCAACGAGCTGATGTGAGCTCAGTAAATCCTCTGTATATACTCTGTATACCCACTGTATACTCTCTGTATCCTCTTACATGTTGGCAGCATAATTATATTTTGAGCTATTGAGGCTGACAAATGCCAGGCACAATCTTTGGCTTTGGCCCCCGACAATTTCTCCTGCACTGTTGTTCCAATGCAATGAATTATTCCGTCGGGCAAAGGGAGAATGCATTCAGCTCTCAGGCAATACGGATGCATAAAATATGCTTTTAGTATTCCATTTACGAGGCCCAATTTGAATGTGAATATAAGTGGGTGCGAGTGTGTGTGAGTGAGTGAGTGAGTGAGTTATCCTTGGGAAAGTATCTGCTTGTGCTCGCCTCGCGTTCTTCCCTTTTGTCTCTGGCAAAGCAGCTTAAAACCGATTTACAGTTCAGTTCAGTTGGAGTAGGATATATGTAGGCAACAGTAACAGTAGAAGGAGGGAGGGGGGAGAGCGAATAGGAAATTTGCATGAACGTTTAATTTCTACTTGATGTGCTACGTATTTCGGTTAGCCAAATATTTATATTTGCCTCGAAATTGCAATATCTATAAAGGGTGAGGCAAAGGGGGGAATGAGGAAGAAGGGGGAAGAATTGCCATGGATTATTATGTGTGTGTGTGTATGTATATGTGTGTGTGCAGCTGCCTTATAAATCGAACATCATCATATTTTGCTTTCAATTTTCAGGCAGTTTGTTAGCGGCTGTTGGCAAAGGGGTAGGTGAAGGGGGGTGAACTGGTATACGTCTGGTGTGTGGGATCAGTTGAGCGTTCGGGGCCGACAACTGGCTGACAACTTTGCGAGAGCGTTGCACAAATTGCAGCAACTGGAATATTTTCGATATTCATGGCAAAGGCAAAGCCAAAATTCGCATACAAATTGTTTATTTCCATGTGGAAGCTCAAGAAGAAACAGCACGCGGTGCAGGGCAGGGGTGAAGGGGGAGGGTTGGCGGTTGTTGGCAGCATCTGCATAAGCTGCGACGACTCAATTTGGGCAAAACCAACCAGGCAAGTGTGGAGCCAGCGCCAAATTGAGACAATATTTGCACACACGTTACACATACGCCATGTTGCACAGCCAGTATGTCTGTGTGTGTGAGTGTGTGTGTGTGTGGCGTCTATAAACGAACTTTTTGCATGTTATTGGATTAGGGACAAGCGGTCCAAAGAGAAGAGGGGAAGGGGCAGGGAGAAGGGGTATGAAATGAAACCACGTAACAAAATGATTGCATTTGCCAACAAACGAAAAACGCGAATAAATTTTGAGCGTTGACATTGCCCCTCGTGTAAGTGTAAGTGTGTGTGTGTGAGGTTGATTATATCCTGCTGTGTGTGGGAGTGTGTGTGTGCGCTTGTCGATTGCCTGCTGCGAGTATTTGCCCAATGATGACTCATTTGCTGTGGCAACGCGTAACGCTTTAATGAGTTTTGCGCGATGCCGTTTGATATTGATTTAAGTGGAGTCCAGCCTGGCTGCCATATTGAAAGTCATATTGACACTTTAATGAGTCTCATTTACATTAATAGCAAACACACACAGACACACAGACACAAACACACAATTATCAACAGAGGCTGAGCGAAGGCTGCTTTATATGCACAGTGGCGTCTATAGCACTGTGGCTTGGCTTTTGTCTTCAATCCTCGCTCCTTGTTGTTGTGGTTGTTGTTATTGTTGCTGCTTCTGCTGCTGCTACTGCTACTGCTGTTGTTGTCAGCGTCATTATTCGCGCCATTATTCGTTGGCAAAGTTATCTCTCGCAGCGTGACTTAAAAGTTAAGCGTATTCATTATGTCCTTTGTGGCCGCCTTGCCCCGTACAAGTTGACACCTACCTCGACTCCTCCCCCCATCCCGCCTTCGCTCCCCGCTGTCTTTCTGTTGCCTGTTGCCGTGGCTGCCTTTTGTTTTATTTACTTTCGCAATTTGTTTCGACTCGCGCCGCTCAACGTGGCGACGACAATAAAAATCGCATTCGCTCTGCCTACGGGCGGGAGAGTGTTTGCAACGTGGTTTCACTGTTGCATATCCGCATAACCGTACATTCGTATATCCTGTATCCTTTGTCTTTACCACCATCTGGCAATGCCTTATCGCCGGCTCGTCTTCCTCGCTTTCTCCCTTCTGCCTTTCTCGCTGCTGTTGCTCTGCACTTAATGCTGATTAAGTTGCTGTCAGCGCGTTGTTTAATGTTGATTGCTTGCGCCGCTGCTGCTTGTTGAGCCGCGCATAAGAAACTTAAGCAGCATTGCGTGTTGCCTTGCCTTGCCACGCCCCTAGTTGGGCTGGGAGGGGGGGTGTTGCTGCAACAGAAGACGATGAAGAGGAACGAGTCGAGCGCTGTCATAAGCAGCTTCACATTAGCTTGACAAACTTTCAACAACTGTCAATGCTGATTACCAGCAGCAGCACTGCGCGCAGACAACTGATCTACCCCACACGCATACGTACACTACTAACACACACACACACACACACACAGGGACACACTCAAGTGGCAGCCACTCACATTAATAATGCCTGAAAGAGTTTGTTGCCTTGCTGCGCGCACAAAAGTATGCACTGAAAGCTCTAACTTATGACTGTCCTCCCACACACACACACACGCGCATACACACACACTCACATACCAGCACACACACTGTACACTCTCTTGCACAGAGACTGGCATAAAGTTGTCTAATGTGGTTGCTATCTTTACTGTTTTAGCAATTCATATGCCAGCTGTGCCAGCTTCTTTATGCTCCCAACTTTGTGTGTAATCAAGCCAAGCTGCTCTGCTGCGCTGCTTGTTTACATAGGGTATAGCACAGCTTTACTTTTAGAGTAGTACAGCATGGATAAAGTGACATTAAAGTGCCATCAAAGTGATACAAAGCATGCAAGTCTAGCAGCTTCAGCTCCACTCCAGCTTACCTTACAGGGCATGTCTTAGTCTGGCAGTCTCTCTCTCTCTCTCTCTCTTCCTATGTCTGCATACGTATACGGGCAACTTATTTATATAGTAGTTGATCTGCCAAAAGTTAATTTTCCGGCTTAGTCTCTCTGACATGCGAGTGCGGGTTCAAAGCAGTAGCAGCAGCACATAAAAGTTGCTGCTTTTTGTAGGTCTTTCTTGGGGTTTTTCGGTCTATGGAACATTGTGTGCACTGCTTACAGCAAAGAAATCTGTTGTTAATTAGTGGCCAACACAAGTTTTTGTTGTACTTTGTCTGTTATTTGATATTTGATATGTCTCTGTGGGGTTTGTCTATCAGTGGCCAGACTTGTCTGCTGTGATTCCTGTTTAATATTGTCGCATAATAGTCTAATTGATTTCTTGTTACTCATCTCTCTCTCTTTCTTTCTCCTTACCTTTCTCGTCTGCAGCTACAACATGTGCACTTTAAGCAGTAATTGCTGTAATTCCGCTAAAAGGTAAGCAAAACACGTAATTCTTGCTTTAACTGCCACTTGCAGTCGCACTTGCCTCGACTCGCTTCTAAGTGGATTACATTGCGTATACGCCCTATTGCGCTGTGTCCAGCAGACATCACCAGTTGCCTGCTGCTTGCCTGTTGCCTGTTGCTAGGCCAAGCGCCAAGTTGCCATTCCATTCCATTATTGATAATGGTTGCCATTGTTCCAGCTGTCATTGGAGCTGCTTCTGCTGCTGCTCCACTTTTACTTGACAGACTCTCTCTCAGCTCACTTCTCCTACATAGTACTCGTAGTATCTCGTTGCAGCAGAGGCAACAACTTAAATCGCATTTGTCGCTGCTTCTCCGCATCATTTGTTGCTCTCCCTATACCCTGTAAGAAGCATTGAAGAGTGCTTGCTTAACTCACTTCAATCACTTTGGGAGACATCGGAAATCGTAGAGCAGTTTGACAAAGAAATACGAAATTGATTTCCTGCCTGCATAACGTATAAATATGATTTAGAAGGGCTCTTAAATCGCTTTCAGCCAACATGAATAACAAAACTAATGTGAAAAGGAAGTGGAGCAGGGCGCATACATAAATTAGAGTTTAGGAATAGGGTGGAAATATGATTTAAACTACACAATGCCCTGAATAAGCAGCTTTTGTAACTCTTTTAATAGTCTATATAAAAAGTGGAGAGTACTTAAGGTCCCCCTCTCATCGTATCTCTAGTGTACGGCAAGAGTATCAAATTTCCTCTTCCTATAACTTGTATATACATGTATATTGTATATACATAACTTCTCGACAGGGTATCGGTCAGCTGTGCACTCACAATACGTCGTACTGCGTTTGTTGCAAGTCATTAGCAAAGCCGATAGCTGGCATTGTCAGCATTGGCGTTGCATGTGCACAAAATGCTCTCAATTAATTGACAGCTCTGGCGAAGTGTGCTCAACAAGCTTCTGTATCAGGCAGACAAAAAAAAAAATATACCCTACTTTGTATAGTATATGGTATCGTTGTGGCATAAGTTGGCCATTTAGCCACGTTCTCGTCACAGTGTGCAGCCAATTTATTTAAATCGCCATTGAGTTGCGAGCTAAATGTGCCGCTTTAAGCCGCAATATTTCATGAGCGGGTTCTCTGCATAAATTCCCCATAAAAGTATTGAGACAGAAAGAGAGGGAGAGAGTGAGAGAGGGAAGAGCGTGTATTAACATAAGTTGAGAGTTCCACTATAAATTGATGCTGTGCATAAATGAATTCAATGGGATTTGCCACAGAAGAGCAAGTTACTCCAAGTTGAAGTTGTAGTTGTAGTTGGAGTTGGAGTTGGGCTTATCGTTCGCTTGCTGCACGCAGCTTGCTTGTCAGTTGCAGATACTCAAAGGGAACAGGAGGGGAGGGAAGGGAGAGACACTGCATATTTCCGGCAGCCATTGTTTTCCTGATTAAGCGTTGCCATATGTTGCGAGTGTCTTTGCTGTCACAATGCTTAATTGCAGACAATGCACTGGCAGAGGCAGAGGCAGAGGCAGAGGCAGAGCGTAGCCACCACAAAGCGAGTCAGGCAAAGCTGCATGTCTCTTGTTGCTCCCCCTGCACTCACTCCTTCGTCGCCCTCTTTGATCTATTGCCGCTGGGAACGTTTATCATTTGAGATTTAACAAAGCGCACGGCTGCATTTCAATTAACTCGAGGGCTCGCTCGCACAAAAGATAAACAGATACAAAGATACCGCTGCAGACGGTTACAGATACAATCGGGAGTACGTCTGTGTGTGTGTGTGTGTGTGTGTATGTAGAGCACTCACTGCTCAAGCTCGCTGGCCCATTTCTCATTTCTTCTTGCACTCATCTCATTTGCATTACGCATGCTGCTGCCGCTGCTGGTCATGCTCTATTGCCTTTGTTTGCTTTGGCTTATTCGTAGCGCACTTCTTAGCGCATTTCTCTTTAAAATTTCATTCTCTTTAAGCTTAAGCTTCATTGGCAACTAAATTTATCGCGTATCGCTTGCAGCTTGGAGGAAATAAACGTTCAAGACTTTTAATTATGTTCGCATTGTGGCACATTAATTGCAACCGCATATTGATTTTGTGTCACGCAGCCAAGGAAAAGCCGGGAAAACGCAGGAAAACTTTCGGCATTTACCCGTTTCCACGTAGCACGGCGCACAATTAAATGAAAATGTCAGGCAGCTGACAGTGGCAAATAAATTCCACGATACGCGCCAATTGCCACAAGTTGCTAATGAAGTGTTTTGTCGAGCTGCCACTTCGTCTTGGATTTAAGGCGAGTTAACCCTGAGACATGAGTAGCTATCTTCCTTCCCTCCCTCTCTCTCCCTCTCTCTCTTTCTGGCTCTGTCTCGTTCTTTCTTTTTGTGATTTGCATTTAAATTTATATGCATATAGCGTTTATAATATATGAGTGCTTGGGGCAGCAACTTGCAGTGTGGTTGCTGCTTGTCTTGTCTCAGCTCGGCAATAAATTCTGCATCTGCATCTGCATCTGCTTTAAGCAAACTGATCCTGCACGCCATGTCAGCTAGGGGAATTATAAAGTGAATGCACAAAAAAAGAAGAAAGAAAGGTAAAATGCTTATTCAAATATTTTCACTATTGTTATTAAAAGCGGCAACGAGTTGAGAGTTATTTGGCAAATAAAAGCGCCATGCATACTAAAGCCGAACAGAACGGAGCGGAAATGTGAGACAGTTTCAACGGGTTAAGCATGCATATAACATATATGGTAGATAAGACAAAAGACAAGTAAGAACTGCTACAGTAAAGCATTGTATTTTTATTGTAGTTGTTAAATATAGAACGTAGAAGAAGTACAGTAGCTACAGTCAAGTGTATTAAACTGTGATATACCCTCTACGCACTTAGAAATACATTTATTTAAAATTAGGCGTGCACTTTGATTATTATCAATTTAGGGCAGCGCAAGGAGCTGTTCATATAGACAGACAAACATACATGGTATATTGAATGTGATTTATGTTCATGTTTATGGAGTGGCAACTTTAGCCTGAACTGCACTTTAACTGAAGCTGCTTAGAGCTTTGCTTTGCAGCTTTCAGGTACTTTCCAAGCTTTCCCATTTATTTTTCTGTGACTAATTGGTTTTCCAAAGGGTGCAGACATGACAAAAGCTGTTAAGCCTTTGCATTTGTCTGTCACAATCCTTTGACATTTTCTATTTCATAATCGATATAAGTGAGGAGCTTTCCATCTCCTGTTGCGCCCTGCAGCCTGCTACACTTGCTGTTGTTGCTGTTTGCCGAGATTTCTGTTCCATTTTGATTTTTTTTCTTTTTTGTTGTCACGCCGCTGGCACATTTTTAATTTGTACACCATGTTGCAAGTCAACTTGGTTGCGACACGAGGCAGCCATGTACGTTATGCGATACGTCGGTGTGTGTGTGTGTGTGCATGGTTTGCAACGTCGAGTGCTTTCGACTGGATTCTTTCTTCTATGCACATTCTATGCAAACAAGCAGCACGACAGGATTGTTGCCGTTTAAACTCAATTGCATTGCTCTGTCTGTGGCGTGGGCGCAACAGAGAGAGGCAGGGGCTAGTGGGTGCAGTGCGAGGGTAGGCGGGTAAGGGAGGTAGGAGGCTGAACGTCGCGCAACACAAATAGCTGGAGACGTGGTCGCTTTTCCTTTTGCGTCGCTTGTTGCTGCTCGAAGCGTTTTTCTTGTTGCATGTCCAACTAAAGTAGAGTAAAACTTTTCCCCATTTAACGTTGTTGGTGCACTGCTGCTGCTGCTGCCGCTGCTGCTACTGTTGTTATTGTTCTTGCTGTTTATGTGCAGCTCTGTTCATCGGCTGCTTCCTTTCTTCATTCTTCAGCCTGTCCGTGTTCTTGTGCTTGTTCTTATTCTTGTTTGCTTGTTCGGCTGCCGTTGGTGCTGCTGCTTCTGCTGCTGCTGCTCCTTCCGTTGCCTTGGCCCCGTTTCCTGTGTGCACTGGAATCAATTGTGTTTGTTTATTAATGCAGCAAGTGCGTATACGTTATATTGCAGATTTAATAGTAAATTAATTGCTATTGACGCGCTGCCATGCCACTGCCACATTCAGTTAAAAGCTCAAATTAATTTGCTGCAAAGTGCTTCGCTAGTCCCAAAACAGTCTAGTACACGCACACACTCGCAGAGTGAGAAACACAGACACCTTGGTATTTAATAGACTGTGGCAGGCGAGCACTCAAGTTGCCGTAACTAAAATAGACATAAGTGTGTGTGCGTGTGTGTGTGTGTCTCGCTCAAGTGTGCAGTCGGCTGCAAATGCCCCAGAGTGCCACACACACAGAGACAGTCACAATTGCAGACGTGCCGCGTATTACGTATACGCCATGTGGTCGAACACACTTTAAATGCGCTTTGAATGCACTAAAAATTCCGTCTGCAGGTGTTTTTATTATTATTGTAGTTGCTATTGTTGTCGTTGTTGTCTGTAATACTATTTAGCTGGTCGGCAAAGTATTTATCCTTATTGTGTCTAGACCGGAATCGCATTTCCGGCACGCAAACTCAGCCAGACAAACTTTATTGCATTGCATGTCTTTCTCTGTGTGTGTGTGTGGGGGCAGGAGGGGCGTGGCATTGGTTCCACACGGCTTCACACGCAAAGCCGCAGCAACATTTATAAGCAAATTAATCGAAAGTTATCGAAATTAAGTTTAACATGAGTCACGCCCAAAAAAGTATGCTACAAATAAATATTTGACATAAGCTCGAGTGAAATGGAGTGGGGCGGAGTACAGAGAGACAGAGATAGAAAGAGAGAGAGTGGGGTTATAGTTATTTATTATGATTATCGTTTGTTTATTCTGCGTGTTTGTTGTTCTGTGTGGACTGTGGCTTTTGCTTCTGCCTGCAGCCTAATTGATTTGCCTGCCATCGTATGTCTGTGTGCGTATGTGCTTTTGTGTGTGTGCGTGTCTGAGCTTGTGTTGGCGCTGCAATATCAAATTACATATAAGGACTGGCAATTTTGGGTTGCTTACAGCTAATTAAAACAACACCAATGTCATCAAAGCAAATTGGCCAAGTGACAATAATGGCTCGCCTCACGTTGATCAATTTTCATTAGCAGGCTACAGCCTCCCTCCTCCCACCTCGCACCTCGCCCCCTTCTGCTGCAAAGCAAAGTCAAAGCAAATTTCAAAAATCCCAACTCCTGCTGCTCTTCAATTACCATAAGAGTAGGACAGGGGGAGCGAGAGAGAGAGAGGAGAAAAAAAGCCAGAAAAGTCTTTCATGGAAAAAAAGAAACATGAAAATAAATAAAAATAGAGAAAGTTGTGCTCGCTCGCTCATTAGCTGCGCTAAGCGACAAAGCCAGCTACCAGCCACGCCCACAGTCCACAGATTGCGCCCACTTAGCGAGCTGTGTTAAATTTTTATCAAGCTTAACTTTGACTTTGCCTCATTTTGCCACGTTTTGCCTCGCTTTGCTTTGCTTCGTTTGTTGTTTGTTTCGTGCTTTGCTTTTTGAATTTTTAGCTTGAAGTGCGCTGAAATATTATCAGCTGATGGCATTCAGGAAAAAAGTTACAATAAGACGACAAACTCACACAGATGGATGAGGGAAGGGGAAGGGGCAGAGAAAGGGGCGCTGTATAATGTTTCAGGTGGAACAGCTAAGATGGCGCTACTTAAAAAAGTTTCCCGCTGCCAGGCGGCTGTCTCGTAAAATTCGCATGTTTATGGCAACCCTTTCGCACTGCAGACAGCACAGCAGGGTGCCCACCTCTAACCCACCAAACCCCACTCACACCTACACCCCTTCGCGACTGGGTGTGTGTTACATGTGGCAAATTTGGCTGGCTTCCTGAATTTGGCAGCCCATTTGGGGGCCGATGAGTGTGTGTGCACAAGCACATGGATCTGTCTCTCTGTGTGTGTGTGTGTGTGAATGTAATGTGTGTGTTCGCCGTCTGTGCACGCTAATAGGTTTTAGTAGGCTGCCAAGTGACGCCATTTTAGCAAAGTCGAAGCCATACATCATCTGTGCCACATAACTGAAATTCCAAATGTTTCGCCTCTCTCTCTTCTCTCCCCTCCCCTCTCTATCTAATTTGAAATGTTCAACTTGTAATTTACTCAACTTGGCTCTCGACGCATTGTTAATTAGCGACTGCGACTGCTTGAGGGGAAGCGGGAAAATTGAGAGGAAACCTCATTAATTATGCATCCGTAGTGCCACAAGGCGCCGCACTTCACATTCAAATTCAACTTCAGAAATTTAGTTTGTAATTTATAAGCAACACACTCGGCGCCGCGCACTATAAAACATTAATTAGTTCCGCAAGTGTCGCGGTAAATTCACTTGAAATGCTGCCAAATTCCTTGAACTGAAAACAACAACAAGAACCACGTCAAAACCACAACAACAACAACAGGAACAGGAACAGGAACAACAACTACTTAATGCAATGTACTTAGAAATTCCACATAGGCACCTCAACGTTTTCACACCTGGCTGAAGGGGAATTTCTTAGCGAGCAAGGCTAGAGTATTATTTGGGTCATTCGGGGTAGCATATGAGAAGAGTTAGCAGTCAAGTTAAACAATTGAGAAAGGTGTATTATGAACATATTTAAGATATATGTATAAGAATATATAAGAAAGTCTATAAACTGTTAAGGAACTATTTGAATAATATTCAAATCATTTTATGATTAACTTTTTGTACTGTTGCGATAAGGAAAGTCATCCATTTCTTAGTAGAGTAACTATACTCGTATAATAAATGTAATGTTTAGTTTTTTAACATTTCTTGTTTATTATTATTTAATAATAAAAACATCAAATGGTGATCAACTTTCAGAGTAACTTTGTCATGTAAAATAATAAATTTCAATGCATTGTTGCTTAAAGTTTCGACTACAATCACCGCCTCTACTCTAATGTGGCTGTCAAGCTAGAAAAATGATCTGTCATGCTATATTTTATATTATTCACAGAGACTAAGAGATGCAGAGAGAGAGAGAGAGAGAAACGCACTATAATAAAGCAGATTAATTGCTGCGGTTCGGTTCGCCATCTCGTGAAAGTTTCCCCTTTCCACTGCAGCATCGTAGAGTATTTGCTGCGCATTAGATTTAGTTTCTGGCAGAGTGTTTTTTTTTAATACTTGACGCCAGCGTGTGCAAATTTAATAATTTCGCTCTGTTGACGTTGGCTTTGCGATGCGTCGAGTCGCGTCGCGTCGCTGAGTTTTGTTTTATGAGTATTTTTTGTTTCAGGCTCGACGTAGCATGAAAAGAGCTCGCATTTAGCTTGGGCACATGCTTGTTGGCTCACAATCGCACTAGCTGCAGCTGCCACAGACCAAGGCACACACAAAGCGGGCAACAACAACAAGAAGAGTAGTAACAACAGTAGCAGCAACAACAATAGCACAACGAGCGCCGGCTTGTCTGGCAAGCGTCTCGACTTTGCATTTTTCATAGCGCGTTGCGCGTTCAAGCTGAAATTTTAATTAAACATGTTAACACTGCAATTAAAAGAGAGCTTAACGAAGCTGCCAGTGGTTGTGGCGAAAGCAGGGGGTATGAGAGGGAGGGGCCGAGGCAGCCACCTCTTTTAGTGCGGCTCAACCGAACCGCATTTTGCATATTCAAAAGGCACAGCGTGGCGTATGGGTAATGTGGGAATGTGGGAAAGTGCACAGTACTAACCCCGCCCACCTACTCACCCACACACACAACCCTATTCAAAGCTTAATATCGTATGTAATTGAACACCTCATGCAACCGAATTCGCCTGTGAACCAATTGGCAACCCTTTTTCCACTTGTCAGCACCCTCGCACCCCCGCACCCCGCATCCCCTTCAAATGCGACTGTTATCTGCTGCTAATTAGCTGAAACTTCAGCTAAACGGGCGATCGCATATCGCATTTGCGAGCTGCCCAAATCGAATTTCATTAAAATTTCAATATGACTCAGTCGCATTCAGTCGCACTCAGTTGCCAGCGGAATTTCCTATTCACATTCATCATCGCATTCACGTGCTGTGTGGCATTTAGCTGGCTGCTGCTGCTGCTCGATGGGCTTGTTATCTGATTAAGCTACATTTCCCTTCATTTCGGACAGTGTCAAAGGGGTGAAGCGAGCAACAAGAAATGAACAAGTTAAATGAAACGAGTCGTGGCCACGCGAGGCGAGGCAACACAACCAAATGGAGCAGATATATTGCAAGTTTCATTTTTAGCACGAACTGAAAAGTTTTGTGTTTCAACGTGGTCATTTTCACATGCACAACACAAAATGAAATTAAAAACTGTCCATCCTACTTCCCTGTGTCCCTCTGTCCATCCGTTCGTCTGTTCGTCTGACCGTCTGTTCGTCCGTTGTGTGCTATCTGCCGCTGTGCTGTCGTCATAAATTTGTGACGGAGCGAGTGTACTGGCAAATAGGACATTTTTTAAAGCTCTATAAAAGCGAAATGCTCGCACGAAATACCCATTAAAAATATAAACTAACAACAGCAGAAAAAAATGAAAACTCATTTGAACAGAGTTCAGTTTATGTTTTAATATACATAAATTAAAAGCATTCGCAAAAAGAAGATTGCACAATTAAGAGTTGTCAGTATACAACTCTTTCATTTGAAAGTATCTTGTACACATCTTTCAAATGTATCTTGACTCTTTTCTATTCTTGCACTCTCATGCAAAGGGTATCTGCTAGTCGAGCATGCTGCAGTAACACCTCTCTGTGCTCTTGTTTAATTAAGCCAAAACGCAGCATTAAAACTGTCAGCAGCTGTGACAGATTTTTGATGCTGCACACTGACAGCGGGGCGTATGAGTCATGCGTATGTTACTCCCAAAAGTGTTGCCTATTTTCCAGCGCTGATTTAATTTATGATTTACCAGCAGCAGCAGCAATATGTACAGACAAGCATATGCATGTATGTGTGTGTGGGCTTTAATCAATTACTAACTTGGGTTCTCTTTAATTCTACTCCACAGGCAACGCAGCAGCAATGCACCGATAATAATTGATTAGAAGCTTTAATTGCACTGCGGTCTGTTTGCCATTCAAATTGCGAGTGACAGACACACACACACACACACAGACCTAAAAGAGGGAGAGAGTGAGAGAGAGAGTGAGAGAAGAGGAAGGACCACAGCTACTAGGAGCATAATCAAGTGATTCGCCATGCAAACACAGACCAGTCTGCTCACGCTGCTCACGCTGCTGCTGCTCCAGCTGGCAATGCACATAGGCAACAGCTCAGGTTATCTGATAATTGTGCATGAGGATACGCCACCGGGCGCTATCATCTTCAATGCCTCCGTGTATAAGCTGGGCTCGGAGCGTCATTATAAAATCAATGCGCACAAGTCGGCGAACTTTGTGCATCATCTAGTCGCGGTCAGCCACAAGGATGGCCAGATTCAGCTGAAGAAGTCGTTGCAGTGCGACGGCATCTACTACCCCAATCTGTTCACGTTCTATGTGGACTCGACATCGAATCGCCTGAGATCGATTGACTACTACAGTCTGCCCGTGCGCATCTTCATTTCGGGTCACAATTGCAATGAGGATCGTCGCATTGAGCAGGAGTTGCATCATCTGCATCACTTCGAGGAGGAGGATAACACGGGTTACTCCAAGCGACGACGACGTGATGCCCAGCAGATGCTGTCGCTGCTCGATGGCAATCAGCTTGAACAAGCCTACAGCCAGAACAGCACAGACTTTCGTCCGGGTGATCTGATTTTCGGTAATAGCTTCGACAATGAGATGCGGCATCGTATACTCAGTCGAAAGCGTCGTGCCATCGCCACAGCAGATCCACTGCAGCTGCAGCCGGCACTGCACCGACGCATCACGGATGCCAAGCAATGGATATCGGAGACCTATGCCTCGTATGCCATTCACACGACAGACAAATGGAATCAGATCTGTCTGCGCAAGTCACAGTTCATCAACAATCTGAACGCCTTTCTGCCCAAATCCGTGTGCCAATACTGCAAGGTCAACTTCCTGGATGTGAACGACGAGCGCTTTGCCATTGAGCACCAGAATCGAGATCTAGTCGCGAGTCGCGATGTCTGCATCCACGAGTCCATGTGGAAGGTCAGCATCACATTCAATATACGCTGCAATCGCAACGACATTGTTGACTCGGATCATCGCCTGAAGATCGTTTACCATCACCAGGAGTTCAATGACACGGACATAGCGAAGCGTGTGCGTCGCGAGCTGCGCAATCAGTCGCCTTACTTCGAGCAGGCACTGTATGTAGCCTCAGTGCTGGAGGAGCAACCAACGGGTGCAGCAGTGACCACAGTGCGGGCACGTGATCCAGAGGATTCCCCCGTGGTCTACTCCATGGTGTCGTTGCTCGACTCACGCTCGCAATCGCTGTTCAAGGTGGATTCACGCACAGGCGTGGTCACCACATCTGCGAGTCTGGATCGTGAGCTCATGGATGTGCATTACTTTCGTGTCGTGGCCACCGATGACAGTTTTCCACCTCGTAGTGGCACCACCACCTTGCAGGTAAATGTGCTAGACTGCAACGATCACAGTCCCACCTTTGAGGCAGAGCAGTTTGAGGCAAGCATACGCGAGGGTGCCACAGTGGGCTCCACGGTGATAACGTTGCGTGCCACGGATCAAGACATTGGCAAGAATGCGGAGATCGAATACGGCATTGAGGGCGTAACAGGTAAGAGTAACCTCGGCCACTTTCTCTATGGAATCTCAATTGTTTATCTTGTTTTTGCAGACGGTGCTGGCACTGCACAGGACCAGGAGATGCCCATCTTCCGCATTGATTCACGTTCGGGAGTGATCTCAACGAGAAGCAGCCTGGATCGCGAGACCTCAGACAGTTATCACCTGCTGGTCACGGCTTCGGACATGGCATCAGCACAGAGCGAACGGAAGACGGCCACAGCGAGTGTGCTGGTAAAGATTCTGGACGATAACGACAACTATCCGCAGTTCAGTGAACGCACCTACACGGTGCAGGTGCCTGAGGATCAGTGGGGAGATGACAACAATGTGGCACACATCAGGGCCACAGATGCGGATCAGGGAAACAATGCGGCCATACGCTATGCCATCATTGGAGGCAACACACAGTCGCAGTTCTCCATTGATTCGATGAGTGGCGATGTCAGTTTGGTGAAACCTTTGGACTACGAGAGCGTGAGAAGTTATCGCCTGGTTATACGTGCCCAGGATGGAGGCAGTCCGTCACGGAGCAACACCACCCAACTGCTGGTCAATGTCATCGATGCCAACGACAATGCGCCACGTTTCTACACCTCACAGTTCCAGGAGAGCGTGCTGGAGAATGTGCCCGTTGGCTACAACATCATACGGGTGCAGGCCTACGATTCTGACGAGGGTGCCAATGCGGAGATTAGCTACAGTATTTCAGAGCGCGATGACAACTTTCCACTGGCTGTGGATTCACGCACTGGTTGGGTGCAGACCATCAAGCCACTGGACCGAGAGGAGCAGAGTCGCTTCGCCTTTCAGGTAGTGGCCAAGGATGGTGGAGTGCCCACCCAAGTCAGCCAGCGCATCGGTGGTTATCACAGTGCAAGATGTGAACGACAATGATCCCACGTTCAATCCCAAGTACTACGAAGCCAATGTGGGTGAGGATCAACCTCCGGGCACGCCAGTTACAACGGTAACAGCCACAGATCCAGATGAGGATTCGCGACTGCATTATGAGATCAGCACGGGAAACACGCGTGGTCGCTTTGCCATTACTTCACAGAATGGACGCGGCCTGATAACCATTGCCCAACCCTTGGACTACAAACAGGAGAAACGTTTCCTGCTCACTGTGACAGCAACAGACTCTGGAGGTAGATCTGACACTGCCACGGTGCATATCAACATCACGGATGCCAACAACTTTGCCCCGATCTTCGAGAATGCTCCATACAGTGCCTCCGTATTCGAGGATGCGCCAGTGGGCACCACAGTGCTGGTGGTTTCGGCCACTGACAGCGACGTGGGCATCAATGCGCAGATAACGTACTCCCTGAACGAAGAGAGCATCAATGGATTGTCTAGTCCCGATCCGTTTACCATCAATCCACAGACGGGGGCGATTGTGACGAGTGCAGCACTCGATAGGGAAACCACCAGTGGTTACCTACTTACAGTGACCGCCAAGGATGGTGGTAATCCCTCACTCAGCGATACCACCGATGTGGAGATCAGCGTAACGGATGTGAATGACAATGCGCCGACGTTTAAGAATCCATTGTACCAGTCTTCCATACTGGAGGATGCACTGGTGGGCACCTCAGTCATACAGGTGTCTGCGAGTGATCCGGATATCGGGCTCAATGGACGCATCAAGTATTTGCTTAGCGATCGCGATGTGGAGGATGGTTCGTTTGTCATTGATCCCACCTCGGGAACGATACGCACCAACAAGGGTTTGGATCGTGAGAGCGTGGCTGTCTATCATCTGACTGCCATAGCTGTGGATAAGGGATCTCCTCCGTTGTCCAGCACTGTAGAGGTGCAGATACGACTGGAGGATGTCAACGATTCGCCACCAACTTTCGCCTCCGACAAGATCACGTTGTATGTGCCAGAGAACTCGCCAGTTGGTTCTGTAGTGGGTGAAATCCACGCTCATGATCCCGACGAGGGTGTCAATGCGGTGGTGCATTATTCGATCATTGGAGGGGATGATTCGAATTCCTTTTCCTTAGTCACACGACCGGGTTCGGAGCGGGCTCAGCTGTTAACAATGACGGAACTGGACTATGAATCTTCCCGCAAGCGATTCGAGCTGGTGGTACGTGCTGCAAGTCCGCCCCTGCGCAATGATGCACACATCGAGATCCTTGTGACAGACGTGAATGACAATGCACCCGAGTTGCGCGACTTCCAGGTGATCTTCAACAATTTCCGTGATCATTTCCCCAGTGGCGAGATCGGACGTATTCCTGCCTTCGATGCTGATGTCAGCGACAAGTTAAACTATCGCATTCTCTCGGGCAACAACGCGAATCTGCTGCGTCTGAACAGCAGCTCTGGTGGATTGATACTCAGTCCCCAGCTGAACACAAATGTACCCAAGTTTGCAACCATGGAAGTGTCTGTGTCGGACGGCATCAACGAGGCCAAGGCCATTATGCAGTTGTCCGTGCGCCTGATCACCGAGGACATGCTGTTCAACTCGGTGACGGTGCGACTCAATGAGATGACAGAGGAGGCTTTCCTCTCGCCTCTGCTGAACTTCTTTCTCGACGGACTGGCGGCGATTATACCCTGTCCCAAGGAGAGCATCTTTATATTTAGCATACAAGACGATACGGATGTCACATCACGCATACTCAATGTTAGTTTCTCGGCCAAGCGACCTGATGTGTCGCATGAGGAGTATTATACACCGCAGTATCTGCAGGAACGTGTCTATCTCAATCGGGCGATTCTGGCGCGTCTGGCCACCGTTGAGGTGCTGCCCTTCGACGATAATCTCTGCGTGCGTGAGCCCTGCCTCAACTTTGAGGAGTGCCTGACAGTGTTGAAGTTCGGCAATGCCTCCGAGTTCATTCACAGCGACACGGTGCTCTTCAGACCCATTTACCCCGTGAATACCTTCGCCTGCTCCTGCCCCGAGGGCTTTACGGGCAGCAAGGAGCACTATCTGTGCGACACTGAGGTGGATCTCTGCTACTCGGATCCTTGCCAGAACGGCGGTACCTGTGTGCGTCGTGAGGGAGGCTACACCTGCGTCTGCTCCGACTCCCATACGGGCGCCAACTGCGAGACGAACATCAGCAAAATGCGACCCTGCATGTCGGATGCCTGCGAAGGTGGCTTGTCCTGCATGAACAACTACCTAAGCTCACAGCCCGCCTCCATACACCGCGACTTGTGAGCTGCGATCGCGTTCCTTCTCACGCAATTCCTTCCTGACCTTCGAGAGTCTCAAGCAGCGACATCGCTTCAATCTCAAACTGCGCTTCTCCACGGTGCAAGACAACGGATTGTTGCTCTACAATGGACGCTACAATGAGCTGCATGACTTCATTGCACTGGAACTGCTCGATGGCCACGTGAGCTTCTCCTTCTCGCTTGGGGATCACAGCGAACGTGTGTCGCTGGTCCAACCCTCGAAGATCTCCGACGGCAAATGGCACGAGGTAGAGATCATTTATTTCAATCGTACCGTAACTCTTGTGCTGGACAAGTGTGACACGGCCATCGCACTCTCTGGGCAACTTGGTGCCCCTTGGAATTGTGCCAATCAGACCACGTTGCGGCTGGACAAGCGTTGTGCCTCGCTCACCGAAACCTGCCATCGTTTCTTGGACCTTACTGGACCCCTTCAGCTGGGCGGCTTACCCCGCATTCCTGCGCACTTTCCCGTGGCAAATCGTGACTTTGTCGGCTGTATTTCGGATCTGCGCATCGATGAGCGTTATGTGGATCTCAACTCGTATGTGGCTGACAACGGGACCATCTCTGGTTGTCCACAGAAGTCACCGCTTTGCGGTTCGGAGCCCTGTTTCAATGGCGGCACATGCCGCGAGGGTTGGGGAACCTACACATGCGAATGCCTCGAGGGTTATGCGGGCAACAACTGCCAGGACAACATACCCGCTCCGTGGCGCTTCTCAGGCGATGGCAGCCTGAGTTTTAATCCGTTGCTGCGACCCATTCAGCTGCCCTGGCTGACGTCTTTCTCGCTTCGCACACGGCAGGAGGATGCGTTCCTCATGCAGATTCAGATTGGACAGAACAGTTCGGTGGTGATCTGCCTGAAGCATGGCATACTCTATTACATCTACGACGATGAGCCGATGTACTTGGCGGGTGCTTACCTCTCCGACGGAGCGTGGCATCGCGTCGAGGTCAAGTGGCAACAGGGCTCGGAGATTCAGTTCTCAGTCGACTACGGACAACGCACAGGTTCGGTACCCATGTCGCAGAAGGTGCAGGGCCTGTATGTGGGCAAGATTGTGATGGGCAGTGTGGACGGTACCATTGGCACAGTGCAGGACGCGGTACCCTTCGAGGGTTGTCTGCAGGATGTGCGCATTGGAGCGAGCCAAGCGGTTCTCTCGCGCCCCACAATACGCGAGAATGTCGAGGATGGCTGCGAGTCGCGTGCCCAGTGCCCTGCAAGCTGTCCGGCTCATTCGAGCTGCTCGAGTAGCTGGGATCACGCCACCTGTGAGTGCAGCAGCGGCTATGTGGGCGAGGATTGCGCCCCCATCTGTACCGTACAGCCCTGCGCTGCTGGCATTTGCCGTGCCAATGTCAGCCTGGCACGTGGCTACAGCTGTGAGTGCAACAGCAGCTACCAGCACGGAGATTACTGCGAGCGCACCCGGCAACAGCCCTGCCCAGGGGGTTGGTGGGGCGGACGCGTGTGTGGGCCCTGCAAATGCAACATTGCACAGGGCTACCATCCGGACTGCAACAAGACGACGGGACAGTGCTACTGCAAGACGAACCACTACCAGCCGCCCAATGAGACGGCGTGCCTGGCCTGCGATTGCTACAGCATTGGCAGCTTCAACAGCGCCTGCAACCGGCTGACGGGTCAGTGCGAGTGCCGCGAGGGCGTCATCGGCAGACGTTGCGACTCCTGCTCGAATCCCTATGCAGAAGTGACACTCAATGGCTGTGAGGTGGTCTACGATGCATGTCCGCGCTCCTTTGCCGCGGGCATCTGGTGGCCACGCACTCCACTGGGCAGCATCACAGTCGAGAATTGTCCTTTGCCAGCAAGGGGGCAAGGGGCAACGCAGCTGCGACAGCCAGACGGGCAGCTGGAGCAGCCCCGACATGTACAACTGCACCTCGGAACCGTTTGTTGAGCTGCGTCGCCAGTTGTCGCAGCTGGAGAAGCTCGAACTGGAGCTCAACTCATTTGTGGCCATCAAGATGGCTGAGCAACTGCAGCATGCCTGCGAGACTGTGGATCGCAGTGCAGTGAGTAAACCTCCTCTGCCCAAGCACAACAGAAGATACAAAATGGAGTCGTCGTTCCTGCTCAATGCTGGCAATGGCGCTGTGTGGTCCCACGAACTGGACATGGATTACTTATCGGATGAGCTGAAGTTCTCGCATGATCGACTTTACGGGGCAGATCTGCTTGTCACTGAGGGCATACTCCAGGAGCTAATCAACTACGAGTTGATGCAGAACGGACTCAATCTGACGCACAGTCAGGATAAGTACTTCATCAAGAACCTGGTGGATGCCGCAAGCGTCATTCTGGATCGCAAATACGATGCCGAGTGGAAGCGCGCCTCGGAGCTGATTCAACGTGGACCCGACGACCTTGTGGATGCATTCAACAAGTACATGGTAGTGCTAGCTCGGTCTCAGCACGATACCTACACGAATCCTTTCGAGATTGTGCAGCGCAACATGGTGCTGGGCCTGGACATTGTGACGACAGAGTCACTGTTTGGCTATGAACCTGAGCAACTCAGCGAGTACCACAGAACCAAGTATCTCAAGCCAAATGCCTTTACCACGGAGAGTGTCGTCTTGCCGGATACCAGCGGCTTCCTGCAGCATTCGGCCAAGCAGAAACCCGTCATCAGTTTCCCCAAATACAACAATTACATACTGGACAAGCACAAGTTCGACAAGCACACCAAGGTGCTGGTGCCGCTGGAGATGCTGGGCATAACGCCGCCGGAGAGTGATGAGGTTACCCAGGGTAGTCGAGGCAACGATTATCGCGCCATTGTGGCCTATGCACAGTACAAGGATGTGGGGCAGCTGCTGCCGGATCTTTACGATGAGACAATCACGCGTCGCTGGGGTGTCGATGTGGAGCTGGCCACGCCCATTTTTTCACTGCAGATCCTTGTGCCGTCTGCAGAGCGTGAGCAACCGCGTTTCGAGATACCATCGCGCAAGATCTCTTCAGCTGGAGGATCCACCTTCTCAGCCACGTCCAATGGCAATACGGAGCAACAGTTCGTTGAAGTCTTCGATGTGCCCAAGGCGCCGAGTAGCAGCAGCGAGCAGCAGATCGAGGACATACGCATCACGGCACACGAGATTCCACCGCCAACGAGTTCGGCAGAGGAACAAGGCGAGGCGATCAGCAACGAGGAGGGACACGAGGTGGACGCACACGACGTGGAGCCACACATACGTCTCAATCTGGACGACATTGAGTTCCATGGCAATTCGGGAGAAGATTCGCCCGAACAGTTGAACCCCAACTACGAGGGCAACCCGACAGTGGAGAGCAACGAACAGCCGAAGGGGGAGAACGATGCGATCTATCGCGATCGTCGTTTGGTTAAGCGACAGGTGGAGGTGATCTACCCCTCGGAGCAGCTGCAGAAGCCACAGCACATGGTCTATCGTTCGCTGGGTTCGCCACATCTCTCGCAACCCATCAAGCTGCAAATGTGGCTGGACATGGAAGCGATTCGCTTCGGGCCTCGCTCGAATCCTCAGTGCGTGCGCTGGAACTCGTTCACCAACCAATGGACACGCCTTGGCTGTCAAACGGAGATACCCGACTTCGATGGCGACTTTGCGCAGTTCAGCTCCCCGCAGCAGCCGCTGCTGATCAACTGCAGCTGCACACACATCTCCAACTATGCCGTCATTGTGGACATTATCGATCCGGAGGATATACCAGAACCATCGCTGCTCGTGCAGATCACTTCCTACTCGGCTTTTATGGTCTCGCTGCCTTTGCTGCTGGTTGTGTTGCTGGCACTCGCCCTGCTGCGTGGACAGCAGACCAACTCGAACACCATTCACCAGAACATCGTGCTCTGCGTGTTCTGTGCCGAGCTGCTCTTCTTTGTGGGGATGCAGTCCCGTCGGCATCTGCTCGAGAACGAGTTCCCCTGCAAGCTGATTGCCATCTGCCTGCACTACTTCTGGCTGGCTGCCTTCGCTTGGACCACTGTGGACTGTGTGCATCTCTATCGCATGCTCACCGAGATGCGCGACATCAATCACGGCCCCATGGGCTTCTACTTTGCCATGGGTTATGGTGCCCCTGCCGTGGTCGTGGGACTCTCTGTGGGCGTGCGTGCACACGAGTACGGCAACAGTTTGTTGTGAGGATAACTGGATAGATACCTTCTGGTGTAGCTTACTTTACCAACCCCCCTTCTCTTCATCTCTCTTTTAGCTGCTGGCTATCGGTCTACGAGCCCGTGGTGTGGTGGCTGGTAGGTCCCATAGCGGGCATGTCAGTGGTGAATCTGCTTATTCTGTTTGTCTCTGTGAAGGCTGCCTTCACACTCAAGGATCACGTGCTGGGCTTTGGCAACCTGCGCACACTGCTCTGGCTGTCTGTGGTCTCGCTGCCCCTCATGGGCGTCATGTGGGTGCTGGCGGTGCTGGCCGCGTCGGAGCATTCGCAGCTGCTGAGCCTGCTGCTCTCGGGTGTGGTGCTGTTGCACGCACTTTTCTGCCTCATTGGCTACTGCATCATCAATAAGCGGGTTAGGGAGAATCTACAACGCACCTGCCTGCGCTGCATGGGCCGCAAGGTGCCGCTACTGGACTCCTCCATGGTGGTCAGCAACAGTTCGCACAATGTGAACGGCGCCGGTGCCAGGCCGAATAACTTCCTGGCGGGCAACTATGACACGACACGGCGCAACATTGGCATCAGTGCCTCCAGCACCACATCACGCAGCACCGCCAAGACCAGCTCGAGTCCCTACAGCGATGGTCAACTGCGTCAGACATCGACCTCTACCTCGAACTACAATTCTGCCTCGGATGCACCCAGTTTTCTGCGCGGATTTGAGTCCTCCACAACGGGACGCAGTCGTGGCGAGGAGAAGCAGCGACGTCAGCGCAAGGACTCCGACTCTGGGTCCGAGACAGACGGACGCTCACTGGAGCTGGCCTCCAGTCACTCCAGCGATGACGACGAGAGTCGCACAGCGCGTTCCTCAGGCACGCATCGCAGCACGGCTGTGAGTGCAGTCACGCCCGCCTACCTGCCCAACATCACGGAGCATGTGCAGGCCACCACGCCACCAGAGCTGAATGTGGTGCAGAGTCCACAGCTCTTCCCGAGCGTCAACAAGACCGTCTATGCGCCGCGTTGGTCCAGCCAGCTGCCAGACGCGTATCTGCAGTCGCCGCCGAACATTGGCCGCTGGTCGCAGGACACAGGCTCGGACAACGAACATGTGGTGCACGGCCAGAAGATGACCATCTCGCCGAATCCACTGCCCAATCCCGATCTCACCGACACCAGTTATCTGCAGCAGCATCACAACAAGATCAACATGACGCCCTCGATACTGGAGAACATACGCGACGCTCGTGATGGCTACGAGGACTCGTTGTACGGACGACGCAATGAGTATCCGGATAAGTATGGCTCCTACAAGCCACCCAGTCATTATGGCAGCGAGAAGGACTACCCAGGTGGTGGTGGTGGGGGTGCAGCCGGTGCTGGTGGAGCGAGTGGCTCACAAACCATCGGGCACTTGCGCAGCTTTCATCCAGATGCGGCTTACCTGAGCGACAACATATACGACAAGCAACGCACGCTGGGCAGTGGCTACCTCGGTGCCAAGTCAGAGTCGCCTTATCTCTCCAAGGATCGCATTACGCCAGATATTTACGGCTCCCGCGATGGACACTACAGCCTCAAGCGGCAGCCCACCTATGCCACAGACTCGCTGCACTCTGTGCACTCGCTGCTGAAGAACGACTATCAGCAGCAGCAGCAACAGTTGGCGGCGGCAGCCCAGCAACAGCAGCAGCAACACCATCACCAGCAGGCAGATCGTCTGTCCGAGGGATCGGATAAGAATGGCTACCACTTTCCCTACACCGCCGAGGAGGATCATCTGCAGCAGCAGGCACGCAAACTGAGCTCCAGTTCGCAGCTGCATGGCTCACAGCAGTTGCATCTGATGCATCCGCATGCGGCGCTGGTGAATGACATCAACAATCCGGGGCTGCTGGCGCGGCACACGCTCAACGGGCTGAGCGGACTGGGCGTGCCTGGGGTGGGAGGTGTTGGTGGCGGTGGCAGCTCACGGCACAGTTCACGTGCCTCCTCACCGCCCTCGAACATGGTGGCGCCCATGCAGCCACTGGGTCCGCTGGCCAGTATTACGGACACTGAGTGAGTACAAGCCGGAGAGGGAGATGGGGACTTAAGGCCCCAACAAGAACAACAACAACAAAGCAACCAACAGTGGTCGCTGGCAGAGAGAGATGAAGAGAGATAGTATGAGTGGACAATGACTGCACACGGAGCTATGTAGCACAGAGTATATATTTTTCTTTAATACTATACTATTATATATGTTATGTTCTTCCCTGTCCCTTTCTTGCGAGCGACCACTGTACTTGTTCTTAGGGTTTCCTTTTTACGTACGTCTTTCCATTGGTTTATGTTGCTTTTTGGTTTTGGTTTTGGTTTGGTTAGGTTTCGTTTGGTTAGGTTTGTTTGTTTTCTTCTCTCGGTGTATCCTTGTAACAAGTTCTCCTTTGTGGCTTTTGGTAGTCGCAGCTCGTAGCTCGTAACTCCTAATTAGCCAGCAAAACGCTTTTGTACTCGATGTACTACAATCCAATTTCAGTTTCCGTTACTTCGTCAATTCAATTTCATTTGCTCGTACTCGTTCTCGTACCCGTACCCGTACCCGTACTCATACCCATACTCATATTCATACTCGTACTCAGTGTTCAGTTTGTTACTTTTCGTTTAATTTAACGTTGGAGATTTCATTGCGATGTTTTCCTTCATTCGTTTTGCTTTGATTCCGTTTTAATCTACGCTCTTTTGTTTCTAATTCTCTTTTGCTTTATGGAATACAAAACCACATAGAAAAACAACAACAAGAACAACAACAACAAATATAGAAACATGAAAAATTCTATAACACAAAAAAACGTATTCCTTATTTTCTTTTCCTCTCTCTTCCCACTCTCCCCCCGTTTGGCTCCCACATGCGTTATGCAAACAACAATGAAAACCACAAACAATGCAAATGAATATGATACGAAATCCAACAATTTTGATGCACACACAAACACAAACACACACACACACATGCAAAACACATGTGATTGAAACTTTCAGCTGGTCCTGGAAACGTTTGAAGCAAATCTAATTTGACTATCTTTCACTTCTATTCTCCTTCTCTCTTTCTTCAACTTGCCCGCTTTCTCTCTCGCTCTGTGTAAACTGCTTTGCGCTTTGTTAACAACAACATCAACAACAACATCAACTAAAACAACACACTACTAACTACAATCACACACACACACACACACACTCACACGTACACAAACATGTCAATGCACGCAATGCAAAACAATGGCGGCCAATTGCGTTTTACTTAACCAAAATCAAATCAAAACAATGAACAAACAACAACGACAACACACTGACAAATCGCTACAACAACTACAACAACAACAACAACAACAACAACAAACAACAATCAACTCAATTCAACAGCTCCGAGGTAAACCACATCGAAATGCATTTTCCATATTTTCCAACTTTCATCGTATCAAAGAGTTCGCATCACATCGTTTTTTTTTTTCTCGATTTATCTCATTTCTCTTGTGTTTGCTTTTTAAGTTCCCGTTACGTAGCTTGAGTGTAAATAATAAAAAACAATTTTGCATAATTATCAATTGATTATTAACTTTGATTGCACTGAACTTTTTTTTTTTTACATAGAAATAACTGTAAATAAAATTGTATATTGATTGATGAAGTGATTTAATTTTCATTGACCTTATTTGTTGTTTTTTATTGTCGTACCATTTAAATCAATTATAATTTATTTGATTAACGTATCAATAATACAATTAATATTCAACAATTATTCAAATTCATCGCAATTCAATTGTTGATAAACCACAGCGTAAAGATTTGTCAATTTTGCTGCTCAATTTTTTTTATTTTATTGTTGCAACATTTTAATTAGCATTTCAAATTGTTATTCTCCCGCATTATATAAATACATTGTCGAATTAAAAGTTTATACAAATTTCATTTCAATTGATCCAATGAAAACACATTTCATTTATTGTCTCGCCTTAATTGAATGCAAAAAAATTAAAATGGTTTTTATTTAGTTTAGATAAATTAAATATTTGTTTCCATTTCCTTTTCGATTTTTACCACATTTATCTGCTACTATTTTCACAATTGGAATGTATTTTCGTAATATTTGTTTAAGTAAGTCTGGCATAAATCATTCAGAATCATGTTCGAATTCATTTAATTGCAACAAACAAAAACCAAATGCAATACAACAATATCAACAACAACTACAACAGCAATAATAACAACAACACAACCAACAAACTATATAAACATTTCCACAGTTCGACATTATTTGGCTGCATCGCAGGCAACAGAGGCAACAATATCCCTGGTCGCTAACAATATGGTATCCGGTTATGTACATAAAACCCCTTTTCCCTCTCCCCCCCACACACACACACTGATATAATTTAAGTGAATAAGATTCCTTGCACAAGTCTAGTGAGATATCACCAAAAGAATATTCAATAAATCATAGCTAGACTTGGGTTCAACTAGGCGTATACGTACCACATTAAATATCAGATATGAATAATATCCGAAGCTGCAGAGCGGCTCTCTTCCTCTCTTCCTATAGTTTCTTATCAATTATCACACATTAAATGTAATTCTCTAGATCTAACACGAAATCCGAATCGAAAGTACTTTCTAACATTATCGACAACATAAAACTCCCCCCCTAGGCAAAGCTTGATAATTTGATTTATGATACCAGAAATGTCGCTTTAGCATTTACTGCCTTAGGCCCAGCAACATATAACCGACTGAATTCAGTTATAATGCCCGCTATTATTATGATTTATGGCATTATCGAACAGCTGAGCGCAATTAATTTAACATGAGTTCAGATTTATTACTGGATTCGTATAGATGAGCCCTGACACACACTAAACACACACACCCACACACACACACACACATGCTATACATGTGTGTTATTACTGAAACAAAATAACATCCTCACACAATCCCCCATAAACCTTTAAATAGGTTTATTTTCTACTTTTACTATTATCAAATTGCGCTAGTAGAAAAATCATTTGAAATCATAATAAAAAAATCATTTTGCATGCTTTAACACTGAATAATTTATAAACATGTGTCTATCATTCGCACACACATACGCACACGCACACGCAGACATTGCGTATTTGTTCATAGCTCACGTGCAACAGTAAATAGCATGCAGACTATGATTAAATATTGAAAAAGATGAAAACAAAACATTTCCATGACTAACATTCTTGATTGTCTCTCCCTCTCTCTCTCAACTAAACAGGCGGAATATTGATGATGATGAGACCACAGTGTGACGACTGACTGCAAAGCGACAACAGCAGCAACAGCAACAGCAACTGAAGCAACTGCAACAACTGCAACAGCTGAAGCAGCAGCAACAGAAGCAGAGGCAGCTGCAACAGGCAAATCATTTTGCGACCATTCGACGCAAGCCTCATTTTAAAAGGCAGACAAATGTTTAAATTAATCCTCGTTGCCAGCTTCACATTTAAATTACAATTTAAATAACTTATTATTGCTGGCCACCAACACAAATACATCAACAAACAAACACACACATACACTCGGCCACAGACACTGTACATACCGCAAATAAAGAGAAGAAGGAGGAGCAACTACGAATCAGTATACAGACATCTTTATAAATACTTCATGCATACGATTATACAAATACATACGTACACAATATACATATATATATATATTTTTTAATATTTAATTAATTTAAAAGGCATTTAAATTGAAACTGTGTAATTTAACGCATATGAATCGTACACATTAAATACATTAAAATATATTTATAGATCATATAGCTCATAACTCTTGCATTTACTTAGCTCTACTTATGGTATTTTTGTATTAAAATAAAACTCAGACTGATTTTATGCATTTTTTGGGTACATAATTAACATGTTATAATTAAGCATCGCATAAAAGAGCTGAACCCACACACACACACAGACATAAATACTCAAAAACACACAGAAAAAGGAAAACACAAAGTAACTTAAACTTGTGTAAATGTATTTAACGGACAGACACCTTATATAGCATATTTGTATTCGTTTTGTCTGTCGTTTATGCTTACTTAGATATAGGAACTAAATGAAGTTAGGTTATGTCTGATTTGAAATGGAGAATCTCATAAACCAACACATGCAAATCGTTAGCTTATTTTGATTTCTATACAGGGTAACTGCCAGTCGGTCAGCTACATAACTCGTTTCTTTTACTGCCAAACATTGAAATACAATCGTGTGCCTCAGCGCAGAACGTACGTAACGAGCTTATTACCCCAGATTTGTTGAAGTTCTGAAAGCCAATCGAAATTCCAATTGATTTGTGAGCGTTGCCATTTTGCCATTTTAGTTGAAGGTTGAATACAGTTAAATTAATGCATGTAACATTAGATAAATGCTGTCAGAGAATAAATGCGAAATTGCATAATAAACAAAAACTGTACAAATTCGAGTGCGAAGCGCATAAATAAAATATACGAACGAACGCACTATGATAAAAATCTATTTAGGAAGAAATACAATATGTGCTAGATATATTGTGTATGGATATACAGACACACACACCCACAAACACACACACACATACTCACAACATATCCATCAGTAAATGTCTATGTTAAATGGAATACTCGTAACATATGGAATAGATGTTTAGCTAGAACACTTTTGTGTGCCTCCTTTATTTGCAACTCGAAGCAAAATTATGCATAAGCTACAGCAACAACAAAAATAACATTATATTGAAAATATTGGAGAGAAAAAAGCAAAAGCAAAACCAAAATAAACTAAGTTAAGCTGCTTACTTGAAATGATTAATAAACATTCCCAAGGATATGTGTTTGTGCACTAGGATTGAGTTGACCACGACTAGTGGAGCTTAGGAGCGATGGGTGAAGATAGGGAGACCATTAAAGCAGATGAATTGAATCTCAAATAAAAGCAAATTAGTGAAAGAATGAGACTCCTCTTGGTCGTCTTTTTCCCTCGCTCTCCCATCGCTGTTTGCGATTGCAAAACGAATTGCGGATATTCATGTGAATTGATATATTTAAATGTATTGTGAATGAAAATACAAGTATTTCGATAGAAAAATACGTACGTATATATAAAATACGAAGATATAAATAAAATGTGTAAATTATATTTCAAAAATGCTAAATGAAAGTTGTCTTTATTTTCCCATCTCTCTTTCTTTCTGTTTCAGCTGGCATAAGACTTCGTATGTCAAAAACTTATTTCCCTATTCATCTGGTTATGTCTAAGAAGATCCCACATTTTCCCAATAAAGAACAGTTGAACAGTTGCTTAGTTTTTCTCATATTTTAAATTTTTACGTTTATTCATGTCAAATAGTTTCATATTATGCATTATTATCGTTATTTCATTTTATTATTATTGCAATTGTTGTTGTTGTATGCGTCGATGCTTGCACCAAAGTACAAGAATAAATATTTGTTTCTTTAGTTTCTTAGTTGGAATAAACTCAATACATATGCACGTCTGTGCACACATACTATAATACATATATCTGCGTATACATGTATATATACGATATATATATCATATATGATCAATTAATAGATTTCTGGAATATGTGTGGCTGTATGCATATGCATTAAATATTTATATATGTATTTAAAAACCATCGTTGGATAAATAATTAATATGTTCTGTATACATTCGCTAATCGGGTTATTATTATTATTATTATTATAAATTTTAATGTTATTGTTGTAACGAAATAATTTAGTTAGCTTGAGTACACACGGATATACATAATGCTTAATGAGGTCCCCCTTTGGCGGAGTCCCTCCTCCATTATCCATTTAAATGACAACAATGTAGCGCAAATTCAGTAATCAGTTATCAGTTTTCAATTTCAAATAGTATATGAGTTTTAACAATGTTTTGCTTGGATTACTTGCTGACTATAGGCAAATCCACATACATTACGTGTACAATACAATAATCGTATAGAGATACGTACATGTCTATCTCTATGGTATATATATATATAGGGTATATCATGCAAGTGTTGTGATTATATTACAAACAGTTCGAATGCCAATTCGGAAAAAATTGCATCATCTCTGTAAGGCATTTTCCTCTAATACTCCGATACTGAACTTCTGTTGCGAACAAATACGATTAAAGATATAATTTAGCTATGCGTCTCGTTGTGCATTTTGCGTGGGTTTCGGTTTTGGGGTCGATTGGGGTTCGGTTCGGGGCTGGGGGATCTGGTTTTTTTGGTATTTATAATACAGCGATATGCTTTTAATAAATTTCAAGTGAAACTCTGCAAATAGTTCTATATTTTTCAGCGTCTTGTTAAGCTATCAAAAAGTCTCTTTGTGTTTTATACATTAACACGTATAAACTTGTAATAATTATATATCTCAAAGTCAGCTGGCAATTACATAGTTCGTTTAGTTTATTTTCATTTTGTTTTGTCGAGAAGGCAGCGCAAGAATTTCTCAATTTGATATTTTAGAGTTCAATGGAAACACAAAGCGACAGCGGAAAATTGATTGGTACTTAGGCTGGAGACGATACTTGAGAAAGAAAAGCTCGATTAGAGTGCGTATCAAAATAGAAGCTTAGTCAGTGTTAAGTGTGGTAAATTAAATGCACCGATTTGTCATTGTTTTGTTGCACTGTGCAGTGTCGCACGGTGGGTCAAGTATTTGTTTAGCTGCCCGGGAAGAAAGCATACTTTGTGCGTTAAACAAAATCTCAATAGAGTCGACTCGCCAGCACTTTGCCAAGTATTTTCCAGTCTCTTAATTATCTTTACTCTTCTGTCGACGCGAAATCATAGAGATATTGACAATGAAAGTGTACGAACTAATAAACAAATTGCCAAAGAATTCGCTAAGATGCCGTTCGGTTTGTTCGCTTTTCACATAGTTCGTGTATATATATGTGTATATATTATATTATATATGTATATTTACTTTATTCATAATACGCAACACATTCAAATGTTCATTTCACTACATAAATACATACATACATAATAATTATTATAATAATCATAATAATGACTTTCGACTAGAACCTCTATCAAGGGTCAAACAAAATCGACGTTCTGTCTTTCTATCTGTGTGTGTTTGTGTGTGTCTGTATGTGTGTACGTGGGCCTGCATCCGGCTGTGTGTAGAACAACTACATAAGGTAGACAATAATAGATATTACAATAATTATGTATAATTTCACCAATTCGCTAGCTTTGTGCGTTTCACTTTTTTTGCCTTTGTTTTACACTGTTTTTTCTCATTCTTGTGAGGGGAGGGGAACCTTTCCCTGTAATTGTAAACTTGCTGCCAGCGTATTTACACTAAAAAAAACAGATTCACTTTTCATTCGCTTAGCTACAATCGTTGAAAATCAACTTGGAAATACTGATCAGAGGGGTAAGGAGAGCGGATGAGGTTGGGGTTGCGGGGGGAGAGAGAATGAAGTTTGAAGAGAGAAATAGCACAAAATGTGCATTTTTAATTAGTGCTTAACTCAATGCAACAGCATTTAAGCCCTTACATATGAGTTATCGTTATCGTTATCGTTATCATAATCGTTATCGTTAGCAATTTACACACAACACATTGACAAATTAGCGACTGCCGAAAGCACACTGAAGAAACAAACATCTGCTGCGATATCGATAGGTACAAACAATCGGTTATCGGTTTTCATATTGGTTTTTTGAGGTTAACTTGCTCGCACTCGCATGCATCGTTCTCTGTCCTCTCGACATCTACAGGGAGCGACAATGCAAATAAATTACAAATACAATATATATATATGTATATATATATGGATATACATATATAATCGAAGTACTATATACGGGGATTACTTATGTCATTTCTGTTGCTATAAGTTCGCATTTATCCGCTATCCGATCCGATCAAATGCTCTCTAAACTCGGCTAACTTCAAATTGTAACTGTTCTCTCCAGTTGAGTGTGTCTCTGTGTTTAAGTGTGTGTGTGTCTGTGTGTATGATAGTATGTGTGTGTGGCTGTGTGTGCTGTATATGGGCTAGTAAGTTGTCTACAACATTCCGCTCTAACAATTACAATTGGCATTGGGCGTCCCCTGCGTCTGATCCGTCAAGCGTTGTCCCTTCTGTGAGCCGCCCACTAACGTCGGATCTGCGTCCAGGCTCTCGGACATCTTGTCACAGATGATGTCCACCAAGCGCTCGAAGACAGCCTGCAAGGTGAGAAGAATATAAATCCCATTGCAAATAAATTTAATATATTTCTGACTTACCTTAACATTCACATTCTCCTTGGCCGATGTCTCAAAGAACTCGACGCCCAATTGATCGGCCAGCTGGCGGCCACGCTCGAAGCTGATTACGCGCTGATCTTCCATATCGCATTTGTTGCCCACCAGTATGACCTGGGCGTTGTCCCACGAATACGTTTTGATTTGTGTCACCCTATCGAGAATACATAATTGAGTTAATCACACAAAGAGACCACCAGATGACACCCTCCTTGGCTGCCCTCTGATCATCCATCTGCTTACCAATCCTGCACAGAGTTGAAGCTGTCCTCGTTGGTGACATCATACATCAGAATGAAACCCATGGCGCCGCGGTAGTAGGCTGTGGTAATGGTGCGGTAACGCTCCTGCCCAGCTGTATCCTGTGTAAGAGAAGCAAATGACAAGCAAGGGGTCAGCAAGAGAGAGATGACCCGGGAGAGACAGAGTGGGGGGAGGTTGCGAGAGGCTGGGAATGGCACGTCATGTCCATGAAATGTGTGCATAAAACGCAAACGCAATTAGTGCTACCCACACAGACACACACACAGACATACACAAACATTGTTGTGGTTGTCTGAGGACACTTCGGAGTGCGCTCACCTGTGAAACTTGTTGCCCAACGGTAGAGAACCTTGCCTGACATTGATGCGAAAATAGACTCAGCCCAGCAATCAATACTCTGCCTGGGTGTGCAGTGTGTGTGTGTGTGTGAGTTTGCTTGCCTCACTGCCAAATTGCATGCAAGTGGCTTGTGGCGCAAGGAAATGCGGCAGCGCATAAAAGTATGCTACAGTTCTTGGATTGCCACATTTGTGTTATGTATACGACGTGTGCGATGCGCCTCGACTTACCCAGATCTGCAGCTTGACACGCTTGTCATGCCGAAAGACCGTCTTGACCTTGAAGTCAATGCCCACGGTTGAGACGAAGGCCGATGTGAAGCTGTCGTCCGCGTAGCGGAAGAGGAAACTCGTCTTGCCCACGCTCGAGTTGCCGATGATGAGCAGCTTGAACATGTAGTCGAAGTTCTGATCGGCCGCATCCTTCGGCCACTTGGGATCTCCACCGCCAGCCATAGTTGTGTACTGCAGCAAAAAGAGAGAGAGAGAGAGAGAATTAGTGGCAATTTTGGGCATCAGCTTAGCCTGGCGAATTTGGGTAGATATTTCTGGTTTGTTAGGTAGTGTCAGTTACTCACAACACTGTTTAAACACTAGTACTTAGAAATTGCTCGAAATAAGTTTGAAAAATAGTAAAACATTCAAAATCGGGCTCTATTGAAATTAAGAACGTGCGTTTTTTTCACGTTTTTTAAGTATTATCTGTTTTACTTTGTGTACTTTTTGAATATGTTTGATACCGCGTTTGCTATTCTGGTGAGTTGGTTGCTCCAGTTGCTTTGCTTAGTGCTGCAACAGGCCTGGCAGCATCCGCTGTTCGCCACCGGGTTCTGCATTCTGGCGGGATCCTATAGCCAGGCAGATGAACAAATGCGCCGTGAAATGATACAGCAGCTGCGTATGCGCTGGCAACGAGTCGCAACTTGCGTTTCACTCTTCACTGGGAACAACAAACTCATTAACAGCAACAAGTACTCATTTGACTATGGACTTTTAGAGGGACCGCACACCTGGACACAGTTGGGCGGCAACCAAAGCCCGATTAACATTGATGAGCAGTTGGTGCAGCGTCTGGCCATCCACGAGTTGCTCATCTGGAATCACTACGACGAGCTACCCCCTGAGCATTGTGCTCGAGAACACTGGACAGACCCTAGTGCTGCGTGCCGAGTTCCGCAGCAATGTGCCCACCATTAGCGGGGCCGATCTGCTGGCCAGCTACACCTTTGTGGAACTAAGCTTCCACTGGGGCTGGTCGAACAGCGAGGGATCCGAGCACACGCTCAACAATCGCAAGTATCCGCTGGAGGTGCAGGTGCTGCATCGCACCGGAGCCGCAGTGCCAAGCAAGTGCACCAGCAGCTATGATCTGCTAATGGTTGCCTACATCTATGAGCTGTCTGCACATAATCCATATATAGATCCACTCATGCAGAACCTCAAGCTGGTGCAGCAGCCCGGCAAACGTGTGCGCATCGCTCCGTTTCCGCTCTCCTATCTGGTCTATCCGTTCCGCAGCGGATTCTATAGCTATGGCGGCTCGCTGACCACGCCTCCCTGCTACCAGGGCATCGAGTGGTTCATCTTCTCCCGAGTCGCTGGCCATCAGTGACTTCCAGTTGCGTCACTTCCGGCAACTGCTTGGCGGCGATGGCTTTACTCCCATTTCGCGCAACTCGCGTCCTGTTCAGCCATTGGGCAATCGTGTTATTAATCTCAACTACTTCTGCCCCTACGATGCGGAACAGCTGGAGCGCTTTATGCAGCTGCAACGGCAGAAGGAGCAAATACAGGAACAGGAAAAGGTCCAGGAGCAGGCACACGAGCAGCAACTGGAGAAGGAGGTCGAGGAGGAACTGCCGCTGCCGCTACCACTGTCTTTGCCGTTGCCGTTGCCGACTCAACCCAAGTCTCATCCACAGCTGGTGCCATTTCAGCCCAATATCAGTGTTAGCATCAATCCTGAAGAAGAGGGACTGCTGGTCGAGTCACTGGACTCGACCACCACCATTACAACCAATGTGTCCACTAGTGTGTGCACCACTGTGCTGCCACAGAAGCTGGCATCGTGCTGCCCCAATTCAATCATCTTCTTTAGCACAACAAACAGCATCAAGAACAGCAGCAGCAGCCACACCGATAGCAATGGCAGCGATGTTAGCAGCCAGCAGGACAAGTCCAACAACAACAATAACAGCAACAGCAACAATAGTACTGGGCACTTTCAACTGAACCCGGTTGAGAACATGATGATTCACCAGTTCAACATCGACGTGGGCAACTGTGGCAACGGGGATAGCCTCAATGTTCCGTTGATTAAATAGAAAACCAAATGTAGATTGATAGTTAATTGCGTTTATGCCTTACCCCACGCCCACCACTGCCACAATTCCATGGAATCTATGTTTAACGATAACCGATAACCGCTAAGCTCATACCCTTAGGAGTGCACTAGCAGCTGGGGCGATCGTGCAGTATTTGAATTTTCCGTGTGTTTTAAACCTTAGTTTGAATTTCTATATTTTCTAAATAAATAAAACGAAGTCGAAGAACTACACAAAAGAATCTGCTGTCATAAATTGATGGACAAGGGGGGAGGATTATAGAAATAGAAAGCAAGCGCCCTTTCGCTGCCCTCTGCCAGTTGACGGCCCTGTCAGCCGCTTCCTGTCAATATTTTTCCAATTTCCGCCGTCAAGATATTCATATTTCCTTCTGGTCCATGCTGGGGGTACTCCACGCGCTAGTTTATTCGTTGCTTAATATGACTGTCACGTCAAGCAGAAATTTCAAAGGCAATCAGTTTCAGCTCGGCCTTGAAAACATTCAGCGGCAACGGCGGGATGAGGGGATGAGAGGAGGGTGCAGAGAGAGGGAACACTCTTTGCTATTTCAACTTTGCAAGAGTCGAGAGTGACATTTTTTTATGCACGCTGCGTACACAACATTGTGTCGATAATTTGTATGTATAGGCAACTATAACAAGTACACCCGACCCCACGCCCCACTTCACCTCTTCCCCTCTTCCCCTTCCCCCTTTGCCACGCTGCTTGCCCACTCGAAAGTTGCGCAGCAGCGGCAGCAGCAACAGCAGCTGCAAGGTTGGTCGATTCACGCGTCATCCTCAAGGCCCCCAGGCAAATGAAAGAGGCGACTATGGCTGTGGCTCCTTCTGCTGCTATTGCTGCTGTAGCTGCTGCTGCCGTTGAGAGGCTCTTGAGGCGCACTGAGACAAGAAACTGGCAGCGACATGCACAGACAGGCATGAACAAGCAAATAGGCACGCGCTGTTATCAGCACAGAATGCGAGCGTGTTTTTATCTTCAGCCTCGCCAGAGTTGGTATTATCGATTTTCTGCTCGAAGGTTGACTCCCGCCCGTAGTGAATGTGTCTCTGTGTGTTGTGTGTGTGGGGGCAACTCTGGTTGTTGTTGTTGTTCGCTGATGCTCTTTCATGTTTCAAATTTCGAGGCAGTTTCCCCTCATTAAGCAGCTGTTTGCCATTCGCATTTGACAGACGCCAAACCTGTGGGTTGCTTTAATTATTGATAACGAGCTGGGCATCAAATATCACTAAACTTAATGCGCGTACAGTTATCAGTGTGAGTGTGTGTGTGTGCGTGTGTGTTTGTGTGTGGCTTGCGTGTATTTGCCCCATTGCCTATGCACAAAGTTATCAATTTCTTCAATCAAAATTTCTGCCTTTCACAAGTTTTGTCGGGCATTTACACAACAATTCAATATGCTCGCTTCTCCCTAGCAGCTTTTGTGGGCTTAACAACTTTCTGTATTCGTGTTTGTGTGTGTGTATTTAAGTAACTTTGGGCAGGAGCAAAGTGCTATAAACTTTGTACAATAGAAACACGTTCTGACAAAACTTTACGGGCAAATTTCAATAGCGGTATTTCGAAGTTCGATAACATTACTGGGGAGATTAATCGATAAGCTTAACGACAAACGATATCAAAGGTCTTGGAAAATTTAGAACAACAGAAGGAAATTTGAGAGATATTCGTAAATTTATAAAAGCGTTGAAATGTTTGCATTGAAATATAAGAGCGATAAGTATTCGAGATTGAGTTATCGATTACAAATGAATACCACACCATAGAGATTTCGTAATCGATATGCTATGTATACAAAGTTAACTAAAGGCTTTTTAGAAGGAGACGAGTAATCAATCTTGAAACACTTCCATCAGTTGATGACACCTCGCTAACTTTGTGTAAGGTTGTTGTTGTTGTTGTTATCGGATGAGGAGGTGTCCAGGTGTCAAGTGCCTGCGCACAGGTGCGAAGCCACAACAATGAAATAATCATTTACTGTGTGTGGCATTTGGCATTGTCAACTTTCACTGTCGTTGTCCGGTGCAGAAAAACGATTTATCAAAAAACACGAACAAAAAAAGCTAAACTAAAGTTCGCTTTGTTGTTGTTGTTTTGGTTGCTTTTGGTGCTGCTGCTGTTGACGTGCCCAGTGGCAGCTAACGGGGCAGCAAATGCAGCTGAATACACGCACACATACACACATACAAACACACACATGCAGACATGCATTCATTGCATACATGACGTACTATGCGGCGTATACTTATTGTTATGGGCAATGCAAATGCACTTACTGTGACTTAGACTTGAGAGCTTGTTACGCTTGTTACAGCTGTAACGTCTGTACGTCTGTTTGTTGGGGTGTGCGGGGGTATGTGTGTGTTCGCCTCAAGCTGGGATTCCGCCGGAAGGCAGCAGATCCTGGGTAATTCCTTAAGTGCTGTGGCTGCTCCTTGTGACCAACTGCGGCTCTTGTTTTTGTTGACGTATGCGGGCTTCTTTTCGTCTGTGTGTGTGTGTGTGTCTATGTAAGTTTCGTCTCTGTCTTTGTGTGTGTGTAGGTGTAAGCTCTTTTCTGTTATTTTTCACACATATACACAAATCGATAATGTGGCTCTGAGTTACTTTTTTCGCTCGCTTTTGGCTTGGCTCGTTATTTGTTTAATTTGACTCGCTTTACTTGATTTCCTTTTTTCTGTTTCTCGTTTGCACTGACTGTTTGCTTATCGGTTTTATGCTGTCGCGAAGTTTAGCCTTGGCACTACGTGGGCAAGGGTATATGCCTGCCTGCTTGACTGCCTGCTGCTGCTTGCTGCCTACTGATGTTGCAAATTTACGCCTCTTGTTTACGATTATTCAATCAATTATTCAGTTTAACGCGCGTTTGTCTCGCCCGGAGTCGCAGTTTATTCAATTATTCATGCACTGCGCTGGCGGCACTGAGCAAGTTCGTTATTCTTTGAGTTTTTCTCAACTGTTTTTCACCTGCTTCTTCTCCGTTTATCTCTCGTCGTCACTGAGAATTTTCTTTCGCTCTGTCGCTCTGTCGCTGTACACGTCTTCGTCGTCTTTTACAGGACCACAAATGAGGCACAAAATTTTCCTGCAGCTGCGTATGTTCTTCCCTCTGTTTGACACTGTGTGTGGGTGTATTGCTGTGTGTGTCTGTGTGTGTGTACGTGTTACTTGCGGCGAATTGTGTGACGCGGCGAATATACGCGTTTTGTATACGTTTTCATCATTTAAAACTGTTTCAATTCGAGCAGCAGCTGCTCTGCTTCTTCATTCTCCAGTGGTGAAAATCGATGCGCGAAGCTTGCGGCGAGAATTGTCACAGAGCTTTCCATTCATACGGCGCTTTTGCGCAGTGCGCACACGCCAAGCGCGTTAGTCAACACTGTCAGTGCCTGTCAATAAATCGATAAGCAAGCTGCAAGTGGGCGCAAGGTTTGAATTTGAAGTTTGATCTTTAGCTTATCGCTTGGAAGTCTATGCCTCTGATTTTAATTGATTTATTGCATAGCAGGCAATTAAAAACAAAACTGTTTATGCAGGTCAAAGATTGCAAAAATAAACAGTTTAGTTATAAAATTAACAATCATAACAACTTCACAATCTTTCTACAACTTGCTATTGCTGGCGAGCAGATCGCGCACCACCTGTACCGCATACTTGGCTGTGCCAGGGGCTGTGGTCACGCCATAGCCACCGTGTCCATAGTTGTGCACGATTCGCAGTCGACGACCCTGGTCGTTTGTCAGCAAATCTGGCTCCACACGCACCACCGATCGATGTGGCCGCAGTCCGACGCATTCACGCACAATTTCTGCCTTCTTCAGACTTGGCAGCAGGTCGTAGCAGCGCTCCCTGATGGCCATGCTGTCGTACTTGCACCACTCCGTGTTGTAGCTATCGTACTGCCGGCAGCCGCCCAGGGTGACTGTCTCGAAGCCGGGCAGCACATAGGTATCGTAGTCGCCATAGAAAGCCGTCTTGATCCAGGGCGCACGCACCTTCAGCACTTGCCCGCGGAGGGGCACCAGCTGCTGATCGTTGCACAGCTCCTTGGCGCCCATTCCGGTGCAGTTGAGCAGCACATCAAACTGCTGTGGCACATCGAAGAAGTTGCTCACATGCTGACGCACCACCTGACCACCGTTTGCCAGGAATCTGTCGACATATAGAATCGAATATCAATGCAATATAGGGAAAGATACTCGCACTCACTTCTTGGTAGCGTAGGGCAGAAAGAGGCGGCTCTCTGTCAGGCAGGTGGTGAAGAAGGAGCCATACTTCCAGCCACCCTGGCACAGCTTCAGCTCCTCCTCTGTGGCGCGTCGGTAGACGGGCAACAGCTGCTCTATAAAATGATTCTACAGCGAAGCAAAGAAATCCCCTCCCTCAATTGTTGTTAACTGCGATAAAAACCTAAACTGATTAGCTGATTAGCTTACCCGCACGATCGAGGGCGAGGAGCGCGAGAATATATAGCCGGAGAGCTGGCACACGCCGGCTAAAGCCGACTCTGTGGAGCGTCGCAGATCGTCCCAGTAGTTGAATGCATCGGTCATCCACTGCCTGCAATTGAACCAAATACGTGAAATGAATTGTGAATTAGTTTAAGTAGCTCAGCCCAAACATACTGCGTAATTTGCTGGGTGGGGCCCATGAAGCTGGTGCCTGGGCGAAAGATTCCAGCAGCCACATAGCTCACAGTGTCCTCATTGAAGCGATCCGCCAGAATAGACACCTGCGCCGTGGGGAACTGCTGCTGCAGCTCGAGTGCGGTCGTAAGACCGATAATTCCACTGCCCAAGACTCCGAAATGCATTTCTCACTGTGTTGCTGTGTCCCTTGGTGAGGTTAACTTCTTACTGATTTGCACAGCAGTGCAATGTGAGTATATAAGGCAGCTGATGGATGCTTATCACCGGCCAATTATCAATTAGAGCACGAGCTGATATCAGCCCACTTACTGTGCATATAATTCTGGCCACCATTGTACACAAGAATTAAAATTTATAACAAGCATAACACAAATTAGGTATAATATGTAAAACAATCAGACCATACAATACGTTTGAATTATGTTCTCTTGATTGTTTTTTTTTCTTCCCACATTTTCAGTGTTAATAAAATTTTAATGAAAACAAACCAATAATTATTTTTGTTTATGTTGAACAGCTGATTTATGTTATTTCTGGTCACCTTATTGAAATTTAAAATACCAAATTAATCGGTGCTGCCCCTATTGATACAAAATGTTAGCTAACATAAATCGCCACTGTTAATATTAAAGAGCATACCAAATAGCGCATTGTAATAAAAACGTTATAAATTACTGCAAATATTCAATTTTGTTTATCGTTTTATTATTCAACATAATTTATTGAATCAATTTGAAATTAAATTTATATATCAACAGCTGTCTTAAGCTGATGTTTAAATTGGAACAATCGACGGCCAATCGATAGTCTCATATGGGATACCAATAAAATACCAAACATTGACTTTGGCTCACGTCACAGTTGTAAGAAAAACATTTGGCTAATATATTTGACATTTATTTGATTATAGTTGACAATGTAATAACATTTACTAATTTACATTAAATATTCCAAATTGTGCACAACAACAAAGTGATTGCACAGCATCATCAAACAAGAAACGCCCTGACTGCCTCAGTCTCAGCCTCAGCCTCCACTGCCCCGTGTACGCGCTACATCGAAGTGGAAGTCGACATAGAACGAGTAAAGTGCAACTGCCTGCAGACATCCCGGGAACATGTCATCAATGTCGCCCAGTGAGGTGAGTCCTCCTCTGCCTCCGCCCGGAGCTGCCACAGCTGCGGCACCAGCAGCAGCAACGACTGCCACAACAGCGGAATATCCCAAACAACTCGTGGGGATTACTAAGCGTGCGTAGAAACAGTTGTGCAAATGTTTGTTGTCATCTGCTGCCGTCGTCGCCGTCGCTGTTGCTGCTGGCGCTTGTTGCTGTTACTGCTGACGCCGGCTTCGAGCTTTCTGGGTGGTTCAACGTCATCTTATCGTCGCCCTAACTCGCTCAGATGCTGCGCGGATGCCTTATCAGCTCAGCTCAGTTTCACCTGAATAATCCCGAAGTTATATAACAATTGAAAGGCGCTCCTTTTGTCTCTCTTTTTCGGTCTCTCTCTTTATATCGCTCATCGTTCATCGCTTTCACCTTTTCACCTCTCGAGCCTTGTGGAAGGTCTTGACAATTATCGACCCGCTTTTGTTTAAGCAAGCACTTGCGGTGCACTGTGGCCGCCTGTCTAACTGTTTGTTGTTGTTGGCACTTTGTTTATCAGTTCGTATATCATCGATATCCGCCTGCATCGCGCTTTTGTTTATGCCCCGTAAACAAGCCTTGAACCGACCGACCGACAGCGCCATCTATCGATCCTGTGCTGCAATAGCAACCTCCTCTCCCGCCTGCAACTCGTTCACCTACTCTTATATCTGCCAGTGCTGCCCAATTGAATCCCTCACTCAGCCCAAAAAGCTCAACGTGTACGCGCCTTCGTATTCCGTTTGTTATTTTTGTTTTGTTTATTTCGCTGCCGTTGATTTTATTCAGTTGTCGTTGAAACACGGTTTCGCACGCGTCGAGTTGAATTCGCCTCGCCCGGAATTTGTATTCGTATTTGCATAAAGGTTTACACGATTTGCATGCAGTGTGAACAAAGCCGAGCCTTCATTATCGATTTAATTATCGGTTTAATTATCGACTAGCCGCACACTGATTCCCAGCTTATTTTGGGACAGCCCGTTAATTGCCTCTGGCACACGCTCTGCCAATCAGTGTCTAGTGTCGTTTCGGAATTTTTGAACACACACGTCGCGGTTTTTTCACACATTTTACTCGAAAGTTCAATATAGTTTCGGTTTTATTTTTTTACTCTTGGCACGCGTTCAATTTATAAATTGGCCAGGGCAAAAACTGTCTACTTAAAGCATTATGTTGAGTCGAAATATTAATGAATAATTTCTTTATGGCTCGCCAAAAACAGCTTTGGTTCTTTTTAACAAACAGATAAACAAGCAAAAGTGACATACATATCTCTATATGTCTACATAGGTACACTATATACGCGTGTCTCTACTCATATGCATACCGATATCCCAAGATAACCAGTTTCCATATTTGATATGCAAGCTCTGTCGTTATATAGGCGATTTTGACATCGATTTCTGCGTCGTTTCGAAATCAGAACTTTATACAGGTTTCCACATTTGTCTTCCTTTCCCCCTTGCTTGTTCTCTCCTCTCCACATCCACAGAAAGTGTTGCCCGCCCACTTAACGCAGGCTTAGGCTTCGGCTTCTGTCTAGTATTCAAATTTTGGTTCATTGTGCGGCTTTTTGTTGATCTATGCGGATCCCATCGTGAAATTTGCATGCAAAAACAGACAAAGAGATTCGATATCATAAAAGGCGGTGCTTCCTTATCGATGATCAATTCAGACAAAGGCAGCAGTCAATATTACTCCCTTACAAGTCAGAAGTTCTCTTCAGCATCGGCTTTTTCTCTGTTGTCTCTCTCACCCCACCTGGCATTATATATTATATAGTACTACGATGACTGCAGATAAGTCTATTTGTTTGTAGTTAATTTATTCGCCTGCGCAATTGAATTTCTGTTGGGAAAGCATTAAAATAATCTGGTTATCATTTTTCGCTTGACTTTCCATAGTATTCTTAGTGATACTTTGTATGTCTGTCGCTCGTAGCGTTGCTTCACTGTACCACTTTATCAAGAAAATGCAAATTAATCATTATAATAAAAGAGCATCGTTGGAATTGCTGCCAATTGCTGCTGGGATTCCGACACGGTCCATGGAAACTTGTCATTTATATTGTTATTGAATTTAATCTCAATTGAATTGTTGTCGTCCGGCACACTTTTCTCTTTCTCTCTCTCTCGCGATATGCTGGGCATATGCGAATAGATAATATAATTCTCAATCTCCTTGGCATATTTCTGACGAGGTGCGGCCAACTTAACAGACTCTTGACATTAATCAATGCTGCCAGATCGCCAAATGAAGCACTTCTAGACGAAAGAGAGAGAGAGAGAGATTTCTATCTGTCATTTAATATTGTACTATATATAATACAATGTATGTATATAAGGCGAAACCTGTGTAAACATTGCATTGCCCCCCGTGAGCTGACTGATTTAACTATATCACACACTACTCAGCTCGTCCGATTGTTGTTTTCTACTCCGGTTCCCATGCGCATCTCACGTGCTGTTGCCGAGGACACGTTCCGATTGCGATTGCTTATTGCTGATTGCTTATTGCTTTGCCATTACATTGAGGCGACGTTTGTTTTCATTAGTTGCAATATGACGGATTAATCAAGAACAATCAATGGGCCGCAAGATGAGCCAAGGCACATTCGATGCGTACGTGATACGCGGCACCTTCTCCCTTCCCTTCTATCTTCCATTTTAAAAAACAGGAACAGCAGGTTTTGCTTTCAGTTATTTATACTGTGTGACAGTCAGTGCACTAAAACATCTCTGACGTCACGGTGACGTTGCAGAATCAGCACGTTGCACATAAATATACGAGTGTACCCCAAAATGAGATAGTGTATGTGCTTATCGATTGTGAGAGCTGTGAGAGAAGGTCGAAATTGTTGATTTAGCAATTGCAAGTTTAAGGTTATGCTGTACATTTCCGCCTGCCCACAGATTCCCATCTGCCCCCCACCCCTCTTGTGCCCCGCTTCACGCAGTTACCTAGCACAGCTCGTTGCTATTTTCGTACATTTCTTTTGCCCCTCCTCCTCCTCCTGATTTTGTAATGCGCTTAGCGTGTCCAACGTTGTCAGGTAGCTATGGCAAGGGTGGTGCTGCAAAGGGCCAAGATAGCAGGGGTAATCAGGAAATTGTTTTATATGGCTTAGGCGCACGTGAAAGTTGCATAATTGCGGGTCGTGAATCAGTTTGAAGGCTGCGCCCAATTGGCAAAGTAAACGAAAAAACGCAAAAAGAAATGAAAAGCGCAAACAGAAACAGAAGAAACATCCCAATGTTAACCATGACTCAGAACTGGTCACAGCTTTCGTCACACCTTTCCGTGATGTGTCAGTGTGTGTGTGGGTGTGTGTGTTTTCTTTTAGTCTGTTATGGTCCGAACGACCTTCACACCAGACAGCAGCCCCATCTAGCGCCCCCACTTGGCTGCCACATCTTTATCAGGCGTCGCCAGGTTTATCAGACTTTTCTATAATCTTTTATTTTCGCGGGTTTTTCTATAAATTCTGTTTTTGTTTACTTGCAAATTCTTAAGAAAAGCGATCGAAAAACAATGTGAGAGTTCTTGTTTATCTTTCTCAGTCAGTTTTTGTATTTACTTATCAGTGTATTATTGACCATAATAATAGCAAAAACAATTAGGAATTGTTTTCAATTCCATCTCCCATTGTTTATACTATACGTGTGCCCCCCTTTTATCGCGAATTGCAAAATGATTAAGATCTTCTAGTTATTTCTAGGGTACTTTCGAGATTATAAACAAGAGTATTCTTGAAGAATTAAATTATTTAAATATTTACAGCGTAGTTTGTAGTCGCTCATACCTCACTTGCTGCTTTTTATAGTTTTTCTACCAGGAAATATATTTAGTCATTGCTTGGCAACAAATGGCACAGATACTCGAGCATAAGGATATATATCTTATATATATTCAGCTCGCGATGGCAATAAACGAAAGTGTGAAGACATAAATCGCAGTGGGAGACAAAGAGGAACACTTCGTTTGGGGTTAACCATGAGCAAGTGACTCATGCTCACTTTCTCCCGAAATATCTTGAAATATCTCTGTAAGTAGTTTCAGACTTGCTCGTTGCTAATAATACTTAAATACAGCTGACTTTTCAAGCATCATCGGCATCAGCTGCTGAATGAGCTAACAGTTGCAACCGATCGATCAGCTTATTAACGAACAATTTTTTTTCAGATGCCGATTCCCATTCGGACAGTTGCAATTACCCCTTATACAATCGATGCTCAACTCTCTCGATTGGCTCGACTCGTGCAACGATTGACTTTTATTTATTCTCGCACGTTTTCAATTCGCATTGCAAATTTACAGTACTATATAATATATACATATATGTTATTACTATATGTGCATGTTCATATATGTTGCCAATTGAGTTGCCAAATGGATTTTTCCAATTGACGTCGTCGATCGTCGCCGCCCATTTCATTGATGGCAACTCTGCAGCAGGCACAATTTCCAAATATTTCAGTTGACCTGTTTACACTACATACGCACACAGACGCAGGTACACGTATGTATACGTATATTTGCATATGTGTGCGCAAACTTCTCTGTCCGCATTGTTATCAGTTGCTCGTTATCAGGCGGGCGGAGCGTGCCGATTGCCACGCTCTTTGTGCGCGTCAGGGCGGATCTGCAGGCCCCGTCGCGCGGACGTTGTACCTGAGCTTCTAGATGTTGCTACAGATATTATTGCAGATGCTGTGGCTGCATAGGTAAACCAGACCAGGCAGCGTCTACTTATATAGGGAACGGGCCTGGCTGCTGTTTTGCCATAACTGCAAACTAGTTTTGCGACATGAAACGCGTCTATTTTGATAATGTAACTAAAAAGTGCAGAGAGAAAGGCAGAGAGGAGACAGAGAGTGAGGGAGGTAGGTAAAGTGGCTGCCAGAGAGAGGGTAGTGAGAGAGACACAAGTATTTGCTTCAACAGCAAGTTTAATACTCTTATAGTTGTTTTTAAGGTGCTTAACATGGCGCATTTCACACACTTCCGTATGTATTCAAATGGTATCTATGCCTTTAAAATGTTACCTATGCCTCACTAGAAAGCAAGGATCCTCGCATAGAGTATGAGAGAATACACTGCGCAGACAGCGGCACGTTGACGTTGATGTTCGCGACGACGCGACGCGACGATGACTCGCACCGGTGCTGCCGACGTCGCCTCGTCTCGAGCAGCTGCTTTTCAGATTGGTTGAGTTGCCTCGGTTGCTCGATTCGCATTCGGGGCTGGGGCTCGAGTTGGTATCGTGCGCGAATTTCTCAACGCTTTGGCCACAGTCGTTGGCCGAACGTTGGTGCATTTGGCTGTAGTTGATACTTGTCTCCTCGTCTGCTCTCGCATCGCCTTCGCCTCGTGCCCCGCCTTCCTCCTTTGGTGTTCGTGGTGCTTTGTGTTAGTTTGACTAAATAAAATGTGGCCAGTCGGGTGCGTTCACACTTTGTGCTGGGCCCTGGGCAATTCTAAATGAACTTAGTCGTCTGTGAAACAGAATTAGCATCGTAGATCTGATTGAAATTCAGTTTTAAACAAAGCAACAGTGCGTGCGAGCTGTAATTGGAGACATAACAAAAATATTCGATATTCCAACTATAGTGCATTGTGCTCAAATTAAAATATTCGGCTGAGATCGTGGGATAAGAAATCAGAAACACTGACAAAATGTTGAAATTATTCAAAAAGACCAAAGACAAAATACCCAAATCGGAAATAATAACCGAACCCAAAGAGCCCAAAACGCCGCCGGTCTCCAAATGTGGCAAGCCACTGCTGCTGGATAATACGCGCTGGGAGGCAAGTACCTAACTATATAGAACTAATAGGAGCCCTGAACTTTGCTTTGGCCTTGAGAAGGTATATCAATGCCGAAGCACCGATATCTGGGGGGAATTTATGGTATTATTGTGGGACTTACTTTCATTTCCAGTCAAAGCGCAGTTCAGTTGTAGAGTAAATTCATTGTTTGCGGTCTTCAATTCTTATCAACTGATCCCATATATACTATATCTTTATATAGCTGCCTCTCTTTTGTGTTGAAATGCATTTGCCATACCTCATCGCGCATTGCGTCACTACTTGGAAAGTGTTTTTGCTTTCCGGGAACGAGTTATGACTCTGCCTGCCCTAAATATATCGCACCTGAGGGTAACTTAAATGGGACACTCGTCTTGAAAATGAATGGTTCCCTCAAGTAGCCCATTTTGGGCACCGTCGAGACGTCTTGTGATTTCCCATTAATTATATCTTGTCAAAGTGTGCGACATGGCGAACTTCCACTAGGCGCTTAAATCTTATCGGATATATATATTTCTAAATACATACATTTATACAATGTATATTTATGGCTGATAATTTAGAGCCGAGTTGGCACTTTGTGCTAGCGGAATAACAAAACAATCGACAGTTTCATAGGCCCCCGAGCCGCATAGCATTGCATGAGCTATTTTATCTAATCTTTAGCGTTATCTAGTGTATATGTACAATATGAGTACACACTGTATATAAGGCAGATTGACGTTTGTAAGCCAAGAGGAAATGGGTGGGCGATAAAAGATTGGCTAGCAACAAAAAAGGTACCCAGGGGCGGAAAACACGCGATGTAAAAAAGAAAACTAAACGTTTTAAGGTGTGTTTTGGGTGCTTCAACTCCGCGATAAGATAGGTGTGAGCCTCCCCTCTCCCTTGCCCCTTCAGGTGCAGTCTAGACTAATTTGTTTCCTTTGTCCACTTACAGCGCCGCCTGCACAAAGAGCTTATGTCCCTGATTAAGGAGCCACCGCCAGGCGTCACTGTGGATACTGAAAGCGTACAGCAGAACTTATCAGAGTAAGTGGGGAACATGGGGAAGCAGGGGGGAGTTGACTTGTACCCATGTATGTGCCACACAACATGTGGGCCAAGTTCAGGTCGATGAAACTCGTTTACCTAAATTCAGCAATCTGCGCAGTTTTTTGCAATTGTTTTATTTCTGTTTTCTTTTTTAATTATTTCTGTGTCTGTTAAGTGCGCGCATTGTGCAATAAAAAAGTAAACAAAAACTGTCTTTAATTGCAGGTGGAAAATAAATATTAAAGGTTTCGAGGGCACCCTTTACGAGGGCGAAGACTTTCAGTTGCTGTTCAAATTCAACAACAAATATCCATTCGATTCGCCCGAGGTGAGTGCACGCACGTTATCGATATCGATTACTTGACTAACCATTTGCTTATTATCGCCGTCGGCAGGTCACGTTCATTGGCAGCAACATACCCGTGCATCCGCATGTTTACAGCAATGGCCACATCTGCCTGTCCATCCTGACAGAGGACTGGTCGCCGGCGTTGTCGGTGCAGTCGGTGTGCCTTAGCATAGCCTCCATGCTGAGCAGCTGTCGTGAGAAGAAGCGGCCTCCGGATAACACGCTCTACGTGAAGACTTGCAACAAGAATCCAAAAAAGACTAAGTGGTGGTATCACGGTGCGTATGCGTGATCTACAATCATCTCATCTGTGCAAATAACTGACTCTCTCTCTCTCTCTCGCTGTTTGTTTACTGCAGATGATTCTATTTAGTTAGCGTTGCAATTTATGATTACTGCCGCCTGCTGCTTGCGTTGCGTATACACAACTAGAGAACACAACAGAAACAAATGAAGCTACAAGGACTTCGTCTTAGCGACCCCCACAGGAAGCAACAGCAACAACAACAGTAATAACAATAATAAACCAGCCAATTAATTAGCCAACTAATCAATTCGAGAAAGCAACCAACAATAATAACAACTTGAAACTACTTAAGGCCGAGACACTTTAGGTGTAAATTAGTTGTGACGCGTTGTTAAAATATAACTAAATCACTCACAGATTCCCCCACACACTCGCACCCCCAGACACATAGTACACCCCGAGCTCATCCAGAGAGCAAACTGCAGTTGAGAAATAAAATAGTATATGCACTTAATATATATTTACCCCGATATATGGATACTCATACTAAGCAAACGGCATTCAATCAAGTAAAGGCAACACCGACGCGAGCAACAAAGCAAACTATAAACCACTGTGTAAAGATACAATACAACCCCCATACCAATATATATATTTAAATGTTACCATTTTAAATTAGATTGTAAGCGCCGAAATTAACGTCTAAATTAAATGTTGTAGACAACTTACCAGTAAGCCAGCCCCCCTAGCCCCATTCCCCCTTAATGTATATGTAAACTGAAGAAAACAAAAACAATCAAATTGGATTCTGTTGTGCCCCACCACTTGCTCTCGTCTGCAGTTTGCCCTCCAGTCCAGCTGTGGCAGCAACATTCCACAAAAGTCAATACGCTGCATGCTGGTTGGCTGAGGGGTGGTGCAATAGTTCAATTTCAATTTCTACTAGTTTACTCTTAACTTATGTATGCTTCAAAGTATGTTTGCTGTCCTGGGTTTCCTATTGATAACCGAAACTCAAGCAGATCGGAGAGGAAATATTTTAAATGTATTCATTGTATATTCACGTATTCGTATTAAGAGTTTATTCATTATCATTATCGTTCATCTCACTGTCCTCACCCCGCATAAACATTTTGTAATCTTTGACCATTATTCATTCATAAACATAAGCTAATCATTCTGTATACTGAACCGAATCGCGTTTACCATATTACAAACGATACGATATTTGGCAAAAACAAACCCAAATGCGGCCAAAAATCTCTCATGTGGCACGTTTGCAAACATATTTACCTCTTACTCTGTGTGCAACTAGAATACGAATTCATCATAATTTATCGTGTAATAAATACTGTGTATAAAATCTATATCTATATCTATCTATATATAAATGTATATCTATACCATGTGCGTGCGCGTGTTTGTGGATAGGTCTGTCTAGCATATCTATTATATGTATGCCTATCAAATTACTGTTAAAGCAAGTATTTAATTATAATAAAACCCAAGTCTGTAATCATGTGAAGCGATCTGCAGTTTGAAATACCAGGAGAGATAATGGGAATAGTTCATCTAAATTGGGATTGGGAGAGTAAACCCAATATCAAACATATCTTTTATTATATCTTAGTTCGTATGGGGTATAAATTAAATTACAGTATACGGAAATGGATACATTTCTATATCTATAGGACACACATTTGTTCAACAAAAGTTAAGCGTGCTGTGCTCTGCCGTTGGGAGTTTCATCTCGGACAGTTCCCTGTAAACCGTCCTGCTAAAGACCTACGCCAATGCCGGCAGTGGGCGTGTAGTAGAGACACTGCAATGCCTCTTGCAGGGCACGCTGGCAGGCCAATGAGGACGTAAAGCCGCCGGCATTTTCAGCCGGCGTCTCCGGGCGTATGTGTGCCATGTAGCCCACGGACTCGACTTCGTTGAGGGGCGGCGGCGAAGGTCCCTCGGTGGGCGGTATGAACGGTTCGTAAACAAAGAGCGGTCCCTCTTCCGACTTCGGCACTGGCAGTAGCGTCGGATCGGCTGTCTGGCCGAACTTAATGCCAGTGGAGAATTCGTTAGCTGCTTTCGGTGGCGGCAGTTGCTTTTCTTCCTCGCGCTGTTTCTCTGCCTTCTCGGCGAACTCACTGACAATTTGAGCAGCGTCTTTGCCGCTATACATGAGCTCCTCGATGAGCGCCTGCTTGTCACGTGCCTTCTTTTTCTTGTGCTCTGTCTCCAGATCTTCGAGTTCCTTTTTACGTGACTCGTCCTGCGCTTTCTCTAGTTCCAGCAACTCCTCAAGTGCGTACTCATCGCGCCCGACGCGTGTCTTATTGCGTTGTATTATTTCGCGATTGTCACGTTTGTAACCCTCGATGCGTTTATTGGTCTCGATGATTTCAATGTTGTTGCACAGATTGTACACAATATCCTCGATCTCCTCCAGATAGTCGTTGTATTCTTCCAGTGTGGCAAAGTCCTCTTCACGTTTGTTGTAGTCGCGCAGTATGCGGCGACGTATGTCCACCTCCTTCTCCACCATGGGATCTTCGAAGAGCTGCACGCGAAAGTTGTTCCGTCGCAGCGGCACCATGCACTCCGGACAGGCGCCGGAGCCCTTGAGGAAGAGCATGTCTACGCAAGATTCGCATAGCGTGTGGCCGCAAACGTTGACCATCAACTTGAGCGAAGGGTTGCGGTATTTGGTGGTCTTGCACCGCGGGCAGGCCTGCTCCTCCATCGCGCTGCCGTCTTTTAATTTATTTACTCCTTAAATTATTTATTTCACAAGGTTTCTTAAAAATGCCGACACACAAAACAAAACGAAAATGCAAACTCAAAATGGCACACGCAAAAATCAGCTTGTGTTGCAATCGATAGACGATAACTTTTCAGCTGACTGCTTACAACACTGAATATACGGTCACCCTGCAACATCTGCACACAGATGGCCAACACATCGATAAATTTGAGCGCTCGCATTCAAACAAGAAACAAGTGAGAAAAAACGTAATTTTCATTTTTAAACATTTTATTTGAAACAGCATACGCGGTAATTTTCACATTAAGAGTAGAATTTAAATATGGTTTTTAATATACACACACATCTATATATATATATTTATATATATTCAATATATTTGTATGACTATATGCATTAAATATTTTAATAATTTACATCGATCAAAACCTTTTCTTAAATGTACGTACATGGGTTTCAGCAGTAAGTTTACATAGATATTTTCTTGCTATATTGTATGTGTGTGTGTGCTAGTGTCTTGCTGTACGCAGTTAAAAGCATTCCCAAGCAGTATTTGCAGTAATTGATTAACATTTTACGCTGATAACTCGGATTGTTAGTTGCAGTTTTGTATGCCGTAATACTTTAGAAAAGGGTGTGTGTGTTCGGGGGTTTATTGTGTGGAAGTGTGGTTGTATTTTTCCATATATGAGAGATATACATACATATACGTATATGTACTTAAAATGCTAGAGTGGGCTAGTAAATTTAGGCTAACTTACGCACTAACATCATTCTGCTTGGGCTTACACAGTTTATACATTCTTATTTTTAATGGAAACGAAACGAAACGAATCGAAAAAAAAAAAAGAATACAGAGTTGAACATAAATAAGAGAATATGTAAATTATAGATTGTTTAACATTTGATCTATGTAAATATACTACATATATAATATGATGTAAAAAGAAATCGACAGAATTAAAAACAAAGAAAAGCAATTACGAATACGGATATGAAAAACGAAAACGGAAAGGCGCGCGCGTTTTTATTTTTTTCTCAGTATAGGTTCAACAAATTTTCGATTCAATTGCAAATCGAATCACTGTAAATATCACAATTTAGTTAACACATACTATACAATGCATACGATATTAAAATTATAAAATTGAAACGATCTCCCTCTCTCTCTCTTTCTCGCTATCATTCATTCATACGCTCTCATCATTGTTAGCAAATACACATTCAGTTGTTTTTGTAGTTGATTTTTTTTTGTAGTAGTTGTAGTACTAAGTAGTCGCAAGTGCTTAAAAAAAAGAGTAACTAACTCAACGTCGTCCTCGTGGTCGGGATTAGCCCTGCAATGCGGTCACCTCCTCCTCCAGCTCAGCGTCGACCTCATCCATCTTGGAGCCACTGCAGCCGCGACACTTGCAGCAAATAATGCAAGGCGCCGCCAACAGCAGAAGCGGCGATGCCACCAGCAGCAGAATACCAAAGCCAGCAAATATGCCAATAACTTGGGCGCGATGCCAGACGACCGAGGCACGCGAATGACCCAATTTGTTCTTGCAGGGCCCCTTGTCGTAGTGCCGCAGCAGAAAGTCATCCTGTGGAGGAAGAAGGGGAGATGAATAAGTGAATACATTAGCAAGGGAGAGTGCAATCTACTCACATCAAGACTGGCCAGGCAGTACCAGCAGAAGACGTGCTTGCATCGCTTGCACATCATCTGGGCACAGCCCTCGTCCTTCTCGATGGGCACCGCGCACATGGGGCAGCATTTGATGAGCTCATTATCGAATGGTATTCCAATATCATCCTGGCCATCGGCAATCAGGCGACGTCCGAATTCCTCGCAGCTTATGTTGGGATGGTACTGCAAGAACAGGATGGAGGACAAGGGATTTACATTAGATTACCTCTCCAGGCCATTAATTTAAGTTATGTTTATCTTCCTCCCTTCTCTCTCTCTCTGTATCTCTCTTTACTCACCGCCTTCTTGCAGAGCGCACAGAACTCCTCCTTGCAGGAGGGACAATGCACACACAGCGATAGCAGCGGCGTCGTAGCGTCCTGTTGTGGCGTATAGCTTTGCGATGTCGAAGGTGACTCATCCATTTGGCAAATGGCGCTGCCGCCGCCACCAGCACCAGCAGCAGCAATTGGTGTCGCTGCCAGTGCCTTTGTTCCAGCATCAGTGGCAGCAGCAGCCGCACCCGCACTAGCACTCGCACCCACCATGCAAATTGTCTCGCAGCCTGCACGTGGGCACCAGGTGCGCGTCTTGTCCAGCTCGATTTCTGTGAAATAAATGCGATTCGATTAGAGAGAGAAAGATTAGTGGGTTAAATGCTGGCACGTACCTCGATTTAGACGATAACGATGGTGCTTCTTCAGCAGATTCGTTGTGGTTAGGTTGGCGATTTCCGGCAGCGAGATGGCGCCCTGTGAAGGGCATTTGGCATCGGGGCAGGAGATCTCGTAAGCGCCTTCGGTTATTTCGAACTCCACATAGGCGCGCATGCACTGCAAGAAATTAAAAAGAGAGCCAGTTATAATTTATTTATTTACTTTGTTTTTGTTGTTGTTGCTGCTGCTGCCACAAACTAAACAATTTGGCAAGTGGATGCAGCATAATCAGCTTTTTCCATTCACTGCTCTATGGCAACCAATATGCCACACCCACCTCCTAACCCACTATCTGCCCAAACAGTTTGCACACAGCTTACCCCCCGACTCCTCTCTGGCCTTCCCGCTTCTTGCCTTTTGTCGCATTGTCCATTGTGACCCTTGGGCAAAACTTTGTCAAGGCTCTCAAGGCATTCTCTTCTGCTTTTGCATAGGGCAGCCGCGCAGAAGTGTGGCTGCTGTCAAAATTATTTCATTTTTAAGCACAACACCCCACACAAACACACACATACAAACACAAACACATACACTCGCACACGGAACCACACACAGTGATAACCACAAACTTTCAGAAACGACAAAACGCTCTGCGGAAGCTGTATAAATAAAGATTTAAAAACTTTGCCCGCTTGGCCCCCGGTTGCTCTACCACAGCACACAGCTCGGCACCCCCTTCACCTCCCCCGCTTCATTCTTGCCTGCTGCTGCGCATTAAAGTAATGAAATTGTAAACGGAAACGGAAGCTGCCAAATGGCACCACCAACTAACCAACTATGTAGGTATCCTGTGCGAGCAAACAGCAGAGAAAGAAGTGCGAAAAGTGTGTCCGTCAACAGGTGGACCAAGAAAAATAAATGAGAGACGAACTAAATTGAATGGCACACAAAAGTAGGCAACGGTTTTCATAAATTTGCACTTGCTAATAATATTTTAAAGCACTTTAAATATTCGAAATCAACAAATTCTTTTTTATTTACAGGGTAACTGCACGTTCAGCAATTGTTCTTTTACTTTGCTAGACTTTAATGAATTGAAGCGCCCTCTATTGGCGTTTGCGTGCGGCAATGTGGCATAGAAAACTTTGGCCAAATGGAAAAAATAAATAAAAATCAGAAACCCTAATGCATAATAATAAAATCAGGTAAAAATTGCAAAAACTTTTACTAAATGAGAGGCAAGAGAGAGAGACCTAATAGAGAGAGAGATAGAGAGCTACTCGAGAGAGATAGCTACACTAGCCGACTCACTCTAGCTTGCTTTATTCTTTGATTATTAAAAGTGGCCGCACGCACAAAAAAGAAGAGACGCCTCTAGAGGGGAGAGCTCTACAAGCTGAAGGAGAGACTCACGGGCAGACGGACAGACGGACAGACAGACAACCAGGCGGACAGACAGAGACATCTTCGTTATGCAGGAAAAATGGCAGCTTTATTAAAGCCGCTGTGCGCTTTCGCAGTCGCTTCATACTTTTAATCGCGTCCATCAGAGCATGGAAAATCCCAACGTTGTTGCATATTTTACTTAATCCGAGCGGCAGCTTGACGCTCTTGCAACGCGAGGCTTATACCTGGCCATCAGTCAGAGTCATGCGGCATGCTGCACCAGTCGCTGTGCCATCGTAGCCACAGCAGCAGCAGCCGCAGCCGTGGCATAAGCTGCACAAAGCTTTAGTGGAATGAATAAGCAGCGGCAAAGGCAGTGACGGCGACGGCGACTGAGACTGCGACTGAGGCAGTGAATGTGGCTGCGAGTTCGGTAGCAACTGTGGCAGCGGCAGCGTCAGTTGTTGTCACAATTTAGTGGACTGCGGCACTTGCAAGTTGCAACGGCTGTCGTTCTTTCTCTGGGCATCTCCCTTCCCAATCTCTCTCCTGCCACACTTCATTTTGAATGTATGTTAGTTGGTAAGTTCCAGGGATATGTGTCATGTGAGTTGAGAGTGAAGAGTAGAAGTGTAATAATTTGAGGCCCTACTTGAAGGGGGATTCATTTTAAATCAGTGGAAAATAAAGCGAAGTTTGTTACTTTTTTTGGGTACTTTATAAAATATGCACAATAATTCATCATAGATTATTCCAATATCACGACTTACGAATATGAATAAAGAACTTCCCCAATAAAAGTTACACATTTAATATTCCCCATCCACACTCCTTTCTCTATCCCTCATTTCTTTACTTTTTAAAAACATATCTAAATATTTTTTTGTGGAATCAAAGGCACAACAACGCGCGCCCTGCAACAAAGTTGTAAAAGCAACAATTAAAACGCTTCATTTGCGTGTATGCAAATTTAATTGCTTGTGTATGAAATGCGATGCCACGCACCACCCGCCTCTCCCCACAAAGCACTCAGTGGCTCTTCTGCCAATGGCAACAGTGAAAGCATTTTCCATCTGCCGGCAAAGCTCATTTCGGGACGCACACAAGAGTCAAATTGTATTAATTTACAAAGGTTTTTGGCCTCATGGCAGCCTTTCGTCATGTCGACTGTTTTCAGTTTACAGTTGGCAAACGCCTCAATTGTGTGGCCCATTTAAAGCCAAATGGCGCACCACACACACACGCACACATAAAAATATTAGTATTAATAACGGCACTTGGTACATTTCCGGCAGAGCACATAAAGCACTTTGGGCAACGGGAATGAAAGAGAGTAGGCAGGAAGATAGAAGAGAAAGAAAGTAGGCAAAGTGGAAGGCAGGGTGAGAGGGGCAGTGGTCCACGGGGAATTGGCTGTAGCAGACGAAATAAACAAATAAAAATTGACAAAGTTTCCATTTACATGCGGAACATTTTTTATCAGCCGCAGCAAACAGCAGACGGCATACACAACTTCTGCGCCTGTGTCGGTGTGTGTGTGTGTGTGTGTATGTGTGTGTGTGTGACTATGAAACGCTGATATATGGTTTTTATTTGAGAGCCAAATTCCGCCCTGTGACCCGCCCCCCCACACACACATCACCCACCCCTCCTCCCTAGCTTTTTATCACTGTTGCTGTTGCTGTTTGCGCGTCTGTTTTTATGCCACTTTATGACACACAACACGACATTGTTAGCAATAAAACAACATTTGTTAACGCTTGTATTCCATTGCAACAACAATTTAATATATCCACGTGCAGGATACATAATACATATATTGTATATTGATATACAGGATATGCATGTGTGCCCGAAAAGCGCCGCCAGCTGCAATAACATTTGCTTAAAATGGCCCCGAGAACGGGAAGGCAATTGTGTTCAATTCGCTTTAGTGTTGTACAATATTTTCAATACATTTGCATTTAAAGAAAATTTGAAGTTATTTTTTAAACTAAACAAGTTAAGAGTAAGCTGATGACATCATTAAATTTACTCTAAACGAACTCTTAAAGCTTTGCGAACAATTTCAAGGTTTTAGTGCGATACACAATAGCTTCAACTTCCCAATTTGCATTTATATGTACTTTTACAACACTGAAAAACAAGCTTAATAAATAATATTTACTAAATATATTTAATCTATACTTGTTTCTAATTTAACAACACTGTCAAACGCATTTTGTATTCTAAACTCTAGCTTTGAGAGGTTGTCTAATGATTTTTGTGTTTGCAAAACAGATTTGGGCTACTTCAAGCCAATCTTTGCAGCTCCCAACACTGAAAGTAACTTTAGAAGCTATTTAGTATCTTTAATATAAGACTAAAGCTGCATCAATCGCATTTTATATGCAATTTTATAATACTGAATGGCATATTTAGTTAGCTTAAAACTTTCACTGCCTGCAATACTAATTTTATTCTAATTGAATATTCCAACTACATATTTGATACTTTACAACACAAGGTTTTAGTGTCTGCCATTTAATTTCCCCCCATTTACATTTTTGATGTACTTTTACAACACTGTAGAACACATTTACTATACTTTGAAGTAACTTTTAAATCAGCTTCGAGCTTTTAGTGTCTGCAATACTTTACTTTTGACTGTACCTCAATTGCATTTTTGATTAACATTAAAATGAATGTTGCCTAGAGTAGCTCATTTCCCTCTACCTTTTAAGCTCTTTTCAATCCCCTTAAAGCCGCTGCTCCACTTCCTCGCTAAAAGTCTGGCTATTTAAAGGCCAACTCGACTGCGGCAATGGTAATTTAAATTAGTTGCGCATCGGAAAGCAAACAGAAAGTTTGGCGCACACACACAGAGAAAGGGAAATCAAATAAAAGTTGGAATTAGCAGAAATCATAAACAAATTTATCGTAGCATACTTTCAGGACAGCAGTTTCATATTGCCCCGAAATCAGAGTCACAAATTGGGCAACCGTAAACGCTGCGCGGGTAATTGCAGCAGCAGCAGCAAAGGCATTAAAGGACCAACATCCTGTCTGGTCTCTCGCTCTTTTTTTTTTTCTCTCTCTCTCTTTGTCCCTGCCTGACTGTCTGTCCTCTGCTGTCGTGCATAAAAAGCATAATGAATGTCTGGCCAATTTGGCACACACACACATACACTCGCTCACACAGTCACGTGTGAGTAAGCCGGCAGTCGATTTGATCCTGCTGCCAATTACCCCAAGTTGCCCTCGCACTCTACACTGTCCTTGCTGTCCTTCCCTCCCTTTGTCCTCCGTTTCCTTCGTTGCCTTGCCCAGTGCGCTTTAATCTAACTCATTAGCAGCGCCACTTTAATTAATTGTCGACTCACATGTCCTGTTTGCTGTCCCCCTCCTCCTCTCGCATTTTCTTGCCGTCTCTCTCACATGACAGGCAGCATCCTCCAACTGAATTTCTTGCGTTGCTTTTAATGCAAATTTATGGCAATCATCACGTTAACCTTGAATGTGCATTAAAGTTAGTTGCAGTTCGATTTAATTAGTGCAGCGCAAAATATTCCCATAAGCAGCTCGTCAGCGGAGCCAGAGAGAAGAAGCCAGAGGCAACTACAGCTGGGAGTAGTGTGGGGAGAGGGGAAGAAAGTGTAGGGTTACTATTGTTAGGATAGAAAGCGCTTACATTGTGTTCTCGCTGGCAACATGATTAGAGAAGAGAGAGAGAGAGAGCTTAGCTCTCGTTGCAATTGCACAGGAATAACAACAACAACGTTGATGTGCTTATGCATGTATGTGAGCAAGTACTCCAGTATGTGTGCACGTGTGTATTTGTGGCATTCTTTGCAACATGCCACAGGGAGATGCTCTGCAAGTTTAATGACATTGCACGCAGTTCGAAAAGTGAAATGAGGCAAGCTCGAATGGAAAATAAATTGTCATAAGAGCATTGCATATTTAAAGCCCCGTCCCCCTCTTCTCTCTCTCTCTCTCTCTCACTCCTTTACGCCCCTCCTTTCTTCCCCGCCCATCATTCCCTTCCTTGCACCCTTTGTTAAAACTGAAATTTCAGTTGCAAGAACCTTCATTCAATTGAAACTGGGCAACTATTATCGAAATCGTATCTGCGTCTGCATCAGATACTTTTTAAGCCGCTTACGTTAGGGTCCCTTTTTGCTTTCCCGCTTTTTCTCTCTTCTATGCAAATTATTTGTTGATTCTTTTTCCTTTCCCTTTTTTGAGCTGATTTATGCTAAGCACTCGATGCCAAATAGACGGTTTGGGGATTAAAAGGGACTGTGGCCGAGTGAGCTCGCCACTAACCGAGGTGATATTTCCGTTTGGCACTCAGCATCCGGTCTAGACAGTCAGACAAATCCGATGTCAACCAATCCCATTGCCGATTAACAGCAATTTGCCCTCGACGTTGATATATATATCGTATAATTGCCCCCTCAAAGAATTTATGTAAATCGCATAGATCAGAAAACAGTCCCAGAACAATTGCAGCAGCAGCATCAGTTGCATTGCAATTATCCAATCAAGAATTAACTGTTATCCCAAGTGTTGTCAGCTGTCGACATGGCAAACACGTGTCACAATAACTATCTGTGTGGAGTGTGTGACACAGTGAAACAGAGAGAGAGGGAAGGCGGCATGAAAATAGAGGGAGCGCGAGGAAGAAAATGACCTCGTCAAGTTTTCAGTTTGTCTATTGCTTGTGGCAATCGCATGCGGCAGCAATGGCAACTGTCGCCCCAAAAGCCAAAAGTCATCAAGTCAACGTCAACGCGACACGCTGCGACGCTCTTGCAGCTCTACAAACACAACACGAGACACACAACAACATACCGAAACTCACAAGCACACACACACATTCAACACCCGCACCCATACACACACACACACACACACCCAAGTACACTTGCACATGTCACACGCACGTAAGCACAAACAATCTTTAGTGCGTCAGGGGAAATGTTTGTTTTTACTTGTGAAACAGAAGTAAATTAGTTTAGGCACTTCTTGCTTAAGTTACCCTGTAATATGGTGTAAGCAAAGAAAATCAGCTTGAAAAGTTCTCTTTTATTTTAGATTTCAAAAATTAGATGTATATCATTTAAAACTCGTTTGAATAAAAGAAATATTTTTATGCGAATAATATAAATTGTTTTTTATATAAGGAAATTATTGAAATTGATCGATAAACATTTAAAACTGTCTAGATATATTTTTGAACTATTTAAATAGTTAAAAAAAACTGTTGAAAAAAACTTAAGAAAAAAATTTTTAAAATTTAAATAAATGTTAAGGAACGTTTTAAAGTATTCTGTATGTAATCAATTGAATAACGCCTTTTCTTTTATCTAAGTTTGTGTTAACGTTGATAAAATGTATCCCGTTTTTCTTGCACTTAAAATTGTAGGGTATGTCATGGCAAATGTTAAAAGTTTCCATTGCAATTTAACTTCCGAGTTGAATGCAAAATTAAATTGCAGCTGCGCGTTCGCAGCATTTTCAACTAAATGAATTAACATTTTAAATGCATTTTAATTGTGTCGGCAGCAGCTGATAACAAGCAGCAACAAGATGACACGACATACATACACTCGCACATGCATACACATACATACATGCTTTGTATGCAAGCTGGAATTTAATAAAAAGAATTTTGTAGCAGCAATTGAAGCGTGCGAGAAATGCAAAAAAGCAAAATAAAAATACAAATAAATACACACAATGCAAGCCAAGTCCACGTGTGTGCGAGTGTGTGTGCATTTTTGACATACTAGCAAAATGAAAATTCATGCCAAAGTTGCCAGGGGCAACGCCTGTGTGCGACAGTGTGTTTGTATGTGTGTGTGTGAAAGGTAAAAGGTGTAAACTGTGGAAAATGCCTCGTGTAAATGCAATTTGGCAGCTTTTCCTTCACTTTCCTCCCTGACAGATTGTGTGACGCACAAAATGCAATTCGTGTAAAATATCAAATAACCGTATTGAATAAGGGCAAGTGGAGCCCGCAGGCCCCAAACAGGAGGCGAGGGGAATGTGCTTTGACGTCAACATGACGCGTGAAATTTCATAGTATACTTTCTAGCGCATTATTGTCAAAGTTGACCCGCGTTATTTATTTTCCTTTTGTTACAACGCAAAAACATACAAAAAACCGGTATATGCTGCAACAGGGGGTAGGGGAGGTGGATTGGATTGGCAAAAACTTTTTCAATTTTAGCCAAGTCACAAAAGTGGAGGACAAAGCCACCGCAAAAGTGCAGCCAAAGTCAAGTCAAATGTTTGACGTGCGTAAATGATACACACATAAATGCCTGTATATCTCTAGTATACGTATGCGTATGCCTGTGTGTATGTGTGTCTATTTGCACATGACATACCCTTTTCGCTGCTAACCCTTCGCCTACTCCCTTCCCTGCCACGTATTTAGGTATTGTCGAAACTTTTAGCTCGCGGCGCGTTTGGCATAAAACTTTTCGCCTGTTGAGTTATAAATACCAAAAATACCAAGTAGTGGTTGCTTACTACCCCCACCCCCAACTCTCTTCCTTCCCCAACACCCACGCCACCCAACCTCTTCAAGTTTGCCAACAGCTAAAAACTTTGCTGCGTTTCTGTTGCAATTCGCATTCGTAAAATTTTGTTAAAGCAAAGTTTTTGCTTGTTTGCAACTTGTTTCGGTTTCTTGCAGCCTCCCCCTGACTGCCTCCCCTCCCTTTTCCTTCCTACCCTTCCTGCTGGCGCATGTCATCAAATATGAAGGAAATATGCATTCCAAGTAAGTCGGAGAAAAGAACTTTTACCTCTTTCGAGGATGCCGCCCCCACGATGCTGTTTGAAGTTGCAATTTATGAGTTGCATTGCAGATGAGTTCCCAGCCCGCAATCCCAGAAAGAGAGACAGAAATTCTGACACTGTGGCAACACTGTGCGAAGTATACTACACTCTGCTAGTGTTTGACAGGGTTGTCGTGGTGTCGTCTTCTTTTTGGGCAACTACTTGGAAAATAACGCCAGTTGGACAGTTTAATTATGCGTTATACAGACAGAGGGGGAGTAAGAAGGAGAGACAGATAGGGGGGAAAGAGTGATGGTGTCTATCTGATCGTCTATGCGTCTGTTTGAACGACGAACTAAGTTGTTGCTCTGGTTAAATGCTTCGAGAGATCTCCAATGAGTGCTAGTGCATGTATAATTTCCACATTTAACCACACACTGAACACACCTCTTGTTTACCTCCTGCCTGCACCAAAGTGAGCCCTAAATCGTTGTCACAAAATTAATGTAGCTGCTCTTTGGGCCAATTTAAGCCGACAAATCCTGCAGTAAAAACGAAAGAGAAAAGGGGAAAGGGGGCTTACCCCTACAAGCATAGTCAGTCATTTGCAGCCTAGCTGCAGCCATTTTTAACTATTATGAGCTTTATTCTCTCTCTCTCTCTCTCTCTCTGTCTCTCTCTCTTTCTGTTGGCCAAATTGAGCTGGCAATTACAAGTGGCCTGCTAACTGCGCTTTAGATGGGACCAAACTGCGGTTGGTTGAGTGCCTGCCAGCAGCCTGCCGGCCTCCCTGTCTGACTGCCTTCGGGCTTAACTAGCTGTCTGACTGCCTGCCTTTCTGGCTGCTGCAGGCTGCATGCATGAACATGTCCACTGCATCCGTTGCTATGGCCAAACAACACTTCCGTTGCGGCCTGCCACATGCAAACAGTTAGCAGGGAATCGATGCGGATATTGATATGCATAGATAGAAGGCAGGCACTGGATACAGCTACCACATGCAGATACAGTTATAAATGCAGTTATAGTTGCAGTTAAAGATGCAAATACTGTTACAGATACAGCTCTATATATGCTGCCAATTAAGCTTAAACTTTTGCTAGCTATTTGCTTTCGCCTTCGCTTCGCTTGGCAAACGAATTCAATTTGCTTAGGCAAAGTGACAAATAAAAATAAAAAACAAATTCATTATTGCAGCAGCAGATTTGCATACCAAATGAGCCAGCAGTGGTGCAAGGCGGGGGCAGTGGGGGAACAGCCGCGTCAAAGCTCAAATCGGAATTGTCAATTTTCCAAACGTTAAATTCACCCAAAATCACGTAACGCGTTTAATTTGATGTTTGTTGCTGAGGTTCAGATGGAGATTTCTTTGGTCAACAAGACAACGGGGGAATTGTTGACAGAGAGAGGAGAAGGGGCGGGGGGAGGGGGGAAGGGCAGCGTAGCGTGGCATGTCTGCTGCGGGTTGGACAGCGGAAATGACGCGCAAACAGCAAATGGCCGCTAGCCGGAAATTGCTTTCGCTTGCAGCCCTTTCGAAGTGCTTTTCCATGTTCCACAAAAGAGGAGGGCGCAGGTAGGAAGAAGGTGGAGGTGGGAGAGGAGCAGGCAGCAGCAGTTCACATTTTTTCGGTGGGGTCATTATGTACGCGCACTCGACGCGGGTGCCGACGCCCCCCTGCAGCTTTGAAGGCCATTTGCTACTCGCCTCATCGCGCCTCGCACTGCCGTAAACATTTGCATTTGAGGCAAGAGCATGGGCAGAGGGGAGAGGGAGAGAGAAGAGGGGAGATAGGCATGAGGACAGTGGGCAACCTCAGTGCGCCGCATGCTGGTCACGTGCTTCACTTACGTTTGTTTTGCGCGAACAAAAAACAAAACCAGCAGCAGGCAAAATAAAAAGGGGGCAGAGAGAGAGCTCTCGCTTGAGACTAGCGTTGCTTTGGGTCTCCGCTTCAGTCTCTGCAAATGTCTTGCTCTCTAAGCCAGTTCAGCAATGGCGGCAATGTCATAAATTGTCGCGGGCTTCTGGGGCCAACAGCGACTTGGCCACAGCGGGCGATCACGGAGTGTGGGCTAGTTGGGGGTGAGAGGGAGGGGTTTGCTTGTGGCGGGCGGCAGCATTTAAATGTTGCGCCAAAGTAAATACAAATAAAATGCTTTCGGTTGGCTCATAAATTGCCCAGCTAATGCCCCAGCGATTGTTTGTTTATGCGCAGCGGACTTAACTTGCAGATTGTCAAAAAGAAAGCAATGAAATTCAAGCAAACTCAACTTGAAGATACCCTACAATGGTAATTCTTAGAGTAACTATAACTAGCAGGAATTAAATTCAAGAAAACTACTTAATGATACCCTACAATGCTAATTCAATGAGTAACTATTTCTAGCAGTAACTAAATGCAAACAAACGTAACTTGAAGTTACCCTACAATGGTTATTCAATGAGTAACTAGCAATTAGATTTACTTAGAGTTGAGGAGTAATGGGCAAGTTTCTACCTATGTTCTCTTTTCATGTCTCTCTGGCAGCGTCTTCCATTCCTTTATCTCTCTCTATATACCTCTGTCTATTCACTCTATCTCTCTTCCTTTATTTCCCAGCCTCTGTCTGTGCTTCCTCACTGTGTGTCTTTCTTTCTTCCTTTCATCTTCGCTTTCGTCTTTCTTTCTTTACCATGCTGATCTGCGACGCCTCCTTATGCCCATAAACTACATTTGCATAAGCCTTATATACCACGTATATCGTGAGTGCGGGGTGTGCAGCCTATAGAATACCCGCAGTTCTTTCCGGCAACTTCATTTGCATTTGCTTTAACAAAAGGCAAACAAAAGTTGCAGCTTAGAGAAATCTCTTAGAATTCCTTCTGCAGTTTAAGCCGATTTTAAAGACTTTTATGTTTCTCTTTAGTATTTCAATTTATTCTCTGCATTTTTCTATTTTTAAATCAATTTGCCCGTTCACAATTTCCTTTCAGTGTAAATGGAGATGTGAACTCGTTGCGCAGTGTGATTTCTCTTTGACTTTGTGCTTAGTCATTTGAGAGTCGGTTGCAGTTCTCCTTCTTTCTTTCTTTCTTTATTTTCTTTTGTTCTTTTTTGTTTTAATTGCTCGCGTGCTTATTTTTCGTTCTTTCTCATGTGCAAATTGTATGCAAAGCAAGAGGAGAACTCAACGTATATTTTGCTATGCAGGACGTGTGGGATTTCTTGCCCGCTTTTGTTGTTTTGGCTGCTGCTGTGGCCAGCACATCTCAATTTACAACAAAATTGCTGCAGCACGTCTAATGAAAGGCGAGAAGAGTGCGCAGAGAAAAAGAGAGAGAGTGAGAAAGGAAATGAGAAGCGACAAACATATTGCAAAATGAAAAACAAAGCTAAACAAATAGATGAATGCAGGCCAGTTACTCTGACGGGGAGAGTGGGATTGTGTGCGAGTGTGTGTGTGTTTATTTGGGTGTGCCACTGAGCTAAAATGTCAAAGGTTTAAAGTCAAGGCATTGTGTACACTCCACACACTCCTATACACCCTCATACACAGATACATAAGCACATACACCCACACACTCATAAAAGCGGCGACAGCGTCGCATAAAATTCAATAAGTTGCCTACTTTGCGGCGCCGTTGCAGCTTGCACTAAGCAACAGTTTATGTTCTCAGTGTGTGTTTGCTTGTGTGTGTGTGCCCCTGTCTGTGTGTGTGTCTGCTTAGGTGTCAAATAAATTCAGGTCATTTTAGCTGGCAGCCTTTTGTGCCTTTTAGCAGCAACTGTTTCCTTGCCCGTCGCACAATGTTTATTGCGTCTACGTATACGTGATATAATGTATACGCAACGATTTTACTGTCGCCTTCTCACACACTAATGAGCGTTAAGTGCGCGTGTGCATTGAATATGATTTGGCACTCGACAGCACTAAAAAACCAACGAGAGAGATGGAGAGAGAGCGAGGGAGAGAGAGAACAGAGAGCAACTCTGCTCGTAAACTGAAAGTTGTCAGGGCAAAGTTTAAAGTTGAACACGTTCAGTAGCTGCTGCGCAGTTCTGCAGTGTCCGTTCGAGCATTTTTAATAAGCAGCGTCATTTTTCATGCGCAGTCAACAGAGCAGCAGCTGAAGCAGCAGCAACAGCAGCAGCAGCAACCCCGCAACAGCTCCTCAACAGTTGTGGCCCTCAACCCGCAGAACCGCAGTGCACGTCAAGAGTCTCGTACACGCCCCACAAAATGTTGGTGCACCTTATAGAAACAACATTCTTTATCCTTTTTCCCCTATTTCAACAAGCTAATTCGAAGGAGCTGAGAGGGAAACAACAATTTGACAGCCTTTGTAACGATAAGAGAAGTGAAACTTTTGCTTTTGCTTGCGTAAATATAAAACGATTTTCACTTGACTCTTGATAAGAACTTTGTTTATATTGGGTTGGTAAATGAAGCAACACTATAATATAGTTTTTAAAATGATAAATTACATCAGAAAGTAAAGAAATTGTTTGGATTTAGTAGCATGACTGTCTGTTAGTTATAATAGATTGTTATTTATGTCAGATTGTTATTTATTACATACTAAAATGCAATCGAAAAGCCACTAATGGTATATAAAAATAAAAGAGAGAGTGCAAATAGAAAATTAAAAGATATAACATTTTCAGGCTAGATTTCTGCACAATCTAACGAAATCAGTTCACGTCAAGACAAATTGTAGCTACAGCAAAGTTTCTATCTAATTTTTCCAATTACTCCGCCATCAAATTAGTTTCTCGCTGCTCCTTTTCCATTTCCCTTTACTCTCTCTTATTCCCTCTCTATTAATATGAGCCCTCTGCCTCTATCAACCATTTTGCTTTGGCTGTAGCATTCCAGTCTAGTTCGCCCCAGCGTGAATTATGATGATGCTGCAGAATATGACATGCCATTCCATATCGCAGACAAGTATCTACATACTAGCTAGTTCTTCTACTGCTTCTTTTTTTTTGTTGTTGTTTTATTCTGCTGTTCTAGCGATTTGGTTTTTTGATTTTATTATTTTTGCGACTAGTTTCTGGTTTGCTAAGGGAGTAAGCAACAGTCTGGCGATGGGGGCAGTGTGGGATGAGCTTAACAAATTTGTCAACTCAGTGAATCATAAACAAGCAGAGTTACATGTATGGCAGACTGCAAGGCAAACACAGACTGTAACAACATAAACAACAACAACAACTGAAATGAAAATTTCATTTGCATTGGAATTTGCGCGTGTAGATTTTCAATTAAGTGCTGCCAGCACACGCTGCGTATGTGCAATGCCAGCAATTTTCCATGTGTCAAGACGAGGGAAGGGGGAACTCCTGAGCGAAGCGTACTGAAATGAAGTGCACATCATGCCCAACAGTTTAGGGAGACAAATGGCAGCGAAAAACGACACGCTGGGATCATGAAGATACAGCGCGACAAGGAGGAGAGACAGAGGAATATAAGGGGGTGCCTTATTTGATGGGACATTTGTAAGCATTAGGCACGTAGCCGGAACTAGAGCGGGAACTGAAACTGGGCAGGGATGGCCAGGGTAGAGCTGAGTCAGACGACGTGTCGGAAGCGGCACGTTCTGCCAGCCACACGACATGTTTGAGCGGCAACTGTAGACAGCTTTTGCAAGCTCTCAATGTAGTGTAAGTGACTGTGTGTGTGTGTGTGTGTGTATATGTGTGTGTGTGTGTCTGTATGCAATAAATTCCACCTGCACATAAACAACTAGAACAAGAACAACAACAGGTACTACACTTATTTAGTGCGCAGCATCCGAAAGAAAACTAAGTTTTATTTCGCTATACACCCAAAAAAAAAATGGGTAGCTCAGCAACCTTATTAAATATGTAACACAAGCGAGCGAGGTATAAGTCGAAATACCTATACAAATGTATTTAGATGTGTGTATGTGTTTACAGATATTTCTTACACTTTTTGCAATTTAAATGAATGAAAAAGACACACATTATATTGCTCCCAAAAAGTATGCTATCTTTTTTAGAAAACTTTCCATCTTCCAGTTGCAGAGCATGCAGCACAGTTTGCAAAGCGTTAGACAACACTGCTCGTTTTTTATATGCATTTAACGCTTCGCTTGTTTTTCTCACGCTCGTGTGTGAATTACGTCTAATTTATTTATGTACCAGATAAAAGAATTACGCTGCGCGCAATTTGACAGATGAAATTCGATTCGAGAAAGGATGCAACCGGCTACGTGATACGAGTGGGACATGTGGCATGGGGCCAACTTGCAGCAGCAGCAGCAGACAAACAGAGTATGAAAATCATTGCCAGCTTCACTTTTAGCGCTGATTCAATTATTTAAAATGCTGCATGCACAACTTTGTGTGTGCAAAGTACTTTAGGAAACAAGCCAACCTTCCCCCTCTACACGCACCCCGCCCCGCCCCGCCTGCCCATCTACTCAACGACTGAGCCAAAATGCAATTTGTTGATTCTACATGCTGCATATTTCTATAAGGCAAAAGCAAAGTAAGATAAAAGCCAGAGAAACGAGCCGCATCCAGACCCGAAAAACATGTTGCCCATCTACTTCTCTCACTCACTCAAACACAAACACAGACACAGCGCAACTTCAGGCAGCTGCTGTCGCTGCGCAACATTTACCTGAAATTACTTTAACCCGGGCAGCAACAACAACAGCAACACTAACAATAATAATAGCAAGCGCACACAGACAACAACAGCAAAGATTACATGCACAACATCAACAAAAACTAGAACAAGGGCAACTTGCAGGCAGCTGCATTAACCCTTTAATGGATATTCATATTTAACCAGCAACATTTTCCATGTAAATTGATATTTCTGGCAAATTTACCCCACGTTCATATTTTTCATGATTATTCTCTTGTAAAAATAATAATATTTCTATTTTGTTACTGACTTGATAACATTTTCCAACGAATATTGTATTTCCCGTAATGATCAAGAAACCTTTGTGGTAACAAATATTTCGTTTCAATTATGTTGAAAACTCTCATGAACTTTTCTACTGAACTTTTCTACATTTATCTGTAATTTAGTTATCAATTAGCCAAGCAGGGGTTAAGTGCTTTGGCTATGCTTTGACTTTGCAAAGTATTTTCACTCGGACATTTTAAATTTTTAGCTCTCTGCAGCTGTAAAATAACTATACATACATGTATTGTACATATGCTGTGTCATCTACCTAACTCTTTCTGTCTTTTAGTCTTTCTCTCACGAGGGCCCTCTCTCTATGTCAAACGAAACCGCTTATGTGGAAATCGATGAGAATATTTCAATTGTGCAGTCGAATAAAAAATTATGAAGTAATCAGAGAAGGTTCAAATGTTATCGATAGAACAGTTGATATGATTATCGAAGGAAGTAAAGTGGCAAATAATATGATCATTGGTTCTTGCTCTGTATATATAAGTGATTTGTGAAATCATGAAAAGAATAAACTAAAATAATATTTGTGTGTCATATAGAGATAATAGAGTAAAGAATACGTTAATTGTTATCAATCGACGTCACAACGTTTCGATAATGAAATGCTCAACACATCCCAGTTATTGATAGAGTTATAGAAATGATTATCGAAGGTATGTTAAGTATTCAAGGGACATAGAACATTAATAAGTCAATGTATATAATTTAAAACTAATAAATGAAATAATCGAAAAGTTTATGGGCAATATTCCCAATCTATCAATAACTATATCTCAATATAAACCATTTACAACTTATCGTACTCACCTCGGTGCAAAACTGACAGCCGCACTGCAGCAACGTTGTCGACTCCGCGAAGTTGTCCACATCGATGAGGCACAGCTTGCAAGTGAATTGCTGAAAGTTAATGGGCGTGGCCGGCGTGCCTGCCGTGGGCAGCTTGATGCCATCGCGCACACAGCAGGCCTGCGCCGACTGATTGGCACTGGCCATGGACAGCAGCGAGCTGACCGTCAAGGGATATGCATTTGTCGTCCCAAAGGGGCCCTGCTCCCCGTTGGCAATGTTGCTGTTTGGCGTTGCCAACGGCTGCTGCTCCTCTGGCTCCTCAATGGTAACTCCATTGTTGTTATTAATGTTGTTGTTGTTGTTGTTAGAGTGCAACGTTGCTGTGGTCACATTGGACGGCGGACTGGGACTGCTGGCACTGTGGACGCCACTTGAACTTTTGCGCGATCCACAACTGCTGCCATTGCTAAGTCGAATCTGTGCATTGACATTGATGTGTGGCTCGGGCATCGGTTCCGAAGTGGGCTCCGCCGAACCTCCCGCAGGTCCATCCGCAAAGCTGTCACTGGGCCTTCTCTGATTTGATGTGCTTAGCGATAGCGCGGAATCGGGACGCGGCACAAATCCATTGGCGAGTGAATAACGTGATCCGGTTGCGGCCAGTGAGAGCAGACTGGAGCATCTGGAGCAGGTGGCCCCATTGATGCTGGTCACACTGTTGCGCAGACGATTCAACGGACGTATCTGTTCCACACCGCCGGCACTGAAGATGCCACTACCCCCATGGCTGGCAGCATCCCCCATGCCCGCGGCCATCGGATGCAGCGTATGACTTTGGTGAGTCAGAGCCAGCACCGTCTCACACTTGCGCAGACCCGTGTACGTGACAATCGATTGTGACTTCTCCTGGTGCAGGCTGCTGGCGCTGCCCTCGCGTCGCATCATGTGCCGTAGCTTCTGCTGCACCACATTCAGTGAGCTGGTCGACCCACTGATGCTCAGCCGGCTGCCATGTCCATTGACTAACTGTTGCCCAGATGGATCGCGCAGCACGACATCCTGTTCGGAAGGTGTGCGCGTAATGCGTATTTCCGGCGAGGCGGGTCTCTGATTAGTTGACTCGCGTCGCGACTCCCTATCCCGTTCCCGCTCACTCGCTCGGCTGCTGCTGCCGCTGCTGGCCTTGAGACCGACCAGCGATTTGAGAAAGTTCTCGATGCGGCGTCGACGCGGCAGCTGCCCGCTTGACAATCCCAGCGAGCTCTCAACGTCGCCTGACCCACCTGCTCCGGCTGTTGCTGCAGTTCCTCCACCTCCATTTCCCAGCGAGTTGGCCGACAGCGAGTGGGATGCAGGGGGCAGAGAGAGGGAGATGCGCGTAGGCAGCTGTGGGTGCTGGGTCTGAACCTGCGCCTTCCGCTCAATTCCAGCCTCGCTGGACGCTGACGAAATGATGTTGATCTTGTTGCGCGTCTGCGTCTCCAGCAGCGCAACTGTCTCGTTCGTATCCGAGTCGTGCTGCGTAGCGGCATGCGAGGCACTGCCACTGTGCTGGCTGCTGGCGCGTTGCTGATGCTTTGTGTTGGCCAGATTGTGAATTGGCGAGGAATCCTGCAGGCGACAAAGAAGATGATCTTGATTAGCTGTCAATCGTAAGCTGTCACATAATCCCCCTTCCTACTCCCTCCTCTTCAACACTTACCCAACTCTATTAAAACTCTTTCCATGTGCTTTATTATTTCATTTACAATACGAAAGCTCTCGGAAATTGCTTATTTTATGCCTCTAAGCATTATTATACTAAAATTCGCGTTTTGTTCAAATCGAAACCTTCTGACGAAATCTATCTTGAAATAATTTGGAATTTATTTCCCTAGAAACTTGAAATGATTAATATATCAAAAGTCTACTGATGTATAAGCATAAGTTTTACGAGCAACTTGATGATCCATCTTTGTGCTTTGAAAACTTTCGAATCAATTTCAATATATCAAAATATCAATACTTTAATATATCAATATTTTAAAATATCAATATTTTTATATATCAATTTATCAATGTGTCAATATAAAAATATATTTATGTATTTATATATCAATAACTCAATAAATTAATATAACAATGTATCAATTAATGAATATATAAATTTATTAATGCCAATACATCAATATATCACATATATTAATATATCAAATATATCAATAATACAATATCAATATACCATATGTATAAATCTATCAATATATCAATGTATCACTTTACAAATTTCTCTTCACACCATTTATTTTGCCCTACCATATGGGATAACATCTTCTTTCCCTCTCTCTTCATCGCATCTTCTCCTACTCACCCTCGAATCCTGCTCCAGCTCCTCCTCAAGCGCACTGTAGACAGGCGCGTACCAGGAGTACGAGAGCTGTTTGCGCGCCGAGGCAGCGATGCCAGCGCCGTTCGACGTTGGCGATGTCAGCCCCACGCCGTGACCGTTCCCGTGACTGTGACTATGAGTATGCCCGTGGCCGTGACTGCTGTTGTGTGTATGCTGATGCTTGAGCGGCACAAGCTTGCCGCCACTGGCGGCGTAATTAGGGCCAGCCGTACCGGCCGCACCGCATGCGGCGGTGGTCACCAGGTTGTTGTTGTAATTTAACTGCAGGCTCCGACGCTGCTGTTGGCCACGCGTCGGCGGCAAATGCTTGGTCTGCTGCTGTTTACGCTGACGTTCCCCGGCGCCGTACAGACTGTGGTGCTGGCGTCGCTGCTGCTGTTGCTGCTGTTGTATATTGCCAAGCTCCTTTCTGGTGAAGATAAGCGAGGCGCTGTTCTTGCTCAGGCGTATGGAACGCTGTTTGTCCACCACCGTCGCCTCAATGTGCGTCAGCAGCGGCACCGTCTCAGAGAGCGGCAACAGTTGCAGTTGCTGCGATGACTCAGCGGGAAAATTAATAATAAAATTCTCCGCAGCGTCATCAAAAATGGAGGCACGCGTAGCGATGGGGCAATCCTCACTGGACAAGGGGCTGCTGAAGGAGCTGCGCCGCAATTGCTGCTGGGAATGTCTGAGATCGTTTGGCTCGTGTTGTCTGGAATCCTTCAAGTCCTGCAGCTGCAATTGTTGCTGCTGTTGCTGTTGCTGCTGATATGTTGCTGCCGAGCTGTAGCTGAGCTTGTGCTCCACAAGCAGCTCCAGGGGCGGCAGTTTGGCCTTGTGCGTTGACAGCTGCGGCGTCTGCTGCTGCTGCTGCAGTTGCTTCTGCTGCTGATGCTGATGATGATCAAAGTCTAATCCCAACGAGTGAAGTTGCAGCTGATGCTGCGTGGCTTGTATTGGTTGCTGTTGCTGTTGTTGCTGCAGCTGCTGCTGCTGTTGTAGTTGAAGTTGCTGTTGTTGTGCTGCTGTCACTGCCTGCTGAAATGGCTCACTCTGCTGCAGCGCAGTGGATTGCATTGGTAACGGCATCGGGGGCCGCATTTTGGCTTAGAATGGGACGCACGAAACGCGTCTGGAGCGGATCAGAAACTGGGCACAGCTCAGCCGTGGCTGGCAGAGCGAGCAACATCCTGAAAATATCCTGAAAAAAGGAATAGAAAAAAGAGAAAAACCTTTAAATTGTATTCTCATTATTCTGCTTTCAAAGCATTTCGCATCAGATTGCACTCTCTGATTTAGTTCAAACTGTACTTGAATAATCCTCGACAAAGTGAGAACCGCATCAAAAAGCAGACAAAGCGGTCTCAGTTGAGTTTTAGTTTTGGGTTTCAAATTGATTTTAGCTCAAATTTTGTGTGAATTCGAATTGCGGCCCCAAACGCTCGACTGCTGCCCTGCACATGTTTGTGGTGGCCTAGCCCTCCTCTTACTGACCCACGGGGTTGGTCAGCCCCGACTGCTTAGTTAGAAAACCATCCATAAAAAGAAAACAAACCTGTAAAGTGCACAAGAGAGAACTGATTGGACTAGGTGATACCGTGTATTGAAGGATAAGTAAGATATGGTAGCCAAAATCTTAACACTTTGGAGCCAAAGTGAGACAATTCAAAATTTAATCGAAGTTTAGGAAATATTGTAGTAGAAATATTGTAATAAATTAAAACTGAATTCCATCAATTAAAATTCAATATACCTACGTAATTTTAATGTTCAAAACCTTTTAACTATTTATTATATTCATTCATAAATGTATTATATTTTAAATACATTTCCTTATTTAATTATATTATTATTGCGAGGGCTCTTTGTCGGTGTTAAATAAGTAAGTGAATAGATTAATAAAATAAGTAAATAAAATAAATAAATTGTCCTTTTTTTTAATTTCATAGAAAACTGTCTACCCGCCTTGGACTTGCCAACTTTATGAGGTAGGCCAGGCCAGCACCTTTACGAGCTGCACTCGGTTTTTATGTGCACCACCGACGCCTGATTTGCATTTTTGCTTTTGTCTGATTTATTGCAATTCCTGCCTGCTGTGCCACAGCGGAATTTATACAATTTCTGTTTCTGTTTCACATTGGAATTGGAAATCGGAACGGATTTTGATATCGGCACGGCGCAAGAGGCACCAGAGAAGTGAAGGCAGTAGCAGCAGCAGTACGACGCGTGTATTTGATTAGAGCGAAACCAAAATTGATGGCATCGTCACGTGGCCATTGGAGAATTCAATTTGTGCTGTCGAACGCTGTGCCCAGTTTGCATTTTTATGAGTTAAAGTATTTGTTTATGTTCATTTTCGATTCCATTTACGATGGCCAGCTAACCAGTTTAATGTGTACTTAAGACAAGTGAAACAATCAAGGGGAGAGTGGCAAATTCCGTGAAAATTAATTGTTTGACTAATGGTAATTACAGCTATAATATCGAGTGTAATCAGATGATTATGATGCTGTGCTCTGAATAATGCCCTACAATGCCAATTCAAGACAAAGTCAATCAATGTGCGATGGCTGTCAATCAATCCATTTGATTTGATTTGATTTGATTTTGATGCGATTTGTAGCTTGATGCAGAAGGTATTTTAGCTTGTTTTCTGCTCTTTTTCTCTGTTCAACTGTTCTTCAGTTTTCGCGCTCTGATGGGCGCGTTATACACATCGTAAGCGAATTTCAATGTAGCGCACAATTCACGTCATAATCAATCAATGTGCGCCTGTTCCCCGCCCCACATTGGGTGCACAGCGGTATGGAATTGGGTAAAGAGAAGACTGACAGCGAATCATTGATCATGTGCAAATTTCTAATGCGACTCAGTGCGCAACATAACGTTGCACATTACGGAACGCTAATCAAATGAGCCTGCAACATGGCGCAGCCAATTTGTGTCCAATTAATCGAAAAATCTATTGGAAATGCAGGAGAATGCATGCAGGGCAGATAAATCCTGTTGAGCAGCAGCAACAACAAAGAGGCGTGGCACAAGCTGCAGACTAGACTGCAGGCACATGGAGTCAATTAAGCTACGCGGCAGTGTGACCAGATGGTCTCAAAGGACACTCCAAATAATGCAAATTGGCTGCGGTCGAGCAGGCTATAAAAGATTTGCCAAACATTTTGGGCAGCTGCTGTTGGGAATACTTAATGGAACGTGGGGAATTTAAAATACTTTAACATCCTTTCAAAAGTATCGCAGTATATACTAGAATTAAATGTATTTATGATATGTTATATGATATTCTATTCAGTATTAACTTCAGTTCACTCATCAAGTTGTGTCCAAGTTTCAATAAGACTTGTCAAGTTAATATGTAATAAGCAAAGTTCGGCAAATATTATATTAATTTCCCTGGCAACCTGCTTAATGAAACTAGCAGACAACTGGTCACACTGTTTGTTGTTGTTGTTGCTGTTGTTGTACTAAGAAATTCGTTAATTTTGACTTCATTACAAAGGCAGACGCAGCCGCCACATGCCACATGCCTGGCAAGGTATGTGGGTATATTAATTTTTGGTATGCCCTAACTATGTGCGAGACCTTGTGTGTGTGTGCCAACGCACGAAAATATGCAACACAAAAAATGCGCGACTCGCATAATTTGCCGAGCAACAAAATGAGGAAAAAACGAAAACGAGAAAAACAAGTGAAGCTGGTAAGTAGGAGGAAAGGAAAAGACAGAAATAAAGGGAATAAAGAGAGAGACAGAGAAAGGGGAAGCCGATGTAGCCACAACAGCAGCAGCAACAAAATGCCAAAGATAAATTGCTTCTCACACGCCGGGAAGCTAAACAAGAACAGAGTTGCGATGGGGGAGGGAGTTAGGTAGATAAAAGCTGAGGAGTGTTCCGCCTGCAGTTCGTCTTAGTTGGTCTCTCCTCCCCCCACTCTGACTCGTTTTTGCTTCCTTCTTAGTCACACACATTCTCAAATTAATCGCTTTCGCCGCACAAAGTGAACACGAAATTTGTCTTTTACTTTTCATTTAGCGCCATTTAAGCTCAGGCTCAGCAAAGCCAGCAAAGGAAGACAGCAGAAAGATGTGACCAAGACAGCCAGACAGACAGTAAGAGAGCGAAAGAGACTAAGCGAGTGAGAGACAAGACAAAACGAAGATTAATGTCAGCCGGTAATAAGTTGGCATATTAATGCCAAACTTCTGTAGACAATTGCGCAAATTTGCACAAGCCGAGGACAAATTTAAACAGTCGCAACTGTTGCTAGCTCTTTTCAATAACAATTGATAATCGTTTAAGGCGCATGCATTACTTCTGGCTAAGTTGGACAGGAGCTCAAGGAATATCTGAGCTAAGCTTTGGAGAATATCTGAATTATTATAAGATTAAATAATTGCATATGAGTAAAATAATTCGAACAAAAGAATAAATAGAGCTAATTATAGTAGAGGTTATAATAAAAGAGCTATAAAACTCTATTCAAAATGATTCATTTTAGCAAAACAACTTGTTTCCTTACATATTTTCATAAGTTACAAGTAGTACTCAATTCCCTAAAGCAAATGGAATGAGATATTAAATTGCCATAGTGCAGCTTAAATGTGGTCTTCGCAATGACTAAATACAACATTAATATTTTATTACATCTCATTAGATAGTAATGACCTGAAAGCATAAGCTGAAGGTTTCAGTTCTGGCCCTAAAGTTGTTTATATTTTCCCTTCGATAACAAGAAACGTTTCACTCTTGAAACTAATCTGATTACACGTTAATTAATTTGCAAATTTGCCAGAAAATCAAGCGAGAGAGGGAGATAGAGAGTGGAAGGAGTCGAGAGTCGACTAATTGACACACGTCAATTGGCAACGAAATTAATTAGGCGCAATGACAGGGCAGCATACACAGAATATACAGGATCAGAGATAAGAGATGAGGTATTGCAGCTAACAATGGAGACATTTCGACCATGTTTCTGTTTTAATTTAGTTTTTTGTTATTATTAATTTGTGAACTTGTTTAACTTACCATTATTCAAACTGCATGCAAATGTAGTCAAATGCCACGAATTGTTGTTGATGTTGCAGCTGCAAATACAAAATGATAAAATACCAAACACATTAGACAATTATTAATTACATAACATATTCGAAAATAGTTGTTAAAGTTTTTAATTGATTTCATTACAGTTTTATTAGTTTAAAAATGCGTTAAGCACATTTAATGTTTGTAATTTAAGTTATTCTTTAATGCTTTAAGCTTATTCAGTTTTTATTAAAAAACAGTGTGTGTTTACTAATATGTATAAAATACATGTTTATAACCACTCAACAGTCTTGTTAAGTCTTAAATTTAAAAATTTTAGACATTTTCTCAAGAATTCAAGAGATATCTATGTTTATACCAGACTTTAAGAGTTATAAACTTATATGTAAGCGCATATGAAACATATTTCTAACAGTGTAACAGCTTTCTTTTATTTGTAACAATAATTTGTACGTGTTTATCGATTTATAAAATCATTAAAGTTCATATTTCTGAGGAATTTATATTCCTTTCATTAATTGGCGAAAGCTTTGCCAAATATTTAGGTATTTTTTACCTCACTTGATGCTTAAGCTTCTAATCAGCCGAGGGCTTAGTAAACTGCTGTGGTCGAGTGCGCAGTTACAGCAGTTTATTTCTTTTAAATCTGTTCCAATTTCTTTCGGTAAGGCACAATGACAGGCAAGAGATTTGTTTGTCTGCCCCGTACCTTGCGTGGTACAAGGCAGCAAGGGTATCTGGGTAGTCGTCTAAGCTGCAGCTGTATCTGAAGCTGCTGCTTAAGTTGCCACAAAGGAATTTTAATTGTGCCAACTAAAGCTAAACGTCGCGCCCAATTATGAGGCTAATTAGGCTTGGTGACACTTGGCAACATGTTGCTGTATTAGTTGTTGTTGTTGTTGTTGGCCACAGGGCATGCCCGTACAAGCCACACACACACACACACACATAGAGACAAGTACCCACACACCACATTCGCCCACACAGTCGACTGAGCATGGGCACAAGGACATTCAGAGCTCAGTGTGTGCGACCACAAACAGCTGGGCAATTGAAAGTGTAATTGCATTCCCGGAGAAAGACGTAATTGCACAGCTAATTACAAAATAATAATCCTGATCGCTTGCAGTGTTAAGTACAGGGTATATTGAAATGCAATGCACGACGCACCTCCCACAAGTATCGCACAGGTAAAACGATTGACTTGCTCACAGTTTATCGAGTTGTTGTTTCTTTGTTGAATTGTATAACTAGAATTGACAAACAACAACATCATTTGACACGCAATTGCAATTGCGCTTTGACGTCATAAATACATATGATAAACGATATGCTAATTCAATCGGTCTTTAGTTAGACATCGTCATTACATCCACACAAATCACACTATCATACACAATCCTCCCACCCCCGTAAGAGGGAGAAAAGGTCAATCGAATAACAGCATGGCAGGATAACGAGATAACGGAATGACAGTCCCCAAGGCACATTAACATAATCTCATAACAAATTGAACACACACACATGCAAGTGTACGCATACATATGGACGCCAGGTGCACAGTCATGGACAGTCACAATGGGCACAGTTCGAAGCAGCCGGAAAGGCACTGTTAACAAGGTGGATGTACGTGATAGGCATGAGACAAACTATATATATTCTGAAACAGCATCAACATATATATAGCTGTCCGTCCGTCTCTTTATCTTTCTATTTATCTGTATGAAAATCTAGCCCTCAGAGACAAGCACTACCAAAAAAAATATGGATAAATATCTAAATTGTACGCGTAGATCAAGTTCGATTTTGGCCACACCGCATTGCACCCCGTTACGAATTCCAAGCGCAATTTCAATGCAGGACAGTTTATTTTTGGCAGACACAATAACTATCATCGCCTAAATGATTGTTGAAAATTTGGTTGGGATAGGATTGTTAACAAAGAAGTTATTTAAGAAATAATTGTAAGAATTACTGATTTCCAAACCGCTCCCTAAAGTATGCAATACAAAATAAGACTAAGATAATCGTTTTGCTCAGGTGGTTAGCGGGTATATCACAGTCGAGCACACTCAACTGTAGCATTTGTGCTTGTTATTTATGCATTTGTTTGCATGTATGTGAGTTTTTGGAGTTTTAAGCGCATGTTTTAAATCTGCAAAGTTTATTTTAGTTTTTAGTAGTAGTATAAGTTTTAAACCAACATCAGCTTAACCCACTCGGTACTTTGGCTTAGCAATTTGCGCTCGGCTTGGCAATACTTTTGTCAGGCACTGTAGTCCCACTGGGTGCAAATGGACGTCAGTCACAGCAAAGATTATACACAGCCCAGCGTAATCCTTGCTGTGACAGCTAAAAAGCACAGACATTCGCACACTTACTCCCCCACACACACACACGCACACACACACACATGTACGACACAAAGTGTCATAGTGACCGTTGTAAGTATGCCAACACACATAAAATGTGACAGCTTGCGCCGACTTACAATATGAAAATAGAAACGAAACGAGGCAAGGCGAGGCGCGGTAGAGGGAGGAGGGAAGACAGAGAGGAGGGAAGACAGAGAGAGGGGGAGAGACAGAGAGACGGTGAGAGAGAGAGGGGGGTGTGTGGGCGAGTGACAAGTGCAGAGTTGGGGCAGGCAATGGCAGGCAGCCCATCAACGAGACAGCCTCGATAAGCTGATGGAATTTCAATCAACTACGTGACGCATTCACAGTTGCATTCAGAATGGGAAGAGAAGAACGTGAAAAAGCCACCTGGCTGGGAAAATTAAATAAGAAAAATTGCATAAAATGGCAGCAATTCAAGTTGAGCTTAAGACAGAGCTTCAATGGGATGCAGAGACAGAGCACTCAGTGTACGAGCGAGTGTGAATGAGGGAATGAATGAATATGTGAATATAAGTGTGTATGTGCCTATGATACTTGAATGTCTAGACTGAGTGGCTGCAGAACTTGCAGCATGTAGAAGCAGAAGCAGCAGCAACATCAGAAGCGGAGCAGCCACTCCTCCTTTTTGTGTCATGCCCCCATGCATTACGTATACGCCCCGATGCACTGCAGTGCGACTCTTTTGTGGTCTTCTAACTGAATAACAATTTCACAGCTTGGTTCTCTCGCATCTATTTTCTTTCTCTTTCCTTTGTGTTTCTTTAACTCTCTTTCTAATGAATGTCTTGAGATGCCCGAATTGCAGCAATGTTCTGTACCGCGACAGCAATTATACAGTTAGATTTCCATTATGACATGGCCTCCATCTTCCTCTCCCTCTCCCCCTCCCATCCCTTTCTTTCTTCTTACAATCCACTTAGTCCATCAGCAGCAGCAGCAGCTGTCGCCATTTCCATGTTGCAACAGCAAAAGCAACCCTTGCGGCAAGCCAAGCCAAAATTGACTTGCAACAGCTGCAGGCAGCTTGAGAGGAGGAAGAGGAAGGGGAACGAGGCACACGTAGGATGCGCGATAAGTTTAAAGTGCCAATTGCAGCGGCGACTTAAAGACGGCAAGCAATTCTCCTTCAACTTCTACTCCTTTTTTCTTGCCCTGCACGTTCCACAAACTATCTCTTCGTGTGTGTGTTCCACAAAGTTAAATGAAAAACATTTTCCGCTTTGCTGCTTGTGTGTAATTAAAAGGCAACACAAGCGAAGGCAAAGTCATTAAGGCAAAGGGGAAATGGGAAAAAGTAAATGTGCAAATTACGTCGAATGCAGAGCACAAAAATTTCATGTGTACACACTGTGCAGGCGCAAGTACTTAGTGCTGCTTGCAACTTTTTGTTGCACATTGTTCGCTGATCAAAAATATATTTCTCTTTTTTTTCTTTGCATTTCCTTTCCTTTCGTTTTGCGCCAAACTTTGCTGGAAACTTGAAAAACTAATTGAAGTTTTTTAGCAGACAAGAGAGAAGACAGCGACGGCGACGGTGTCGAGACGTGGCGAGTCGAGTCGAATAACGGTAAAAGAAAACTATAACGGGAGTTGTCTCGACTTGCCTTTTAGCGCTGCCTAATTGTTTATAATTACTTCAATCTCTTATTAAATACAATAGTTAAGGGAGATAGTGGGAGAGTTTTAAGCAATATAGAGATAAAAACTTGATACTTCCCTTTCTGTGCCTTCCCTCTCACATTTGACACATACCATAAGCAACTTCAACTTAAGCTTTAAGCCCCTTAACAAACTGTACAGTGTGTTTTCTTAACAAGATTCCTGTTCGTAACTTAAGTTAACTTGATGCAACGTTAAATTGCTAAAGCTTTATGGGAGTTTTTTAGTTTTACTTATTATTTTTCTTATTTAACTTTTATTAATTTAACTAACATAAAACTCTCCTTAGTCTTCAGTATTGAGCTCTTTATGAAGTTTCAAACCTAAAGTTTCCCTTTTAACGCCCCCATTGCCTGTTTTAACTCAAGTATCAACTACTTCTCCCTTTCTCTTAAATCTTTAATTAAATTGTCATCCAACTATGTCGTAAAGAGCGGAAGTATGTAAATATATATGTATATTTTAATCTTCTATTTCATCTTCTTCATGTACAAATTTGGCTAGCAAATTTGGTTATGACGCAAGTTTTACAGCTTTTCATCCTTTTGCCCCTTTTCGTCTCGATTGAAGGCAGCAAAAGAAACGGTGGAGCGCACTTCGCTTGCTAATTAAAAGGCAGCATCATGTGGCAAGTGGCAAGTGGGCGTGGCGTAAGTACAAAGTCGCCACATTGTTAAGCCCTTAACCCGCATGTGCCTGACAAATGGCAAAACGAACAGCGAAAAGCGAACAGCGAACAGTGCAAAACGAAGGAAAACGCCGAGAAAACGTGTGGAAGATTTTGTCGAACAACTTTTCTGAACTGTCTCCGGCTGCGGCTTTAAGTTGGCAACGTGACAATGCGAATATCAAGCGAGAAAAAACACTTTGAAAACAACGTGAAAAACTAACAAACATGTTGAGGTATACATCGTTGTTATTGTTACTGCTGCTGCTTCTGCTGCTACTGTTGCTCTAGATGTTGCTGTTGTTGTGCTGTTGCTGTAGTTGTCGCTTGCGCATGATTTCCGTGCTTAAAATTTCCTGTTCGAAACTGACATAAAAGAAGGAAGTGCACGAGACAGAGCACAGACATACAAACAACGGACGAGCAGCCAGATATAGAGACAGACAGACAAAGGGGCAAGTAGACAGAGAGAAAGATAGACAGACAGACAGATGCAGAGACAGAATAAAAGGCAGTGCTCGTTGTCTGACTGGATGGTTAGCTCTCCATGTCACTCTCCCTCTCTCTCTCTTCCTCCCACTGCTGCGGCAAGAACTCTTTTCCCACCACCAATAGCAGGTGAAATAAAAAGAAAAACATCAGGCAGCTAACCTCATCGCAAGCTCTTTTTTTTAGTCAGTCAAGCGACGAGGCACAACCCACCTGCCATTAAATGACATTCTGCATTGACTTTTTCCCCAGCTGTGCGATATGTGAAAACATTTCTCTGACAGCAAAGCAAAATATTATTATTATGAAAATGTTAAATTTTGCACCAAAAAAAGAGAAGACTCAATAAAAACAAAACGTATTGCAATGTAAAGAAAATATCTGAATGGAAACTCAACCTTAACATTGCTTAAATTTGAATATCTATCTAACATTCATATTTATACCTATCTATTTCATGTGAATTTATGCACGTTCCCAAGTAGAAATATCAAGTAATAAACTGCAAGTTTTGTTTGTCTGCATGAGATAAATTTGAAAAGTTCATTTTTATCCACTTATCAGAAACAGGGCGAGTAGAATTATACATAAATAAATCCAAATAGCAGCACAGTTCGAGTTGGAGTTCGAGTTCAGCTTCTGTTTCTGTTTTTGGTGATTTATTGCATACCAAATTAATTGAGAAAACTGGGGAAAACTGTGCAAAATAAATAGCAGAGAGAGAAAAACAACAAATTGCGTAGCAAAAGTGGGAAGAGCAAACAGCAAAAGGGAACGCTTAAAATGGAGTACTATGAGAATTAATTGCACTTCTGAACTTATTTTTTTGTGCACTCGCTTGTTGATGTTGTTATTGGTTAATACCCTGTAATGGTAGTAAACTATGGGGTCGCTTAATGGCAGCTAATTAGCCAAGATAGTCATAACTTTCTACAGACTGTTAAATCAATAGAAAGCTGATTCTATAGGAAAATCATTATCTAGGGTATCTGTTGGGCATTCAGAATGTATTTTCGAATGCTGAATATATTTTTGCCCCTTTGCCATTTGTTACAGTGCCGGCAAATTCAATTAAACAATGCAATCGTATAAACAAATCTACAGTGCACACACTGAGACAGACAGAGAGTGACAGAGAGAGTGAGAGAAGAGAGACGAAAATATGCAGTGGGGACCACCCTCGGAATAGCGGGACATTTGCTGTGCACTTTTTATAGTATTAATTGAAAATTGTGCAATTAAAAGCCGAATGCGAATATGAGACGCAATGGAAACGGGGCGTATGCGCAATTTGTATTCGTTATGGATGGAAAAGAGCGAACAAAAAAACCCAAACTAAAAGTCAACGGCAAATTAATTTAAGCACTTAATTATGCCATGGGTTCAATTGAAATTACATGTCATTTAATTAAGCGCATACAATGTACAAAGCTTTCAGCCACAGCAGCGCACAGCGCAAAAATACAATGACAAATGGTGAATTTACGGGGCGTGATCATTAAGTAATTGGATAAATTATGCAATCATCTACGACATCAAATAACGGTACGTTTTAGCTGTAGATAAAGTTTGTAATTAAAAAAGATTGTGCAATATTAAAATCGCTTTTAAAGTGCTGCTCAGTTTGGGTAATTTTGAAGCGACCCTCGGTAGCTTATGGCATATCCCCATTTGTATATCTCTTGCAAACAAACAACAAGACTGCAGTTGGCCAACCAGAATGATAAGCAAACAAAGGCGGTCAGAACCACGTTACCCGCATGTCAGCTACAAACTGTTGCACACACACAAACACATGAATACACGCCCAGATGTCGCACACACCCCCACACACACGCACACTCGCATACACACCATAATTTGGCACATACCATTACAAAATATTGACAGCAATGCAAACAAAGCGAGAGGGAGAGCTGGCCGAGAACTGCAGAAAAGGGGAAACTGTTGGCTGAACGTACTTCATGTTTCAAGTCACAGGGCACATATTTGCATCCTCCTTCACACATACGTGGCAACTATCTGACTCTATCTGTACATCTGCATATACATCGGTCTCTGCAGGCTTTTAATATATCTGTACTGGGGCAGTTGAGTGCAAGGGCAGTTTGAGAAGTATCAAAGTACTGCCGAGACAGGTATGAAGATTGTTATATTATAGCTCTGCTGATGATGACTGGAACTAAATACTATCATTGCTCTGCATATACCATACCATTCTAACTAGAAGTTGAAGGCGATAAATAATAGATACAGCGTTGTGTGCCGTTCCACAACTTGTTCGACAATTATACGTAAACGGTTTGTCTCGTCTAAAAGGAGTTGTAGTTATCTCCATACTTTAAATACTGTATTACTGTATAATCACCTATTATTATTATTTTGACAACATCAATATTATTATATAGCTATTATAAGTATTATAACAACATCACCATCAAGAAATATAACACAAGCTCGCTTATGTCAGTGCTTTACCACAACTTTACGTGCAAACCTCGCACTAATGTGTGTTTAAGTTTGTAACAACTGTCTTTTTATACCCTTCGACCATTGAAAATGGTCAAAAAGGGTATACTAACTTTGTGCAAAATGCAAATGTATGTAACAGGCAGAAGGAGGCGTGGCAGACCCCGCAAAGTATATATATTCTTGCTCAGGATCACTAGCCGAGTCGATTGAGCTATGTCTGTCTGTCTGTCCGGATGTCCGTCTGACCAGATGAACACACAGATCTCAGCATTTAAACGCTAGAGATACCAAATTTGGAATGAAGGTTCCTATGTACTCGGCGCAGATCAAGTTTATTACAAATGTTAGGTGCCACGCCCACCGCCCCCACAAATCAATAAATAAACTTTTGAACTCAATTTGTAAGCGCTGTATAAAAGATACAACTTTCTGACTTTAACATATACTAAGCTGAATGAAATATCTACGTAGTCTCCAAATTACAATCCGATCGGACAATAATCACAAAAGTTATTTAAGAAAGTATGAGCATAAAACCAAGTGCTTCTGTCAGCTAACAAGGGAGGCGGGCGAGCGCGAAGCTCGAGCGCCATCTGTCGGGATTAATTTCAAAGCATGTGCATATGTACATATATGAGTACATACATAGGAACATACATACATAGGTCGAAGGGTATCCCACTGTCGCGTGCTGCGCGACTGTTGCTTTTCTTACTGGTTTTTTTTTGTTTAATTTGATGGTACTGCTCGAAAGCGTTTAACTCCTCGTTTGGATACTGTCAAGGAGAAGAAAAAGGAGAAGAAGTAGTAGAAAACCTCTTCAGCCCTGGCCAAGGCTGACCACACACAGTGTTCTACTACTCTGTGTAGGTGTGTCTGTGTTGTTGGCTTTGCAAACATATTTTAGTCAAATTGTTACATCGCAAAGCCTTCACTTGAACGTGGGAGGGAGAGCGATGAATACGTTCTGAATATCATCATTTAATTACTCACAGTTTTACATTTCAATTTGCCACAAATAATAAAGAAATAATAAACCCTTTTTCGCAATTGTTTGAGTTCTTATCTGTGATTCTCTTGAGGGGATTTGCCAGCATAGTCTTCTCACATTTCAAATCCTTTGCACACAATTGACGTATTGTTATAATTAATACTCTCTCTCACTGCTTTTCTCATTGCCTCTCTCACTCTCTGTCAGTGGTGTAATAAAATATCAATTAGGGATTATATTCAGTATTCTCCACAATGTATTGTCTGCTAAATAAGCTAAACAATAGGCTGCATTGTTGTCTATCTCCCCCTTCCAGATATCAGTTTAGTAAACCCAGCACAGAGAACGACATGCTATGCCTGTAGTCACACAATGCCATTCAGTTTGTGCAGATAATTATACGGCATATAGTAGCTTAAGCTTGACAGAGTTGACCTACCTGCAATGAGAAAGGAACAAAGAAAATGCATTTGCATTAGTTTAATTGATACAGTTCAAGTTTAAGTCAATCGATGATAATAAACTACCCTGAAAAACTGCACTTAACTTATTTTACACAGTAAGAGATATTTTGCATAACTAATTTCAATAGAATATATTTTTAAAGTTTCGGAAATGAATTTTATGTAGAACAAAGTTCCGCATAAAAATAGCACACCGGTTTGGTACATTAATAGAACTGTTTCTGCGTTTATCTAACTATATTCATTCAGAACTCCATCAATCCAGACATGTTCAAAGACTGCAAAGCAATATATTAGCAGTATAACTGTTATTTGCACAACTCTTTCAGTTGATACTTCCCCTTATCAGTCTAAGCAAACCATAACTCATCCCGTCCTAAACATTTATGAATCATCAAACTAATTACTGAAACCTGAGTGCATCAGTAGAATGCACACCTGCACAACAGTTCCGTATAGCAGTAAAATAGTAACCTCTGGCCTGTCTCTCTCTCTCTCTCTCCCCGTTATATGAATGCTATAACCATATATGTGCGATTTATCAAGCCGAGCACGTCGCATTTAATTGAATTACGAGACGTATGTGAGGAAGTCATTTTGAGTGAGACAACAATTTGCAATTTCTTGTTGTATGTGGGTGCTCAGCAGCAGCAACAGCAGCAACAACAACTAGAACAAGAAGAACAACATTAAGGTGTCAAGTCTTATCAGCAAAGACCGAGGGAGGGAAACCTTTGATTGATGCTGATGTAATTGGGCGACAAGTAAGACAAGTGGAAAACTTGATTAACGAATCTGGATGCCACCAAACCGAAACACGATCTGATTACCTGCCTGCTTATGTTATGCATTTGTAGAGGGGGTTAGATTAAGATTCGCGAATGCACTCAACTCTTACTAGTACTGCCTCAATCAAAGTCCCACTTGAAGTGGAAAATCTATTAAATTCGTATTTAATCAACTCCACTCAATCACTAATGTATTGAACCTTTCGCAACCTATCGTAATGGATTAATAATAGCTCGTGAATACATATATTGTAAATTGCAGCTTAGTATACATTCAAAACAGGGGGAAAACACGTTATCGCTTGGATATATATAATTTATTTGGCTTTTAGCCCAACTTGACTTTTGATGTGGGAGCGTAAATGCGCAATATAAAATTGAGAAATGGTTTCGTGTTTTTGTTGTTGCATGTTAATTGATTACAAGGCGATTTGGCCTTAACTTCTCAATTTACCCTCAATACTTAACCCATAACTATGCAAATTTGTGCATATGTAAAGGGAAAATATCTACAATTTTCAGATTTCAATTTCATATTCTCCCTGCATTCTCTCAACCTTGTAGCAACTCGCACGAAATGCCATTAAATCAATGATTTAAGCTTTGATCAAGTTTCAATAAATAATAAAAAATACAAAAAAACATTGTAATGCAATGAAAATAAAAATAATTGAAGGCTCATATTTTCAATATTGAACCACAATTGCATTCAGTTAACAACTTTAAGTTTCAAATTGCAAGTTCAGGCACGCAAATGTTGCACTTGGAGAGCAGCATATCGGGATACAATATAGTATACAGATTTCAATATAAATATAATATAACATGAGCCGAATCGAAATGCCAAATGTGAAAAAACGTTCGACACGTCTGACATTGCGTCATTGGGCGAGTTCCAATCACGGATTCAATAATGCAATTTTCAATGTGCATTTTCTATGCAGTTTTTTCTCTCGATTTCAATTTTGATTTGTTCAGTGACCACCTAATTGAGTTATTGAGTACAATTATCATTTGTAGTTGAGCTTGAATGCATTGAATTATTAATAAATTAATGACGTCTGCGTAGCGTTTCGTAAAACGTTTCACTAAATCGTTTGACTCAACCAAAAACGAGTATATATATATATTTGTATGTATATACCATATACATATATGTTATATTATAGGTTATATACGTTCTACAAATACAGTTAACGAGCAATCGCCCTTTCATCTGTTGCTTTAATCAATTCATGATCTAAAGCGTTTATTTAAACTGGAAACGGTTATCATGTATATTTAAACAAGGATCCTTTTAATCTAAGTATAAATGAACAATTAATCTATATCTTTAAATATCAACAAAGATGGTGAGTGATTCATTCTGATTCAATTAACCGCATTTGTGATTTCATTTCACCTTATTGACGCACTTGCAACGATCAAGAACACATCACGATTACTGAGTATTGTGCAAATCATAAATGATTGTATGTATGTATATTATACATAAATCGCTATATTAATCTCACTTAAGTGCTTATCACCTTCGTGACAAAAATAAGCACAACAAAGACCCCAAAAATTTATAGTTAATTTTGAAAACACATTTTTAAATAATTTCAGTAAACAACTTGTGATAAAAAACGATTATCAGATCAACAGAGACATCTGAGTCATCTGAGTTTGTGCAAGACAAAGCGAAACAGCAACAGCAGCGATGCAATTATCAGTGATTATATACGATCGTGTCCATGATTCAGTCTTCTACCTTCATATGGAATCAGTTTTATTGTCTTTTGTCTTGTGGCTTATCAGTTCAGATTGGATATTAGTGGAAATTTCGAGCAAATTGTGTGCCAAATTTTATAGAAACCAGTTTGCAGCATGAGATGGCATAATACAATTTATTTCATCTCGCTCGAGAATGGAATAACTTGCTCTTGTTTCCCTCTCTCTCTCTCTATCTCTCTCTGTATCGGTCTCTCTTGTCTTACTCTCTTGTCAATAGAGCTGTTGATTATGCAATGTTGCAACCTTCGTTTACTATTCGAAACGCTCCGTTGCCCAAGTCCATATTCAAAATTAACGAAAACAAAGCGCGAGCTCTGTGAAAATAGCGCACAATAAATGAAAAAATGAAAATCAACCGCACCGCAGCAAGTTCAGTGTCAGGGGCCTCTCTGGGGCAAATGATAATAGTTCACAACTAGCACAGCATAGAACCCCAGAGAGGTAAGGCCCCTCCCCTCCCACACTGCTTTAAATGTGCGCAAATGTTTGCTTTCGGCTCAGTCTGAAGGTTGAGTGGAGGGTGGGGTATAATAGACACTACGAACAGTACAGTAAAGTTCCTCTACAATCTAGTCTATCTCACAGAGTAGCCAAAGAGCTCAACTAACTGAAGGTCAAGTGAGATGGACAACCTATACTAAAGTTAACTTATCAAGTCACTAGCTTAAACCACTTAAGATACATTTACAGGGTATCTGTAAGTGAGGCAATGTTAGAGAAAGAGAGATAGAGAAAGGGCGACAGCAAGTTTTAATTAAAACTCTCAGCGGAAATGCAATTCAGATAATTAGCTTTGATTTCGCTCAAACGCCTCCCATACCCCTTGCTTTTTCCATGCCCTTTGCCACTCTCATCCCCACCCTCCACCGCATCCACTACAAAGTGAAACACAAACAAAATTTCTAATGAAATGAAAATAAAAAGCAAAGCTAATAAAATTTACAAAATGTGTTTTTGCAACAAAAAAAACAACAACGATAAATACGAAAAGTAAAACAGGAAACGAGGCGAGGAAAAAACAAAAATACAACAAAATAAAAGAAGCGAAAATGTAGGCAAAGAAAAACTCTGATTAAATGTAAACACAGCATGAAACGGGCCATTTAATTGGGTTAATTGTTGTTGCTGGTGTTGCTGTTGTTTCTGGCATTGTTATCGTTATTGTTGCGGATAATTAGACGATGACAGTTGTAAAATGAAAATTAATGTTGCCATATGCCATATACGAAACGCTATAATACAATCGCTTTTCACTCTTTCGTGCATTCAACTCACTGAGGTCAATACAAAATAATATGGTAGATGGGTAAGGAAGGGGGATCGGCGATCGAAGATCTTTGGCATTGCGTGCCTGGTCCCAGTCAAGTGCACTGTGCAGTGAGGCGCAGCCAAGTTCAGGGCAGAGAAAGGCAAGTTGAGTGAAAGTTGTTGCCCCACACACACCAAGAGAGAGGGAGAAAGAGAGAGATAAGCAAGTTAAGTACCGCAATTATTTCAAGTGCTTTGTAAATAGCATGGGATTTATTATCTACAAATAAAATGAAACAAAAATATTTATTTAAAAGAGTTTCTTCTTCTTTTGTTTAAGGTTTTGAAACTGTGACAAAAGTTCTTTTTATTCTTCATATTCGATAAGATTTCCGTTGCCAAAAGTGACAAAGGAAAATCCCTCTTGGCGGCCCACACGGCGTATGCGTGTTATTATCTGTAATTAGGCATTCTGGCCACGCTTCTTTGCCTTT